>CM024519.1:19172690-19772690 GCA_014182375.1 Eucalyptus virginea
CCCTTTGTCCTTAAGAAACTCATGATATAGTTCAATGGAGTACCTGGGTCCTCTTTAAAGCACGGTAAATCTTATAAATAAAAGAGAGGATTTTGAATTTTATAGGAGTCTGCGCCTTGACGATTTCTTCCTCTTCTCGATGACCAACATCCTGTGGACTAGATGGAGGAGATGGGCCTGTTGAGAATGTTGTGGGCTTTTCTTTGTTGACTAGAGTCTCTTCTTCCTCCTGAGATCAAAGTGAGTAGGCCCCTCACGCATTTTCGCGGTCCCACCCGCTTGCGATCCTCGAAGACTTCCTTTGAGACGACATCTTTCACCGTCTTCGGAAGATTCCAAACTTGTTTTCCCAAAGAAAGTTGACAACTTTTTGAAGATTAAACAGAGAAGAAGACACAAGTGGAAGATCGATGCTTTTTAGGGTTTTGGAGTAAAGCGAAGAAGAACCGTTTATATATATTGATCGAAGAGAGCCATTGACGTCATAAAAGTAAGTAAAAAAAAGATGCCTTTTTAAAAATAACTGCCTTTTTCAAAAACTAGATAGCCATTTAAGATTAACTTCATTTTCAAAAAAAAAAAAAAAAATTGCGATAATCATGGAAATAGCTTAAAAAATCAATTCTCGACGAGATAATCGTACCTTTTCGAGATTTTATCTCGAGAGAGAGAATAACTTACAGTAAAAAAAAACTTGATTGTCTGAGTTTGAGAGTTTCTAGACTTTAACCTCTTCAGACTTCAAGATGTTGAGTCTGGAACGAATAACTTCAAATTAATTTTTCTACAAAGGTTTTGTAAATATATCCGACGTTGATTTTTGAGTCAACAAACTGAATCGAAACTTCTCCATTCTGAACATGATCTCTAATGAAGTGATGTCGAATCTCTATATGCTTTGCTCTTGAGTGAAGAATTGGATTCTTGGTCAGATTGATTGCGCTGGTGTTGTCACACTTAATCTCCGTGCATGAATCTTCAATTCCCAAAGTCTCTTACTTTGTTTTATCCTGAATTTGTGAACAACTTCCAAGAGCTACATACTCGCTTACTGATGAAAGAGCTATCAGTATTTTGCTTCCTTGAAAACCAAGACACCTGCTTCCAAGTAGTTGACAGTACTGAGTTACTCTTTCTATCAACTCCGCATTCGGCTAGTTCCGCGTCTCGAATATCCATGAAGAGTAAAGTCTCCCTTTTTAGGATACCAAAGACCAAAGTTTGAAGTAGATGCAATGTATTTGATAATACGCTTTGCAAAGACTTAGATGAGATTCTTTAGATGTCACTTGAAATCTGGCACAAATGCAAATACTAAACAAAATGTCGTCCGGGAAGGCGTAAGATCAAGAAGTGAACTAATGATACTCCCGTATAGCTTCTGGTCAACTTTCTTTCCTCCTTCATCTTTGTCTAACTTCAAAGGAACTTGACATTGGTATGTCAGTCTTTTGCAATTTTCCAGTCCAAACTTTTTGACAAGATCATTAGCATATTTTTCTTGATAAACAAAAGTTCCTTCCTTCAATTGTTTCACTTGAAGCCGAGAAAGAAGGTTAGTTCACCCATCATACTCATTTCAAATTCATCCCGCATAGACTTAGAGAATTTCCTTCTGAGACTTTCATTAGAGGATCCAAAAATAATATCATCTACATATATTTGAACAAGCAGAAAACTTTTTTTCTCTTTTAATAAATAGAGTAGTGTCTACTTTACCTTTAACAAGCCGTTTTGAATTAAAAACTTACTCAGCTCCGTCGTGCCAAGCTCGAGGTGCTTGTTTTAAACCATATAAGGCCTTTTCACCACGAATCGACTGGGTTTCCTTGAGTCTTCAAACCCGGGTGGTTGTTCCACATAGACTTCCTCACCTGGATAGATCCATTCAGAAAGCGCTTTTGACGTCCATTTGGAATAACTGAAATTCTTATAACAAGCAAAAGCAAGTAATAATCGAATTGCTTCTAACCTTGCTACCGGTGCGTAAGTCTCGTCATAGTCTATCCCTTCTTCTTGCGTATATCCCTTGGCCACGAGTCTTGCTTTATTTCTTACGACCTTTCCTTTCTCGTCCATCTTGTTCCTGAAAACCCATTTAGCTCCAATAACAGACTTACCTTTCGGTTTTAGGAGTCAATTCCCGGAACATCATTAATAACATTGCCTAAGCTCTTCTTGAATAACTTCAATCGAGCTTTCATCGATAAAGCTTCTTGCTTTTGGGTTCTATTTTAGAGACAAGAGCACAAAGACTAGACTCTTCGCGCCTTTTGGATCTTGTGCTTAATTCCTTCATTAATGTCGCCAATAATAAGATCTTTGGGATGATTGGACTTATGCTTCCGATTCTTGGTTGATTTGTCGTTGATGATCACTTCCTTCATTTGAATCTTCAACAATCATTTGTTGCTGGTTTTTAGAAGACCGGAAGCCGTTTCGAAATTCAGACTTTGTAGAGTCTGAGTGCATTCGATTCTTCAAGATGAGTCTCGAATAGATTCGTTTTGCATAGAATCTTGAAATCGACATTCATTGATTCCTCCACGATTGAGTCTTCTTGTTGTAGACTCAGTAGGCTTTGCTTGAGGTTGAATATCCAAGGAAGATGCCCGCTCGATTTTTCTTCAAACTTGCCAACTCGATCATTTGCATTTTTCAATATAAAGCATTTACATCCAAACACATGAAAATATGAAACAATAGGCTTTTATTTGAATAATTCATAGGGGTTTTTTCTAGAATAGGCCTTAGAAAAACTCTATTAATGATATAACATCTTTGTAGAAACCGCCTCGGCCAAAAACGTGAAGAGATGTTATTTTCAATTAAAAGAGTTCTAGCCATTTCTTGAAGCGATCTATTCTTTCTTTCCACAACTCCGTTTTGCTCGGGGTATATGGAGAGGAGAACACATGCTGAAAACCTTGATTCATCACGGAAATTTTGTAAAATCTTGATTTTCAAATTCACCTCCATGATCTGTTCTTATGCTTGAAATAACATACCGTTTTTCATTTTGAACCTTTTTAGCAAACTTTTCAAAGTAAGAAAAAGTTTAAGACTTACTTGCCAGGAAATATGCCCAAGTAAATCATGAGTAGTCATCCACAATTACTAGGCAATATTTCTTACCTCCAATACTCGAAGTTCTAGTTGGTCCAAAGAGATCCATATGAAGCTACGATGCATTACATGATTAGTGGAAACTTGATTTATTGATTTAAAGGAATTTCTTACCTGTTTTCCCAATATGCATGGTGTACATAGATCGGACTTTTGGTATGACAGATTGGGTAAACCACGAACAAGCTTCTTTGCTGAAATTTTGGCTATCTGCTTCATATTGATGTGCCCAAGCTTTCTGTGCCATAAGTTCGCTTCGTTTTGAATTGAGATTAGACATTGCGATTCATCTGGTTTGACATCCAAGAGGTAGATATTTCCATGTCTTCGACCCATGAATGACTGAGTAGAATCTTTACTGGTTCCTGAGCATATTCCTTCTTGAAAACTGATTTTGAAACTGGTATCGCATAGCTGACTGATACTGAGCAAATTGTACTTAAGTCATTCCACTAAGAAAACATTGCTGATTGTGAGGTTTCCAATCTTTACAGTTCCAAATCCTACAATTCTTCCTTTGTTGTTTCCTCCAAATGAGACTTTTCCACCATTTACTTGAACAAGCTTTATGAAGCAATTTGAATCTCCTATCATATGTCTTGAGCATCTACCTTTCCGAGATACCATTTTACATTTTTCTTGATAGTGACGCATTTTAAAAAAAGAGATTCAAGCTTTCTTTGGTACCCATATTTTCTTGGGTCCATTGGTGTTAGTATGATATGCGGTTTTTGCCCATACTTTCTTAACGGGTTTCCAAATCATAGAACATTCTTTTTAAAATGATCTCGTACTATTGCACTTTAAACATCCGAGAGCATTACGACCTATTGGTTTTGCAAAAACCTTTTGAAATGATTTTTGTAAACATCTCTTAAGGGTCTTTGCTTAATTCTTTCCTTCACTTTAGGAAAATCAATTAAAGGAATGGTTTCTCTTTGTCATTCCCAAACCAGATTTATTGAAATAAAGTCTTTGTCTTGAAAGAATTTTCTCAAGTTTCTCGGATGCTATTGAAAATCTTTTTGAAATATTTGATATGTCATTTTTTAAAATACATTTTCTTTTAAAAGATCATCTTCACTTTCTTTAGAGAAGAAACATTTATGTCCAAACACTTCACCTTTTCTTTCAAAACATTTTCCTGTTGTTTCGGTGCGAAGTTTCCTTTTGAGTTCGGAAATCCTTTTAAGAGAAGTCTAAAGACTAAAACACAACTCATCAATTTATTTAGAAACTTTAATAGGGATTTTGAAGTTACTCACCTCAAATTCACATGCGAATCGATCTGTCTCGGAGTTTGAGTCCGAACCGATTGTGCCATCAAACATATATTGGCATAATCATCATCACTTTCTTCACACTCTGTATCACCCTCCAGTGGTTTCGCTTTAAGAGCCTTTTCGATACTTTTCAGCTTTTCCTTTCTTTCTTCCTCGAAGAGGACGGTTGGTACGATATGTCCCTTTTCTTACATTCAAAGCGACAAGATCTTTGTTTGATTCATCATCCTCAACGAGACTTAGTCATTGCTTTTGAAAACTCTGTTTCTTTGGATTGAATCTTCTTCCTTTTCGTTCAGCTTTCTGAATCTTCTTATCATGAGAGCAAGCTCCTCATCGTCCATATCGTCTTCATAATCTGTAACATCAGAATCATCATTGGATTTTAATGCAATGGATTTCTTACCTTTAGGATCTCCGTCTTCATTGATTCGCTCCACTTCATAAGACTAAAGAGTCCCAAGCAACTCATCAACAGATAGTGGCATGATTCTTTGTGTCTCTCTTATTGAGGTCTTTATGTGATTCCAATCCTTGGAGAGTCCACGCAGCAGCTTGTTTACCTTCATGGGATCCGAAATTGGTTGACCTTGATTTTCAAGACCATTCACGATTTCGTAAAAACGACTAAACATGTCGCTTATAGATTCTCCTGATTTCATTTTGAAGGCTTCGTATTGACCGAGGAGAATGTTGATTCTGGTCTCTTTCACTCGATCGGTTCCTTCATAGGTAAAATGTAATCTATCCTTAGACTTCTTTTTTGTAACACAAGAAGATATTCTGTTATATTCAGTAGGTGACAAAGCACAATATAAAGAATAAATTGCTTTTGCATCAAGAGCCTGTCTCTTGATTATCTCTTCCTGAGTCATTTCACTAGACTCAACAATTTATTTTCCTCTTTCTGAGCAGGTGCAGCTTTAGGAATAATTCCCTTTTCTACAACGTCCCATTCCAGAGGATCCTTTGATCTTAGGAACGCCTTCATTTTGTTTTTCCATATGTTGTATTCCTTCCCATGAAAGTAAGGCAGTCTGGTATTTCTTTGCCCTTCTACCAGCCCTGGAGCTAACATACTAGCCATGGATCTTTAACTTTGAAGTAAAACACTTCAAACAAAGTGAGTACACAGGCTCTGATACCAATTGAGATAGCTAGTATAAGCACCTAGAGGGGGGGTGAATAGGTGCAAAAATAATTTCTCGTGATATGTGAGCAATATTAGACAATAACAATGAAGCTCGCCTTTTGTTATCACAAGTAATTATGATCAAAGTAAAACAGAGTAGGGAAGATAAATGAACACAAGGTTTATAGTGGTTCGGCTTATTCCAAGCCTACGTCCACTCTTCACCGACAGCCCACCGGCTGGATTTCACTATGAACAAAAAGAGTTATTACAGCAAAGCTCTCCTTGATTCCACGGTGTAGATACTCTACCACACTTCCTCAAGGTTTCTTTAGAATATAAACTCTCTTTTGCGTACAAGATTTCGCTCAGCAAATGAATTGACTAAGAACAAGGAGCTTCAGACTTTGGAATTTTTCTATCGTGCAAACACTCGAACAACTGGAACGTCTTCCTTTTATACTCCTTTATGCCATCATACCCGTTGGCACTTACCAAAGGAATTCCTCCAATCTACCCGTTGGACGGAATCAATTAGGAATATCATTCGAGCTATTTAAGGAACATGTCGATAGCCCATCAATCCTGTTCGCCCATACAATCAGGATCTCGGTTTCCATAAGTAGAACTTTCCAAGTATACTTCGCCAATCATCGGATCCTTAATCAATCTTGATTCGAATAAAGGATTCCGTTATGTCATATCCAGCCAAGAGATCTTCGTCAGACGATAAGATCAAATCCTTAACGAAACATCCAGTCCTGGATAGACCTTCTTCGACAAACTAGAAACTGTCAATGAGGATAGACTTTGAGTCTTGAGTCTCAGCGATCCGGGAGGTCTTCGGACTTTAAATAGTAGAGTCGCAAATCTTCGACTAGACCGAAGGAAACGTTTTGTCGGCTTCAAAACACCGGGAAGATTTCTCCAACAGATAGGTGAGTCCGAAGGTACGTCTACATAGCATGTCTAGCAAGTCAAGCGGCGTCAATCGAGAGTACACACAAGCTTTGAGAACCAAGTCCTACGAGGATATGTGTACTAAAGTCCAATCCCGGATTGGAAGAATAAGAATCGACGAGATCACTCTCGTTGCCTTCTCTGTCCAACCCCGCCCATTGCATGGCGCACCTCTCGGAATCGCTCCGGAGCTGGAAACTCTTGCGAACATGATCAAGACTTTCAATATCCATCATCTTCTTGGCGACTACTTCCGGGCGAGCTTGTGAAAGTGCTAGTACGAACACCTAGAGGGGAGTGAATCGGTGTTTAAAAGAAGTCTTGATAAGTAAATGCGGAATAAAATAAGTTGCAAGCAAAGTCTGAATAAGGATCATAGTCTGATTAAACGAGTCACCAGACTTATGGTAGATATTCATAATTTGTTATACGATGGAACAAATTTCTAAAATAACCTGTAAGTATGCAATAGACTTAAATAAGAAGAGTTAAGGAAAGAGAATGTTGCACACAAAATTTATAGTGATTCCGTTTAGATCAAGCTCACGTATACTCTCCCACGCTAACGGCCTTCTAGCTAGATTTCACTATGTGATCAATAAGAGATCACAACTTTGAGCGCAAACACTCAAGTGATAGATCACACTATCTCACTAAGTCACTCTTTTGGTATTTCTCTCACGATCACAAACATTTAATCTAACCAAAAATAAGTGTATGATCGAAGTTCGCTCATATATTGGAATTATAAATTCTACACTACGTCTCTTACTTGCTCCTCGATCCTTGGTCTCCTTAAATACTCCTCCACTTCCAAACTAGCCATTAGACAAAGATCTAGAGGATTGTCTTCCAATCTACCCATTGGACATATTTGTATCAAGAAGATTTAGTAGCCGTTGAGTGACATAAGAATAATCTCAAATTGATTCTGATCGCCCATACAAACATAATATTGGTTTCCATAAGTAGAGCTTCTTCGTTTAGAAAGTTCTTATCTTCAATATCTGATTGTCAATCAATTAAATTGAGTCAATAAAATCTATCTTGATGTAGAATCCAAACCAGATCACTAGCCGTTATACACTTAGGCTTATGTTATGTTTTGTCAAGTTGTCTTGTTCTAAACATGCTTCGTTCTGAATTCGTTATGTTCTAAACTTGTGTCTCGTTCTGTATATAAAGTCTGAGTGTGTTCTATCAGAAGTAAAGTCTAAGTGTCTTCTATCTGAAATAGAGTCTCGAGTGTCTTCCGTCCGAAATAGACTTTACAATCTAAACGTAAGTCGAACATATTCTCGCTTCCGAATATACTTAGCCTTAAGGTCTGGACATAGTTTGAATAAGTTCAGCTTCAGCATAGAGTCTATCTTTTGGTTCTTCCAAATATAAACCTTGATAATATCCTTTACACATTCTATCTGCATAGTCTATTACTCAACCATAATACATATTAGTAGCCTTTGATTTATTTTGTCATCTTCAAAACATCATAAGGGATTTCCTAACAGCTTGGACGCATGTGTATTTAAACCATCATCAAATAATGATAGTTTGAAGCTATATTTGTTTTGCGGAAAATTAATAATTCCAGAAAATTTTTTCTTAAAAATGATCGATTGTATTGTTTGAAATGATTAGTTAATGGAAAATGTTTTTATTATTGACAATGATCTAATCTTAACATTTTCATGTATGACAAATATACTTTTCGTTCATTCATATTTGTAAATGTTACATGCAATCATTATTATTAGGAAATTATTTTCGGATCATTCATTTTTCGTGCTTTAGCGAAATGAATGATTTTTCCTAAAAATAATTTTTTACATTGCTTAAAATAATCAGTCAATGAAAAATATTTTCATTATCAATAACAATTCATTTCAAAATATTTTCGTGGAAAATGAAAATATTTTTCACGCATTCATATTTTAATAGTGATGTAAGCGATCAATTTTAGAAAAATCTTTAAAATGACCAATTTGCTCAATAGCTCATCTATAGTCTGTCGCATCCCTTAAAATACCAATAAGGAATTTGGTAATGGTAAATTAATCTTCCTATGTGGTCGTTAATTTTCATTTGGTTAGAGCACGGGGTGCAAATCATTTGGTCAAGAAAGAGACATTCTTGCATTCTCTCACTTTAGTTCAGCCAAAGGACATTTTCAATATTGGGAAAATCTCTGTCACTATTTCTCCTGTCGACTCTTGTTTCCATTTGTACCTAACCAAACGTTTGTCATGTGTTTGTGTCGCATACCTAACCATAAAATTTTGAATTTTTTTATAGTTTTTTATTTTATTTTATTTTCTTCTTTTTTTCATTTGTTTTTTTTCCCTTCATCTTGGCCGGCAAGGGTAGTCAGTTGTGAGTGAGACTGTGAAGGCTCTCGCCGAGGGCAGCCAATGTCCATGTCGAGCGATTTCCAACATAAATTAGCCGGATGTATTAAATTGGTATCAATGTAAAAATGTTTTAGATTGAATCAATTTCAACGCAATAAGTTTATTTTTTTCTTAATACTTTTTCTTCTAAGAACACATTTATCTCCAATTATATTTCTACTCACTAAAAACTCCAAAGTGGTATCGCTATTCCAAATTTTCTGTTCGTCAGCATTAAGTTAATTTAGCTATCAATTGTCTTACATGTCAATAGAAGTGGCGAGCGCCTAGCAGACGAGCCCAACTTGGACTACACAGCTGGAAAGGCTCCCCCCCAAACGATCATGGACCAAAATTAAAGATAGAAAGTTGGCGTCCTCACCGATAATGGAGTAGCGCTAGTAATATGGAGTTTCATTACTCAAATTGGGGACAGAAAAAATTAGGGTTCCTCTACAATAACGCCAAATTAGAGTTTTCGAAGTTGGCACGAATTAGGACATAAAATCACGCCAAACGGAGCTCTTGCTAACACGGACAAGCGTAGGGTACAATTTTTTAGGGAAAGTGTTTCCGCGGAATTAATTTTCCAAACTTTCACTCGTTTGGTTCGTAAAAAATAATTAGTTAATTGAAAACACTTTCTAGTGAGGGAAAATATTCATGCATAAAATTAGGAAAGTGAATTCATGCATTTAAGAAGATGAAAACAATTTTTCGGAATTGCTTATCTTGAAGTTTTTAGTTTTTTTTCTTTCATTTTAAAAATTGATTTTTTTATTCTTTTTTTATTTTTATTTTTTTCCTCTTCCTCTTTGCTGATCACTAGGCCTTGGCGAATGGCCATTGGCGTGGTCTAGCCTTGGGTGAGGCTTGAGCTCGAGTCTTGCCAACCTCGTCATGGTGAGCTGGAGCTCGCTTGAGGCCAGTGAGGCTTGACCTTACTCGAGGCTGGATAGGCCAGCCCTGCCGAGCCACGGTGACGGCACTAGTGGCCTATCACAACTATCGCTGAGGCTTGGCGGAAGAGGAAGAAGGAAAGAAAAAGAAATGAAAATAAAAGGAAAAAGAAAAGAAAAAAATAATGATAAATTCATGAGATTCAAAATCATTTTTAAATGAGATTCAAATACTAGAAAAACATCATCGGAAAAAGAAGGGCCTCATTGAGAGGAAAAGGCGATGTTTCTTGTAAGGCATCACGTGATAACAATCCTCATTTGATTGCTTGCATCCGCCGCGTATAACAGATGAATGCAAAATCGAACAAAATGCTCATGGAGAGAAAATTTAGGACGGTGGTGCCATTTAGGAGTTTCCGTAGGCTGAAAAAACAGTTGCGAGTAAATGCACACAAGGAGTACCGATTTAGAATCTCTCGTGGAATTAGCCCCTTTTTAATTATTCTCGTTTGAAGTAAGGGTAAATTGATTTTTCAAGTTAATGGGCATTCCGTCCGAGGATGCTAATTAGGGGTGTGCAAAAGAATTGGGACCCGCCCGAATTGCCTGCAACCGGATCGGAACTGCCGGGAACCGGTCCGGTTCTCGGTTCCAATTTATGGGAACCTGTGGGTATCGATCCGGTTCCCGGTTTCATGGGTGGATCCATCCACCCATCCATCCGGACCGGACCGATTATATTAAAATAATATATTAATTTTTAATATTAAAAAAATGAAATTACAAATTAACAAACCCAAATCAAATAATTAAAAAAATTAATTAAAGTGGGAAAAAAGTCCAAAGTGCACCAAATGGAGAGGCGCTAATCTCTAGTCAAACCAAATGGAGAGGCGTTGAAGCTAAAAAGTCCAAAGTGCACATTGACGAAATGTCCAGCAATTGGTGAGCAAAAGCAAGCATGTGAAGAAGCAGGGCTGCAGGAGGAGGAGAAGAAGAATAGGTCAGGTGGCGAAGATCCAGCAATTTTGGTCAAAAACCAAAGTTGTTTCCCATCGGAGCTTTCGAGAAAATAATATATTATTATTGTGAGATCAGGTTCATGGATCCACCTCATGAATCGGACTGAACCATCGGTCCAGTTCCGGGTGGATCCATGCAACTAACTGGTAGATCCCGGTTTCAATTTTTCGGAATCGGTTTTTAATGGGCCGTTCTCGGTCCCGCCTGACCATGCACACCCCTAATCCTAATGCAATTTTTCAAAAGTGCACGGAAACAAAATCGACGTGGGTAGGAAATGAACCGTGGGCGTTTGTAAAATAGCGCAAAAAAAATTTGCGGTCGCGAGGTAGAGTGGGGAGTGACGACAGAACGTCAATTTTAAAGAGTCAATCCGAGGAGTTCGAGGAACACGAGATGAAGTTTTCCGGGACCGCGCGCCCGTGTGAATGGTCGTCGAACCACCTAACCCGTTCGAGTTTCCACACTGAAACAGCGCCGTTTCTTCACAGAAGCTGCCCTTCGCCCTTCTCCCTTCCCCTCCCTACGCCCTCTTGTCGTCACTTAGCCACCGACCCACCTTCGGAAACACACTTTGAAGTAGTCGGTCCTTTGAAGTAGTCGAAGTAGTCGGTACTTTGAAGTAGTCGGTAGTTGGTAGGTTGTAGTTGGTAGTTGGTAGTTGGTAGTTGGTAGTTTCCACCTCCGGGAAAGACCAAGCTGTCCCCGTGCAGCGCAGGCCGATCCGGTGCACAGAGTCGATAGGGCAACTTGGTCGATTTCGGACTGTATCTGATGCAATGATCTGAGGTCGTTGGCTAGAAAAAAAATATAGAAAAAGTGACAGTGAAAATGACGGTGGTTGAGCTGTGTACGAACCCTTAAAACGTTCTTCTCTCCCGTGATGGAATTGTAATGTCTAATTTGTAATGTCTAATCTTCCGTGACGAGAGTCTGTCCAATATTTCGTTCCCACTCGCTCGCAGCCCCCCACTTGAAACACACTTTGAAGTAGTTGGTAGTTTGATCATGACGTCTCGAGTCTTCTCTAAAGTAAAGGGCGGGGTCAACACCCGTCTCAATTCGTGGAACCTGCCCGGCTGGCTATAAAAGCCCTTCCCCGTGCAAAGGCAGGAGGCACCGACGCAGAGTACGGCACTTAGTCACAGGGTTTTAGTTGTAATAGCGAGAAATTCCGAGGTGAGGAAGCATCTTCGGCAGCGCTGCCGTTATTAAGGTTCGACGTGTCTCTCTCTCTGATCGTCCGATGGCTCAAGAGACTCAGAACCACACGCTCACGGCGTCCGGCTGGGCTGCCTACGACTCCTCCGGCGAGATCAAACCCTACACCTTCAAACGCAGGTGGGTCGGGAGTGTCGGGATGGTGCGCTTAATGAAGCACTTGAATCTGCATTTGTAGATAGCTCTGAAGCGAGTGATTTGATGTCTTTTTGCTTTTGTTCTGATGACGAAATAGAGAGAATGGCGTGAACGATGTGACGATCAAGGTCTTGTACTGTGGAATTTGCCACACCGATCTCCACTATGCCAAGAACGAGTGGGGCATCACCATGTACCCTGTTGTCCCTGGGTACTCTCTCTCTCTCTCTCTCTCTCTCTCTCTCTCTCTCTCTCTCTCTCGTTTATAAATCAATATGCACTTTTGACTTGAAAATTGGACGAGTTCGAGTGACAAAATTAGGCCCGCTTCGAGCTTGGCACTATCCTCATCTCATTCCAATAGGGTGTGTGATTGGATTTGTTTATCGCTGCTGGGATACGGTAAGCTAACTGGATCGCGCATGTCGAATGAAACAGGCATGAAATAACGGGGGTGGTGACTAAGGTGGGATGCAACGCGGGCAAGTTCAAGATCGGGGACCGTGTCGGGGTGGGCTGCCTGGCGGCCTCCTGCCTCAAGTGCGAGTTCTGCGCCGACTCCCAGGAGAACTACTGCGACCAGATGCAGTTCACGTCCAACGGCATCTTCTGGGACGGCTCCATCACCTACGGTGGCTACTCCAACGTCATCGTCGCCGATTACCGGTAACCTCTTGCCTTCTCTATTTCCAATTTTTGTTCATTTCTTTTTTGTTTTTGTTTGATTGAAAGACAGACGGTACAATGCACGTGTAGTCGGAATCTCTATGAACTATTGTTGTCGTATTTCCATGGAAGAGATTCCAATGCACGCAATTCATGTGAGCTTTTGCGCTTCGTACTTTATATGTCTTCACCATCTCGCTGAACTCAGGGAGAGTAAATTGCAAAAAAAGTAAAAGAAAAAGACTGACGCGAAAGGCATTGAACTCAAAAACAGGGGAGCCTATCTTTGACCATGTTGATTATGAACTGCCACTTCTGTTCTATTCTTCACGTGATTAGGTAGACCTAAATATAAGTTGTTTTATCATTCTGATTAAACTAACTTACGAAAATAATAATAATAGATCTATGTACGGGGACTGTGAAAACGTTGGACAAGAAAAGTCAGTTTAATCTGGTGACCCGTGTCGACCCATGTTCAGCCCTTTTAGGCTCCGATTTCACGGAATGGACGACATTGAGTAACAAAATCATGCTCGTCAATCCAGAGGACAACATAACATGATAGACCGTTTGATACGATCCATCCGGTTGAATAGCTCTAAAACTTAGCCTGCTCGATGATTGCACTAACTTGAAATCCCTTGGTCCGGCTTGCTGGCTCGTGCAGATTTGTGGTGCGCATACCAGAGAACTTACCCATGGACTCGGTGGCACCACTGCTGTGTGCGGAATCACGGTGTTCAGCCCGCTGAAGGACAACGGCATGCTGGGCTCGCCGGGTAAGAAGATGGCGGTGGTGGGGCTCGGCGGGCTTGGCCACGTGGCGGTCAAGTTCGGGAAGGCGTTCGGCCACCATGTCACAGTCATCAGCACATCCCCATCGAAAGAGACAGAGGCCAAGGGGCGCTTGGGTGCTGATGACTTCATGGTCAGCACCAATTCTCAGCAAATGCAGGTTTGACCTTAGTTTTGGTCGGTCTTGGCACGTTAAAGAACGAGTCAAACCTATACTAATTTATGCTGAAGAAAGGGGATGCGTTTTATCAATCTTAAATTGATTTTATTGGGCTGTTTTATAGGCCGGGAAGAGGAGCCTGGATTTCATTTTGGACACGGTATCGGCTCAGCACTCTCTTGGGCCCATCCTGGAGTTGCTCAAAGTGGATGGAACTTTGGTCACGGTGGGTGCACCTGATCAGCCCCTCGAATTGCCTTCCTTCCCTCTAATTTTCGGTAAATTTCCCTCTTAATCTTTAGCTCTAACATGTCAATTATAAATTCACTATAATAACTATTTTCCTGGGAATTTTTTTTTTGTTCAAATTAGGTAAAAGGAGTGTCAAAGGTAGCATGACAGGAGGGATGAAAGATACGCAGGAGATGATGGATTTGTGCGGCAAACACAACATCACTTGCGATGTTGAGGTCATCGCCCCAGACACGATCAACGAGGCCATGGACCGCCTTGCCAAGAACGACGTGAGATACCGGTTCGTGATCGACATCGCTGGGAGGATATCGAATATTTGAAGATGGCGTGAGCCAGGCTTGGGGCTTAATTTATTTTCCGTACTTTACTTTTAAATTTTTCAACGAATGATTCGTAAAGTCATAAGAGTCCCAGCACTTATCGGATACAAATCACTACTACCATAATTGCAGACACTATTTATCTATATTTGTCTTTATCATCTGTTGGTTTCTCAGTCGTAATTATTCACCTCAACCTAGTCATTCATCCTACACTTTTAGAGCTTATATTGCAACAAGCCCTTGTCCAATTTTCATAAGAAACAATCAAAAAAAAAAAAAAAATTGACAAGAAATGAAATAAAGCTTCACAAGTTCTATATGGGCTTAAGCATTTGGATGGCAGTTTACCGTATGGGCCTTATATATGCTTATAAACCGTCCAAATACAAAATCAAAAAGGGCCTAAAAATCATGGAAACTTGACTAATGAAGGCAGTTAACATTGCTGACAACACAGTCCTCTCGTTTCCTGGTTCTCGCTATCCCCAATGAAATGTGGCGTAATACATGGTAGTTCGATATGATGCGATGAACGCGTGGCATCGTGAACCATGCATGAATCTGTGCGATCGAAGCCGCTCTCGGTGAGGCGGGAATCGAAGTGGGACCCTCAAACGCCACGTGGCGAGTCTCTAGCCCATATCTAGGTTGACGTTGAGGAGTGGAAGCAAGAATTTCTTAGACTCGTAAGGACCAATTTCGAGATGAGAAGCAAGCAATTGGATATGACTATATGTTTTAGGTACGCGTCTGTTTGAAGGGCACGGCTCTACTAAAGCAATAAAGTGGACTCAAAACCCTCATGTCCATATCCTTTCGTGGCATAAGTAAAGGTCGATTTTCAATGAGGACGTATGCATTCGTGTATTGTTTTCATTAGAGAAGAAACTACAGGTCGAATTTTTCTTAATAACATCGTCGGTATTAAGATAATTTTAATCAAGGTATGCGTAGTAGAAAGATGTTGTTGCACTACACCAATAAGATAAATCTTACATAAAGTACTTTACCTTGACGTTGGCTCATGCTTTACTAGATATATCATGGATTCAAGATTTACCTACTTAAGTTGTATTTGCTTGTTAAAAATAAAAAATAGAAAACGGCAAATGTGCTAGATACCGTCAGCTATCTAGAATTAGTGAGATTCATAATATTTTCCTCCATCTTTGATTAGAGGAAACTTTTTACAACCATACCATTGATTAGTGAGTTACAAGTAGACTTGTCAAAATTGGTCATATATATATTTTAACCCATATTTGATGGATTGAATTGTTTATGTAATACTTATATTCAATAAATGGGTTAATAATATAGGTGTTGAATAGGTTTACAACTTACTTAAATTTAACCTACTTTTAGGACTCTCTTGAGTCTCTTAACTCTCTATTGCCGTCACTCAATTTCATGCTGACTCATTATGCCTTTTCATCTCAATTTGGTTCAAGAGGTGAGTAAAATTTCTTTGCCTTCACATGCATCAAATTTCTTGTGGTATCTTTCTGGTAAAGTAAAATAGAAGTTTGAGACATTCCAAAGTGGCGAAGAGCATTTGTTTCTCTATCCTACACTCGATACGCTTTGTGGAGCCAATTTGAGAGATTTCTTTGCCTTCACATGCGTCAAATTTCTTGCGGAATCTTTCTGGTAAAGGCAAATCAAAGTTCGAGACATTCCAAAATGACGAAGAACATTTGTTTCTCTATCCTACATTGATACCCTTTGTGGAGCCAATTCGAGCATACTAATTCTTTCTTCTTATTCTAGTTGATGATCATCTCTCGATATTGGGGCAAGACAAGTGATTTACCAAAAACAAGAACCAAAGATAAGGAGTGTTCGAGTCCATAACACTCTGTATAAAAACTCATGAAATTAAGATATATAGTTTTTGAATGGAGGAGCTAGAAGTATGAAATGAAAAAGGGAATGAAAAAGTTGGGGCATGAAAAAAAAAGAAAAGAAAAAGCAGTGCGATGTAAGAACACGACAAATGCCCATAAATATGAAAAAAAGTTGAGAAACAAAGGAAATAATTTATTTGGCATTCCAATCCAATGTTTGATAAAGAGCAAAACTCTCATATGTTCAGACAAATGTACCCACGTAATGATAGACTCTTGAAACTGATGAAATGCCCGTGAATGAAAGAATCTCATAAGGAATGAAGTTAATAATGATGTTCAAATAATCAGCAATTTCGAAACCTCTTGAAATATTTTTTTGAGCCTAATGAGCCTTTCATACTTAACCCCAACACTAAGCTTACATTGCATCTCTTAATCGAGTCCAATCACTAGAACAAGTGAGAGCAAGGTTATTTTTATCTCATCTCATCTTTAGATTTCTTGACTTGTAAACTTGGCAAAGATGATGATCAATGATTATTTCATTTATTAGCCAATGATGCTTATCCATTGTTGAAATTGCAATGAAGCCCACAGTACAATCTTTTGAAAAGACCTCTCGGATTAGTGAATGCGTACCTATTGCTGATGACTCTCAAAGCCTTTGACACTAATAGTGTGACATATGATGAGTCTTCAAATTTGTTTCCCACATTAATGATTGAATCAATAGCATTTTATTGAGAGTATGTGAAAACTCTTTTCTAACTAAAAAGCTATTGTTTGACATATTTAACAAACCTATTTCACGAGTTATGATCATTGTATCATGACGGTGATATTTCTCTTAGAGAAATTTGATGATTGATCATATTTGATAAGCTGGACAACAATTCCATTATATTGAATGACATTAAATATCTTCATAATGATTGGATTTGGCTTAGTTCATTCATGCAATCGATACTTTCAATAAAATCTTGGCTTTCACGATGTTAGGAGTAATACCAAGATAAAACTCAAATTGGTATATTTATGTTAAATTTACCTCAAACTAATTTTTTTTTTACTACTAAACCCTAAATTAGTATACTCGTGACAAATTTATCCTAAAAGCTAATTTTTTTTTATTATAAAAACCCTAAATTGATATATTTATGACAATTTTACCCTTTAATGGTTTCCATTAAATTGGATTAATATCACAAAGATCACAAAACTGGTAAATTTATGACAAACAGAGGATAAAGCATTAGACTAGTCCACCTATCAACTGTCATGTGTCATGTAACTCATCAATTTGGCGGTAAAATTTAACGAAAACTAACAGTCGGTAGATTTGTTACTAATATATCAATTTGAGATTTTTCGTGATATAAACTCTATGATGTTATTGTTATGGCTAGATCTATCACCTAGAGGGGGTAAATAGGTGAATGTGCGGAAATGAAAGAATTTAGAAAAATATTATAGCGAGACAACTTCTGATTAAATAATTAGATCTTATCGGTGTGCGATTCTATCACAAATCATAAGAAATGAGTAAATGATAGAGAATTGCACACAAAGGTTTATGGTAGTTCGACTTTTGCAAGCCTACGTGCACTTTCCTACGTTATAGCCTATTGGCTGGAATCCACTAGAAAAACTGATAAGAGGTTACAAGTCTTGAGCTTCGAGTAATCAAGTTTGTGTGAAGAACTCTTTATACTCTTAGCCTTTAAAAAGGTTTGCACAATATAGCTTAGCGAAGGCAAATGTGTATAATCACAAAACACTATTCAGACTTTGGAATTATAAACTGAAGTTCTCGTGAATGCGAATCCTCTCCCCTCAGCTTTGTGATCTTCTCTTATATTCCTCCTAGTCCAAGCTGACCATTAGACATATCTCTATAAGGATCATCTAGCCAATCTACCCGTTGGTCCTAGATTTGGTTGAGAAGATCTGATGGCTTCAAGATCACCGAGGTTGATGTTTCCTATAATTTCTGCCACTCATACAACGATTTAGGTTTCCAAAAGTTAAGTGTTTACAAATGGAAAGAATGTTTCACCTCTAATAAGAAATTATGGGAAGGTTGAATCTTCGACAGATATAGGCAAATTTTCATTTTGAAACTTCTTATAAAAATGACAAGGAATTCAACTAATATGGAGATAATGCACAATATAATGAATAGATGGCTTTAGCATCTAGTACTTCTCTTTTGACAATGTCCGCATCGAGATAGGACTGAGATTTCTGGTTTTTGCTTCTTCTTTAGTCGAGGGAGGTTCAGGTTTTACACCCCTTAGAACAACGTTCCACTCCAAGACATCCTTGGATCTAATGAAAGCTTTCATCTTGTTCTTGCAAATGTGGTAATCTTTTCCGTCAAAGTAAGGAGGCCTTGTATCACTCTAACCTCGCCATCAAAAGATCCTTAACTCATAAATAATAAAGTGCTTCAATAAAGAGTAACCTGGCTCTAATATCAATTATTATGGCTAGATCTATCACCTAGAGGGGGTGAATAAGTGATTGTACAGAAATGAAAGAATTTAAACAAATATTGCGGAGAGATAACTTCTGATGAAGTGTTCAAATCTTATCAGTATGCAATTCTATCACAAATAATAGGAAAGTACTAATTGATAGAGAATTGCATACAAATGTTTATAGTGGTTTGGCTTTTGCAAGGCTACGTTTATTCTCCCATGCTGCAGCCTATTGGCTAGAATTCACTTGAAAAATCGATAAGAGGTTACAAGTCCCGAACTTCAAGCACTCAAGATTGTGTGAACAACTCCTCACACTCTCAGCCTCTAAAAGGTTTGCATAATATAGCTTAGTGAAGGCAAATGTGTATAATCACTGTGACATCCTGAAATTCGACCCCGTTTCGATAAAGTGAAATGTGCATATCATCGGCGCGCCTATGGTCCTTTTTCTCGAGCTGATCACTCACGAGTTAGCCAACCTATTGGGTGAAGCCGTTAAGGGATATAACCGCGGTAAAATCCCTAAAAGCTACCTAATTGGTTGGATTGGACTAAAATCGCGTCCGGTCGATTTTAATCATGAAATTTAATTCGGTTTTGGGAATCGAATATTCGGGCGTGTCACAATTCATTTTTAGGACAGTCTCATCGTCTGTCAATTTATTGTCGAGTCCGAAATTTCAAGAAAGAAATTATCGGAGGAAAAATCGAAGACCAAAAGAAAATAGAAAGGAAAAGAGAAAAGAGAAAAGGAAAAATGGAATAATGGTGTTATTTATTTCTTTTTCTCTCTCTCCCTTTTTCTCTCTTTTTCTTTCTCTCTTCTCTCTCCTCTCCCCTCCCCCTTCGTGCGGTCAGCCCTCCCCACCGACTGCCCCAGCTGTCTCCCTCTTTATTCCTCTTTCTTTGACCGGTCAAGCTTATCTTCTTTCCTCTTCTCTCTCATCTCTCTCTTTCGCACTCTCTCTCCCTCGACTCTCTTTGCTGTGCGAACAGAACCGAAACCAGAAGTCGGAGGAAGAACAGAAGCTGCAGCTCGTCGTCGCCGCCCTCCCCGCCGCCGCGCTCCGTCGCCCGCACGCCGCCCACGCATCCCGCCGCTCGTCCCTCGCATCCCCGTCGCCTAGCAGCTCCGTCCAGCAGCTGTTTGATCTCTGTCCGGCTTCGGGAGTAGTGAAGAAGCCGCCGGACCGCCGACCAGCTCCATCTCCGGCCACCGTTCGGACCGCCGGAGCTTCCCTCGCTCTCCGCCGGCCTCCCTTCGTTGTCTTAGCCACTGGATCAGCCTCAGCCAGGCCAAACCAGCAACCCACGAAATGGGTTTCCAGCTGGTTCGGGCCCGCTTTCGGGCCGTTTCCGGGCCCCGAACCCGAGCCGTGCTTTGGGGAGAATCGTTCCTCGCGTCGCCGCCGTCGGATTGATCCGATTTGCGCGCGATTTGGTGAGTAATCTCACTAATCCAGGATTAGTTGGCTAATTATGCTTAAGGTTGGTTTAGTTTTAATTAATTATGTTTAGGTTGTTAGATTAGAATAAATTAGCAATTATTAGTCAATTGTGATGCGATTTAGATAAATTGATTGTGCAATTAGCAAGTAGACGTGGTCTACTAATTATTGGAAGTGCCTCGGGATTTTTCCCGACCCTTAGTGGGCTCTAATTAGGCTTTTCGAGCCTAAGTGGAATTTTTAGTATTTAAATATTAATTTTCGGAATTAAATTAAATAATTATTTATTTTCCGAAAATTCAACTGAGATGGTTTGGAACCGGAATTTTATGCTGGTGACCGTGGTGAAGTCCGTTTATTTAATTGGGCTTTATTTTGTGTTAAATTGAATTTTTAATGATTATTAATTAATTTTCGAAATTAATTAATTAATTATTTATTTTTCGGAAATTAAGATTTTGATGGCCGACGACCGAAATCTCGTGCAGATTGTCGTGGCGCAGTCCGTTTATTTATTTGAGCTCCACGTTGCATGGAATTAAATAAATTGTGATATTTTAGGGATTTACCCTAAATTAATTGGAATTGATTGAGATTGAATTATTGATTGGTAAATGGCCAAGTATGTTTATTCAGCATTTATAATGCTTCGTTGAGTTGTAAAGTGAATAGAATTGTGAGGCTGAACTAAGAATAATTTTGGCTGAGATCGATCGGGTACGAGGTATAGACATACGTGGTTCGGTGATAAGGAAATCACTGGTGAAAACGGCGCCTTAAAGAACGCACGAGTGCTGTCTACTACATGCATTATCATGGACATACGTGGTTCGGTGATTGAGGATATCACTGGTGAAAACGGCGCCTTAAAGAACGCACGAGTGCTGTCCATTATTTATGTTGGCTCTGTGATGAATATATCACATTGGCGAAAAAGACGCCCGAGAGCATAGTAAAGTGTTCATTGTACGTCACCTTGGCGAAAAAGACGCCCGAGAGCATTCATCTGGCTCTGTGATTGAGTACCCGAATGGAGATTATAAAGTATGGTGTTGATGTGACCGAGAGGTGGTCCGAATGACATGTAATCGACTAGGTCGATTGATCATTGTTTTGATCTGATGTTGTGAATTGGTTGATTGAATGGGAATGGCCGTGAGTGGTGTTGTTGGCGTGTGATCGACTAGGTCGATTTGATCGATGCTTCGATCTGTGATGTGATTACTTGGGTGCCTATTGTGAATTGTACTGACTTGCAGGTGGGATCTGAGGCCAAGGTAAGTCTTCTGCCCTGTGCGTGTTTAGGCAGCCTTTAGTATAATGGTTTACTAATCGGGCTTAGTGGGGTAGAACTCGCTGAGACGTAGTCTCATCCCAGTTTGGGGAAATCATTTCAGGACCCCGCTGAGAAGCTGAGGAAGAGGAGTCCGAGAAGGAGAACTCGGAGGTAAATCTTGAGGAGAATGATTTTGGAGGAAGAAGATAATCCTAAGGGGGGCCTTGTGTACGGCCTGGATAGGTTGAGTTTCTATCTTCTGTTGGGATCTCTATTTTGATGTGAATAGAGTTTAGAATAAAAAGTTGTGAAGTGTTCTGGTTTGTGTTTTGTATAAAAGTTTGGTTATAAGTTTCAATATGAAAAATATGGCCCTGCTTTTATATCCCATCGTTTTATTGTCTGGGGATTTTAATTGCTTCCGCATGTGCTTAATAAATGAAAGGGTCGGCGATATATAGTCCTGGGATATCGCATTATAAAATCGACCAAGTGTGAAGGATGTGTGCGTGCCCGAGGATCGGGACGTGACAATCACAAAACACTCTTCAAGCTTTGGAATTATAAGCTTTAGTTCTCGTGAATGCGAATCCTCTCCCTTCAGCTTCAAGACCTCCTCTTATATTCCTCCTACTTCAAGTTGACTGTTGGACATATCTCCAGAAGGATTATCTAGCCAATCTACCCGTTGCTCCTGGATCTGATTGAGAAGATCCGACGGCTTCAAGATCACCAGGGTTGATGCTTCCCGTAAATCTGCCGCCCAACAGCAGTTCGAGTTTCCAAAAGTTGAGTGTTTACGAATGGAAAGAAAGTTTCGCCTCTAATAAAAAATTCCAAGAATGTTGAATCTCCGATAGATATAGGCAAATTTTCCTTGTGAAATTTCTTATAAAAATGGCAAGGAATCCAACCAATTTTTGCTAGCCGTTGCACAAGTACATTTGACTCATTCCTAGCCGTTTAACATAATATATAAGGAACCAAAACCTTATGAGCGGTGGAGGTGATAAAACCCTCTAGATACCTAAATCACTAGGAGCAACGCCCATTTGAGGTGATAAAAAGGGCTGATGGCGGTGGAGAAGCTTTTTGGTAAAGTTTCGAGTTCGCGAGATATTTTTACACGAGGAGGTGCAAGCTGGTTTATACTTTTGGCTTTCTAGATCACTGAAAAGATAATGAATGAATAAACAAAGAAGAAAATACATGTTACGATGGGCTGGTCGAGCGAGGTCTAATCGAATCGTGACATTAAGTAAAGTAAGTTTGCCCTAATTTAAGTATTCAGGAAAAATTGACAAAAGCCTAGGCACTAAAACCCTATAAGCGCCCGAAAGAATCACCCCCTAACGAAAGGCCTAGGCTATAGACTTCTCATGCATTGATACACTCATGCAATCAGTGCTTTTATTATGTCTTTATGAAAAGGCCAAGGACTAAAATCCCACGAGCGGCCTAGGGGGATAATATTCTAAAGAAAGGCCTGGGGACTAAAACTCTATTAACGGTTGGGGGTATGACGCCCTAAAGAAAGATTTAGGGACTGAAACCTTATGAGCGGCCGAGGGGATGAAATCCTATATAAAAGTTTAGGGACAAAAACCCTATAAACGGCTAAGGGGATAACATCCTGAAGAAAGGCCTAGGGAACTTGAGTAATTTCAGTTTCAGCTAATGCAATGATCCGAGATCTTTGGCTAGCAAATTTACAAATATTACAAAGAAAATGATTGAGCAGTGCATCCGTTCTCATTAACAAACCAGGAACTCATAAAACAATCTTCCGTGACGAGAGTCTGTCCAATATTTTTTCACTCGCTCGTGTCGCTCCACTTGAAACACTCCTCGGAGTAGTTGGTAATATGATTATGATGTCCCGAGTCTTCTCTAAAGTCAAAGGTAGGGTCAACCCACGGCTTGATTACTGGAACCTGCACGACTGGCTATATAAAAGCCCGCCCATGCAATGAGGCACAAGACACCAATGCGACTACAGCACACAGTCACGGGGTTTCATTACAATAGCAAGATCTGCGGTAAGTAAGCATCTTCAACACCGACATTACCAAGGATCGACGTGTTCCTCTTCGATCGTCTGATGGCTTGAGAGACTCAGAACCACACGCTCACGGTCTCCGGCTGGGCTGCTCACGACTCCTCGGGTGAGATCGAACCCTACACCTTCAAACGCAGGTATGTCTGGAGTGTCCAGACGGCGCTTAATGAAGCGCTTGAGTCTGCATTTGTAGATAGGACTGAAGCGAGTAACTTGATGGCTTTGCTTTCGTGGTGATGATGAAACAGAGAGAATGGCGTGAACGATGTGACAATCAAGGTCTTGTGCTGCAGAATTTGTCACACCGATCTCCACTATGCCAAGACCGACTGGGGCATCACCATGCAACCCGATTCTGGAGATGAGAAGCAAGCAATCTCAAAATCCCTCCCTCACCCCATTCATCCATATCCTTTTTGCAGCATAAGTAATGATTTCATTTTCGGAAAAGGCTTATCCACCATGCATTTAAGTAATCAATTTTACCTTACGTTATGGATTTGCAAAATACGTACTTTACTGCAAAAATTTTGTGAATGGATAAATGGAATATTTCAACCAAAAAAGATAAAGGGAATATCATTTTATGCTAATTAATAAATCTTCGATTCCTCTTCTATCAAATAATTTCTAGCAACTGACGAACTTATATATTATAAATATTCTAAATCTGTTATTAAAACAATATAGACATATGTATAATTTCACTCAATTTAGATTCACTTTAGGCAATTCCTAACTAATCGTGCATCTAACTATGAAGAAGGAACGAGTTGTTAGATATGTAAGCATCCTCGCAATGGCTTTCTATGATGTGCTATCAAGCACAAAGTGGATACCGAGTGGGTAATCACAAATGAGTTAGAAATAAGGAAGAGATTTAAATAATAAGCAAAGTAAACTCTAATGACATAGCATGTTATGGCACGGTTCGAAAATTTTTGTGTGTGGGTAGGTGAATGAGGAGCTATTTCATATGTGAAAGAGGTATCAAATATGAGACTCAAGATTAAGGGGTCACTATCGAAGGCAGAATCATAAAGAAGAGAAGAGACGACAGTGGTGTTTGACAAAAACATTGCAGAATAAAGAAAACCCTTACATATATATACACACACGTATGTCTGTATGTATGTATCTATCTCTTCTCTCTCTCTCTTTTTTTTTTTCTTTTTTTTTTTTCTTACTTTCTCCCACAATTGATATCTCCTTTTACAGAGGTTCTCTGGGGGCCACTTCAGCAGTATGTACCGCACTATTGCTCCTTTATTTGTAGGTACGCTCCTAAATTTACACGTTTTCATTGCCATCTGAGTAGCTAATCTGACTGAGGAAGAAAAGCACGATGTAAGGAAGCTTTTAGCACCAAAAAAATAATATAAAAGATAGACAATGAATAAAATTAAGAAAGAAAAGTGACGTATTATCTTACTCAAATATATTATCTCGGTGCGTACCCTATATATGATCTAAATAGCTATCATAAATTCACTTGCCAGGTGCATTGGGCGTGCAATATTATTACAAGGTTAAGTTGACAATATTTTATGTTGAACTTATCTAGTCGAATTGATTACCATAATTGGCTGAGCTAAAGTTGGAAAATGTTCTTTCTTAATAAGTTAATCCCCAACGAACTTAGAAGCAAGCCAAGGATAATGCTGGATACCCGCATTGTAGGAAACTTACCGGTCATTGAATAAGTTCGTGGGGTGCATGAAAAATAAAATCACATGCATCTTTTGCTATTTCAATCTAGCCATAGTCCATATGGTCGCATACTCACGTGAGTTGGATCATTATCGAGGATCTAGATATTATTCCTTATTAGGATTCATATCTTTTAAATTGAGTTAATCCATGGCCTTAGAAACAACATTGATCTCTCTTCCCATCCTCCACGGTGTGAATATAACTTCATTAGGTGAACCTCTCTAGGTTAAAATATCTAGCCCTTTTTTTGTGGCCTTCAGGTAAAAATCTAGCTAACTTCTAGATGTTTGCACCACCCCAACTGCCCCATTCTTTCAAGGCATCCAAAAATAGTAGGGGCAAAACAAGAAGAGGAAATGTACGAGAAATTGCGCTCGTTATTCTCGCTGCTAGCTATTTCTCTAACTTTATGGCTAAGCTTCCAGATATATGGATAAACATGAAAGAAAACCTCCCCAGGAAAGGGAGAAAATAAAAAGGGAAAGAAGGAAAATGCCTAATCATGTGTCCCGAAGCATCGCAGGTACAAAAGCACACCGTGTGAGGGAAGATAACGTGCGAGAACAGGCAAATAACCAAATTTGAGGCGGTGCTCGATCCAATAGCCAACCGTGGCTTCTTCTTTCAAGCCAGAGACCTCTATATATACAGCCTCACTCTGTGTTCCTGAGATCGTTTTCAAACCCTTTGCAGAAAAAGACCATTGAATTCTTTGATCAAGCTTTCAGTCTCCAGGATTTTGACGTTATCACATGGCTCAGCTCAGAAAATTGGTGTTTCCCAAGTTGAGATCTTCATCGCTGACCTCCAGTACGTCGTTTCTCTCCTATCAATCTCTGTTGGAATACAACACCTAGTATAATAATAAGAAGCCAAAAGCATGAAGAAAACAAAGAAAGAATTCTCCACTCCACACGTGAGAATTCTAGAGAAAGTTGGAAATCCATTATGCATGAAGTCTGGACGTGGGCAGCAAGTGTACGCATGAAAGAAAGAATGGGCACATATTAAAATACTATTATAATTGCTGCTAGGAGTTTCAAGAAGCAGAAAAGCAAGCTTCAACTTCGTAGACTTGAACGTGAAGGAAAAGAAGACAGCCCACAATTATTGACTCCTTAGCCAAGAAGAAAAGTTCAACTTCAGCACTTGCACGTTGAAGTCAATGGCGGTGGAGTTCAGGCGGTGGAATCCAGGCGGTGAAAGATGTCTATAAATAGGGCTTGGGAGTGCAAACGTAAAGTAGGCCAAAAGGCCTCAAGGTGTAGGAGCAGACCGAAAGGCCTCGAAGAGAGGCTTAACAGCCTCAAGCTACCGCAGGCAGAGTAGGGAGGCTTAGAGCCTCAAGTCAACAGGCCAGGGAGAGGGCCTCACGTCACACGCAGGCGGAGAACTTCAGGCCAGCAAGGAAGTCACACGTATGTGAGCTTCAGGGAAAGCCTCCAGCAGTGAGAGCTTCGGAACAGGAAGTCACCAGGTGCAACGGTGAACTTCAAGTGAGAGGCACTGCAGTCTCAGTAGCTCTGTGAGAGTGAGTTATCCCTCCGTGATCGAGAAGGGAAGAAAATAGAATAGCTGAGTGTATGCTTGTATTAATTAGTTTGAGTGTGTACTTGTATCAGCTTACTGAGTTTATTTTGAATCTTATACTTCCGCATATTTTATAAGCTGCGCATTATACAATTAATATCAAAGCAAAGGGTCGCATACCCTACAATTAGTACCAAATTATTTTGGTTCCTACAATCTCTCTATCTCCTTGTTCTTCTTGTATCTAGTTAGTGATCGGAACGAGGAAACGTGGCTCACTGTTTGGACAAATTTTTTTGAGCAAATGAATGCTTCGAGCTCTTTATGTTACGATCTGCTGAGCTTTGTATACTCTCCTTTCTCTCGTGTTTCATCGCGTATCCTACATGAAAAGCAGTTTTTTATTAGTCGATAAGAACTTGATTTGCTTGCATTTTTGTTTATTGCCAAGAGAATGTACTTTTTCTAATGGAGATTGGTGAATTATAATACATGGCTGTACAAAATTTCTAGGGGAAAAAAAGCCTAATGAATTTAGTAATGGCTATGAGATCATATAATATATCCTTTTGGCTTTGATAGTGAGATAGCTAGTATAAGCACCTAGAGGGGGGTGAATAGGTGCAAAAACAATTTCTCGTGATATGTGAGCAATATTAGACAATAACAATGAAGCTCGCCTTTTTGTTATCACAAGTAATTATGATCAAAGTAAAACAGAGAGTAGGGAAGAGAAATGAACACAAGGTTTATAGTGGTTCGGCTTATTCTAAGCCTACGTCAACTCTTCCGCACTGACAGCCCACCGGCTGGATTTCACTATGAACAAAAGAGTTATTACAGCAAAGCTCTCCTTGATTCCACAGTGTAGATACTCTACCACACTTCCTCAAGGTTTCTCTAGAATATAAACTCTCTTTTGCGTACAAGATTTCGCTCAGCAAATGAATTGACTAAGAACAAGGAGCTTCAGACTTTGGAATTTTTCTATCGCGCACACACTCGAACAACTGGAACGTCTTCCTTTTATACTCCTTTATGCCATCATACCCGTTGGCACTTACCAAAGGAATTCCTCCAATCTACCCGTTGGACGGAATCAATTAGGAATATCATTCGAGCTATTTAAGGAACATGTCGATAGCCCATCAATCCTGTTCGCCCATACAATCAGGATCTCGGTTTCCATAAGTAGAACCTTCCAAGTATACTTCGCCAATCATTGGATCCTTAATCAATCTTGATTCGAATAAAGGATTTCGTTATGTCATATCCAGCTAAGAGATCTTCGTCAGACTATAAGATCAAATCCTTAACGAAACATCCAGTCCTGGATAGACCTTCTTCGACAAACTAGAAACTGTCAATGAGGATAGACTTTGAGTCTTGAGTCTGGCAGTCCGGAGGTCTTCAGACTTTAAATAGTAGAGTATGCAAATCTTCAGACTAGACTGAAGGAAACGTTTTGTCAGCGTCAGAACACTCCAGGAAGATTTCTCCAACAGATAGGTGAGTCCCAGAAGGAATGTCTACATAGCATGTCTAGCAAGTCAAGCAGCGTCAATCAGGAGTACACACAAGCTTTGAGAACTAAGTCCTACGAGGATATGTGTACCAAAGTCCAATCCCGGATTTGAAGAACAAGAATCGACAGATCACTCTTGTTGCCTTCTCTGTCCAACCCCGCCCATTGCATGGCGCACCTCTCAGAATCGCTCCGGAGCTAGAAACTCTTGCGAACATGATCAAGACTTTCAATAACCATCATCTTCTTGGCGACTACTTTCGGGCGAGCTTGTGAAAGTGCTAGTACGAACACCTAGAGGGGAGTGAATAGGTGTTTAAAAGAAGTCTTGATAAGTAAATGCGGAATAAAATAAGTTGCAAGCAAAGTCTGAATAAGGATCATAGTCTGATTAAACGAGTCACCAGACTTATGGTAGATATTCAGAATTTGTTATACGATGGAACAAATTTCTAAAATAACTTGTAAGTATGCAATAGACTTAAATAAGAAGAGTTAAGGAAAGAGAATGTTGCACACAAAATTTATAGTGATTCCGTTTAGATCAAGCTCACGTCTACTCTCCCACGCTAACGGCCTTCTAGCTAGATTTCACTATGTGATCAATAAGAGATCACAACTTTGAGCGCAAACACTCAGTGATAGATCACACTATCTCACTAAGTCACTCTTTTGGTATTTCTCTCACGATCACAAACATTTAATCTCACCAAAAATAAGTGTATGATCGAAGTTCGCTCAAATATTGGAATTATAAATTCTACACTACGTCTCTTACTTGCTCCTCGATCCTTGGTCTCCTTAAATACTCCTCCACTTCCAAACTAGCCATTAGACAGTATCTAGAGGATTGTCTTCCAATCTACCCATTGGACATATTTGTATCAAGAAGATTTAGTAGCCGTTGAGTGACATAAGAATAATCTCAAATTGATTCTGATCGCCTATACAAACAGAATATTGGTTTCCATAAGTAGAGCTTCTTCGTTTAGAAAGTTCTTATCTTCAATATCTGATTGTCAATCGATTATATTGAGTCAATAAAATCTATCTTGATGTAGAATCCAAACCAGATCACTAGCCGTTATACACTTAGGCTTATGTTATGTTTTGTCAAGTTGTCTTGTTCTAAACATGCTTCGTTCTGAATTCGTTATGTTCTGAACTTGTGCCTCTATCTGTATATAAAGTCTGAGTGTGTTCTATCAGAAGTAAAGTCTAAGTGTCTTCTATCTGAAATAGAGTCTGAGTGTCTTCCGTCTGAAATAGACTTTACAATCTAAACGTAAGTCTAAACATATTCTGCTTCTGAACATACTTAGCCTTAAGGTCTGGACATAGTTTGAATAAGTTCAGCTTCAGCATAGAGTCTATCTTTTGGTTCTTCCAAATATAAACCTTGATAATATCCTTTACACATTCTATCTGCATAGTCTATTACTCAACCATAATACATATTAGTAGCCTTTGATTTATTTTGTCATCTTCAAAACATCATAAGGGATTTCCCTAACAGCTTGGACGCATGTGTATTTAAACCATCATCAAATAATGATAGTTTGAAGCTATAATTGTTTTGCGGAAAATTAATAATTCTAGAAAACATTTTATTAAAAATGATCGATTGTATCGTTTGAAATGATTAGTTAATGGAAAATGTTTTTATTATTGACAATGATCTAATCTTAACATTTTCATGTATGACAAATATACTTTTCGTTCATTCATATTTGTAAATGTTACATGCAATCATTATTATTAGGAAATTATTTTCGGATCATTCATTTTTCGTGCTTTAGCGAAAATGAATGATTTTTCCTAAAAATAATTTTTTACATTGCTTAAAATAATCAGTCAATGAAAAATATATTCATTATCAATAACAATTCATTTCAAAATATTTTCGTGGAAAATGAAAATATTTTTCACGCATTCGTATTTTATTAGTGATGTAAGCGATCAATTTTAGAAAAATCTTTAAAATGACCAATTTGCTCAATAGCTCATCTATAGTCTGTCGCATCCCTTAAGATACCAATAAGGAATTTGGTAATGGTAAATTAATCTTCCTATGTGGTCGTTAATTTTCATTTGGTTAGAGCACGGGGTGCAAATCATTTGGTCAAGAAAGAGACGTTCTTGCATTCTCTCACTTTAGTTCAGCCAAAGGACATTTTCAATATTGGGAAAATCTCTGTCACTATTTCTCCTGTCGACTCTTGTTTCCATTTGTACCTAACCAAACGTTTGTCATGTGTTTGTGTCGCATACCTAACCAGAAATGCCTGAAAACCGTTTTTCATTGGGGGCATATGTCCAACGGTCTGGCGCTCCTACTTAGTTTGCAGCCTGCAAACAAGTCGAGCGGCAGACAATCATAATTTGTTTGAGCTTGGATTTTTTTGGCTGGAATAGCATATGTGAATCGATGCGGACTAGTTCAGGATAACATTTCAATCCCGACAGCGGCTAAGGGGAGATGGCAAGCAAGGCTTCAATCCATGGTAGTTGACACGGTTTGAATTGGGTGTCGCGATAGCTAGACTCAACGCAAACCAATGACACTCCTAAATGGCAACTAATTTTGAGAGTTCAATTGTTGGAGTGGTGAGTGGTTGAAAGGTTTTATTTCTAAGGCCATATAAAATTCTAACAAATACTATGGGGAAAAGTACCAAAAAGTCATAAATATATTACATTTATATAAATTCAATTTTGAGCTTTTTAATTAGGCTAATTTAGTTCTAAACATTTTTGAATTGGCAACAATTAAATCAATTTGGACGTAAACGTCAACCGTCCTATGTAGCATAGTCGTTGCTGATAGCGAACATTTTTTAATAATATTTAATAAAATTTTGAATTTTTTTTATAGTTTTTTCTTTTATTTTATTTTCTTCTTTTTTTCATTTGTTTTTTTTCCCTTCATCTTGGCTGGCAAGGGTAGTCAGTTGTGAGTGAGACTGTGAAGGCTCTCGCTCAGGGCAGCCAATGTCCATGTCAGCGATTTCCAACATAAATTAGCCGGATGTATTAAATTGGTATCAATGTAAAAATGTTTTAGATTGAATCAATTTCAACGCAATAAGTTTATTTTTTCTTAATACTTTTTCTTCTAAGAACACATTTATCTCCAATTATATTTCTACTCACTAAAAACTCCAAAGTGGTATCGCTATTCCAAATTTTCTGTTCGTCAGCATTAAGTTAATTTAGCTATCAATTGTCTTACATGTCAATAGAAGTGGCGAGCGCCTAGCGACGAGCCCAACTTGGACTACACAGCTGGAAAGGCTCCCCCAAACGATCATGGACCAAAATTAAAGATAGAAAGTTGGCGTCCTCACCGATAATGGAGTAGCGCTAGTAATATGGAGTTTCATTACTCAAATTGGGGACAGAAAAAATTAGGGTTCCTCTACAATAACGCCAAATTAGAGTTTTCGAAGTTGGCACGAATTAGGACATAAAATCACGCCAAACGGAGCTCTTGCTAACACGAACAAGCGTAGGGTACAATTTTTTAGGGAAAGTGTTTCCGCGGAATTAATTTTCCAAACTTTCACTCGTTTGGTTCGTAAAAAATAATTAGTTAATTGAAAACACTTTCTAGTGAGGGAAAATATTCATGCATAAAATTAGGAAAGTGAATTCATGCATTTAAGAAGATGAAAACAATTTTCGGAATTGCTTATCTTGAAGTTTTTAGTTTTTTTTTTCTTTCATTTTAAAAATTGATTTTTTTATTCTTTTTTTATTTTAATTTTTTTTCCTCTTCCTCTTCGCTGATCACTAGGCCTTGGCGAATGGCCATTAGCGTGGTCTAGCCTTGGGTGAGGCTTGAGCTCGAGTCTTGCCAACCTCGTCATGGTGAGCCGGAGCTCGCTTGAGGCCGTGAGGCTTGACCTTACTCGAGGCTGGATAGGCCAGCCCGCCGAGCCACGGTGACGGCACTAGTGGCCTATCACAACTATCGCTGAGGCTTGGCGGAAGAGGAAGAAGGAAAGAAAAAGAAATGAAAATAAAAGAAAAAGAAAAGAAAAAAATAATGATAAATTCATGAGATTCAAAATCATTTTTTAAATGAGATTCAAATACTAGAAAAACATCATCGGAAAAAGAAGGGCCTCATTGAGAGGAAAAGGCGATGTTTCTTGTAAGGCATCACGTGATAACAATCCTCATTTGATTGCTTGCATCCGCCGCGTATAACAGATGAATGCAAAATCGAACAAAATGCTCATGGAGAGAAAATTTAGGACGGCGGTGCCATTTAGGAGTTTCCGTAGGCTGAAAAACAGTTGCGAGTAAATGCACACAAGGAGTACCGATTTAGAATCTCTCGTGGAATTAGCCCCTTTTTAATTATTCTCGTTTGAAGTAAGGGTAAATTGATTTTTCAAGTTAATGGGCATTCCGTCCGAGGATGCTAATTAGGGGTGTGCAAAAGAATTGGGACCCGCCCGAATCGCTTCGCAACCGGATCGGGCGCCGAGAACCGGTCCGGTTCTCGGTTCCAATTTATGGGAACTGTGGGTATCGATCCGGTTCCCGGTTTCATGGGTGGATCCATCCACCCATCCATCCGGACCGGACCGATTATATTAAAATAATATATTAATTTTTAATATTAAAAAATGAAATTACAAATTAACAAACCCAAATCAAATAATTAAAAAAATTAATTAAAGTGGGAAAAAGTCCAAAGTGCACCAAATGGAGAGGCGCTAATCTCTAGTCAAACCAAATGGAGAGGCGTTGAAGCTAAAAAGTCCAAAGTGCACATTGACGAAACGTCCAGCAATTGGTGAGCAAAAAGCAAGCATGTGAAGAAGCAGGGCTGCAGGAGGAGGAGAAGAAGAATAGGTCAGGTGGCGAAGATCCAGCAATTTTGGTCAAAAACCAAAGTTGTTTCCCATCGGAGCTTTCGAGAAAATAATATTATTATTATTGTGAGACCGGTTCCATGGATCCACCCGCGAATCGGACTGAACCATCGGTCCAGTTCCCGGGTGGATCCATGCAACTAACGGGTAGATCCCGGTTTCAATTTTTCGGAATCGGTTTTTAATGGGCCGTTCTCGGTCCCGCCTAGACCATGCACACCCCTAATCCTAATGCAATTTTTCAAAAGTGCACGGAAACAAAATCGACGTGGGTAGGAAATGAACCGTGGGCGTTTGTAAAATAGCGCAAAAAAAATTTGCGGTCGCGAGGTAGAGTGGGGAGTGTTAAAGAGTCAATCCGAGGAGTTCGAGGAACACGAGATGAAGTTTTCCGGGACCGCGCGCCCGTGTGAATGGTCGTCGAACCACCTAACCCGTTCGAGTTTCCACACTGAAACAGCGCCGTTTCTTCACAGAAGCTGCCCTTCGCCCTTCCCCCTTCCCCTCCCTACGCCCTCTTGTCGTCACTTAGCCACCGACCCACCTTCGGAAACACACTTTGAAGTAGTCGGTCCTTTGAAGTAGTCGAAGTAGTCGGTACTTTGAAGTAGTCGGTAGTCGGTAGTTGGTAGTTGGTAGTTGGTAGTTTCCACCTCCGGGAAAGACCAAGCTGTCCCCGTGCAGCGCAGGCCGATCCGGTGCACAGAGTCGATAGGGCAACTTGGTCGATTTCGGACTGTATCTGATGCAATGATCTGAGGTCGTTGGCTAGAAAAAAATATAGAAAAAGTGACAGTGAAAATGACGGTGGTTGAGCTGTGTACGAACTCTTAAAACGTTCTTCTCTCCCGTGATGGAATTGTAATGTCTAATCTTCCGTGACGAGAGTCTGTCCAATATTTCGTTCCCACTCGCTCGCAGCCCCCCACTTGAAACACACTTTGAAGTAGTTGGTAGTTTGATCATGACGTCTCGAGTCTTCTCTAAAGTAAAGGGCAGGGTCAACACCCGTCTCAATTCGTGGAACCTGCCCGGCTGGCTATAAAAGCCCCTCCCCGTGCAAAGGCAGGAGGCACCGACGCAGAGTACGGCACTTAGTCACAGGGTTTTAGTTGTAATAGCGAGAGATCCGAGGTGAGGAAGCATCTTCGGCAGCGCTGCCGTTATTAAGGTTCGACGTGTCTCTCTCTCTGATCGTCCGATGGCTCAAGAGACTCAGAACCACACGCTCACGGCGTCCGGCTGGGCTGCCTACGACTCCTCCGGCGAGATCAAACCCTACACCTTCAAACGCAGGTGGGTCGGGAGTGTCGGGATGGTGCGCTTAATGAAGCACTTGAATCTGCATTTGTAGATAGCTCTGAAGCGAGTGATTTGATGTCTTTTTGCTTTTGTTCTGATGACGAAACAGAGAGAATGGCGTGAACGATGTGACGATCAAGGTCTTGTACTGTGGAATTTGCCACACCGATCTCCACTATGCCAAGAACGAGTGGGGCATCACCATGTACCCTGTTGTCCCTGGGTACTCTCTCTCTCTCTCTCTCTCTCTCTCTCGTTTATAAATCAATATGCACTTTTGACTTGAAAATTGGACGAGTTCGAGTGACAAAATTAGGCCCGCTTCGAGCTTGGCACTATCCTCATCTCATTCCAATAGGGTGTGTGATTGGATTTGTTTATCGCTGCTGGGATACGGTAAGCTAACTGGATCGCGCATGTCGAATGAAACAGGCATGAAATAACGGGGGTGGTGACTAAGGTGGGATGCAACGCGGGCAAGTTCAAGATCGGGGACCGTGTCGGGGTGGGCTGCCTGGCGGCCTCCTGCCTCAAGTGCGAGTTCTGCGCCGACTCCCAGGAGAACTACTGCGACCAGATGCAGTTCACGTCCAACGGCATCTTCTGGGACGGCTCCATCACCTACGGTGGCTACTCCAACGTCATCGTCGCCGATTACCGGTAACCTCTTGCCTTCTCTATTTCCAATTTTTGTTCATTTCTTTTTTGTTTTTGTTTGATTGAAAGACAGACGGTACAATGCACGTGTAGTCGGAATCTCTATGAACTATTGTTGTCGTATTTCCATGGAAGAGATTCCAATGCACGCAATTCATGTGAGCTTTTGCGCTTCGTACTTTATATGTCTTCACCATCTCGCTGAACTCAGGGAGAGTAAATTGCAAAAAAAAGTAAAAGAAAAAGACTGACGCGAAAGGCATTGAACTCAAAAACAGGGGAGCCTATCTTTGACCATGTTGATTATGAACTGCCACTTCTGTTCTATTCTTCACGTGATTAGGTAGACCTAAATATAAGTTGTTTTATCATTCTGATTAAACTAACTTACGAAAATAATAATAATAGATCTATGTACGGGGACTGTGAAAACGTTGGACAAGAAAAGTCAGTTTAATCTGGTGACCCGTGTCGACCCATGTTCAGCCCTTTTAGGCTCCGATTTCACGGAATGGACGACATTGAGTAACAAAATCATGCTCGTCAATCCAGAGGACAACATAACATGATAGACCGTTTGATACGATCCATCCGGTTGAATAGCTCTAAAACTTAGCCTGCTCGATGATTGCACTAACTTGAAATCCCTTGGTCCGGCTTGCTGGCTCGTGCAGATATGTGGTGCGCATACCAGAGAACTTACCCATGGACTCGGTGGCACCACTGCTGTGTGCGGGAATCACGGTGTTCAGCCCGCTGAAGGACAACGGCATGCTGGGCTCGCCGGGTAAGAAGATGGCGGTGGTGGGGCTCGGCGGGCTTGGCCACGTGGCGGTCAAGTTCGGGAAGGCGTTCGGCCACCATGTCACAGTCATCAGCACATCCCCATCGAAAGAGACAGAGGCCAAGGGGCGCTTGGGTGCTGATGACTTCATGGTCAGCACCAATTCTCAGCAAATGCAGGTTTGACCTTAGTTTTGGTCGGTCTTGGCACGTTAAAGAACGAGTCAAACCTATACTAATTTATGCTGAAGAAAGGCGATGCGTTTTATCAATCTTAAATTGATTTTATTGGGCTGTTTTATAGGCCGGGAAGAGGAGCCTGGATTTCATTTTGGACACGGTATCGGCTCAGCACTCTCTTGGGCCCATCCTGGAGTTGCTCAAAGTGGATGGAACTTTGGTCACGGTGGGTGCACCTGATCAGCCCCTCGAATTGCCTTCCTTCCCTCTAATTTTCGGTAAATTTCCCTCTTAATCTTTAGCTCTAACATGTCAATTATAAATTCACTATAATAACTATTTTCCTGGGAATTTTTTTTTTTGTTCAAATTAGGTAAAAGGAGTGTCAAAGGTAGCATGACAGGAGGGATGAAAGATACGCAGGAGATGATAGATTTGTGCGGCAAACACAACATCACTTGCGACGTTGAGGTCATCGCCCCGGACACGATCAACGAGGCCATGGACCGCCTTGCCAAGAACGACGTGAGATACCGGTTCGTGATCGACATCGCTGGGAGGATATCGAATATTTGAAGATGGCGTGAGCCAGGCTTGGGGCTTAATTTATTTTCCGTACTTTACTTTTAAATTTTTCAACGAATGATTCGTAAAAGTCATAAGAGTCCCAGCACTTATCGGATACAAATCACTACTACCATAATTGCAGACACTATTTATCTATATTTGTCTTTGTCATCTGTTGGCTTCTCAGTCGTAATTATTCACCTCAACCTAGTCATTCATCCTACACTTTTAGAGCTTATATTGCAACAAGCCCTTGTCCAATTTTCATAAGAAACAATCAAAAAAAAAATAAAAAAAATGACAAGAAATGAAATAAAGCTTCACAAGTTCTATATGGGCTTAAGCATTTGGATGGCAGTTTACCGTATGGGCCTTATATATGCTTATAAACCGTCCAAATACAAAATCAAAAAGGGCCTAAAAATCATGGAAACTTGACTAATGAAGGCAGTTAACATTGCCGACAACACAGTCCTCTCGTTTCCCGGTTCTCGCTATCCCCAATGAAATGTGGCGTTATACATGGTAGTTCGATATGATGCGATGAACGCGTGGCATCGTGAACCATGCATGAATCTGTGCGATCGAGAAGCCGCTCTCAGTGAGGCGGGAACTGAAGTGGGACCCTCAAACGCCACGTGGCGAGTCTCTAGCCCATATCTAGGTTGACGTTGAGGAGTGGAAGCAAGAATTTCTTAGACTCGTAAGGACCAATTTCGAGATGAGAAGCAAGCAATTGGATATGACTATATGTTTTAGGTACGCGTCTGTTTGAAGGGCACGGCTCTACTAAAGCAATAAAGTGGACTCAAAACCCTCATGTCCATATCCTTTCGTGGCATAAGTAAAGGTCGATTTTCAATGAGGACGTATGCATTCGTGTATTGTTTTCATTAGAGAAGAAACTACAGGTCGAATTTTTCTTAATAACATCGTCGGTATTAAGATAATTTTAATCAAGGTATGCGTAGTAGAAAGATGTTGTTGCACTACACCAATAAGATAAATCTTACATAAAGTACTTTACCTAGACGTTGGCTCATGCTTTACTAGATATATCATGGATTCAAGATTTACCTACTTAAGTTGTATTTGCTTGTTAAAAATAAAAATAGAAAACGGCAAATGTGCTAGATACCGTCAGCTATCTAGAATTAGTGAGATTCATAATATTTTCCTCCATCTTTGATTAGAGGAAACTTTTTACAACCATACCATTGATTAGTGAGTTACAAGTAGACTTGTCAAAATTGGTCATATATATATTTTAACCCATATTTGATGGATTGAATTGTTTATGTAATACTTATATTCAATAAATGGGTTAATAATATAGGTGTTGAATAGGTTTACAACTTACTTAAATTTAACCTACTTTTAGGACTCTCTTGAGTCTCTTAACTCTCTATTGCCGTCACTCAATTTCATGCTGACTCATTATGCCTTTTCATCTCAATTTGGTTCAAGAGGTGAGTAAAATTTCTTTGCCTTCACATGCATCAAATTTCTTGTGGTATCTTTCTGGTAAAGTAAAATAGAAGTTTGAGACATTCCAAAGTGGCGAAGAGCATTTGTTTCTCTATCCTACACTGATACGCTTTGTGGAGCCAATTTGAGAGATTTCTTTGCCTTCACATGCGTCAAATTTCTTGCGGAATCTTTCTGGTAAAGGCAAATCAAAGTTCGAGACATTCCAAAATGACGAAGAACATTTGTTTCTCTATCCTACACTGATACCCTTTGTGGAGCCAATTCGAGCATACTAATTCATTCTTCTTATTCTAGTTGATGATCATCTCTCGATATTGGGGCAAGACAAGTGATTTACCAAAAACAAGAACCAAAGATAAGGAGTGTTCAGAGTCCATAACACTCTGTATAAAAAACTCATGAAATTAAGATATATAGTTTTTTGAATGGAGGAGCTAGAAGTATGAAATGAAAAAGGGAATGAAAAAGTTGGGACATGAAAAAAAGAAAAGAAAAAGCAGTGCGATGTAAGAACACGACAAATGCCCATAAATATGAAAAAAAGTTGAGAAACAAAGGAAATAATTTATTTGGCATTCCAATCCAATGTTTGATAAAGAGCAAAACTCTCATATGTTCAGACAAATGTACCCACGTAATGATAGACTCTTGAAACCGATGAAATGCCCGTGAATGAAAGAATCTCATAAGGAATGAAGTTAATAATGATGTTCAAATAATCAGCAATTTCGAAACCTCTTGAAATATTTTTTTGAGCCTAATGAGCCTTTCATACTTAACCCCAACACTAAGCTTACATTGCATCTCTTAATCGAGTCCAATCACTAGAACAAGTGAGAGCAAGGTTATTTTTATCTCATCTCATCTTTAGATTTCTTGACTTGTAAACTTGGCAAAGATGATGATCAATGATTATTTCATTTATTAGCCAATGATGCTTATCCATTGTTGAAATTGCAATGAAGCCCACAGTACAATCTTTTGAAAAGACCTCTCGATTAGTGAATGCGTACCTATTGCTGATGACTCTCAAAGCCTTTGACACTAATAGTGTGACATATGATGAGTCTTCAAATTTGTTTCCCACATTAATGATTGAATCAATAGCATTTTATTGAGACTATGTGAGAACTCTTTTCTAACTAAAAAGCTATTGTTTGACATATTTAACAAACCTATTTCACGAGTTATGATCATTGTATCATGACGGTGATATTTCTCTTAGAGAAATTTGATGATTGATCATATTTGATAAGCTGGACAACAATTCCATTATATTGAATGACATTAAATATCTTCATAATGATTGGATTTGGCTTAGTTCATTCATGCAATCGATACTTTCAATAAAATCTTGGCTTTCACGATGTTAGGAGTAATACCAAGATAAAACTCAAATTGGTATATTTATGTTAAATTTACCTCAAACTAATTTTTTTACTACTAAACCCTAAATTAGTATACTCGTGACAAATTTATCCTAAAAGCTTTTTTTTTTATTATAAAAACCCTAAATTGATATATTTATGACAATTTTACCCTTTAATGGTTTCCATTAAATTGGATTAATATCACAAAGATCACAAAACTGGTAAATTTATGACAAACAGAGGATAAAGCATTAGACTAGTCCACCTATCAACCTGTCATGTGTCATGTAACTCATCAATTTGGCGGTAAAATTTAACGAAAACTAACAATGGGTAGATTTGTTACTAATATATCAATTTGAGATTTTTCGTGATATAAACTCTATGATGTTATTGTTATGGCTAGATCTATCACCTAGAGGGGGTAAATAGGTGAATGTGCGGAAATGAAAGAATTTAGAAAAATATTAAAGCGAGACAACTTCGATTAAATAATTAGATCTTATCGGTGTGCGATTCTATCACAAATCATAAGAAATGAGTAAATGATAGAGAATTGCACACAAAGGTTTATGGTAGTTCGACTTTTGCAAGCCTACGTGCACTTTCCTACGTTATAGCCTATTGGCTGGAATCCACTAGAAAAACGATAAGAGGTTACAAGTCTTGAGCTTCGAGTAATCAAGTTTGTGTGAAGAACTCTTTATACTCTTAGCCTTTAAAAAGGTTTGCACAATATAGCTTAGCGAAGGCAAATGTGTATAATCACAAAACACTATTCAGACTTTGGAATTATAAACTGAAGTTCTCGTGAATGCGAATCCTCTCCCCTCAGCTTTGTGATCTTCTCTTATATTCCTCCTAGTCCAAGCTGACCATTAGACATATCTCTATAAGGATCATCTAGCCAATCTACCCGTTGGTCCTAGATTTGGTTGAGAAGATCTGATGGCTTCAAGATCACCGAGGTTGATGTTTCCTATAATTTCTGCCACTCATACAACGATTTAGGTTTCCAAAAGTTAAGTGTTTACAAATGGAAAGAATGTTTCACCTCTAATAAGAAATTATGGGAAGGTTGAATCTTCGACAGATATAGGCAAATTTTCCTTTTGAAACTTCTTATAAAAATGACAAGGAATTCAACTAATATGGAGATAATGCACAATATAATGAATAGATGGCTTTAGCATCTAGTACTTCTCTTTTGACAATGTCCGCATCAGATAGGACTGAGATTTCTGGTTTTTTGCTTCTTCTTTAGTCGAGGGAGGTTCAGGTTTTACACCCCTTAGAACAACGTTCCACTCCAAGACATCCTTGGATCTAATGAAAGCTTTCATCTTGTTCTTCCAAATGTGGTAATCTTTTCCGTCAAAGTAAGGAGGCCTTGTATCACTCTAACCTTCCATCGACTGGTACAATATTACTAGCCATCAAAAGATCCTTAACTCATAAATAATAAAGTGCTTCAATAAAGAGTAACCTGGCTCTAATATCAATTATTATGGCTAGATCTATCACCTAGAGGGGGTGAATAAGTGATTGTACAGAAATGAAAGAATTTAAACAAATATTGCGGAGAGATAACTTCGATGAAGTGTTCAAATCTTATCGTATGCAATTCTATCACAAATAATAGGAAAGTACTAATTGATAGAGAATTGCATACAAATGTTTATAGTGGTTTGGCTTTTGCAAGGCTACGTTTATTCTCCCATGCTGCAGCCTATTGGCTAGAATTCACTTGAAAAATCGATAAGAGGTTACAAGTCCCGAACTTCAAGCACTCAAGATTGTGTGAACAACTCCTCACACTCTCAGCCTCTAAAAGGTTTGCATAATATAGCTTAGTGAAGGCAAATGTGTATAATCACAAAACACTCTTCAAGCTTTGGAATTATAAGCTTTAGTTCTCGTGAATGCGAATCCTCTCCCTTCAGCTTCAAGACCTCCTCTTATATTCCTCCTACTTCAAGTTGACTGTTGGACATATCTCCGAAGGATTATCTAGCCAATCTACCCGTTGCTCCCGGATCCGATTGAGAAGATCCGACGGCTTCAAGATCACCGGGGTTGATGCTTCCCGTAAATCTGCCGCCCAACAGCAGTTCGAGTTTCCAAAAGTTGAGTGTTTACGAATGGAAAGAAAGTTTCGCCTCTAATAAAAATTCCAAGAATGTTGAATCTCCAATAGATATAGGCAAATTTTCCTTGTGAAATTTCTTATAAAAATGGCAAGGAATCCAACCAATTTTTGCTAGCCGTTGCACAAGTACATTTGACTCATTCCTAGCCGTTTAACATAATATATAAGGAACTAAAACCTTATGAGCGGTGGAGGTGATAAAACCCTCTAGATACCTAAATCACTAGGAGCAACGCCCATTTGAAGGTGATAAAAAGGGCTAATGGCGGTGGAGAAGCTTTTTGGTAAAGTTTCGAGTTCGCGAGATATTTTTTACACGAGGAGGTGCAAGCTGGTTTATACTTTTGGCTTTCTAGATCACTGAAAAGATAATGAATGAATAAACAAAGAAGAAAATACATGTTACGATGGGCTGGTCGAGCGAGGTCTAATCGAATCGTGACATTAAGTAAAGTAAGTTTGCCCTAATTTAAGTATTCAGGAAAAATTGACAAAAGCCTAGGCACTAAAACCTAGGGGTGAGCATGGTCCGGGTTGGTCCGGGCCACCGCCTAACCCTAGGACCAACCCGTATAGTGTCGGTCCTCAATTTTTAGGACCGAGGACCGACCCTATTGAACCTGGGACCAAGGACCAGACCGACCCAATGGGTTCGGTCCGGTTTTAGGGTCGACCCTGGACCGATCGATAATTTTTTTCGTCTTATTTTTTATACTCCTTAAAAAAAGCAAACCTACAAATTCAAATTACACATCCATCGACAATGCGGCATTGTGCAACTAAACTATAAATACTAATATATATTTAGCAAATTTAAGATGACAGAATAATAGAAATTTCGTACTTGCTAACCGCTCATCAAGATATGGGACAAGATGGAAAGTTCTTGTAATCATCTATCTTTAATATTCATAACACCATATGCAAAAGCGTTTTCCTGCATTTAATCATGTAGAGTCCACTCAACCAAAAAATGAGCTTCACACTACTTGACTAGCAAATCACCATAACAACCGCAAAGTACTACTCTACTCTTTAAAAACTTCTACCATTTGACACAAATTAAAAAGCAAAGTAAAATTGAAATTCATTAGTAAAATACAATTAAACCATAAAAAGTTCAAACTATGAATATATAACTTCACATCTTGTTAATTCACTTGAACTTCTAAACACCTGAAAAAAAGACAAACGACACATAATGAATACTTAATAAAATTTTTAAATTGAAATTACTATTAGTGCTATTGATAGAACATCTTAATATAATATAGTATAATAGACATTTTACTTAGGTTTGAATATATAAAATAATTATAAATAATATAATATAATATACAGGGTTGGTCCAGGGTTGGACCGACCCAAAACTCTTAGGATCGAGGACCAACCCGTACAGTGTTGGTCCTGGAATTTCACGACCAAGGACCGACCCAGTCCTTTTGGGAACCGGACCAGGACTGACAGGGTTGGGCCGGTCCAGGGTCGGTCCAGTGGTCGACCCTAGACCGCTGCTCACCCCTACTAAAACCCTATAAGCGGCCGAAAGAATCACCCCCTAACGAAAGGCCTAGGCTATAGACTTCTCATGCATTCATACACTCATGCAATCAGTGCTTTTATTATGTCTTTATGAAAAGGCCAAGGACTAAAATCCCACGAGCGGCCTAGGGGATAATATTCTAAAGAAAGGCCTGGGGACTAAAACTCTATTAACGGTTGGGGGTATGACGCCCTAAAGAAAGATTTAGGGACTGAAACCTTATGAGCGGCCGAGGGGATGAAATCCTATATAAAAGTTTAGGGACAAAAACCCTATAAACGGCTAAGGGGATAACATCCTAAAGAAAGGCCTAGGGAACTTGAGTAATTTCAGTTTCAGCTAATGCAATGATCCGAGATCTTTGGCTAGCAAATTTACAAATATTACAAAGAAAATGATTGAGCAGTGCATCCGTTCTCATTAACAAACCACGAACTCATAAAACAATCTTCCGTGACGAGAGTCTGTCCAATATTTTTTTTCACTCGCTCGTGTCGCTCCACTTGAAACACTCCTCGGAGTAGTTGGTAATATGATTATGATGTCCCGAGTCTTCTCTAAAGTCAAACGTAGGGTCAACCCACGGCTTGATTACTGGAACCTGCACGACTGGCTATATAAAGCCCGCCCATGCAATGAGGCACAAGACACCAATGCGACTACAGCACACAGTCACGGGGTTTCGTTACAATAGCAAGATCTGCGGTAAGTAAGCATCTTCAACACCGACATTACCAAGGATCGACGTGTTCCTCTTCAATCGTCTGATGGCTTGAGAGACTCAGAACCACACGCTCACGGTCTCCGGCTAGGCTGCTCACGACTCCTCGGGTGAGATCAAACCCTACACCTTCAAACGCAGGTATGTCTGGAGTGTCCAGACGGCGCTTAATGAAGCGCTTGAGTCTGCATTTGTAGATAGGACTGAAGCGAGTAACTTGATGGCTTTGCTTTCGTGGTGATGATGAAACAGAGAGAATGGCGTGAACGATGTGACAATCAAGGTCTTGTGCTGCAGAATTTGTCAAACTGATCTCCACTATGCCAAGACCGACTGGGGCATCACCATGCAACCCGTTGTCCTGGGGTACTCTCTCTCTCTCTCTCTCTCTCTCTCTCGCGTTTACATATCAATATGCACTTTTGCCTTCGAAGATGGCCGAGTTTCGAGCTTGGCAAGGTCTTCATCTCATTCAAATTGGGAGTGTGATTGGATTTGCTTATCGCTGCTGGGATATGGTGAGCTAACGGGATGATTTCCGTGTGATGCGCATGACGAATGAAACAGGCATGAAATAACGGGGGTAGTGCTTAAGGTGGGATGCAACGCAGGCAAGTTCAAGATGGGGGACCAGGTCGGGGTGGGCTGCCTGGTGGCCTCCTGGCTCGAGTGCGAGTTCTGCGCCAACTCGCAGGAGGACTACTGCGACCAGATCCAGTTCACCTACAACGGCATCTTTTGGGACGGCTCCATCACCTACGGCGGCTACTTCAACTTGATTGTCGCTGATTACCGGTAACCTCTCGCCTTCTCTATTTCCATTTTTTGTTCATTTCCATCATTATTATTTTTTATTTTGTTTATTAAAAGACAGAGACGGGACATCGCACGTGTTGTCGGGATCTATGAACTATTGTTGTCGTATTTCTATGGAAGAGATTCCAAGGCACGCAACTCATGTGAATTATTGCGCTTCGTAGTATATATGTCTTCAGCATTGGGCTAAAGTCAGAGAGATCCAGTCTCTTCAGGTAATAAGTTGCATAAAAATGGACTCACGTGAACCGCGATGAACTAGGAAACAGGGGAGCCTACCTTTGACCATGTTGATTTTGAACTGCGATTTCTATTTGTAGGGATTATCGAATTCCCAAAAACCGGATTCGACACTAAATCGAACCCCTAAAACGAATGCAGAAGACAAGCCCGGGAAAAACATGTATCACCGATCGTAAAGCACACCACGGAATCGAGCGTACCTTGTTAGCCACAGATTAAACACCAACGCCGATAAGAGGAAGAGAAAACGATCCTGTTTGATCCGTTGACGTTGATTGGCCTTGAAGGGAAGATGGTGTCGCCATTTGCGCTCGTTTTTCTTTTGGAGGGAGAGAGGGAGAGAAAACGTACGTTCTTATGCCAAAAGGTATCTTCGTCTCTCTCTTTCCTCCCTTATATACGTTCCCTCAAAAAAATAGAAACGTACCCCTTCATCGTATCCTTCCATCCATGGGCTCTTATCTTGTGAGCCGGGCTTTCAAGCCCAACATGGGCGGATGGGCCTTAAGCCCATCACATAAAACCATCACTATTCTATTTGTCACATGGTTAGATAGACCTATAAACGATGTTTATCAGTTCTGAATAAACTCACTTACCGAGCCAAAAAAGAAAAATAATACAACTACGTTTGGGGACTGTGAAAACGTTTGACAAACTCACCAATCGACAAATAAAAGTCGGTCCAATCTGATGCCCCGTGTCGCCCCACGTTCAGCCCTTTTAGGCCCCGATTTGATGGAATGGATGAGATTAGATAACAAAACCATGCTCGTCAACTCATAGGACAACATAACACGATAGACCAACTTGATACAATCCATCTGGTTGAGTAGGTCTAAGAATTAGGTTGATCGATGATTGCACTAACTTGAAATCCTTTGGTCGGGGTCACTTGCTCGTGCAGGTATGTGGTGCGCATACCGGAGAACTTATCCATGGACTAGGCAGCGCCGCTGTTCAAGGACAACGGCATGCTGGGCTCGCCAGGGAAGAAGATGGGGGTGGTGGGGCTCGGTGGGCTCGGCCACGTGGCAGTCAAGTTCGGGAAAGCGTTCGGCCACCACGTCACGGTCAAAAGCAAATCCCTCCAAAATTGGGTCTCCTTGAAAATTTAGAAACAATAAAGACAATACAAATAAATATGGCTATCTAATTAAATTTCAGCAATAGGGACAAGGAACACTTTGGGGTTGTTTCTAAGATTAATGGAAATATCATCGTGCAATTATACTTCGGCTTTAAGCATATAAGATCATATTTATATGACGCGGGCCTTATCTGTGCTTAGAAACGGTCCAAAAATAGAAACGAAAGGGGCCTAAAGAGTCGGGAAACCGAACTATTGGAAAAACCGAAGAGATGTCCTTCACACGAGAGCATTAGGTTAGTGGAAGTCGCATGAATTAGATAAGGACGTAATTTGAATGACGGAAATTATTCAGCCGACTTTTAAGAGGAAAAAGTCAGGGACACGCGCTTGTTATCTCCAGCCACTCGTATAATTTATCATCGATAGATGCCTTCTTGGAAAGAGAACCTTGCAAGCATCCGTTTTCCAGGTTTCCTCCGACGTCCGCGTGGCAACGCCGTGACCTCTTCAAATCCAACTAGGCTTGGTTTGGTTGTCTTCGTAACACAATAATATAGAGGAAGTTGAATCTAAAAGTAGACCATCAACTAGCAACGCCATAGTTCACTGGAGAAGAAATCTTCTGCGTATGCTTATCACTGATGATGGTACGGGGTTCAGTGATTGGCTGCTAATTATTTTATCTAACATATCAATTCTTGTAGAACAAGTGTGTGCTTATCATTTACTAGTGCCTTGTTGATATTTCTTGTTTCCTGGATTTGGCTTTGTTTTGTATTATTCTGCCCTTTGCTCTGCTTCAATTTGCTTTGTCATGGAAGTCTATACGCTTCTTATGTATCCTTTCGAATAATGAATATAAATTTCCTTCTTAAGAAAAAAACTTAAAGTTTCATTTGTTTTATGAAAAATCAATTATTATGATTGCTTGTACAGTTTAAAATATTTAGTTAATAAAAATATTTTTATTATAAATAATAATTTATACTCAAACCTTTTCATAAATGAATATTTTTGCAAGTGGCATGAACAAAAAAAATAGTTTTTTTTTTTGTCGGTCTTACTCTAATCCTACTCTAACACACTCTCAGACTTTTGTCCCGCTCCTACAGAGCGTGGAGTCGAAACTCACTCGAAATGAAATCGTCCACACCCCAAACTAGAAAGGTGGGGATTTAACCCCAACCTCCCCTTCCAAGTTAGAAATAACCCCCAACGTGGTTATCAATAGTTCATTTATTTCGAAACAAACGGAGAACTAATTCTTCTCTAATTTCCCGGTTCTCGTGATCCTCAACGATTGTGGCATTATTATTATATACACGATAATATCGTATAATACGATAAACATATGGCGTCATGAAACCGCGCGTGGATTTGGGTGGTGGAGAAGGCGCTCGGATGAGGCGGACGCTGGAATGGGACCCGTGAGCGCCACGTGGCCAGTCGCTGGCCCAGATTTAGGTTCTCCGAACTCGTCGCGACCAGACATATTCATAGTTTCATACGTTACGGAGAGGTTGAGGAGTGGAAGCAATAAGGATGTGCTGCGATTCGCAAGGGGCCCGATTCTGGAGATGAGAAGCAAGCAATCTCAAAATCCCTCCCTCACCCCATTCATCCATATCCTTTTTGCAGCATAAGTAATGATTTCATTTTCGGAAAAAGGCTTATCCACCATGCATTTAAGTAATCAATTTTACCTTACGTTATGGATTTGCAAAATACGTACTTTACTACAAAAATTTTGTGAATGGATAAATGGAATATTTCAACCAAAAAAGATAAAGGGAATATCATTTTATGCTAATTAATAAATCTTCGATTCCTCTTCTATCAAATAATTTCTAGCAACTGACGAACTTATATATTATAAATATTCTAAAGATAAAGGGAATATCGTTTTATGCTAATTAATATATCTTTGATTCCTCTTCTGTTATTAAAACAGTATAGACATATGTATAATTTCACTCAATTTAGATTCACTTTACGCAATTCCTAACTAATCGTGCATCTAACTATGAAGAAGGAACAAGTTGTTAGATATGTAAGCATCCTCGCAATGGCTTTCTGTAATGTGCTATCAAGCACAAAGTGGATACAGAGTGGGTAATCACAAATGAGTTAGAAATAAGGAAGAGATTTAAATAATAAGCAAAGTAAACTCTAATGACATAGCGTGTTATGGCACGGTTCGAAAATTTTTGTGTGTGGGTCGGTGAATGAGGAGCTATTTCATATGTGAAAGAGGTATCAAATATGAGACTCAAGATTAAGGGGTCACTATCGAAGGCAGAATCATAAAGAAGAGAAGAGACGACAGTGGTGTTTGACAAAAACATTGCAGAATAAAGAAAACCCTTACATATATATACACACACACGTATGTCTGTATCTATGTATCTATCTCTTCTCTCTCTCTCTCTCTCTTTTTTTTTCTTACTTTCTCCCACAATTGATATCTCCTTTTACAGAGGTTCTCTGGGGGCCACTTCAGCAGTATGTGCCGCACTATTGCTCCTTTATTTGTAGGTACGCTCCTAAATTTACACGTTTTCATTGCCATCTGAGTAGCTAATCTGACTGAGGAAGAAAAGCACGATGTAAGGAAGCTTTTAGCACCAAAAAAATAATATAAAAGATAGACAATGAATAAAATTAAGAAAGAAAAGTGACGTATTATCTTAATCAAATATATTATCTCGGTGCGTACCCTATATTTGATCTAAATAGCTATCGTAAATTCACTTGCCAGGTGCATTGGGCGTGCAATATTATTACAAGGTTAAGTTGACAATCTTTTGTGTTGAACTTATCTAGTCGAATTGATTACCATAATTGGCTGAGCTAAAGTTGGAAAATGTTCTTTCTTAATAAGTTAATCCCCAACGAACTTAGAAGCAAACCGAGGGTAATGCTGGATACCCGCATTGTAGGAAACTTACCGGTCATTGAATAAGTTCGTGCGGTGCATGAAAAATAAAATCACATGCATCTTTTGCTATTTCAATCTAGCCATAGCCCATATGGTCGCATACTCACGTGAGTCGGATCATTATCGATGATCTAGATATTATTTCTTATTAGGATTCATATATTCTAAATTGAGTTAATCCATGGCCTTAGAAACCACATTGATCTCTCTTCCCATCCTCCACGGTGTGAATATAACTTCATTAGGTGAACCTCTCTAGGGTAAAATATCTAGCCCTTTTTTTGTGGCGTTCAGGTAAAAATCTAGCTAACTTCTAGATGTTTGCACCACCCCAACTGCCCCATTCTTTCAAGGCATCCAAAAATATTAGGGGCAAAACAAGAAGAGGAAATGTACGAGAAATTGCGCTCGTTACTCTCGCTGCTAGCTGTTTCTCTAACTTTATGGCTAAGCTTCCAGATATATGGATAAACATGAAAGAAAACCTCCCCAGAAAAGGGAGAAAATAAAAAGGGAAAGAAGGAAAATGCCTAATCATGTGTCCCGAAGCATCGCAGGTACAAAAGCACACCGTGTGAGGGAAGATAACGTGCGAGAACAGGCAAATAACCAAATTTGAGGCGGTGCTCGATAAAATAGCCAACCGTGGCTTCTTCTTTCAAGCCAGAGACCTCTATATATACAGCCTCACTCTGTGTTCCTGAGATCGTTTTCAAACCCTTTGCAGAAAAAGACCATTGAATTCTTTGATCAAGCTTTTAGTCTCCACGATTTTGACGTTATCACATGGCTCAGCTCAGAAAATTGGTGTTTCCCAAGTTGAGATCTTCATCGCTGACCTCCAGTACGTCGTTTCTCTCCTATCAATCTCTCTATCTCCTTGTTCTTCTTGTATCTAGTTAGTGATCGGAATGAGGAAACGTGGCTCACTGTTTGGACAAATTTTTTTGAGCAAATGAATGTTTCGAGCTCTTTATGTTACGATCTGCTGAGCTTTGTATACTCTCCTTTCTCTCGTGTTTCATCGCGTATCCTACATGAAAATCAGTTTTTTAATTAGTCGATAAGAACTTCATTTGCTTGCATTTTTGTTTATTGCCAAGAGAATGTATTTTTTCTAATGGAGATTGGTGAGTTATAATACATGGCTGTACAAAATTTCTAGGGAAAAAAAAAAGGCCTAATGAATTAAGTAATGGCTATGAGATCATATAATTTATCCTTTTGGCTTTGACAGGTGAGTCCCAGAAGGAACGTCTACATAGCATGTCTAGCAAGTCAAGCAGCGTCAATCAGGAGTACACACAAGCTTTGAGAACCAAGTCCTACGAGGATATGTGTATTAAAGTCCAATCCCAGATTAGAAGAACAAGCATCCGCAGAACGCTCTCCTCACCTTCTCCTTCTACCAACGCCCATTACATGGTGCACCTCTCAGAATCGCTCCTCGAGCCCGGGCAGGAAACCCTCACAAAATGATCAAGGCCTTGAATTTCCATCGTCTTCTTGTTGGCTACTTCGAGGCGAGCTCAGAAGCATGCGACATGTGCGAGTTGCTCCTCCGGGGATCTATCAGACCCGCACCAATTACCAAAGGATCAGAAGGGCGATCAAGTTGTCAAGATTGGTGTTTGAAGACCCAAGTCATGCAGAAGAGCAGAGCCGTCAGATATGCCAAGAGCTGTCCTCGTTCGCCTCGCTAACAAACCCCTTATCGGCAATCGCCCAGGTCCAGTTGCCACGCATGCATGATAATCACGTGGCATTGTTTCGCCAGTTGATGTCAAAGTGCAGGCAGATGCGGAGGAGAATGAAGCTGGCTAGGGCTTGCAAGGGGGTCAGAGGGCTCGGCCTGATTGTTTCCTCCGGCCTGATCTCGACCACTTCGCTGGTGCTGACGAGCTTCAGAAGTGGCATGTGCAATAGGGAAGGTGAAGTCCATTAGGTCGTCTTCATGTCCAGAGAAAAGCTTATCAACTGAAGGAGTCAGCGCACAGCTCGATGTTGCAGCGAAAGGGGTGTTCATACTGATCAACGACATGGACACTATCAGCAGGTGGGTCGGAAGATTGCACGACGAGGTTGAGCATGGAAGATCAAGGGCCGGGATGGCGGTGAGGAATTACATGAAGAAGGGCGAGATCGTGAGGGAGGTGGCGAAGGAGTTTGATGTGCACAACGCCTGCTTCTTGGGGCAGCTGGAGGAGCTTGAAGAGCATATATACTTGTGCCTTCTCACCATGAACAGGTCAAGAAGGTTGGTTGTGGAAGAGATCTTGATCTCTCAGTCCATGAGCTGAACAAAAGCGGTCAATGGTCAATTTATATGACGAGTAATTGCTTGTCAAATTAGACCTTTTTTGTGGCAGGTGCCTTCTAACAATAATATTGGCACCCAAATAAGTTTCAATTTTCTCCTCCTTACTTAACTATTGTTGAGATGTTTCATGACAAAAGGGCTCCATCAAATGCTTGTACTGTGTGCATTTTGTTTAATACAATGCTCGGCTTTTTTCATAGAAAATATACGATTCAAGATATATTTTCCTAAAATTGTTCGCTTATATCGCTTAATATAATTAATCAATATATAATATTTTCATTATTGATAATAATATATATCTAAACATTTTTGTGAGCAATGACAATGTTTATCGTTTATTTATTTTTGTAAGAGAAGATATCTAACAATTCCTATTCTAAAAATAAATGAAGTGATTTATAGATATGCATCCTTGGGGACAAGATATTGTGGAATTTCTTTAAAAAATATATATATAAACTGAATCTTGTATATATTCGCAAGATATATAACAATTCTTTTTATTAATCATGAATAATGAGAAATCCACAAATTTCTGTTAAGAGCATGAAAATAAACATCAAAAGGTTACCAAAAGAAAGCGGAGAATTTCCACTGCAAGAAACAGAGAAATATATGTCATTGGGAGATGATATTGAGAAAATCACCTGGAGATCTCTATATACAAAGACGAGTAATGGAGAAGAGAGAAGAAATCATTCTGCTTTACTCTCGGGATGATTCTACACTGTTGCTTGCCTATATCATGCCACGTCGATGGCACAAAAGTGAAGATTTCGACAATGGTGAAAACTATCAAGAGAGGGGAATTGATACCATTTAATTCACTTTAAATGTTTGTTTTGGTAATATAGATTACCAAAACACATTAATATTTAACTTAACTTAGGTTAATCCACCCACCCATTTAATTCACTTTAAGCTCTTCATATATATGTTACTTGAATAAAAAATTCACATCAGATTTAAAAAGTAAATTAAAATTAGTAAATAAAATAAAAATGTGAAAAACCTTTGACTAAACCTAAGAAAACTTATTTCTTATGATTTTTTAATGGAATTGCTAAAACACTTTAATGCAATACAAATTTAATGGACAATTTTTATAATTTTTTACACAAAAATATTGTTTTAAAAATTGAACTTTTAATTTTTTTTTAAGTCGAATTTTTAATTATTTCTATTTTATTTTTTATAAATATAGTTTAACTGTTTTTTTTTCTTATTCTCTTTTTTTCTTCTTCGGCCGGTCGTTGGCCGCAACGATCGAGCTAGCTGATGACTGGCGAGGCTAGAGCTTGGTCAATTGTCAGCGATGCCTTCGGCTTGCAAGATCGATGAGGTCGAGCTCGCCCAATACCGGCGAGCTCAAGGCTTGCCAGATTGGTGAGCTCGAGTCTTACCAATCATTATGACCTCGAGTTGTCACGCCCCAATCTTCAAGTGCGTGCCTATCCCTCGGTGGTCGATTTAAATTGCGACGTCCTAGGACGCATCGCCGACTCATTCATTTTAATACGCATGCAGAAGCGTATAAATAAATCCCCAGATATCACAAAGATGAGATAGAATAGTAGGACTACAATTTCACAACTACAACACACCTTTATACACAGTTGACTAGTTTATTTATAATACTAGTCTATATACAAAGGTCTACTCAAGCAGAAAGTCTACAAGTCTTCTAGGCATTCGAATCCCCAGTTGAAAACCTCAAACTCTCCTAGGAACTTGGGTCCACCACTGCACCACCAAGAGGGTTAGCTATACTCTCGCCAAAAGTGATCTCTAACACTGACACAGGGATCTCAGAATCCTATAGGGGACCTTCTCTGGGTCCATTTTGCCCATGACGATACCATGCTCTGACCCTTTGAGGTAGACCCTTATCGACCTAGACAATAGTCCTCACGAGTTTGTAGACCCAGGCTCCTTGGCCCCCGGGAAGAGGAATCTGGTTGACTTGTTCGATGACCCTTTTGGGCTAGCCAAAACGCTCTGGAGGAGCCGCCATTTAAGGACCTGAAAAGGTTGAGCCCACGACGGGGTGAGACAATATCTTAGCAAGTTCGCCCCCTAAACTCTGACTAGGAAGGAAATACGTCTAAAGGTAGTCTATGCACACACAAGACAGAGGACTTACCTTGCCTCAGTTCCTTCCTGCACGTTAGTACGATTCATATACTCAACCAATTAGTTCCATTCAAGTCATCAATCCATCAATCCACTCAGTCAATCAACTCAATTCCGTACCATCTATCAATTCAATACTATCTATCTGTCAATACTATCTATCAATCGATACCATCTATCAATTATTACCATCTATTAATCAATTCATTCAATAACTGCTCACACAAACTGAAATATAGACAGTAATAGCTCTCACAAGCTAATATAGATAGATAGTATCTCGCACAAGCTAATATAGATAGATAGTAGCTCGCACAAGCTGATATACGGATCATTGCTCTCACAAGCTGATAAATGATTATAACTCACACAAGCTGATAAGGTATGCTGCTCTCACAAGCTAACATATCAAGCTCATAGGCAGATATAGTATACTACTCTCACAAGCTGACGTACAAATATGCTTTCACAAGCTGACATGCAAATATGCTCTCACAAGCTAACGTGCAATATCTTCTTTTTAGAAAATTCCATTATTCATATAATCCACAAAGATATTTTCGACGTTAAAAACTGACACCCGTTATTTTCTAATTAATATATCGAAATTCCCCAATTTTGGAATAAATAACCAAAATCACCAATTTCACTCAATTTGCACAATTTAGCACTCAATTAAATAAACCAAGTACACCATTGCAATCAACACAAAATTCCAGTCACCGACTATCCCGATATAATTTCTGGAAAATAATAAATAATTAAATAAATACAAAAAATAATTAAATAAATACAATTAAATGTCAAAAATAGAAACTTAAGTCGGAAATGCCTAACTAAACACCGAGACGGGCCCGGAAAATTTCCGAACCAATCTAGATAAATAGCACGATCTATCTAGTCCCTAATTTAGCTGTTCTAACCACCTAACATGAATAAACGAATAATTAAATCGTTAATCCGTTCTAACTAACCACCTAAACCTTAATTAGCCTAATGTAAACACTCATTAAATGTCATTAACTCCATAAGCAGAATTTAGTGAGTAAACTCATCGGTTTAGCAATCCGGTGAGTCCACAACAATGGTAACGTGGAGACAGGCGGCAATGAAGCCAAGCGGGGCTCGGAAGAGTCCTAAAACAAGCCTCGAAGCCCAAAGACCCTTGCTGGTCTTTAGTTCTGGTTGCTAGGCTGAGAAGGTGAAACGGGCGATGGGTTGAGCTAGAAACTGCGAGGACGAGCGGCGATGGTTGCAACGGGTGATGGTGAGTGACGACGGCTGCTCCAGTGAGCCAGGGGCTTCAACGGCGACCAAAGACGGCTTGGGGGACGATGAAGAGGCTCGGAATGAGCGGCTGGGCACGAGAGGGATAGAGCGACGCACACGGGTGAGCAAGCACAAACGAGCAGTGTGCAGTGGCTCCGTTGGCTTCAGATGGGCGTGCAACGGCTAGGGGGAAGGCTACTCGATTTTCTCTAGTTCTTGGAGTTTCAAAACACTTTGAAAATGTATAAAGCAAGCTCTAAAGAAGAAGAAGATAGCTGAAGGGAAGAGGAGGGTCCCAATAGGCACAAATATCTCTTATTTGATCATTCCATGGCCCCCCACTTGTTTCCTCAGCCAATTTACGGCCCATAATCTTCCCAAGCAAGCCAATGAAGTGGTCCATAAGTGATGGAGACCATGGCTTACGAATTTGCACATAATTTCCCCCAAATTGAACCAATTCTCCTTAAATTGAATTCAATTTGGTCCCCATAAATTCCACCAAGGTGTCCTCGATCAAATTAACATTTTTCCTCACCAATAGAATCAACTTGCATCCTAAAAACGCGATAAAAAATGGTCCACTGATTTTTGCGATAAAAAAACGGCCCTATATTGAATTTTTGCCAAAAATCTCAGTTTGCAAAAAAATCTTCGGAGGATGAGTCGACGGTCCTAAAAAAAATCATGACGTGACAGAATTTTCAATTTCTGAAATCGGGTTCAAATGGTTAATTTCAATCTCACGCGATTTTAGCGTGACATAGCCTATTGGGTAGCTTTTAGAAAATTTTAATGCAATTGACCCGTGGTCGATTATTTTTTAGCCACATTATACATCGTCAACACATTGACGACTCTCGATTGTCATGAAAATCTCAAGGTTTCAAATGCGGACATAGGGTACCAAAACGACAGAAAAATTGGTCTGATACCGAACGACGAGAATTTTGCAATTAGGTGAAATCACCCACACTTAATCACATGACTCAGTCGAGTTGACCTATCTCTAGTCTCTAATCGATTTTTAATTATGTCATAATGACCCTTGCAGACTAGCACGGTTGAGTAGTTGGTTTCTGGTTGAATTCTCAAATCTATTACGTTAAAATCTCTTAATGGCTTCCTCAGATAGATTAGTTATCTCGTGAGTGATCAGCTCAGAGAATGGAACTATAGGTGCGTCGATGAAAAGCCCAATTCATTCAATTCAAAACAGAATTGAAAATTTAGGATGTCACACGAACTCACCTAAGACTAGTGAGCTCGAGCCTCACTAGTCGTCGGCGACCTCTAGCCTTGCCAGTTGTTGGCTCGGCCTTGGCCTTTCCAGATTAGTGATCTTGAGTTTCGCCAGTCGTTGGCAAGCTCGAGCTCTCCATTTTTCGACGACCTTGAGCTCGCCTGAGGCCAACGAGCTCGAGCCTCACTTGGCCGATCATCGCTTGTCGCCATGCTAGCCATCAGCTAAGGAAGGAGAAATAAGAAGAGAAAAAAAGAAAAAGAAATATAAAAATAATTCTAATTTTGATTGTTATAATTTTTTTTTTTATAAAGTTATAGGGGGAAAGAAAGAGTGTGAGGCTTGGGTTGGAAATGGGTTTTTAAGTCCAACCAATTTAAGACTCATTTAACTAGTTTCTTTAAAATGTAAGTGATCTATATATGATGCACTTGAAAATGTAAGTAATCTATATATGATCTATTTATGATTTAAATGTGTCACATATGGGTCTAAGACTCATTTCGACACTTCTAACTACAACAAAATGAGTCATACAAAATGCATTCATATACTAACTGACAATATGAATGGTATAGGCAATGTCAGGTTAAATAACAATGAGATATATGAAATTGTCCATCAATTGTTGACAGAGTGTAGGATTTAGAAGAGGAGCTCTATCTTTGGTATTAAATTTGTCATGGCTCTTAATAGTTATAGCGACCTTGTTGTTACTTTGAGAAAGAAAATCAATAGAAGAAAGATAACAACCAGAGATATCTGAAGTAATCTCTATGCTTAAAAAGTAACTGCCTTTGCCCAAGACTTTTAATTTCAAATTGTTAACCGAGATCTATTTGGAGTTTTGAAACGCTAATACGGTCATCTTCAGTAATAACCATGTTATCCACATATAAGAGCATTAAAATAGACCCACAATAAATGTGTTGAACAAAAAGAGCATAATTATCGGGGCTAGACCTAAACCAAGGAATTCCACTATTGAGCAACACTTGGAATACCACACACAAGTAGACTGTTTCAACCATAATATGCTCAATGTAATCAACACACTTTGCTTGAAGGATGATTGTAGTAAGGAGGAGGCACCATATCAACTTCTTTAGTGAGATTGCCATTTAATAATGCATTTTTAACATCCATATGAAATAGAGATCAATGTTTAATAGTGACAACACTAAGAAAACCATAAATAGAAATAAAACGTGCAACAGGAGTAAAAGTCTCTCCATAGTCAATATCATAGAGTGAAGCCCTTCATAACTAGTCAAGCTTTATAGCAATTCGCAGTTGCATCTACCTTTGTCATAATCTCGGACACCCATTTACAACCTACAGCAGGTGTACCGAGAGGCAAATAAACTAGCACGTATGAAATTCATCTAGAGCTTGTAACTCATCCATCATTACTTACTATCAAAGATGGTTAGTACTAACTACTCTCTATGTGTGAGGTGTAAAAAGGGAAGCAATGGTAGAGTAATAATGGTAATCATGAAGTTGAGCTAGCGGTTAACTTACTCTGATGGAGCATTAGACAAAGGAGGATGAAATGTCAGAAGGTGAAGAATCCTCGGCTGGGGTAGACATTTCGGAAATTGCCAAAGAAGTATTGTCGGTAGAGCTTGCAACAAGGGTAGGATGAGACAACTCTGTAGTGAGGGTTTAGAGAGGGAGATATGGGTGTCCTAAAGGATTAGCCAAGAAGAAAATGGTAGTAGAAAATTTGAAAGAACGAAGAGAGAAGACCATATTGTATTTCCAAAATGTAACATGACAAGATACATGAATGCACTTAGAAACAAGATCCCAATGTTACACCCTGTATACTCAATGCCATGTCCATGGAAGCAAACTAAAGGAGCACATAATTCTTATTTTGTGCTTTCATGTGAAAGAAGGTGCATAAAGCAAGCACTACCAAAAACTCGAAGAAAACTGCAAGTGGGCTGCTATTATAAAGATGCTCGAAATGAGAGATATTACCTATGGTGGGTGATAGAGTTCGATTACTAGTGTATACTACAGTATGCCGAGCTTCTCTCCAAAACTGTTCAAGATAAGATACTGAGATTAGAATAGTGCATGCAACATTTAAGAAATGCCTATGTTTCCTCTTTGCTCGACCATTTTATTGGGAAGTTCCTTGACATGAATGATATATCACAATACCATTTTGATATAGAATTCTAAGCAACCCTATGTCTTTATATTTTATGGCATTATCGGTACAAAAAATTTTGACATCTTGAGAAAATTGTGTTTTGATTGTAGTAACGAAATCATGATAGATATTAATAAATTTAAATGGACATTTCACAAGATAAAGTCTTGTATACTAAGAACGATTATCAACAAAAATTAGAAAATATCAAGATCCTCCCATACTGGGATTAGAGATAGTGCCCAAAAATCTTAGTGGATTAGGTCAATGGAAAATGAGATAAAGATTCTCTAATATCAATTGGTACAAGGCAGACGATTTTTATTGTCAACAGAACCTAAATAACCTCTGCAAAAAAAGAACTCAATCTAGGGAAAGATGTATGATCTAAATGAGAATGTGAAGTTTTATATAATACTCTAGTAACAAGCTCAAATAGGTGTACCTCTACAGACTCTCTCAATTGTTTGTCTTGTATGTGGATTCCACACATGACAACCATGAGAAGAGAAGTGAATATCAAAACCAAGTTCACATAATTTTTTATAGTTATCAAGTTTATGGAGAGTTTGGAAGCAAGAAAAGAGTTAGGTAAGGACAAAATGGAGGTGGAAACTTTCCTGTATAACTGACTCTTAGCTATGTGCTATCGGCTATATGAATAGTAGGTGCACATGAGATGGAGAATCTAAATGGAAACAAATTAGATTTTGAGGTCAAGTGATTATAGTAGGTGGCATAAATTAACCATGAATTAGAAATAAATGGAGTGAAAGACAAAGTAGAAGTACCAGTGATGGAGGAACTAAAAATACCAGATTCTTGAAGAATTATTTAAAGATATTCTAAGGATAGAGTGACGGATGATCTATTAGAAGAAGCATCTATGATAGCAACAGTAGTGAATGGTCGTGCAAGTGACCATGGTTTTGGGGCCGATTGTCGGAACCAATAGCATTTGGACGCTAGATGACATCTTTGTGACAACGATTAAAAATCGTAGAAAAAGTACTCACAGGCAACGGGCTTCGATGGATCCGAGACTTGGTGTTGCGTGGCTACGCTTGTGGCGACTTCCGGCATTTGTTTGCGACAAAATTTCAAGATTCGGCTTATCTGAGAGTAGCGTGTCTGGTGGTAGTGTTCATTTTTCAAATGAGTGGTGGAAAAGTGTCAAAACAAAATCTGAAGGCTATCGATTTGGTGAATGACAGTCACGGATGGTGGGAGACACGACCAGGAAGGCTAGCTTCGCCACAACCACCATGAGACAGACGCATTGGTCATCGCTCAAAAAACAATAAACTCTCACTACCAAGATACGAAATACGCAGAAATGAGAAATGTTAAGGTACATTAGCTTTTTTATATTATAGGATGACTATATAAGAAAATTAGTTATAAGAATATCAATTACAATTATTCAAGAAAGATATATAAAATCTCCTAATATCCTTTAATGATCTCTAAGGTTACGTTTGATCATCCGTATTTCTAACTAGGATAAGATATAAAATTCAAGGATTTTGCTATATCCCATCAACTCTTTGGTGATTGTAGTAATAAAGTCCTATATATTCATATCATATCATGTACATTATTAAATATAAACGGCATATTAGTATAAATGAACCAAAAATTTTAAACAGAAATAATAAAAATCTCTCACGACACTCTTGCCTAATTTATTTTTATTTATTTTTTAATTTTAGTTCCTCTCTTTTTAATTAATTTCTTTTTTAATTCTTTCTTTCATTTCCATAATTCTCTAGTTAAATTTTATTAAATAGTAAACAATACTAATATACCTAAAATACAAAAATACCTAAAATATGTAATAATATATTTATATTTATATATTGAAATTATATTATGAAATATGAATAATATAAAATATCTAAATTGTTATTTTGAATTTCTTATATTAGAATTCAAATATAATTTATATTGAAATATAATTATAATTTTATTAATTTAAAAAGTTTGTCATTCGAGAAAAATAATTTTCCTATTATTAATATTAGAAATCCTATTCATCTTTATCATACCTCTCCAATGGGATAATTTTATCTTATCTATGTTCCTCTTATATTCGACTTTATCATATTTTAAGCAAATACTGAATGCAAGGTAGAATAAATTTTATTATATCTTGAATTTTATTCTGACTGTCAAACGCAATCTAATGGTTCATATGATGCTTTATAATAGCAACATTATAGTGGGCTGGAAGTTTTCATTAATATGTTCATGTATTATAGTAAAAGACTTTACCTCTGCCATCGGCTAAGTGTTCAACACTTTAATCTCACTCAAAAATTTTCCACTTAGATTCTTCTTCTTCTTTGCAAACCACCAAGTTTCATTCCTAAAAAAGTTGGTATGTATAACCAACTATACATATATCTCCTATATTTGATTTAGATATTTGTCATAATTCCCATGTTAGGTGCACTGGGCGCAATATTATTTCGAAACTAAGTTGATTTGACTTTGGTTGAGCTAATTTAGTCGAACCTATTATCATATTTGAGAAAGCAAAAGTTGGAAAATGTCCTCTATTGATAAGTTAATGCACATCCAATTTAGAAACAAACCAAGAACAATGTTAGATAAGTGCCTGGTAGGAAACTTGTCAATCATAAAATAGTACGTGAGGGCCACGAAAAGAAAGCTCACTTGCACCGCATGTCGGTTCTGTCTAGCCATAAGTGGAAGCTCATAAAAAGTGGATCAGATTATTCCGAGTCATATACGATTACTAAAAACGATTTAGATATTATTCCTTATTAGGATTTAACTCCTCTAAATTGAATTCCTCCACAGAGTTGGAAAAAATCCATGCCCTTAGAGGCCACATTTATCTTTCATCTCTTCCTTAGTGGAGTGAACCTCCCTAAGGTAAAATATCTAGCCCCTTTTTTGTGGCTATAAGGTAAACACATAGCCAGCTTCTAGGCGTTTGTAAGCACTAAAAGAAAAAAAAAAATGGTGTGACCTCTACATATAGAGCCTCATTCGCTTGTTCCCGATATCTCTTTCAAGCCCCCTGAGAAAAGGATTGATAGCTTCTTCGAGCAAACTTTTGGTCTCTGCAATTTCAACAATATCACATGGCTCAGCTCATGAAGTCGGTGTTTCCCAAGACGAAATCTTCATTTCCGACCACCAGTATGTCGTCTCTCTCATATCAATTTCTCTCTCTGCTAGTCCTTCTTTTATCTAATTAGTGATTGGAACAATGAAAATAAACTGTGTTCTCACAAATCTTTTTGAGCAAATTGACGTTTTGCACTCTATATGTTCCGATCTGCTGAGTTTTGAATCCTCTTGCTTCTCTTGCGTTTCGTTGTATATCCTCTATGAAAAGCAGATTAGTTGATAAGAACTTCCGGCTGGTTGAAGTTTTATATCCTGCCAAGATGTAATTTTTCGAACGGAGATTGGTGGTTTATAATTCATGGCCGTACAAAATTCCTGGAGCAAAGAATGGGCGTAATAAATTATAATGGCTATGAGATCATATCATTTAGCCTTTTCTGTTTGACAGGTGAGTCCCAGAAGGAACGTCTAAACAGCATGTCTAGCAAGCCGAGCAGCGTCAATGGAGAGTACACACAAGCTTTCAGGACCAAGTCCTACGTGGAAATGTATGCTAAAGTCCAATCCCATATTGGAAGAACAAGCATAGGCAGATCGCTCCCGTTGCTGCCTCCGTCAGCCGATGCCCATAGTATGGCGCACCTGTCAGAATGGCTCCTCGAGCCTGGGCAGGAAACCCTCACGAACATGATCAAGACCTTGAATTTCCATGGTCTTCTTGTTGACTACTTCCAGGTGAGCTCATACGCGTGTGATGTGTGCGAGTTGCTCCTCCGGGGCATCTACCAGATCCGCACCAATTACCAAAGGATCAGAAGAGCAACCAAGTTGGCAAAACTAGTATATGAAGATGCAAGTCATGCAGATGAACAGAGCCGTCTGATATGCCGAGAGCTGTCCGCATTTGCCTCTCTGACAAACCCTTTATTTGCGATCGCTGTGGTCCAGTTCCCAGGTATGCATGATAATCACATGGCATTGTTTCATGAGTTAACATCCAAGCGCAAGCAGATGCGGCGGAGAATGAAGCTGGCTAGGGCTTGCAAGAGGGTAGGAGGGCTTGGGCAGGTGGTCTCCTCCGCTGTGATCTCAGCCACAGCGCTGGTGCTGGCAAGCTGCAGCACCGGGATGTGCGATAGGAAAGGGAAGTCCATTAGGTCACCATCATATCCAGAGAAAAGCTCATCGACCCAAGCAATTTACGCACAACTTGACGTCACAGCAAAAGGGGTCTACATACTGACTAATGATATGGACACTGTAAGAACGTTCGCCGGGAGACTGCACGATGACGTTGAACATGGCAGATCGAGGTCCGGGATGGTGGTGAGGAATTATGCGAAGACAGGCAATATGGTGAGGGAGGTTGTGAATGAGTTTTTTGATGCGCACAATGCCTGTTTCTTGCAGCAGGTGGAGGAGCTTGAAAAGCATATTTACTTGTGCCTTCTCACTATGAACAGGTCAAGAAGGTTGGTTGTGGAAGAGATCTTAACCTCTCAGTCCAAAAGCTGAATCAAAGTGGTTATTGATAAATTTATCTGACAATTACTTGCTTGTCTATTTGAACATTTTGTGATTGCTGCCAATGGCATACGCCATTTGAGATGTTTCATGACAAGGGGTTTCATCAGATATTTTTATTGTGTGCATATTTTTCCAATAAAACTTGAATGGACAACTTAGCCTTTGGACATCACTTGATGTGATCGTATTCAGTTAAATTTGTTCTCTTCATCCCCTTCAGTTCACTTTTTCCCCTTCATTATGATTTCATAATACCTTATTGTGATCCCACATTCAATTTATTTTTTCCAAATTAATTTCATTAACCTTTATCGTCCACATTTGAAATATGTGGGGACCTTCCAAAAGGCATGACTTCTTGTTGAAAGAAGTCGTATGAAGCGGTGCAAATGAAATAAATGGGTCTTCTTCTTATGATTGAGAAAACAAACTATCAATGTTGAGAGGGCAATTGGCTTGATATATACCCATTCACCGACTATTCAATGCTCGGCAATTAAGGTTATCAATTGAACTACATCAATAGTTGGAGGCTAGTAAAAGAATCTTCACGTTTTCACATTTGATTTTGTTTATGCGTGAATTTTGTCCATCCATGTATAATTAGGATCTTCGGTCCTTAAAATTTCTAACATTTAGTATCCAAGTGTGGTTAAATCTTTGTTGATGAATTTATGGGATTTTCATTGAATTGAAAATGGGGCAATATGGGGCTGAGAGGGAAATTGGCAATTTTGGCCAAATTTGGGCTACCCACCGCTCACAAGTTCGAACCAGGTCGCATGGCCATGGCAACAAAGGCCTTAAGTCAATTTAGCATTTGGGTGATATGTAATATCCTGATTTTTGGAATATATTTTCGATTAAATAAGTTGGGCGTTTCATCAACGCGCCTCTAGTTTTTTTCCCTAAGCTAATCACTCATGGGATAACTAATCTATTAGGTGAAGTCATTAAGGAATCTAAACGTAATAGACTTGAGAATTCGATCCGAAACCGATTGCTTGACCATGTTAATCTACAAGGTTCATTATAGCACAATTAAAAATCGATTAGAAATTAGAGATAAGTCAACTTGATTGAGCCATGTGATTAAGGGTGGGTGATTCCACCTAATTGCAAAATTCTCGTCGATCGGCACTAGACCGATTTTTCTGTCATTTGGGTACCCTATGTCCGTATTTGAAATCTTGAGATTTTCACAACAATCGAGAGTCACCAATGTATCAAAGATGTACAATGTGGTTCGAAAATAATCGACCACAGGTCAATTGCACTAAAAATTTCTAATAATTACCCGGTAAGTTAAGTCACACTAAAATCGTGACAGATTGAAATTAACCACGAGTTTAAACCCGATTTCAGAAATTGAAAGTTCTATCATGTTACGATTTATTTAGGACTGTCGACTGATCCTTCGAAGATTTTTCTGCAAACTGAGATTTTTAACAAAATTTCAAAGTAGGGCCGTTTTTTATCGAAAAAATTAGAGGGCCGTTTTTGGTTGCGTTTTAGGATTCAACTTGGACAAATTGGCGAGGAAAAATGTTGAATTTGATGAGGACATCTTGGTTGAATTTTTGGACATCAAATTGAGTTCAATTGGAGGGGATTGATTCAATTTGAGGGGTTTGGGTCCAAAATTCATAGGCCATGGGGGAGACAACATTTTAGACCTCTTGGCGAAGCTTCTAGGAGAATTTTGGTGCTGCAAAGTTGGTGGGGGCAAGCAATGATCAATAATAGGATATTTGTGGCCAAGGGGGACCCTCCAAGTCTTCAATAGCTTCTTCTTCGAGCTTGGGGCCACATTATCCATTGTTGGTCACCTTTTGAGCTCCAAAAACCATAGAGAAACCGGCAACCCCTTCCCCTAGCTCGTCGACCGCCCACCGAAGCCACCGGAGTCGCTGCACTCGCTCGCCGCACTCGGCCACCCGCGAGCGCCGTCCGGCCGTCCTCGTGCCCGGCCGCTCGTGCTACGTCTCCTCGCCGTCCTCCAAGCCTCCCTAGTTGTCGCCGAAGCCTCACCGTCACCATCCAGAAGTCGTCGTCGCCCGTCGTTGCCCACAGCAGCCTCCGCCTCCCTTCCCGAGCCATTCTAGCCAGCCAGTAGCCTTTTGACCGGTCCCTGCAGCCAAGAGTAGAAGCCAAAGCTAGCAAGGGCTTTAAGGCTTCGTGGCTCATTTCCAGGCCCGTCCGGTCTCTGCTTAGTGTCGCCACAAGGTTGTTTATTTCCCGTCTTCGCGTCGCCATCATTGTGGACTCACCAAATCGCTAAGTATGGTTTATGTGGTTAGTCAGGATAGATTAGTGATTTAATTATCCGTTTATGCATGTTAGTTGGTTAGAAATGATAGATTATGGACTAGATAAGTTGTACTATTTATCTAGATAGGTTCAGAAATTTTCCTAGCACGTTTGGGTGTTTAATTAAGCATTTTCGGCCTAGGTTGGTATTTTTGGTAATTAGTTGTATTTATTTAATTATTTTTTATATTTATTTAATTATTTATTATTTTCTGAAAATTATACTAGGATAGTTGGTGACCGAAATTTCATTCTAATTGCGTTGGTATGCTTAGTTTCCACAATTGAATGCTATTTTGTGCAAATTGAGTGGTGATTGGAATTTTGGATATTTATCCCAAAATCGTGTAATTTCGGTATTTAATCAGAAAATACCGGGGCGTCTGTTTTTAACTCCAAAATTTTTTTTAGGCACTATATTAAATAATGAGATTTTTGAAAAGAAAGATATATCATTTTGGCTCAGATCAACTATGTACTTACACACGATTATTTTTATCGGTTGTTTTTAACACGATTAAATTAAGCCAAGTTCATTATTTTAATTAAGGAATTGGTGTGTAAAGCACAATGTCCTTAGCCGGAATTGATTGATCGTGTGTCAACTTGTGTGAGCAATATTATACATCAGCTTATGCGAGCATTATTGTACATCAGCTTGTGTGAGCAATATTGAATTGTCAACTTGTGTGATTATCAAATTGTCAGCTTTGTGTGAGCAATGATCGTCAGCTTGTGTAAGCATTATCGAATCGTCAGCTTGTGTGAGCATTGATACGTCAGCTTGTGAGAGCGATATACTATATCAACTTGGGTGAGCTATAATATATATTAGCTCATGCGAGCAACCATCTATATCAGCTTGTGCGAGCATAAATATACCTCAACTTGTGTGAGCAGTGATCGAATTGATTGAATTTATAGATGGTATTGATTGTATCGATTATATCGAATTGATTGATTGGATTGAATTGATTGGTTGAGATTATGAACTGTACAGACATGTAGTAAATAACTGAGGCAAGGTAAGTCTTCTAACTTGTGTGTATTGCTACCTCTAGGTGTATTTTCTTCCTAGTCGGAGTTTAGGGGGTGAACTTGCTGAGACATTGTCTCACCCCATCGTGAGCTCAACTTTTTCAGGTCCTTAGATGGCAGTTTCTCCGGAATGTTTTGGTCAACCCAGGAGGATTACTGAGCAAGTCATCGATATCCCTATTCCCGGGGGCCACGGAGTCTAGGTCTATGAACTCGTGAGGACCACCGTCTGGGTCAATGCAGGTCTACCTCAGAGGGTATCTAATCGATTCAGAGCGTGGTATTGTTATGGGCTCAATAGATATAGAGTGGGTCCCCTGCAAGATTTTGAGGTCGTAGTATCGATGTTAGAAGTCGCTTTTGGCGAGGGTACAGCTGACCCTCCTGGTGGTGCAGTGGTGGACCCAAATCCCCGAGAGGCCTCGAAGTTTTCCATTATGGATTCGAGTGCCTAGAGGACTTGTAGGCTTTTCTGTTTGAGTAGACTTTTGTCTTTAGACTAGTCTTGTATATAAACCAGGGTATTTATAAAAGTGTTTTGATTGTGAATATGTTTCCTACTTTTTTATCCTATGTTGGTTGTTGATAGGGGTAATTGTTTCGCTTCCACATGCGCATTAAAATGAATGGGTCCGCGACGCGTCTTGGGACGTCGCAAATATATCGACCGCCGAGGGATGGGAACGCGCTCGAGGATCGAGGCGTGACATGATCGCTAGAGGTTAACTACTTGGTGGAAGTTGCGGATTAGGGTTTGTGCGTCTATTGGAATTTTGTTTGATTTCAACCAATTTCTTGGTCGTTTTTGCCAATTTCAAGGCCTATGTGATCACGCCTTTGTGGTCGCCAAAACCCATGACTTAATTTGGTCTGAGGTGGGCTAGCGGAGGAGACTCAAGCGGTGTAAGCACAATGAAATCGTAAATAAGGCAAATAGGCGTGAAGAGGAAGAAGGCATGTGGCACGCATGCGCCCATGAGGAAGGTCAGGTGTGTGCACGGCATGCGCCACATGCCCCTACTGTCCCCCCTTTCCACAATTTTACCATTCTTCCTTTAGCTATTTATTTTACTGTTTTGCCCTTGCCCCGTGTTAATTTTCTATTTTGCCCTAGCATGCACTTTGGTGAATGTTTTATGCATGTGATAAAATATCTAGTGATCCATACATAATTTTGTTTAATTATAATTAGATATTAGCCACATCATATCTAATTATCTTAATTTATAAATATTAAGAGATTTTGGATCGCATATGCGCATGAGCACGTCATGAAGATAAGGGATATCATAGCTTAGTTGAAGAACCTTAAGGTTGAGATATTTAAATCTTTTCTATGTACTACATTCTAAACACTCTTTCACAACATTATGTACCTTTCAAGATTTCTTATAATACATATAAAAATAAGTGGTCAATTAATGAACTCATAATCATGTGTGTTCAAGAGCAAGAAAGGCTACTTATGGAATTAGGAAAAAGTGTTCATTTGGCAACACAAGGAAAGAATAAGGGGAAAGGCAAGTAGAAGAGAAAGGCTCCAAGATGACATTAAGAAGGATTTTTTGTTGACAATTTAGGACTTTTTTCTTTGCTGAGTTTATAAAGGTTACATGCAAATTATAGAGTAACAAGACAATTATGAGAAGTAAGTTTGTGCATGCACCACACATTTTCCAAAAAAGAACAATGTTATGGGATGTATAAAAATATATCAAGTCCCACAACTCTCTATCTCGGGCTTCCCTTGGCGATTTTAATGGAATTTTCTATCACTGGGAGAAGGTTAGAGGGAAAGTAGCTGAATATTGCCAAATGGCAGCATTTCGAGAAGTCCTAAATGACTATTCTTTCATGGAATTGGAAGGAAAAGGATGCGTGCTCACATGGGCGAATAACCGAGAGGGCGATGACTTTATCAAAGAAAAACTAAACCGAGTCTTATGCATTGTAGAATGGAGGGTTTCTTTCACAGAAGCTCTAGTATTCACCTTGCCAGCGATTAATCATTGTCCCTCGTTAGTGTCTCTCTTGGCTAAAAGGTCGAAGCAAAAAAGGGACTTCAAGTTTGAAGCCTTTTGGTAGGAAGGTATGGAATATGAAGGCGTCAAATGCACAGTTTTGAATGATCCAAGTGTGACCAATCTAAGTTTTGGGCAAATTTACAAAATGTCAAAAGATCATTGGAGGTTTGGAGTAAAAGATTCTCAAATGCCCAAAAGCAAATCAGATTATTAAAAAGAGAACTTGAATCCATCACAAATAACAAAGAGGCTGAGTATGACAAAAAGAGGGCCCAAAGCGTAAAAGAAAATATTGAGCTGTTGTAGAAGCAAGAAGAGATATCTTGGGGGATGTGGTCAAGAATTACATGGCCAAAAGTAGGGGATAGGAATACCAAATACTTTCATGCTACCACGATTCAATGCAGACAAAGAACAGAGTCTCTATGCTCCAAGTTTCAGAGGAGTAAAGACCAGGGAATATTGAAAGAGGCAATGTTAGCCTTTTTTACTAAATTATACAGCTTGGTCGGATCTCGCAACTTCCAGCCCATCATTAACCAATGCTCTACTATAGTGAGAGATGAAATGAATGCAGCCTTAATAGCTAGAATTGCTCTATAGGAAGTAAAAGAGGTTGTCGTTCAACTAGGAGCAACTAAGCCCCAAGGCCAGATGGTTTGAATGGTCAATTTTATCAACATCATTGGATGGACATTCAAAATGATATTCTGAAAATGGTAGAGGATTTCATGGAGAATGTGTGTTTGAACCCGATTTTGAATAGAACCCAAATTACACTTGTTTCCAAAACCCCTAACCTAGAAAAATTAGATTAGTTTCATCTGATTAGCCTTTGTAACTTTACTTATAAGATCATTTCGAAGGTGTTGGCAAATCGACTGAAACAATGGCTTCCTATGCTAATAGAAATAGAACAAAGTGCTTTTGTGAATGAAAGACAAATTCAAGATAACCTCCTCCTAATCCAAGAGGTCCTCCACCAACTTAGTGTTGGAGAAAACTTCCTTATTGTTTTGAAGTTGACAAAACGTTTCCATTAGTCTAGTCTGAAGACTTCCAAACTCAAGTGTTAAAGTTTGACGAACTCCTAACCTTGTCGTTAAAGTCTGAAGACCTCAAGACTCAAGACTCAAAGTTTACTCTCACTGACAGTTTCCAGACCGACGAAGAGAAGACTTATTCTGATGCGAGTTTATCTTCAAGGATTTGGTTCGTACGGTTTGTAGAAGATCTTACAGCTGGAGATAGCACCTCGTGATCCATTATTTTTATTGAAATCAATTCGAATAATCAGATTAGTTGAAAGGCGAAGTATACTTGGAAGGTTCTACTTATAGAAACCTAGATCCTGATTGTAAGGACAAGCAGGATTGGTGGGCTATTATCACATTCCTTAAATGACTCGAGATCTCCTTGATTGATTATGTCCAATGAGTAGATTGGAAGTACTCATTTGGAAAGTGCCAATGGTCGTGAAGGCATGAAAAAGTATATAAGGAAGACACTCAAGTTATTCAAGTGTGTGCGTGAAAGAAGAATTCCAAAGTTTGAAGCTCTTAGTTCTTTACTATTTCAATCGTAGCGCTTTATTTGTACTTAAAAGAGAGATCAAACACTCGTGAGGGTTTGAAGAAGTGTAGCAGAGTCTCTACACTGTAAAGTCAAGGACGTAAGACTATAACATCTCTTTTGATCCTTAATGAAATCCAGCTAGTGGGCTGTCAGCACGAGAGAGTGGACGTAGGCTTGATCTAAGCCAAACCACTATAAATATTGTGTCTCTATTCTCTTTCCCTTAAACTCCTTATTTCAATTTACAGCTTCATATAATTGTTTACTACTGTTTTTATAGCTAGCAAATTATTCTGAAGTTTCGTAAAAATTTCTTTATCACATATTCACCCCCTTTAGATGACTTACTAGCCCTTTCAATTGATATCAGAGCTTGTATACTTATTTTATTGAAGTGTTTTTACTTCTAAGCTAAAGATCTATGGCTAGTATTTTGACTGCAGGTTTGGTTGAAGGCCAAAGCAACACCAGACCTCCTTACTTTGATGGAACGGAATACAATGTTTGGAAAAACAAGATAAAGGCATTCTTAAGATAGGAAGATCCTCTGGAATGGGATGTGGAAGAAAAGTGAATCATTCTTAAAGCTGCATCAGTCTCAAAAAGAGGAAAAGAAGCTGTAGATGCTGGCGAAATGGCATAAAAAGAAATAACCAAGAGACAAGCTCTTGATGCTAAAGCAATCTACTCTTTATACTGTGCTTTATCTTTTACTGAATATAATAGAATTTCATCTTGTGAAATAGCCAAAAAAGTCTGGAATAAGTTAAAGAAACAAAAATCAATATCTTACTCGGACAGTATGAAGCCTTCAAGATGAAACCAGGAAAATCAATTACTGACATGTTAAGTCGCTTCACAGAGATTGTAAACAGTCCATCATATCAGGGACAGCTAATCTCAGGACCAATGAAGTTCAATAAATTGCTGCATGGACTATCCAAAGATTGGAATCACGTGAAGACTTCAATAAGAGAAACCCAAAGGATCATGCCTCTTATAGTTGATGAACTTGTAGGCACACTTTAGTCATATGAGGTGGAGCAACTCAATGAAGAAGAAAAACCCAAAGAGAAGAAATCAATTGCTTTAAAATCTAACAATGATTCTGATGATACAGATTCTGAAGATGACATGAATGATGAAGAGCTAGCATTCATGATAAGGATATTCATGAAAATGAATAGAAAGGGAAGAAGATTTAACTGGAAAAAACAAGGCTCTCAAAGATTCTAGAACAAATCAACTACGGATGACGAGGTCAACAAAGATGTGGTCTGTTTTAAATGTAAGAAAAAATGACACATTACCTAACTGTCCTCTGTTGAAGAAAAAGAAAGCAAGAACTGAAAAGTTCAAGAAGGCTCTTAAAGCAAAGACATGGAGTGATATAAAATGTGAGGAAAGTGATGAAAAGTATGCGAACATATGTCTAATGGCAAACTTAGAATCAAACTCAGATTTTGGAACAGATTCAGACTCAAACTCAGACAGTGAAATCGAGGTTAGTAATTTAAAAATTACTACTAAAGTCTCAAAGTACATAGATGAACTTTGTCTTAGTTTCGAAACCTCTCTTAAAATGATCTTTGCACTAAAAAGGGAAAATTCCAAACTGAAGCAACAGGAAATCTCTTAGAAAGAAAAGTTTGAAAGTCTAGACAAAAGTTTTGTTGTTTTAAAAGAAAATGCAAATTCTATTTCAAAGGAAAACACATTCTTGAAAGAGGATATTTCAAATATAACAAAAATGTTTTCAATAGGATCTGAGAAATTGGAAAATATTCTTTCAATTCAAAAACCATATTTTAACAAATCTGGTTTTGGTATGACATCAGAAACTATTTCTTTAATTGATTTTTCAAAAGTAAAGGAAAAAATCAAACAAAAACCTACAAAAACATTTTACATAGATCATTTTCAAAGAGTTTTTGTAAAACCCGTTGGTCGAAGTGCTTTCAAATGTTCAAAGTATAATAGCTTAGAATATTTTGAGAAAGAATGTCTTATGGTTTGGAGACCAGTTAATAAGGAATGGACAAAGACTGTATATTGCACTAACTCCCCTGGATCCAAGAAAATATGGGTACAAAAGAAAGCTTAAGTTCTTTTTATAATTGTAGGTCACTATTAAGAAAAAGGTAAAGTGGTATTTGGATAGTAGCTGCTCAAGACACATGACAGGAGATTCAAGTTGTTTCATAAAGCTTGTGCAAATAAAAGGAGGAAAAGTTTCTTTTGGTGGAAATAGCAAATGAAAAATTCTTGAATGTGGAACTATAAAAATTGGAAGTCTCACAATTAATAATGTCTCCTTGGTGGAAGGTCTAAATTACAATCTACTCAGCATCAGTCAATTGTGTGACACTGGATTCAAAATTAATTTCCAAGAAGGCATTTATTCGAGAACTAGCAAGGATTTATCTCAATCTTTCACTGGACAAAGACATGGGAATATCTATCTTTTGGATATAAATCCATAAATCTCTCAGTGTCTAATATCCATTCAAAATGAAACAAACCTCTGGCATAGAAAAATTGGGCATATCAACATGAAGCAAATTGCCAAGATCTCATTCAAGAAGCTTGTTCATGGACTGCCCAATCTGTTGTATCAAAAATATGATTTATGCACACCATGTGTTTTGGGAAAACAGGTTAGAAGCTTTTTTAAACCTATAAATAAAGTTTCTACTAGTCGAGTTTTGTAGTTTCTGCATTTGGATCTCTTTGGACCAACCAGAACTCAAAGTATTGGTGGAAAAAGATACTATCTAGTAATCGTGGATGATTATTCTCGTTTTACATGGGTATACTTCTTGGCAAGTAAGTCTGAAACATTTTCTTATTTTTCAAAATTTGTAAAGAAAGTTCTGAATGAAAAATGATATACTATTTCAAGTATTAGGACAGACTATGGATGTGAGTTTGAAAATCAAGATTTTGTAAAATTCTGTGATGACTCTGGTTTTCAGCATGTTTTCTCTTCTCCATATACTCCAGAACAAAATGAAGTTGTGGAAAGAAAGAATAGATCTTTGTAGGAAATGGCTAGAACTCTCTTAATTGAAAGTAATATTTCTTCTTTTTGGGCTGAAGCAGTTTCTACAGCTTGTTATATCATTAATAGAGTTTTCTTAAGGTCTATTCTAGAGAAAACTCCTTATGAGTTATTCAAAGGAAAGAAGCCAATTGTTTCTTATTTCCATGTGTTTGGTTGCAAGTGTTTTATATTAAAGAATGCAAATGATCGAACTGGTGAGTTTGAAGAAAGATCGGACGAATGAATTTTTCTTAGCTACTCAACCTCAAGCAAAGCCTACAGAGTTTTCAATAAGAAGAGTCAGTCTATGGAAGAATCTATGAATGTCAAATTTTAAGACTCAATGCAGAATCAAATGAATCAAGCTCAACTTGAAGAATCTGAACCTACTCCAAATCCTACAAAGTCTACTTCTCCTAAAGTGGCTCAAACCTTCGAAGTTCAACATCAAGATGAACCAAAAGATTCAACTAAAACAGAGGATCAGCAGACTCACAAACCAACCAGCAATTGGAAGTATAAGTCAAGTCTTCCCAAGGAACTCAACATTGGCAACATCGATGAAGGGATTCGTACTAGATCCAAAAGGCGTGAAGAGTCTAGTGCTTTAGCACTTGTTTCTGAAATTGAACCCAAAACTGTAGAAGAAGCTTTGGCTAATAAAAGTTGGATTGAAGCTATGCAAGAAGAACTCATACAGTTCAGCATCAATGATGTTTGGGAACTTATTCCAAAACCTAAAGATAAGTCTATTGTTGGAACTAAATGGGTTTTAGGAACAAGATGGACGAGAAATGAAAAGTGGTCAGGAACAAAACAAGACTCGTAGCCAAAGGATATACGCAAGTAGAAGGAATAGACTATGACGAGACATATGCACTAGTAGCGAGGTTATAAGCAATTAGATTATTACTTGCTTTTGCTTACTATAAAAATTTTAGGTTATTCCAAATGGACGTAAAAAGTACATTCCTAAATGGATTTATCCAAGAAGAAGTCTATGTGGAACAACCACCTAGTTTTGAAGATTCAAGAAAGCCAGACTCAGTCTTCATACTCAAAAAGGCTCTTTATGGATTAAAGCAGGCACCTCGGGTTTGGTATGACAGGTTAAGTAAATTTCTAATTCAAAATGGTTTCGATTAAGGTAAAGTAGATACTACCTTATTCATTAAGAGAGAAGGTAAAGATTTTCTACTCATTCAAATTTATATTGATGATATTATTTTTGGATCATCTAATGAAAATATATTCAAGAAATTTTCTAAGTCTATGCATGATGAATTCGAGATGAGCATGATGGGTGAATTAATATTCTTTCTCGGATTACAAGTCAAACAATTGAAGAAGGGAATTTTCATTCACTAGGAGAAATATGCGAAAGATCTTATAAAAAAGTTCGAATTGGAAAATTGCAAAAAGACTGAGATACCTATGTCAAGTTCTTCAAAGTTGGATAAAGATGAAGAAGGAAAGAGTGTAAACCAGAAGCTATATAGGAGCATAATTAGTTCACTTCTTTACCTTACTGCATCTAGACCTGATATTTTGTTTAATGTTTACATTTGTGCTAAGTTCCAATCAAACCCCAAAGAATCTCACTTAACTGCTAGAAAGCGCATCATCAAATATATTGCAACAACTCCAAAGCTAAGACTATGGTATCCAAAAGAAAAAGACCTTACTCTCCTTGGATATTCAGACGCAGACTTAGCAGGTTGCAAAGTGGACAGAAAGAGTACTTCTGGTACATGTCAACTACTTGGTAACAAGTTGGTATCATGGTTTTCAAGAAAACAGAGTACTGTAACTCTTTCAATAGCCGAAGCAGAATATGTGGCTCTTGGAAGTTACTGCTCTCAAATCTTGTGGATACGACAACGGCTTAGAGACTTTGGAATTGAAGAATCATGTACTGAGATCAAATGTAACAACACCAGTGCCATAAATCTCACAAAGAATCTAATTATGCATTTAAGGGCAAAGCATATAGAGATTCGACATCACTTTATTAGAGATCATGTTCAAGATTGAGAAGTCATGATTCAGTTCATTGACTCAAAGAATCAACTAGCATATACATTCACAAAGCCTCTGGAATAAAAGTCTATTTGAGTCTATTCACACCAAACTAAACATCACATCTTTTATCGAGTAAAGTCCGAAAGTGTCCAAGACTCGAAGCAAAGTTTGAAGGTATTCAAACTCGAATGACTAGGAATTACGACCGTAAGTTATTTTAGTTCTAGCAATTTAATTTTTGGATAAAAGTTTAAAAAGGTACGATTACTTTTTGAATCACCATTTTCTTATTATCTTTTTAGTTTTTAATTATGGTAATTTTCCAATTTCAAAAATGCAGTTATTCATTTTCAAAAAGGCAGTTTTATTTTTCCTTTATGACGATTCGTTTACCTCGCTTCATTTGCTTTATATACAATTGAGATTCGTCTTCTCCATTTTCACTCTCCAAACCCTAGAATACAAAAAATGCACTTGCTCTCACTTTCTCTGTAGTTTATTCCAAAAAGTTTTCACCTTTTCAAGCAAGCTAGAGAATTTCTCCCTTGAGAATTTCTCCCTTATAGTGACAACGTCTTCAAGAAAGTCTTCGAGAATCACAAGCAAGGGACCACGGCACATGCCTAAGGGTCCTACGCATTTCGATTTGATTGAGGAAGAAGACTCTTCTCAATCGCAGCAACCAAGTTAGCAACAACCTTCTCAGCAGCGTCAATCTCCTCCACCGACTCAACCAGAAGAAGAAATTTTGGGAGAAATTGAACTTGTAAGAACGCTGACACCTAATGTAGCTTTCAAGCTTTATTCTAAGTTGAAAGAAAGAAGTACTGCTATGTCTTTGATCGATGAAAATCTGAGAGAAAGATGCTACAAGAATGAAAATCTATTCTTGCGCGATATGGAAAAGATGGGCATTGCAAAAAAAGGGTCGGCTGAAAAGGCTTTTGCTGACTTTCCTAGTGACCCACGTTTCGGCACATTTAATCAGCCAGAAGGATAGGACGATGACGAACAAATGTTCACACATTTCCTGCCTAGAACGGGAGTGGCTACAAATGTTGATGGTGATGGAACAAGTCTATTCAAATCGAAAAACCACAAGAAGATTTATTCAAATCTGATAAAGAGAGGGGCTATGAACCCTAGGAGCGTTGATTTCAATTTTCTTGATTTTGTGCAAGTAAATCTAAGGGAGAAATTTGCACTTCTTCAATTTGAGCATTTTTGTTTTGAATCTACAATTACTTATCCAGAATTCACAGCCTACTTCTATTCAAATCTATCCTTTTTGGATGCAAATGGTTTCTCTTTCACAGTCAAGGATAAGGAATTTTTGGTGAATATGGACACTTTGGTTGACTTGATTGGGGTGGAAAAAGCGTGTTTCCAACCAATCAGTGTGTCTGTTGCTCATGCTACACTGGCATTGGTAAAAGACAGGTTTGCTGAAGGCAAGATATCCTACTCTAGGATGAATGCCTCCAACATCTTGTTGCATAAAATTGTGATCAACTGCATCTATCCAAAATTAACATCTAAGACTGATGTGTCTCATTCTGAAGCAAAATTGATGTATGCCATCAATGCTAGCTATAAATTCTCTCTATCTCACACCATCATGTTTCACATGTATATGAGAGTGGTGAAAGATAAGGGACAACTCCCTTATTTCGCTCTTATCACACGCCTTTTTAGACATTTCAAAATTCACATTCTTGCATCTTTGTGTTTGACAAGCATTACTCCAATGGTGATTGGATTTAAAATGGTCACCAAGATGCGTCTGAAAGAGCTTAACAATGTGTTAGAGCGCATGGAAGAGAAGTCTCCTATCAAGGTGAAACAACAGCTAAAAGGAAAAGCAATGAGCCCATGGATGCTCCAATAAAGAGGAAGAGAACTCTCATCTTGCAGGATGAAGAAGATGAGGACGAGATGACTCTTTCAGCCTTAAGGAAGTTGAAGAGTTTTGTCAGCTTTCAAGAGATAATTGAACGAGAGACCAGAAAAGAGACAGAAGAAAGAGAGGAAGGAGGAAGAGAAAGGGAAGAAGAGGAAGAAGAAAGAAGAAGAAGAGAAGAGGAAGAAGAGGGAAGAAGAGAAGAAGAAGCCCGAGATGAGTTCTTTGAGCCTACCTTAACTGTATCCTTGTCAAGCAACTCTGAAAAGACAAGGAGTGGAACTGCTGGAGTGAAAGGAAAAGAAAAACATCACCCTCTTGCTGAAGCAGAACAGGAAGAAGAATTTACTTCTCCACCTAAAGGCACAAAAATAGGGGGAGCTGCTAAAAACGAGGTATTTTTTCACCAGTCATAACTAGTGATGTTAGTCGTTCTGTAGCAGATCCAGAGGACGTGTATGCCTCTCACCATCCAGAACCAGACCTTAAGGCATTTACTCCTAGTCATAGTAGACAAACTGCTGAAGATCCCTTCAATCTTAAGACTCCAGGAACAGATTCAGCTGGACCCAATATTGAACTAGCACATTAAGCGGACTTCTCACGAATAATGGATGTCCAGTTGGATTTAAAGAAGGGTCAATATGGTTTGGAGTATGAGATAAAATATCTCAAAAAGGCTTTCTTGACTACTTCAGTTTCATTGCAAGAACAGTTACTCACCTTGAAGAATCAAGTGCAAGATACTGTGAAGGGTGAAGATTTACGGCAGTTGAAGGAGACTATTGGGAAGTTTGAAAAAACAATGAGCTCTATGGGAGAATTCCAGCTTGTTCGCTTGCCAAAACAGCCATAATTTTTGCACCACTCTTTTCATACAACTCTTTTGCTCATTCTTTACTTTTTACTGCCGACAAAAATGGGGAGAAGTCATGCAGATTTGTCTTTACTTTTAATGATCTTTATGACTTTTAAACTCTTTGTCTTTGGTATTTTTGTTTGGTTGTGGACTTTTGACTTTGGATCTTGACTGCTTGACTGTTATCGTGATTTGAACTTTTGATGATTGCAATAACTTAGCCTGAGCTACTGATTGTGGATGGATAGTTGTCTTGCAAGATTAACATGTTTTTTATGGTTGTAGAATTGATACTATCTAAGTCCTAATCAATTTATTTTTATAAGTTATCATGTATTGCTTAAGTTTTCTTTTACAGGACAAAAGTTTTCAAATCTACGGGAAAGTTTTGTCACCATCAAAAAGGGGGAGATTGTTGGAGAAAACTTCCTTATTGTTTTGAAGTTGACAAAACGCTTCCATTAGTCTAGTCTAAAAACTTCCAAACTCAAGTGTTAAAGTCTGACGAACTCCAGACTCTGTCGTTAAAGTTTGAAGACCTCAAGACCCAAGACTCAAAGTTTACTCTCGCCGACAGTTTCTAGACCGACGAAGAGAAGACTTATCTAGATGCGAGTTTATCTTCAAGGATTCGGTTCGTACGATTTGTAGAAGATCTTACGGTTGGAGATAGCATCTCGTGATCCATTATTCTTATTGAAATCAATTCAGATAATCAGATCAGTTGAAAGGCGAAGTACACTTGGAAGGTTCTACTTATGGAAACCTAAATCCTGATTGTATGGGCAAGCAAGAATGGTGGGCTATCATCACATTCCTTAAATGACTCGAGATCTTATTGATTAATTCTGTCCAATGGGTAGATTGAAAGAACTCCTTTGGAAAGTGCCAATGGTCATGAAGGCATGAAGGAGTATATAAGGAAGACACTCAAGTTATTCAAGTGTGTGCATGAAAGAAGAATTCCAAAGTCTGAAGCTCTTAGTTCTTTGCTATTTCAATCATAGAGCTTTATTTGTACTCAAAAGAGAGATCAAACACTTGTGAGACTTTGAAGAAGTATAGTAGAGTCTCTACACTGTAAAGTCAATGATGTAAGACTGTAACATCTCTTTTGATCCTTAGTGAAATCCAGCTAATGGGCTGTCAGCGCGGGAGAGTAGACGTAGGTTTGATCTAATCCGAACCACTATAAACATTGTGTCTCTATTCTCTTTCCCTTAAACTCCTTATTTCCATTTACAGCTTCATATAACTATTTACTACTATTTTTATAGCTAGCAAATTATTCTGAAGTTTCGTAAAAATTTCTTTATCACCTATTCACTCCCCTCTAAGTGATTTTACTAGCCCTTTCACTTAGAACTAGGAAAAGGAAGAAAAAAATTCCATGCTATGATCGAACTAGACATGAAGAAAGCTTACAATAGAATTGAATGGGACTTCCTAGAGGTTGATATGTTGAATATAAGGTTCTACACTAAATGGGCATCGTGGATCATGCAATGCATGACCACCATCTCTTTCGGCATAAAGTTCAATGGGGAATCTCTTCCTTATTTTCAACCAACTCGAGATATTCAACAAGGAAACCCTCTTTCCCCTTAAATTTTCATACTTGTTGCAAATGTCTTACCTCTACTAATGAAAAAAGCAGTTGATGAGGGGAGAATCAAAGGCATTAGATTGAATAGACATTGCCCCACACTATCCTATCTACTATTGTGGACAACTCTATCTTCTTCTTGGATGGCAAAGTTAGTGAATGCCAAAACCTAGCTGATATCTTAAATCAATATTGTATTGCAACTGGTCAAGTAGTAAATTTGAACAAATCAGGGGAACCTTTTTAGCTCAGGCTACCCTAAGAATTTAAGAAGGAATATAGCATGGGAGCTGAGAGTCCCAAAAATAGAGGAAATTAGGAAATATTTAGGCATTCCCTTTGACTGGGGAATTTCAAAAAAAAAAAAAAACAAATGTTTGCATGAATTTTGGCCAAGGTGAATATGAAACGGGAAGGATGGAAGGAAAATTTGATGTCCAAAGCTAGGAAGGAAATTTTGTTGAAAGCAGTGGTTCAGGCTCTACCGCAATATGCAATGTCAATCTTTAAAATTTCAACATCTATTTATAAAGCTATTGAGTAGAAGACTGCTTCCTTATGGTGGAAAAACAATGAGCTGAAAGCTAGAACACACTGCAAAGTTGGAATATAATGAAATCCCACACTATGGATTCAGCTTTTTAAAGGGCTATACTTTCCCAATACAGATTTCTGGCACATAGGGAAAAGGCACTAATTTTCGTGGGGATGGCAAAGTTTACTAATTGGGAGGGATGTAATATCATAATCAATTCAATGGGCAATGGGCGATGGAGAATCAACTACAATACGTGAAGATAAGTGGCTAAAGCTAGGCATAATTACAGGACCAGCTGATTGAGAAGACCCTCAGCTTGTAACTGAGTTAAGTGACAAGCATAGCTTCTCATGGAAAGAAGATAAACTACAAAACATGTTTGAAGACAGAATTGCCAATGAAATATTTGCGATCTCCATTCTGTCTACAGGAGAAAAAAGACAAACTTATTTGGACAGCAGCAACATCAGGCATCTCCTCAGTGAAAAGTGGGTATAATCTGTTAAGAAAAGCAAACACAAAGTCATCGCATAATGAAGCATTGCCCTCGTGCCAAAAGCCTAGAGCTCTATGGTGCAAGATATGGAACATGCAAACCATACCAAAAATCAAATTTCTTATGTGGAATCTATGCTAGAACACATTCCCCAAAAAGGATAACGTAGTCAAACGAAAAATCATACCTGATCCAATATGCCATCCGTGGAAAATGAAGCCTGAAACAGTAGAGCACCTATTTCTCCCTTGCCCCTGGACAATCGAAGTGTGGTCAAACTCTGATCCGCATACAAATAGATCGATAGCTCATTGACTACAAGAATGACTTACCTGAAACACTCACCCTCGAATTAGTTGCCTAAGTGCTCTGGTTTGTTTGGAAAGAGAGGAACGGGGACATCTTTCGAGCGAAGACCCCAGCCGAAACACTCGCAGAGCACAAAAATTTCAGACTTTGGAGTTCCAATCAGAAGAATTGCTGTGAGACCATACCTCTTCGTCAAGTTGGTTTCCCCGACCTCGGAGTCCCTAAAAATCAACGTTGATGGAGCATTCAAAGCAAGAACAACCACAGGAGAGATCACGGGAGTACGCAAAGATGCCGTCAGAGTATTAATTAGTGGATTTGCACATCCAGGGAGAGTGTGACATGCGCTTCATGCTGAAACCCTAGCTCTTTCGGAGGGGGTAGAGTTTGCAAACGCGTGGGAGAAGAAAAAAAAGGAAAAAGCATAAGTACAACTGTTGAATCTAACTACCTCACTTTAGTTCAGGCACTTTTGAGAGAAAGCCAAGTACCGTGGGAAGTCTCTACACTTATCAAGAAAGACCAGGCCACAATGTCTTCTTTGCCTTAATTAAGCTTGACCCACTATTTTAGATATCAAAATAAAGCTACAGATTGGGTCGTTAAAGCCTAACTCCGTCAATCGCTCCCTCTAAACTGGGTCTCAAGCCCCCCCAACCTTTGTTGGATGTTCTTTGTTTTGAAGCCCATTTGGGTTCTTATTCTACTTTACCTACTTGAAGTGAAATGAAATGAGGCTTTTTTGACCTAAAAAAGCATTAACTAATTGTTGAGACACTTCATGACAAGGGGGCTTCGTCAGATGCTTGTATTGTGTGCATTTTGTTTCTTATTAGGCCCCATTTATTTCTCGGAAAATAAATGATTTAAAAAATATTTTCTTAAAATCAATCACTTATATCGCTTAAAATAATTAATCAATAAAAAAATTTCATTATCAATAATAATTTGTTCCAAAACATTTTTGTGGACGATGAAATGTTTTTCATTTATTCATTTTTGTAAGGGAAGATCTCTAACAATTCTTATTCTAAAATAAATTAAGTGAATTCTAGATATGCATCTTGGGGAAAAGATATTGTGGAATTTCTTTTAAAAAAATAATAAACTGAATCTTGTATATATTCGCAAGATATATAACGATTCTTTTTATTAATCATGATGATGAGAATCCATCAACTTTTGTTAAGAATATGAAAAAAGACATCAAAAGGTTACCAAAAGAAAATGGAGAACTTCCGCTAAAAGGAAAAGAGAAATATATGTCAGTGGAAGATGATATTGAGAAAATCACCTGGAGCTCTCTACATACGAGCAAATGGAGAAGGGAGAAGAGAGAAGAAATTATTCTGCTTTGCTCTCGGGACGATTCTACACTGTTGCTTGCCTTTTTCATACCATGTCGATGGCACAAATAAAGATTTCGACAATGGTGAAAGCTATCAAGAGAAGGAAATTGACATTCCTAGTTAGTTTCATCCTCTCTTTTTTTCTTTTTTTTCTTTTTTTTGGGGGCAAATCACCGAGTTTCACCTTAATAAACTTGGTTTGTATAATTTGACCCCCAAAAAACTAGGTATGTGTAAGTAATCATACCTATTTCTCCTTCAGTCTTAGGTACACTCCTAATATTACATGTTTCCATTGTCATCTAAATAGCTAAATCTGAAGGAAGAAGATGAAAACGATGTAAGGCACACACATATGCAAGGGTTTTAGCACCAAAGGGGAAAAAAAGGAAAGAAAATGAATAAAATTAAGGAAGGGAAAATAGATGAGGCATCGAATTCTAAATATATTATCTTGATCAAGATCCCATGTATTATTTAAATATTTTTCGCAAATTCACGTTTTAACTGCACTGGGTGCAATATTATTTCAAATCAAAGTAGATGACTTTTGCGCTCCAGTAGAACTGATTACCATAATTGAGCAGATCAAAGTAGGAAAATGTCCTCTATCAGTAAGTTCATCCATGACAAACTTAGAAGCCAACCAAGAATAGTGCTGGATAACCTTGTCGCAGGAAAACTTACCAATCATAGAATATATTCGTGGGGCGCGCGAAAAGAATAACCATAGGCCATATGATTGCGTGGTCACTGGGGAGAATCACATTATTTATGCATCATATGCAATTAAAAATAATCTAAATATTATTCTTTACTAGGATTCAGATCTTCGAGATTGAATTCCTCCTCAAAGTTGAGATAATCCATGCCTTTAGACACGATATCTATCTCTCCTGTCCCTTCACCGTGTGAATATAATTCTGTTAAGTGAACCTCTGTAAGGTAAACATCTAGCCCCTTTTTTGTGGCCATAAAGTAAATATTCAGTTAGCTTCTAAGCGTTTGTAAGCAATATACATACATACGCATTTACATACATACATACATACATACATACATACATAAATTAAAGAAATCCTGTGACCAAAACAATATGAAGACAATCAACCACGTGTCGGCATCAACCACCCTCACCAAGTGTTGTCCCATCCCAATTGCTTCATTCTCCAAAATTTTTGTGGCTAAGCCCGTAGGCATCTGGATAAACAAGAAACAAATCCTCTAAAAAGGAAAATTAAAAATGAAAAGAAGGAAAATGCCTAAGTCATGGGTCTGAAAGCATTGCATGTTTCGACCAAAAAATCAATAAATAAAAAAGCATTGCACGTAGAAGAACACGCCGTGCGAGGGACGACAGCGTGCGAACAAAGACAAGTAACGAAATTTGAGGCGGTGCTCAATACAATAGCCAGCTGAGGCTCCTTCTTACAAGTCAACAGACCTCTACATATACGGCCTCACTCTCGTGTTCCCGAGATCTCTTTTCGACCCTGTGAAGAAGAAGACGTATGACTTCTCTGATGATGCTTTAGTCTCTGCAGCTTCAACAATATCCCATGGCTCCGCTGATGAAGTTGGCGTTTCTCAAGTTCAGATCTTCATTCCCGACCACCGGTACGCCGCACCATTTCTCTCCTTGTCCTTTTCTTTTTCTTTTTTTCTAGTTAGTGATCCAAACGAGGAAATACAATCCGGCGCTGGTACAAATCTTTTTAAGCATATTAATGTGTTGAACCGTATATGTTCTGATCTCTTGAGTTTTGCATACTCTCATTTCTCTTGTGTTTCATCGCAAATCCTACATGAAAAGCAGTTTTGTGACATCCTGATTTTTGACCCTGTCTCGATAATATGAATTGGGCTTTTCATCGACACGCCTATAGCTTTTTTATCTGAGTTGATCACTCACGAGATAACTAATCTATCAGGTGAAGCCGTTAAGGAATATAAACACGACTGACTTGAGAATTCGATCATAAATCGACTGCTCGACCGTGCTAATCCGTAAAAGTCAATACGGCATCGTTAAAATCGATTAGAGACTGGAGATAGGTCGATTCGATAGAGACATGTAATTAAATTGTGAGTAATTCTACCTGATTGCAAAATTATTATCGAATGGCACTAAACCGATTTTTTCTCGTCGATTATGTACCTCGTGTCCGTAATTGAAACCTTAAGATTTTTACGACAACCGAGAGTCGCCGATGTGTCAAAGATGCACAAGCTAGATCAAAAATAATCGACCACGAGTCAAATCCGTTAAAAATTCCTAAAAGCTACCTGGTAGGTTAGGTCGTGCTAAAATCGCATCCGGTTAAAATTAACCACAAAATTGAACCCGGTTTCAGGAATCGAAAGTTCGGCATGTGACGATTTATTTTTAGGACGTCGACTCATCCTTGGAAGAATTTTCGGCAAGCCCGGGATTTTCAGCGAAAAATCAAAATTCGACAAAACGATTCAAGAAATTCGGATGGCCATCTTTAGGTGGAATTTTGGCATTCAAGATGGATCGATTGGTTAAGAAAATTATGGAAAGTAGTGTGGGCTACCTCCTCAGCATTTTAGCCATCAATTGGAGGTTACTTGGAGTGAAATTGAATTGAATTGGTGAGGGAATGCTTGAAATTCGTAGGCTTGTGGGGTGCTGCAACATTTGAGCATCACCTTGGCTTGTTAGAGAAGATTTGGAGAGGAAATGACTGCTGGATAAGGGCTAAGGCTAGTGGAGCTGTTATTCAAGTGTTTTAGATATTTTTTTTTTGTGGACTTTTGAGGCCTTTTGTCCCCTCCTTCCCCAGCAGCAACTTCTTCTTCTTCTTCATTAGTTTCTTCTTCATTGGAACCAGCTAAAACCTCCATTTCCAGAGTAACAACCAGCCACCACCCCTGCAAGCTGAGCCAGCCACCACTAGGCCCTCTCGCCACCCTTCCAAGCCGCCTAAGCCACTTGCCTGTTGTCGTCCGCTAGTCGTCCTGAGCCCATGCGTCCGCCGAGCCAGCGATGCCGTTCAGCTCGCCAGCTGTCCGTGCGCCATCCCCGTCTACACCCCTGGCCGCTAGTCGCCATCCCTGAGCCACCAGCATGCCTTCGCCTACCCACATGGTCTCGCCTTGCCCATTCCCACACCAGCCAAGCCATTCGACCAGCCTCTCGATTCAACCCACAGAACCAAAGGCTAGCCCAAGCCATGGGCCTTGTGGCTGTTTTCAGCCTGGTCCAAGCTTCCTTTCGTGTCGCCGTTGGCCCGACTCTTGCTCGCCTTCGCATCGCCGATGCCGTGAACTAGTTTATTCGCTAATCCGGTGAGTTAGCCTCCTAAATCTTAATTAAGGGGTTAATTATGCTTAAGGAAGGGTTAGATTAGGCTAAGTTAGATTAATGTAATTAGTTAGCTTGTTTAGTTAAATTAGATTGATTAGTTAGGTCAATTAAGTGGTGTTGACACCTAATTTTGGCAACCCCGAGAAAATAAAAATAAAAATCGCAAATAAAAGAAAAAATGGGATAAATCAATCTAATTGATTATGCATAGAAATTGAAAATTCTGATCTTGGTAAATGTGGAAGCAATTCCGGATCGAGGATCAAAATTTGCGGAATTAGGCAAATAAAGAGCAATAAATTTGATAAAAGGGAAGGAATCGAAGCATTTAAGGAAAAAACGAGATGATCACAAAATCAGGCTCCGATTTACAAACCATGATTAAGGCAACAGAGAAAGGAAGCTTGAAAATTACCATGAATTTGGGTTTTCAGAATCCTATAAAAGAGGGCACAATTTCGTAGAAAAGGGGGGTGGAAAAATTGAAAAATTTTCGAGAGAATTCGAGAGGAAATTCGTGCAAAAAAGAGAGAAAAAAATTGTTGAGGTTTTTCTTCCTTTGGTTTCCCTTGAATTCAAAAGTAAAAAGAAAAAAGAAAAAAGAGAGAGAGAAAAGAGGGAAAGAGAGAGAAGATGTGAGTGCAAAGAAAACACAGAGAGAGGTGATGTGAGTGGACTGAAAAGAAAGGAAAAAAAAAAAGCTATAGGGCATCTTCTTCGCACGGGCAACCCCCCGCCCTACCGGCCTCCGTCCTCCGCACCTCTGCCAATGTCCACAGCTCCATAGCTACACCCCCACCTGCAACCTAATGCCGATACCCATGCCACCCACTGCTGCCGGAGCGATCCTTCACTTGCCAAGCCCCCACAGCAACCCATCGTTCCTCCTTCCGGTGATCCACGCCCTCGAGCCTCTAATCGCCGTGCCGTTGCTATCGCTCTGCCACCATGCCTTCGCAACGCAGCACCGACGCCTTCGTCACCCGCCTACATCTCCACCACAGCAACCTGACACCTGCAGCAGCGCTTGTCATCGCATGCTTCTGTCCGACGCTTGCGCCTTCGCCTCATTCACGAGCCAGAACCCGAAACCGCAGCCACTCGACTGTAGTACCCTGCCTGAGCTCTGCCCGCAACCCAACGCCTGACACCGCTGCCTGCCCTCCGCCCGACGCTCACCCGTTGCCACACCACTCTCTGTCGCCACACCTCCCTCAGCCCGCGCCGCCCTACCGTCGACCTTGGAGCGCCCTTCGTCGTTGCAACCGTCGCACCACCATCGCGACCCAGCCCCCGCCAAAGCTCCAACGCCAGCCACCATCCACCTGGCGCCAACCAACCTGCTACCCCCTTTCCTTAGGTTGCTTACTTTTGTTTTTATTTTTATCTTTTATTCATTTTATTTTATTTTTTTTTTTTTAAGTTTTGTTATAATTGTACCAATTGGAACATTGGGATTTTATTGCAGTCATTATCCGCAGGGGTTTTGCCCAAAATTATTGTAATTATTTAATTTGATCCGTAAGATGTTGGATCATTTTTTTTTAATTATATCAATTTTTATGGCATTTTGATAGTATTTTAATTGTTAAATCATCATAATTATTAATTTGATCCGTAAGACTTCGGATCAAATTTACGGATCAAATTTTTAATTATTTTGAATTTTCATTTATGTTGTGATATTTAGAGTTAAAATAATCATTAATTTAACCCGTGAGATAACGGATTATTTTTTCGATTATTTTAATCATTTATTTGACGAATGTCTTTATTAGTTTATATATAATGTTTATTTGATAATTGTTTGTCTTGGAAAAACACTAAAAAAAAATCAAAATCTTGCATTAGAGCATGTAGGTTTAGTAAATTAGGATTGCATTTTTAGGATTACATTTTTTAGGATTGCACTTTTAGATAGATAATTTTTGTAATAAATTAGGATTGATTTTGTTATAGACAAAATTTTTGAATAATGTTTACATATTTTAATAATCTCATTTTTTTCTATAAAAAATGTAGTTTTCTAAGATAGGATAGGGTTTAAGTCAAATTAATCCCTAAAAAAAAAATTAGAATATATTCATTTTAGATAGTTTAATTAGGTTTTTATTAATTCCAAATTTCAATAAAAAAAATACAAAAATATTAGGTGCATGTTAATTACTTTGCATAATAGGTTCATTTAATTAGAATTTGTTTATTAGTAAAATTAGGTCATGTAGTTAAAATGCATGTTTTATAAATATTTCTAATTTCAAGAAAACCCAAAAAAATTGCTTGCTTTGTGTGTTTATTTCTTTTGAAGCAATTTATTTTATTCAATGTTTAATAATGATTGAGCATCTATGTATCACCCAATTGCATGATAGTAATTTAGGTTAAAATAAATCCAAACTGCTTGCAATTTTTTTTTGAAATTAAAAAGAAATGGTACCGAAAATGTATTAGAGAAATCTAGTATAACCAAGTCCCCGTACCCAAAGTCTCTAGTTTGTATGAGTAAAATAATTTTATTATAATTTTACTTAGGTGTTTAATCAACCTACCATAAACTGATTAGTGACGACTCATAGATAAAATTCATTTGCATGTTAACAAACAGAAACCTAAGTCGCGAATTCGTATGGGCTCGGAAGAGCCCGAGTTAAGTTTAAAACTTAGTAGTCCATTAGCCTAAACCATAGGTGGTGCACCCGAAAATTTAGGTCGCGACAGCTTGGCAACTCCGCTAGGGACTTATGTTAAAACACTTAGTGGACTTAGGCCAATTTTTCTTTTTCTTTTAAAAATGTTTTTGTTTGACAACGAGAACACCAGGTACGTCCCTAACATTTCTAAGATATTAAATATTCTTGCAGATGGGAGGTATAAGGGGAGTAGTCTTTGCTAATCCTTATCTTGCAGGAAGGTGTGGGATGAATGACTCATTTTTCCTGATTAGAAGTGTTGTTTGCATTTAAACCGTTGTGCATTTTTTGTTGTTTTTAGCACTACACTATTGCACACATAACTTGTGGTTGGACCTGGGCTGCGATAGGATTTTTAGGATGGTGTTGAGAAGAATATTCCTCCAAAGCGAGATTGCTATGTAGATGTTGACCTTCTCTTCCCCGAAAGTTTTTCATGGTGTTGAATGTGTTTATCCATATTCGCGAGACTAAGTGATTATTGGGCATTCCATTTGACTGAGCCGAAGTTAGAAGGACCTGACATGTTAATGCGAGATTGCAACGATCAGATCATCCTCTTAGCTCCATTTTGTCAAGCCATAAAGATAGAAATCAAGCATCACACTTCATGCGTGTGTCTATGTGATTGTCATCTCTTTCCGGTAAAAGTAAGTTGTCTAAATTCTTACTTCGCAATTTACTTACTTTATTGCAATTTTGTCGGTCCATGACATGGTTTCGTCTTAGTCTTGTTTTATATGCGTTAGGGAAAACCGCCGTACTGTTCATTTCCACTTTTGAGGTTTAAGATGATGCCATATGGTCTTGGAAGAATGGGTCAAGGCATTTGAAACCCCATTGAAGCCCCTCGGAGGTCCCGTTCTACTGGATTAGAGCACCATAGAAGAGATGAAGAAAATTACAAAGGACAAAGACAAGAAGGACAAAACCCACCACCTGAGCAAGGGCGAGGAAAGCAAAACTCGTCGCCTCCCAACATTCACGAGACGTTTCCTGGCCTTCCTAGAATGATGCAAAATGAGTGGAAGTGATTGGCACCCTAGGGCAGCCAAGTGGCAAATTCAACTACTATGTGAAGTATTCAGCTCCTCCTAGCTTCTACATCGACCCTCGGGATATCGTCCCAAATGGATGGGGTAGCATGGATGATACGACACCTCCAAAGACAGAAAACCCAAATGATGCATTGGAAGGAATCACGAGCCTGTTCGATGACCTCCCTATAGGCGCCGTTGACAAAGGACCATCAAAAGAAATGGGCCTTAACCCACGAGAGTGACTCATTTATTGCTTTCGCACATTCCCCTGCGTGGGAATTTTTATTACTTTCTAGGAAATGTTTTTGATTTCTTCTTTTTCGTTTTCCATTTAAGGATTGAGCATTGCATTCACCATTTGATAAATGTAATTCAATTGATGAACATCAATAAAATTACAAGTTTTGTTTTGAGGACATGATGGGGTATGCCAAACCAGCCTGGTGACGATATCCAACAATGAAAAGAAAATATTATCCGAGGAGAATTCTGAGGACTGGGCTTCTTCATGCTTCCTCATCCAAAAAATCCAAAAAAAAAAAAATCATTTTTGAAGCCATTTCCAAAACATGCATTAGGTTAGCCCTGTTTAAATTTCTGACTCATTTACTTCATGTTTCAGAGCATTACTTTCTTGGCTTGATGATAAAGCATATGAAGGCACATCGGGTTGAAATGATTTGGCTCAACTATTACTCAACAAGTTTGAGAATATACGTTTAAAGAGAGTAAAAGAGGACCATCCATCTTTGGTGAAAGAGATGACAAATTGGAAACATTACAGATTCTAGTAGTGACATGAATGAGATAAAATCTCGATTCGAGCCAAAATGGATGTGCAATTTGAATTCACTTTGATATCGCATAATATCCTATTCATGTATGTTCTCTTGTGCAGGAGTAAAGGCGGATTTTCAGTCTTGACTGATGAAAACAACCCAAGGACATCCATTACTGAGGCAATCTCATTGGGGAACGATCCCCCACATGAGTTTGTTAAACCATTTTTTAAGTGTAGTAAATTGTTTTGAATTTGACAGTTTTTCATGCTTAAAGCTATTGGGCTCTTTTAAAAAAAGGATATTGCATGGTGACTCTTACATGTTTTGTCCACTAATTCCACTAACGAACATCAAGATGGACTAATGTGGAATGAATTGAGCATACTAAATGAGACAAGTCGGGATGATGAAAGGTGAACCCTATCCTATAGACAGTCCATTGCTCATACACTTGTGAGATGAGTGTAGGTAGCTTCATATCCACAAGGTAAAGAGTTCTCTCGCAAAAGGTATGATGACCAAAATGATGAGGGGCAATTCATTTCTCTATCCCAAACATTACAAGTGATCCATTGCATAACTCCTTTGAGCTCCATATACTTATGGGAATTATTTTCAAATTACCCTTGTCAAGAACCACCCTACTTCGGGGCAAATTGGAGGTAAAATAGTACCGTAAGGTGGAATAAATGGAAAGAAATTTTCTTGCTCTCACTTGCATCAATCTTCAAGTCGTGCTATTACATTGAATTCATGTGGTAATTTAAGTGCCTTAGGATGACGAAGATCATTTCTTTCTCTATCCTACATACTTATACCCTTTGCATAGCCCACTTGAGCCTACATTTTCATTTCTTTGAACCTAGTTGGTGAGTATCCCCCACACTAGGGCAAGGCAAAAGACAGATGAAGACCCTTGAAAGTTCGAGTGTCATTCAAAGTGTAATTCCTTGACGCATGCATTATGCGCAAGAATTGAAATCAAAATAGAATTAAGGGGCATGAAAAAGTAGTGTGCCTAGTAAAAGCAAGGCCGATGCCCATGAAAAAAAAAAAGTGAAGAAAAATTGCATGAAAACTAGGGGTATGAAAAAGCGCCGTGCCTAGTAAAAGCAAGACCGATGCCCATAGATGAAAAAAAAAAAGGAGCCAAGATAGATGGCTATCAATTGCAAAATTGAATCCCAATGGAGTAGTACTCAAAAAGTCGAGATCAATAGTGCATCCCGGGTGAAAGAGAAGACCGGCGACAATGCCTAGATGAATCATCAACTTTGACCCTTATACACATCTTTGAGCCAAAAAATCTTTTGTTTCTCAACCCATAAATCCAGCCTATGTTACGTCCCTTACAAAGTCTCTTCATATTATGGCACTTGAATTAACATGGGAGTTCATATGTTTATAAGCATCGTTCGAAGAAGTGTGAGCATAATTATTTCTTTCTCATTTTGCAGGGTTCTTGACTTGTAAACTCAGAGATGATTGCGAAGCTATTCTTTCAATAGTCTTGACTCAAAGAGTCCATTTGTCAAGCCATTGACCAAGCCCACATCACAGTCCCTGTTAAAGACCCCTCAGATTGATAAGGTCGTACCGCTTGTGAGAATACTCGGACCCTTGTTGATATGGTGAGATTGAGTGATTCTCATAAAATAGTCTTTTTGAATAAGAGTGAGTGAAAGTCCTTTATAACTAAAAGTCTCTCATTTAGTATTCTTAGATAATCTATGTTATGAGTAAAAATTGTCTTGAACGATAATTCTCTCAAGTGGAGATTTGGGTTATGCAAAGGTCATTATGTATGAACCCCGATTGAATTGATAAAAAATTCAATGGATTTTGAAGTGTGCATTCCATAATAGCCTTAATTGCTTATTTCTTTGGTAAATGCCTTTTTGCTCTAAATCATGTTTGACAAGTGATGTTTTCTCAAAGACCCAAGAGCTCTTAACATTCAGGTTCCTTTCAAAATGCCTCATGATATTAGAAGATGAGAAACCTTCACGAACATTCAAGGTGCATCCTTGATGTTTCAAAATTTATTTCTACCAGGAGGTGAAAGATCTCCACAGGATATCTAAGTTCCAGAGAACATATCCCCAAGAATTAGAGATATCACTAAGTAAGTATATCTCTACCCATATTCTAAATACTTGTCATTTTGCAAGTATTCTCGACACTTGACTTGGTCTAGCTGTCCCTTTATATTGACCCGGCATGCTTTTGTAGCACAGCATCCCATTCATTGATCCGGCGTGCTTTCGTAGCCCGGTGTCCTCTATATTGACCTAGCGTGCTTCGTAGCCCAGAGTCCCTTTCATCGACCCAGCGTCCTTTATATTGACCTGGCGTGCTTTCACAGCCCAGAGTCCCTTTCATCAACCCAGTGTGCTTCCGTGACCCAAAGTCCTTTTCATCGACTAGGCGTGCTTCTATAGCCCAAGTTCCTTTTTAGAAATTGAGAATCTGTGGATTTCACCAAAATCTTTCAGTCCGTTGTTGACATCTCAGTTTGGATCTAAATGTCATGTAAACATTTCACTCTGAATGTGAATGTTTTTCGATATTTCTTGTTATACCTTAGTTTGGATCTAGGTATTTCGAGTTCTCAAATCTTGATATCTCAGTTTGAATCTGGATGTCTTAATTATTTTCATCTAAACATTTCACTCTGGATGTGAATGTTTTTGAATCTTTCTTGTCATACCTTAGTTTGGATCTAGGTATTTCGAGTCCCAAAATCTTGACATCTCAGTCTGGATTTGAATGTCTTAATTATTTTCATCTAAACATTTTACTCTAGATGTGAATGTTTTTTAATCTTTCTCGTCATACCTTAGTTTGGATCTAGGTATTTCGACTCCCAAAATCTTGACATCTCAGTCTGGATCCAGGTGTCTTAATTATTTTCATCTAAACATTTCATTATGGATGTGAATGTTTTTTTTTATCTTTCTTGTTATATCTTAGTTTAGATCTAGGTATTTCAAGTTCCAAAATCTTGACATCTCATTCAGGCGACCGTAGAAAGGTACGGGTTCTGGAAAAGTGACTTCCCGTTTAGGCGACTGTAGAATTGTACGGGTCCTAGACAATAATTGTTTCCCGTTTAGACGATTGTAGAAAGGTACAGGTCCTAGACATTATATTTGTAGCTCTAACAAGTGACCGTGGAAAAGTACGAATCCTGGAAAAGTTATTCCCCATTCAAACGCCTGTAGAAATGTACGGGTCCTGAAAAGTGATTTTCTGTTTAGGCGACTGTAGAAAAGTATTGATCCTAGACATTATATTTGTTGCTCTAACGAGCAACCATAGAAAGGTACGAGTCCTGAAAAAGCAATTTCTCCATTCATGCGACCGTAAAAAAGTATGGGTCATGGAAAATCATTTTTTTCGTCAAGGCGACTGTAGAAAGGTACGGGTCCTGGACATGTAACACCAACTATCTTGAATTACTCTATCCTCCTCGATAGTAAGTTATTCCAGGTAGGTCCCTTTATCATTTGCATTAGCATTTTCATGCATCACATAAATTACATTTCAAAATGGGATTCATTTTCCAATAAATAAATAAAAAAAGTCATTCGGTGCATGTGCATAATCAAAATTTAGGTCTCAACTTGTCTTTGAAGGCAACCTCTATGAGCTCACCTTCAAAGAGGGGTAGCTGTTGGCACATAATTTTGGCAACCCTAAGAAAATAAAAATAAAAATCGCAAATAAAAGGAAAAAAAAAATGGGATAAATCAATCTAATTGATTATGCATGGAAATTGAAAATTCTAATCTTGGTAAATGCGGAAGCAATTCCCGGTCGAGGATCAAAATTTAGGGAATCAGACAAATAAAGAGCAATAAATTTGATAAAAGGGAAGGAATCGAAAAATTTAACGAAAAACCGAGCTGATTGCGATATCAAGCTTCGATTTGCAGACCCTGATTAAGGCAACAGAGAAAGGAAGCTTGAAAATTACCATGAATTGGGGTTTTCGGAATCATTATAAAAGAGGGCACAATTTTGTAGAAAAGGGAGATGGGAAAATTGAAAAAAATTTGAGAGAATTCGAGAGGAAATTCGTGCAAAAAAGAGAGAAAAAAAACTTGTTGAGGTTTTTCTTCCTTTGGTTTCCCTTGAATTCAAAAGTAAAAAAAAAAAAAAAAAAAGAGAGAGAGAGAGAAAAGAGGGAAAGAGAGAGAAGATGTGAGTGCAGAGAAAACACAAAGAGAGGTGACGTGAGTGGACTGAAAAAGAAAGAAAAAAAAAAGCTACAGGCGTCTTCTTCGTACGGGCAGCCCCGAGCCCTACCGGCCTCCATCCACCGCACCTTTGCCGACGTCCGCAGCCTCCACAACCGCGCCCGCTTGCAACCCAACGCCGATACTTGTGTCGCCCACTGCCACCGGAGCGACCCTTCGCCTACCAAGCCCCCACAGCAACCCGTCGTTCCTCCTTCTGGTGATCCACGCCCCCAAGCCTCTGGTCGTCGCGCTGCTATTGTCACTCCGCCATCGTGCCCCCGCAATGCGGCACCGACGCCTTTGTCACCCGCCCGCATCTCCACCGTAGCAACCCGACACCTGCGCAGCGCTCGTCACCACGTGCTTCTATCCAACGCCCATGCCTCCGCCTCACCCACGAGTCAGAACTCGAAACCACAGCCACTCGACTACGCACCCGCCCGAGCTCCGCCGCAACCCGCCGCCTAACGCCATTGCCTACCCTTCGCTCGACGCTCACCTACCGCCACACCGCTCTCGTCACCGCATCTCCCTCCCGCGTCACCTTGCCATCGACCTTGGAGTGCCCTTCGTTGCTGCAACTGTCGCACCACCACCACAACCCAGCCCCCGCCAAAGCTCCAACGCCGACCACCGTCCCCCCGACCAACCCGTCGCCCCTTTCCTTAGGTTGCTTACTTTTATTTTTATTTTTATCTTTTATTTATTTTATGTTATTTTATTTTATTTGCCTCTTTTCTTAAGTTTTTCTATTATTGTACCAATTGGAACATTAGGAGTTGATTTCCGTTTTATTGCAGTCATTATCCGCGAGGGTTTTGTCCAAAATTATTGTAATTATTTAATTTGATCCGTAAGACGTCGATCATTTTTTTAATTATATTAATTTTTGGGGCATTTTGATAGTATTTTAATTGTTAAATCATTATAATTATTAATTTGATCCATAAGACTTCGGATCGAATTTTTAATTATTTTGAATTTCATTTATGTTGTGATATTTAGGTTAAAATAATCGTTAATTGAACCCATGTGATATCGGATTATTTTTTTGATTATTTTAATCATTTATCTGACAAATGTCTTGATTAGTTTAGATATAATGTTTATTTGATAATTGTTTGTCTTGGAAAAACACTAAAAAATATATAATCAAAATCTTGCATTAGAGCATGTAGGTTTAGTAAATTAGAATTACATTTTTTAGGATTGCACTTTTAGATAGATAATTTTTGTAATAAATTAGGATTGATTTTTCTTATAGATAAACTTTTTAAATAATGTTTGCATATTTTAATAAACTCATTTTTTCTATAAAAAAAAATAGTGTTCTAAGATAGGATAGGGTTTAAGTCAAATTAATCCCTAAAATAAATTAAAAAATTATTCATTTTAGATAGTTTAATTAGGTTTTATTAATTCCAAATTTCAATAAAAAATACAAAAATATTAGGTGTATGTTAATTAGTTTGCATAATAGGTTCATTTAATTAGAATTTTTTTATTAGTAAAATTAGGTCATGTAATTAAAATGCATGTTTTATAAACAATTCTAATTTCAAGAAAACCCAAAAAAAAATTGCTTGCTTTGTGTGTTTATTTCTTTTGACGCAATTTATTTTGTTCAATGTTTAATAATGATTGAACATTTGTGTGATCACCCCACTGCATGATAGTAATTTAGGTTAAAATAAATCCAAACTGTCTACAAAAATATTTTTGAAATTAAAAAGAAATGATACCGAAAGGGCATTAGAGAAATCTAGTGTAACCAAGTCTCCGTACCCAAAGTCTCTGGTTCGTAGGAGTAATATAATTCTCCCATTATTTTACTTCGGTGTCTAATCGACCTACCATAAACTGATTAGTGGCGACTCTTAGATAAAATTCATTTGCATGTTAAAAAAATAGAAATCTAAGTCACGAATTGATATGGGCTTGGGAGAGCCCAAGCTAAGTTTAAAACTTAATAGTCCATTAGCCTAAACCATAGGTGGTGCACCCGAAAATTTAGGTCGCAACAGGTAGTTAGTTGATTTAATTAGTTAGTTTAGTAGGTTATGTACATCTAGCCTAGATAGATTAATTTAATTGATCCAATTAGGTGGTTAGATTAGTGTATATAGCTTAATTAGTGATTTATTTAATTATTTTGCAATTTATTTTTCTATTTATTATTTTCCGTAAATTATACCGAGATAACCGGTTGTTAGAATTTTGTGCTGATTATCGTGGTGCAGTTAGTGTATGCAATTGAGTGCTAATTTATGCAATTTAATGCTGATTGATGATTTTTTATTTATTATTTCAAAATATGAAATTTTGGTATTTAATTAGAAAAATATCGGGTATTAGTTTTTGACACATAAAAGGTTTTAAGTATTATATAAAATCATGAAATTTTAAAATGGGAGAATAATGCGCTTTATGGTTCGATTTGACCATATGTCCACGCACACCTATTTTATCGGGTGTTTTTAATATGAAAAAAATAGACTAAGCACATTATTTAAATTGAGGTATTTGAGTGCAAAGCACGATATCCTTAGCCGAGATTGGATATGCGTGGAATCGCTATCGGAACCCGTCACAAGCTTTTATGCCGGGCGATGCTCTTTTGGGAATGCCCCATGTCAACGGATGCTAGTCACATTGGAGGTGGGTTAATGCTCCTTCAGGAATGCCATTTAAAGGTAGACGTTGCTGTGCTCGATGGGGTGAGACAATGTTCGGCTATGCCGGATGACTACTAATTGTTGAGTCGGCCGTGGCTGTTGGGTCGTAATTAATTGAAACGCTTGAATGAGTGATTTAACCGCGCTTGATTATGGGACAAAATTGTGTGGCATAGAATGGGACGTGTCATAACGATTTGGCAGATCCCTGTGATTGATTGATTTGTGAAAGTGAAGCATTTCAATTATTGAATATATTGACTGTATGCATATGTTATATGAACTGTACTAATATGCAGGAAGGTGCTGAGGTGAGGTAAGTATTCTTTGATGTGTGCTTAGGCTGCCTCTAGGTGTATTATCTTCATAATCGAAGTTTAGGGTGTAAACTCACTAAGACATTGTCTCACCCCGTCATGGTTTAAAATTTACAAGTCCCTAGATGGAGGAGCGTCACGTTCAATACACGGTCCTACAGATGATGGATTTTGAGTACACCTTCTTCCATATTCCCGAGACCACCTTGACTCGAGAGCTAGTTGAGTTCGTGGTATGGGTCGATGAGGGCCTACTTCAGTTGGTACCTCACCAATTCATAGCATGGTTCATTGGCTTTCCAAAGGGGGTCAGGAGGGTTCCCTTCAGGGTTTTGACGGGCCTCCCATCAGGACTGGGGAGTGGGAAGCAGCGCATCCCATATTTCTCGACACTCCTAATGGTGTCGTAGTGGACCCAAAGCCCATGGTTGTAGAGCCAGGAGTTTAGATAGCTCAGTAGCCCTTGTTGAGTTAGACCCTTATGTATATAAACTTAGTTTGTTTATAAAATATGTTTTGTTTAAATTGATTGCCTTGCTTTTCTATCCCATGTTTGTTTGTTGTCCGGAGATTGTTTAATTCGATTCCGCTTGTGCAATAAAATGAATGGGTTGATGACACGTCTTGGGAATGTCGCAATTTGATTGACCATTGAGGGATATGCGTGCGCTCGAGGTTCGAGACATGACAAATTTTCATTAGTTGATATGAAGGTGGGTTGGTTGCAATTTTAGCTCTTGCCAAGCAAATGTATTTTTCGTAATGGTGATTGGTGGTTTAAAGTACATGGCCGTAACAGATGCCTTGGAAAAGGAATGCCCGATGAATTAAGTAATGGCTATGAGATCATATAATTTATCTTCTTCTTTTTTTTTCGTTTGACAGGTGAGTCGCAGAAGGAACGTCTAAGCAGCCTGTCTGACAAGTCAAGCATCGTCAATAGAGAGTACGCACAAACTTTCAGGAGCAGGTCCTACGTGGAAATGTGTACTAAAGCCCAATCCCAGATTGGAAAAACAAGCATCGACAGATCAATCTCGTCGCCTTCTCTGTCCGACGCTGCCCGTTGCATGGCGCACCTCTCAGAATCGCTCCTCAAGCCTGGGCGGGAAACTCTCGTGAACATGATCAAGACTTTGAATATCCATCATCTTCTTGTCGACTACTTCCAGGCAAGCTCGGATGCATGTGATATGTGCGAGTTGCTCCTCTGGGGTATCCACCAGACTCGCACCAATTACCAAAGATTAGAAGGGCAATCAAGTTGGCAGAAATGGTATTTGAAGATGCCAGTCATGTGGAAGAGCGGAACTATCTGATATGCCGAGAACTGTCTGCATTCGTGTCGCTGACAAACCCTTTATCGGCAATCACCTGCGTCCAGTTCCAGGGCACGCACGATAATTACCTGGCATTGTTTCATGCATTGATGCCCAAGCACAAGAAGATGCGGAGCTGGCTAGGGCTTTTGCAAAAGGGTCGGAGGGCTTGGGCTGATTGTTTCCTCCAGTGCGATCACAGCCGCGGCGCTGGTGCTGGCAATTCACAGCATTGTCAGCATCTTGGCAATGCTGGAGCTGGCGGCAAGTTGCTGTGTCAGGGTGTGCAATAGGAAGGGGAAGTGCATTAATTTGTCATCATATCTAGAGAAAAGCTCATCAACAGAAGGAGCTTGTGCACCGCTGGATGTTGCAGCGAAAGGGGTGTACATGCTGAACAATGACCTGGACACTGTAAGCAGGTTGGCTGGGAGATTGCATGACGAGGTCGAGCATGGCAGATGGAGGGCTGGGATGGCCGTGAGGAATTACACGAGGATGGGTGAGATGATGAGGGAAGTTGTGAAGGAGTTTCACATGCACACTGCCTATTTCTTGAAGCAGCTGGAGGAGCTTGAAGAGTATATTTACTTGTGCCTTGTCACCATGAACAGGTCAAGAAGGTTGGTTGTGGAAGAGATCTTGATCTCTCAGTTCATGAGCTGAATCAAACGGTTATTGATCAATTTATCTGACAATTAAAGCTTGTAGTTCTCCAGCATTGTTCTTTGTTTGTTTCTAAGTTACCAAGGGAGGACATTTTCCGACTTTAGCTCCATAAATTATGGCAATCACTTAGACAAGAAGAATTCAATCGACTTAGACTTGAAATAATATTGCACGCTCAAGCCACATTGGAAGGGGATTGGGGAGCTTGATTCCCCACCTTCTCAAGAAGGCAGGGGTTAGGGATGTTTAGTTTCAGGTATATGGTTCGACTCCCAAACTCTGCAAAGAGATGAGGTAATAAAAAATAAGTTGAGAGTTAGAATTAGACAAAAAAAAAAAAAATCTGTAATTTTGCGATGAATATATAGATCATGGAAATGTTGCTCATCAAGATAATATATTTAAAGTCTGATGCTTCATCTCTTTTCCCTTTCTTAATTTCATTCGCTGTCCTTTTTTTTTTTTTTTTTTTTTTGGCGCTAAAAGCTGCGTTTGTTATATGGTTTTCAACTTCTCATTCAGACTAGCCCAATAGAAACGTGTAAAAATAGGAGTGTACCAAAAAATGCAGGAGTAATAGATATAATTACTTATACATATCAAGTTTATTCATGGTGAAACTTTGTGGTTTGCCCAAGAGGGATGAAACTTAGTGGAAAATTTTGAGTGAAATTAAAGTGCTGAACAAAACTCAGTGAGAGTGTAAATTTACCTCTCTTGATAGCTTTCCTCCATTGACGGAATCTTCATTTTTGGGCCATTGTAGTGGCGTGAAAAAGGGGAGCAAGCAATTTGTCTACGATCTTTCTGAGTAAAATAAAATGATTTCTTTTCTTTTCTCTATTGTCTAATCTCTATTTATAGAGAGCTAGATATGATTGTTTTCAAAATCATCTTCCAACACCATTCCTTTAAGGGGAGATTCTATGTCTTCTTTTGGTAACCTCCTAATGTTTGTATTTTTGTTTTTGGCAAGAGTTGGTAGATATCTCATTATCCATATCAATGTATCATGAAGGGAATTGTTGGAAATCTCTAATTGTTAGGCATATTTTGGTAATAAATCTCTAATCAGATTTATGCTTTTTTTGGAAATGAATGATAAAAGTAATTGTTCATGTATGTATAATCTATCTTGAAATATCTATACATAATTGGATAAAAATAAATGTCGAATTTAGGTGTACTATAATTCCCTATACCTCCTATTATTTTATTTATATATTTATTTATTTTTCATATTGTCAAATCATTCATTTCAAGAACTTCTCTAATGAAAAAAAAAATGCCAAAAAGTTTTTGTTTTAAGCATGATTCTAAATAATTGAGCTCAATTCTTCGTTAGTATCCTCTAGATTGATGTTATATCTTACTTTATTTTGTGTCTTGATTGCCTTGATTGTAACTCATTACGATGTAGACGTTTGATAGATGTAGTTAGTAAGTCTTGTTTTAATTTAAGTTTAGTTTGCATCATCAAGTTTGCATTCATATGTTTAGTGATTTTGTTAACAATTAATGTAAATTTCTTATTTGAATAGTCTTCCTAGTTTAAGTTGGTTTCTTAATTTGAATAGATTTCTTAGTTTAAACGGGTCTCCTAATTAGCATAGCTTTCTGAATTCAAGTAGGTTTTCTAATTTAAGTACACTTCCCAATTTAAGTAGTTTTCCTGATTTAAATAGACTTCCTAATTCAAGTAGGTTCCCTACTATGAGTAGCCTTCCTAATTCATGTTTCCTAATTTGAATAGCCTTCCTAGTTTAAGTGGGTTTCTTAATTTGAATAATCTTCCTAGTTTAAGTTGCTTTCCAAATTTGAATAGATTTCCTAGTTTACATTGGTTTCCTAGTTAGTGTAGGATTTTCTTTTTATAACTTGGGTAGGCTTCCTATTTCAAGTGAATTTCCTAGTTTAAGTAGTTTCCCTAATTTAAATAGGCTTCATAGTTTAAGTATATTTTCCAATTTGAGTAGATTTCCTAGTTTAAGTTGGCTTGCTAATTAGTGGAGGCTTCCTAATTCGAATATGCTTCCTATTTAAGTAGGTTTCCTAATTTTAGTACTTTTCCTAATTTAAGTTGGTTTTCTAATTTGAGTAAACAAAAATTTCATAAAAGAGTCGTCATTAATCAATTTAGGTAAATCTAGGTCAACTGAACACCATGGGGCCTTGATAGTGATGGGAAAGTCCATTAACCATGTGCACGTGCGAAAGAATTTGTCAAATGACAACTTGAAATGTTAGGTCCAATTTGCGATTAGCATAATATGGCTTAGCATCCTATAGCCCCCTTTCTGTACCACGACTCTACTTTTTGTTAAATTTTAAAACATTCATCAATTTGATTTTTGAAATTAAAAACAACTTAAAATGTCACCAAAATACCCATTGTACTTCATTGTTGATTGACAAGGCCATCTTTTCATACACAGTGGTGTGACTCCATTCATGTGTGTGAGTGTGCAAATGTCACAACAAGTGAATGACATAACATGGCAACAACATGCAGAAAGATATGACACATTGATTCAAAATAAGATGATAAAATGACATAACGTGACAATAATCACATGGAATTTGACACAACGAATTAGATGCAAGATACAATGACGAGATGACATGTCAGCAATAATTACATACATCATGACATGACAAATTCAATGTAAAACATAATGGTGAGATGGCATGGCATTGGAACAAAATTATGTAACATGAAATGGCAAATCTGATGTAAAACATAATTAGCGAATAAGATCACATGTCAATAATCACAACCAAAACGAAATTGCAAATCTAATGCAAAAGTGACATTATGAAATGACTAGTCACATGAATCGGGGGCCTCAATTAATGGGTTTGAACTTCGATGCTTATAACTTTTGACTTCCAACCATATCTTCATAGCCTTAAGTTCAAACCAAATCACTTTAGTATATGACCTATGTGTTGGCTCTCAAATAAAGGGTTATCATAATGTAGCACTTCAATATATCCACTACCTTATTAGCAAGTAACAATAAAAAGCAATTAATCATGTTTCTATCATAGCCGATATCATATCGGCCTAATTCCTAATCCAAACAATCAATAGCCTACTAACAAGCAACATTTTGGTAGCACAACGATATATTTTATAGCTCGAGATCTTATTTTGGCATTATGACGGCCTAAGAATATGGATATCCAATTATTCAAATGAGTAGCATAACAATATATCTTGTCTTTCAAGTTTTAACCTTGGCACATCTACCCAAGAGTATGCATTTTTCCAAACATTCGGTATAGGGACATTTTCTAAATGCTATGATCAAACTAGACATTATAGCTTTCTAACATGCATTTTTATGAGAATTTGAAAATGGAATCTAGACTTACTTGGCAAGCATAAGTGTTTTTGAAATCTACATAAACAAAAAAAAAAAAATGCCAAAACAAGAGAAATGTGAGAACCATTCTCAATTTGAAAGAGTTTCAAGAGCAAGAGATCAAGGATTAGATTAACCCATTCCCTAATATAAAGTAGAAATGGAGAAGTACTTATAGGCTTTTAGGGCTTTCCAATAATAAGGTGTGCACCTATTCTCAAGGTGAGTGTATCTTTAGTCGAAGCTAACTCTTTCCAAGCTTGTATCTCCTCTGTCCAACATTTGATTCTTGTGATACTTGTGCAGTTGGAATGCTCATGTCAGAGATTTTCAACGAGCCCAATCTTATTTGGTAAAACCACAAAATCATTAAACCAAGATATCAACTCATGCTTGGGCCTAAGGCTCGGGCTATGTGTTGGGTGTCATCTTGTTGTGTATAATTTACAATAATTATTACTTTATATAACTTAGAAGTCGAAAAGTTTCATTTTATATATGGAGAAATTTTAGAACTGCAACAAAACAAGTCATAAGAAGTGTATCAATGTACTAACTGACAATACAAACAATATTGGCAATGTTAGGTTGGGTAAAAGTAAGATATATGAAATTGCCAATCAACTGTTGGTAAAGTGTGGGATTCAAAAGAGGAGGCCTATGTTTGGTATCAAATTTGGCATGACTCTCAATAGTTGTAGCAACGTTGTTGTCAATTTGAGAAAGAATATCAATGACATATTTTGGTTAAGAAAGATAATAACTAGGGAAATATAAAGTAACCTCCAAGCCTAAAAAGTAGCCAACTCACCCTAGATTTTCAATTTCAAATTGTTGATTAAGATATTTTGGAGTTTTGAAATGCCAATACGATCATCTTCAATAATAACCATGTCATCCACATATAAGAGCAACAAATTACAAGAAGTGTGTCGAGCTAAAATAACATGATTATTGGAGCTAGACTAAAACTAAGGAATTCCATTGTTGAGCTAAACTTAGAATACCTTGCACGAAAAGATTGTTTCGACCATAAAATGCTTGATGTAATCAATATACTATGCTAGAAGGATGACTGTAGTTAAGAGAAGGCACCATATCAACTTTCTCAGTGGGATCTCCATTTTGCAATGCATTTATAACATCCATATGAAACAGAGGTCGGTGCTTAACATCAACAATACTAAGAAGATTGCAAATAGAAATAAGATGTGCAATAGGAGTAAAAGTGTCTTTGTGTTCAATGTCATAGAATAAAGCCTCTTGCAACTAGACGAGTTTTATGGTAATTCATAGTTGCATCTACCTTTTCCATAATCTTGTACACCCATTCACAATCTATAGTAGATGTACCAAGAGTCGAATGAACTAAATCCCATGTATGAAATTCATCGAGAGCTTGTAACTCATCTGTCATTGTTTGCTATCAAAGATGATTAGTAATAACTTCTTTATGTGCAAGGTGTAAAAAGGGAAGTAATGGTAATTGCAAAGTCGAGTTGGAGGTTGACTTACCATAATGGAGCATTTGATAGAGGAGTATGAAATGTTGGAAGGTTATTAATCTTGGGTTAGGGCAGACATGACATAAATTGCCAAAGGGGTAACATCGATAAAGCTTGTATCAAGGATAGGAGGAGATAATTCCATGGGTGAGGATTTATATAGGGAGAAATGGGTGTCCTCATTAGGAAATAAATCTATTGAATGATTAGCAAAGAAGCAAATCGTAGTAGAGGATTCGAAAGGACGAAAAGAGAAGAACATCTTGTATTCGCGAAAGGTGACATGACAAGATACACGAATGAAGCAACTTAAAGGAGCACAAGGTTCTAATTTTGTGTTTTTATGTGAAAGAAGGTGTACAAAGCAAGCACTACCAAAAACTTGAAGAGGACTATAAGCAAGGCCACTATCATAAATATGCTCAAAAGGAGAGATACTACATTTGGTGTGTGCAAAGTTCGATTAATAGTGTATCCAACAATATGTCAAGTGTGACATCCTGAATTTCGAGTTTTGTTTTCAATTGAATGGATCAGGCTTTTCATCGATATGCTTATAGTTTTATTCTCTGAGCTGATCACTCACGAGATAACTAGTCTATCTGAGGAAGCCGTTAAGGGATTTTAATGCAATAGATCTGAGAATTCGACCAGAAACTGACTGCTCAACCGTGCTAATCCGTAAGGGTCATTACGGCATAATTAAAAATCGATTAGAGACTCGAGATAGGTCGACTCGACTGAGCCATGTGACTGAGTGTGGGTGATTCGACCTAATTGCAAAATTCTCATTGATCAGGACTAGACCGATTTTTCTGTTGTTTTGGTACCCTATGTCCACATTTGAAATCTCGAGATTTTCACGATAACCGAGAGTCGCCAATGTGTCGAAGATGTATAATGTGGCTCAAATATAATCAACCACGGGTCAATTGCACTAAAAATTTCTAAAAGCTACCCCGTAGGTTAGGTCACACTAAAATCGTGCCAGATTGAAATTAACTGAGAATTTGAATCAAATTTCATAAATTGAAATTCTATCATATCACGATTTATTTTATGACCGTTGACTCATCCTTCAAAGATTTTTCTGCGAACCGAGATTTTTGATGAAAATTCAATGTAGGGTCGTTTTTTACTGGAAAATTTAGGGAACCGTTTTTAATCTTGTTTATGGGATGCAAGTTGGTTTTATTGGCGAGGAAAAATGTGAATTTAAGTGTGGGCATCCCGGTGGTATTTGTGGACTTCGATTTAGGTCCAATTAGAGAAGAATTGGCTCAATTTGGGGGAAATATGACCAAAATTCGTAGGCTATGGTCCCCTCAACCTTTTAAACCACTTGGGGATTATTCTAGGGAGATATTTGTGCACAAAATTGGTTGAGGAAGCCAGCCCATCTGGTGGGGCCTTGCCTTGAGTGATAAGAGATAGAGAAGAAGACTTGTGGGCCAAAGAGAGACCCTCCAAGCCTTCAGCCACTTCTTCTTCTTCAATAGGCTTACTTTCTCCATTAGTGACCATTTGAAGCTCCCAAAAACTAGAGGAAATCGCCTGCCACCCCCTTGGCCATTGCATGCTAGCTGGACCTCCCGCCGCCACCGCTCGCCATTGCTCAAGCTCATCGCCGCCACCGAGCCTTGCATGTCGTTCCGCCTATCCCACGAGCCGAGCCAATTCCGTTTGCCTCCTACTCACTATCCCGAGCTCGTCCAACCGCCTCACGTCGTCATTCCGACGATGTTCGCCTCCACCGTTCACCACTGTAGCCTCCTCCACTCGTCCCTTGCAGTTTTGGCCTCAACCATCGCCCGTAACAACCCCGTCCAGCAACAAGCAGAGACTGAAAGCCCAGACAGCCGTGAGCCTTCGTGGGCCATTTTGGGCCGCTTCCGGGCCTTGTTGGGTGTCACCGCTAAAAGGTTTGTCGCCCGTCTTCGCGACATCGTCGCCGTGGACTCACCAGATCAAAAAACTGATGATTTTACTCACTAAACTCTACTTAGGGAGTTAATGATGCTTAATGATTGATTAGTTTAGGCTAAGTATGGTTTAGGTGATTAGTTAGAACGGATTAGCAATTTAATTATTCGTTTATGCATGTTAGGTGGTTAGAACGGCTTAATTAGAGACTAGATAGATCTTACTATTTATCTAGATTGATTCAGAAATTTTTCAGGCCCGTCTCGGTGTTTAATTAGGCATTTCCGACCTAAGTTTCTATTTTTGGCATTTAATTGTACTTATTTAATTGTTGTTGGTATTTATTAATTATTTATTATTTTCCGAAAATTATATTGGAATAGCCAGTGACAGGAATTTCGTGCTGATTGCAATGGTATACTTGATTTATTTAATTGAGTACTAATTTGTGCAAATTGAGTGAAATTGGTAATTTTAGTTATTTATTCCAAAATTGTGGAACTTCGGTATTTTAATTAGAAAATATCAGGCGTCAGTTTTTAATGCCGAAAATGTCTTTGTGGACTATATGAATAGTGAGATTTTCTAAAAGAAATATATTACACATCAGCTTGTGAGAGCAGTATACTATATCAGCCTATGAGCTTGATATGTCAGCTTGTGAGAGCAGTATACTATATCAGCATATGAGCTTGATATGTCAGCTTGTGATAGCAGTATACTTTATCAGCTTGTGTGAGCTATGATCGTTTATATTAGCTTGTGAGAACAACGATCCGTATATCAACTTATGCGAGCTACTATTTATTTATATCAGCTTGTGCGAGCTACTATCTATCTATATCAACTTGTGCCAGCTACTATCTATCTATATCAGCTTATGCGAGCTACTATCTATCTATATTGGCTTGTGCAAGCTATTCTGTTTATACTTCAGCTTGTGTAAGCAGTAATTGAATAAATTGATTAATAGATGGTACCACCGCCCATAGCGGCGCAGCTGGCTTGGGCTCTCTCCTCCTCACGAAGGGGAGGAGTTCAAATCCTAGAGGCATCGTTAGAGATTCTTACTTGAAGTACTGTGGTGGTGGGTCCTGCAGTCGCTCCCCCAGGGTTTGCTCGCCGGTTGTCGACTTACGGGGTTCCCTAGGTTATCAAAAAAATAATAATAATAATAATTGATAGATGGTATGGAATTGATAAATAGTACTGGTTGATGGATAGTATTGATTGATAGATAGTACGGATCTTATCAATTGTGTCGATTTGAATTGATTGACTGAGTGGATCGATGGATTGATGATTTGATTTGAATTGAATTGGTTGGGTGAGTACATGAATCGTACTAACTTGTGGGAATGAGCTGAGGTAAGGTAAGTCCTCAGTCTTGTGTGTGCATAGACTGCCTTTAGGCGTATTTCCTTCCTAGTTGGAATTTAGGGTGTGAACTTGCTAAGACATTGTCTCACCCCCTCGTGGGCTTAAACTTTTGCAAGTCCTTAGATGGCTGCTCCTCCAAAGCGTTTTGGCCGGCCCATAAGGGTTACCAAGCGAGTTTTTAGCTACCTTGATCCCGAAAGTCACTAGGTATATGAACTTATGGTGACTACCGTCTCGGTCGAAGAAAACTTACCTCATAGGGTACGTCATCGATTCAGAGTGTGGTTTCGTTACAAACCCAATGGATTCAGGGTGGATCCCCTTAGGGGTTTTGAAATCCCCACTATGGTAGTTGATGCTACTCTAGACGAGGATGCAACTGACCCTCCTAATAGTGTGGTGGAGGACCCGACATGCTCGAAGCCTGTGGAAATAGAAGGATTGACGAATGAGTCTGACTAGCTAGTCTTAGGACAGCTTCGTTTTGAGAACTGATCTTTTGCAGACTTTTGTGTATAGACTAGTATTGTAAATAAACTAGTCAGCTGTGTATAAAGGTGTGTTATGGTTGTGAAATTGTGGTCCTGCTTTTCTATCCCAACTTTATGCTATCTGAGGATTTATTTATACACTTCCGCATGCGCATTAAAATGAATGACTCAGCGATGCATCCTGGGACGTCACAATTTAACCAACCATCGAAGGATGGGCACGTGCTCGAGGATCGGGGCGTGACATCAAGCTTCTCTCCAAAATTGTTCAAGATAAGATACTAAGATTAGAAGAGTGCATACAACATCTAACATATGCCCATGTTTCCTTTTTGCTCGACCATTTTGTTGAGAAGTTACTAGACATGAATGATAAGTCATAGTGCCATTTTTAGAGAGGATTCTAAAAAATTTCGTGTCTCTATACTATATGACATCATCAATATGAAAAACTTTAACATCTTGACTAAATTGTGTTTTGATCATAGCAACGAAATCATGATAGATATGAGTAAATTCGAACCAATACTTCATAAGATAAAGCCATGTATATTGGGAATGATCATCAATGAAAATTACAAAATAACAAAGTCCTTCCACAATGGGGTTAGAGATAATTTAGAGATAGTGCCTTAATGTCTAAATATATTAGATCAAATGAAGTATGAGAGATAGAATTGTGATGCCCCAAAACATTACATGCGGCACGTGTCCTTTCCATTTATACTCATACACATGCGGAAGTACAATAAAATTTTCCCAATATCACTTACAAGAAAATCGCACGAGTTTAACAATATGCATATATCAACACCATGAGTTACCATCTTTATACAACATTAAGCAAAACATAACAAAATACATAATCCTAAGGAAAGGTCAGGATCATCTAACACCACTACACCCATACTAACCAAACTACTATTCAACTGAAGGATTAATGGCCTTTGACATCATCTCATCCCCTTCATCGCCATACCCAAGGGAACCATCTTACATGTCTAGGTAAAAAAAATAAAAAATAAATAAAAGTGAGCTAAAGCCCAATAAATGAAATCTCTAAGTATAAGGTAGGAGATCATCTTACCATTCAACTTTGTACCAATAAACAACATGACTTTGAGCATTACAAAATAAACATGCATGACAAATGCAAAAATGAATATTTATCTTTACCATCGTGATATGCCAATAGAAACCATTAATAACAATTCAAGTTCATTACTCAAAAGTAAGTAGATGTCATATTATATCATAATGGACTAGTACCACCTAGTAGCTCACCACTATACACAAGAATATACATAGGCAAGTTTATATTGTCATGAAGCTCACAAACACACATGTGAGTCCACATTTGTCACTGGCAAGACCATCTTGATTTATAAAGCATCCTAAACACTTCTGTGGCATCCCAAACATGCTCTCCTCCCATTCGATGTGTAACTCAGCTCATTTCTGTCTCCTTTGCTATCTTAGAAGCCTGCCAAAAGCCGCTCCTTGTTTGAGCCCTTTAGCATTGACAACCATTCCTTGACCTCATCAAACTGGGTCTTTATAGGCCCGTCAACTTTCACCTAGTTTGTCTCCAAACCACACACCTACTAGAGAAGGTCCCACTTTGGCAACCCATAACCGATAACGTGACATTGACAACTCAAATAATTGACAACGTGAATATAAACAACTCAAATAATCAACAACTTGAACATTGTCTATCTTGTATGTGGATTCCACGCATGACAACCATGAGAAGAGAAGTGAATATCAAAATCAATTTCACACAATTTCCAATAGATGTCAAGTTTAGTGAGAGTTTGGGAACAAGAAAGGTATTAGGTAAGGATAAAGGGTCCATTTGGTTCAACTTTGGGCAAATGTTATTAGGAAAATGCAAATACCTTTAAATTATAGGGGTTTGTGCAAATGCAAATAGCGTTTGATAAATTGTAGTTTTAAAGTGCAATATGAAAGGACTTTAGCTTAAACACCGTTTGGTAAAAACTATATTTTGTAAAGGATTTTTACTAAATTTTATATATAAAAAAATGTAATTTTTTTTTTTAAATGTAGCCACCGATGGCCGATCTCGGCCACCGGACAGCCTTGCCTAAGGACCAGCAACCTCGGGCGGGGGTCGCCTGGGTTCGCACGACCTAGGCGACGGTCGACTGTTGCCACCAGACCTTGGGCAACACCTGGGATTCACGACCCAGGCGCCGTCGCTTGGGTCGCATGGCTGTCGCTTGGGTCATGCGACCTAAGGATCGCCCGAGGTCGACGACCTCAAGCCTCCGTTGCTTAGGTTGCACGAACCCGGGCGACCACGCCCGAGGTCACCGAACCTCAGGCGACTTCTGGGTCATGCGACCCAGGTGATGCCTGAGGTCGTGTGACCTCAAGCAGCGGTTGTCGGGTGGCCGCAACCCCCAAGCGACGGTCGCCGGGGTCGAGCGACGCCTCAGGCGACAATCGCCGACGCGGGCCACTCCTTGGTCAGCGGTTGTCGACCTCCGTTCGTGTCTCTTCGAAGAAGATGAATAGTACCGAGAAGAAGATGAACAGTACTTGTGACATTCCAAATTTTCAACTTTGTCTTCTACTGAATAAATCGGGCATTTCATTGACGCGCCTATAGGGCTGTTCTCAAAGCTTATCACTCTCGAAATAACTAGACTACCTGGGGAAGCCATTAAGGATTTTAAGACAAATAGACTTGAGAATTCAACTAGAAATCGGCTTCTCGACCGTGTTCATCTTTAGAGGTCAATATAGCACAATATAAAATCGATTCGAAATCAAAGATAGGCTGGTTCGACTGAGATGTGTGGCTAATCGTGGGTGACACCACTAAATTGGAAAATTCTCATCGACCTAAGCACTAAACCGATTTTCCTATTGTTTTGGGACCCCGTGTCCGTATTTAGATCCTCGAGATTTTCACGACAAACGAGAGTCGCTAATGAGTCGAGTGAGTTCATAGTGGCTCGAAGAAAATCGACCATGAGTCATTTACACTTAAAAATTTCTGAAAGTTATCCGGTAGCCTAGGTCACGCTAAAAACGCATCGAATGGAAATTAACCGCCAATTCGAGTCCGATTTCAGAAATTGAAAGTTCTGTGGTGTCACGATCAATTCTAGTGAACATCGACTCAGCCTCAAAAGATTTTTCAGAGATTTCGAGATTTTACGGAAAATAGTTCGGACGTCACGGAAAATTAACAGAAATTAGTGTGGACCGAATGAAGTGAGTTTGGACTTTCAAGCTAAGCCTTTGGGTGTCGAGGACTCATGGAAAATTTTACGGATTTATCTTCGTTGAAATTAGACTGATTTGGAGGTTCGGTGAGGAAATTGAAGTTTAATTTGAGAAAATAGGAGCTTGGCAAAGGGCTGGAAATTTTACATCAATTTGGATTAATTGGTGATATAAATTGTGGCATTATCTAAGTAAGAAAGAATTAGGGGACATAGGAGATAAACATGAAAGCTTTAGGGGGGACAAAGCATTGAAGATGATAGATATTTTAATTGACTTTGTGCCCCTCAGCCGGCTTCTCACGCACGCCTTCTCCCCCATCCACTCGTTGTTCCTGCCTCTGCTTTCATTTTTCTTTCACACGAAACAGCCCCCATCCAATCTCTCTCCCCTGCCGCACGTTCGAAGACCCAGCCGAAGAAAGCAATATCGCTTGCACCATCTTTGGTCGGCCACCAAGTTCCCTGCAAGCTGCTACCATGCCTTCTCTCACGCTGCCAGCACGCCATTCAACTCCAGCTGCCTCGAATCCATCTGCTTCTTCTCGGTCATCCACGAACGCACGCCCGCATCTCTTTCCATCGAAACAGCTTGCCGTGAAGCCGTGAGATCTACCGAGCTGCCACCTGCCGACTACATGGGCTACTTCAGTCAACAGCAGCGGGTTTTCTCCCATTTTGTTGACCACTGAGCGAAACCTCACCAGTTGTTGTAGCTCCTCACGTTCGCACGCCACACGCCCTTCTTCGCCAGCTTCTCCACACGTCTTCGTCAGTCAATCAGCAAAGCCGGTTGACCGAAGCCAGCGAAGTCGAAGCCCCGCGATTTTTCCCTGCAAGCTGCCGCTTGTCCAGCTTCAACCGAAGCTCACCGAAGACCTCCCCTACCCCCACCAACATCGGCTCTCCACAGCCCTCTGCCCACGCGTCCGAGTTCGGTGAAGACATTTGCAGCTCGCGTGTTCCTCTTTGCCTACATCTTCTTCGCTTGTGGATTTCCTTGCCGAAGTAGATTGAAGACCCAGCGAGCTGCTCCCTCTGTCTCTGCCACATTCGGTCAACTAACGAGCTCCACACGCCGACTTTAACCCACTAAACCGAAGCCCACCATCTGCTGCCTCCTCTGCCGTCTCCACCGCTTGCTGCCGGCAACGCCGAAGCTGCGTCTCTCCCTGTCCGTTCGGTTCAATCCAGTGGTCGTGCGAAATCCACCGAAGCAGCAAGTCTCTGGCCCAACGAAGAGACTTCTCGACCCAGCAGTCTTCAGTTCCGTGGGCTCATCTTCTCTACAGCTGCTTTGGTTCGGCCCAGCAATTGGACCATTTGAGGCCCACAATTTCAGTCCAGCAGTCCACATAAAGCCTAAGTCAGCAAGCCCATTCAAGACGCAGTTCAGCCCAGCGAATTGAGTCAGTCCATCAGCCCAAGGTTGGGCCCATTTTCAGATTAGTTTCAAGCCTAGCAAATCCAACCCACTTGCACGTGAAGTCCAGCCCTTGCGGATCAGCCCATCAGCCCGCGAAAATTTCAGTAGGCCCAAGCCCAGAATTTCTGCGGACTTGCAAGGTTTCTTGGTCCGGTCCAAGTTCGTGGAAAGCCTGATTTCGGCTGTCATCACATCGCCATCGCGGTGTCTCGGTCTTCGCGTTTTTCAAGTGAATTTTACTCACTAATGCTTTCTTAGTTTGCTAATTATGCTTAGGGATTGGTTAGATTTAATCAAGTGCACTTAGGTGGTTAGATTAGGTTAGAACAATTAAATTAGTGATTTAATGATGCATGCTAGGTGGTTAAACTTAGTCATTAGCAAGTAGAGAGCCTCTAATATTTATTGAATGCATCTCAAGATTTTTCCTGACCCCTTATTGGGCTTCAATTAGACATTACGGGCCTAAATTGGATTTTTAGTATTTATTGATTAATTTTCAAAATTAATTATTTATTTATTTATTTTTCGGAAATTAGGCAGGGATAGCCCACGACCGAAATTTTGTGCTGATTTTCGTGGTGCAGTCCGTTTATTTATTTGAGTTCTACGTTATGTGGAATTGAATTAATTGTGGAATTTTAGGAATTGTCCTAAATTGTTTGATATTGAATAATTGATTGGTAGTTTGCCGAGTATGGATATATAGCGCTGCTTACGTTGATGGGCTATATAGTAGAGAGAATGGTGAGAGCTAACTAAGAATATTATTGGTTGAGACCAATCAGGTACGATATTATTGGACATACGTGGTTCGGTGATTGGAAGTATCACTGGCGAAAACGGCGCCTTAAAGAACGCATGTGAATGACTTATAGACAAACGTGGTTCGGTGATTAAGGAAATGTCACTAGTGAAAACGACACCTTAAAGAACTCACGATATTGTCTATTGCGGATGTCACCTTGGCAAAAACGGCGCCCTAGAAAGGACACATGGTTCGGTGATCAAGGATATCACTGGTGAAAACGGCGACTTAAAGAACGCACGGTATCGGTGATCGGTATGTCATTGGCGAAAACGACGCCCGAGAAACACGTGTGATTTGGTGAATGAGTACACCATCTGGGAATCATGGTATGAGTGGGAATGACTTAGAGATGGTCCGACTAACATGTAATCGACTTTGTCGATTGATCAACAATTTGATCTATTGTCGTGAATTGATTGAATGTTTGATGTGATATATGAAGCATCTGTGTTTAACCTTGAATTGCAGGTTGGAAATGAGGCCAAAGTAAGTCCTCTGACTCATGTTATGCTTAAGCAACCATATGGCGTATTGGTTTACTAATCGGGTCTCAAGGGGTGGAACTCGCTGAGACGTGGTCTCATTGGTTATTGAATAACCATTTCAGGTCCATAGAGGGACCGGAGGAGGATTATCTGTTAGATGACCCTGATGACGAGCCAACAGAGGATGAAGAGCTTGAAGAAAACGAACTTAGTGAAGAAGAGTCTCAAGAGGATCGGGATGATGATCTCGAGTATGACCCGAATGAAGACTGAGATCACATCCCGTTATGTGAACCTCATGTACTTGTGGATAGGTGTTAGATTAGACCTATGTTAATAGTATTGTAAGAGACTATGAGGTGCGTGTGTATAAAAGTGTGGTTGTGAATTTCAATATCAAAAATATGACCTGCTTTTCTATCCCATTGTTTTATTGTCTGGGGATTTATAACTACTTCCGCATGTGCAAATAAAAAATGAAATGGTCAGCGATACATAGTCCTGGGATATCGCATTCTAAAATCGACCAAGTAAAAGGATGGGTGCGTTCCCGAGAATCGGGGTGTGACAGTACTAGACTTGCATTATGAAGATGCAACTTCCCAAAGTACCTCCAGAGCTGTATTGGGCTAAAGGCTCTTAGAACCATTTGGAGATGCCATTGCATTTTGCTAAAGTCATCCAAAAAATTGAACCAAACGCGTTTGCATTTAGCGAAGGGATTTTAGAGTCCCAAAGCTCATTCCCAAAGCCAAACCAAACGGGGCCAAAGTGGAAATGAAGACTTTCTCATATAATTTGCTCTCACTTATATGATAAAGACTATATTAATAGTAGGCGCACATGAGACGAAGGATTTAAACGGAAACAAATTAAATTTTGAGGTCAAGTGATTTTAGCTGGCGGAATAAATTAATCATGAATTAGAAATACCTAGAGTGATAGACATAGCAGAAGTTTTGGGGACAGAGGAATTGAAAGCACCGGATTCTCTAAGAATGAATTAAAGATCTTCTAATGACAAAGTGATGGATGATCCACTAGAAGAAGTATCTATGATAGCAACAGTGTTAAATGGTCGTGTTGTGGACCTTGATTTTGAGGTCGATTGTCTGAACCTGTAGGTTGCTTGGATTGCAACCGATGGAATTTGGACGCTAGGTGACCATGTTTATGACAATGCTTACAAAACTTGTGGTGCAATGAGGAAGAGGTGGGAGTGGCAAGCACCGTAGAGAACAGACAAGGTAGTACATTGTATCTTTATGATAGCTATCCGAGTGTCCTCCATCAATAACTTTAAGACAATGGTCTCAAGGTAGTACATCCCCTCGTGGTTTAAATAAGGCTAATTTATCGGAGATAGAATGCATAGAGGCTAAAAGGCCATTAATGGATCGGCTTGGTCCATGTCATATGCAATGTAGATTCCCTCACAGCTGATATTAATGCAATATTTCAGGTAGAATAGAGACTAACAAGTAAATCCCAAGCTTCCTTTGCTATACTAAAGGGACCAAATCTAAAGTTGAATAGATGAAATCGAAGTGTTTCGAAATTATGTGAGAATTTGATGATTCTTCCTATCCCATTCATCCAATTATTCAATAAAATTTATTTTCCATTTCATCAATAATCTTGGCACACATACGAATATTACCAGTGACATAACACTTGAACCTATGTCCTCTCAAGAAATTTGACATTTCTTCCGTTCAAAATTGGTCCGATGGGTAATGAGACTTCTATTTTATCGAATGCACTTTACTAGTTTAAAAGCAACAACTTGTATAAGGTATACCATGAAACTAGTACTTAGAGAGCAGATATGGAGAAGATTACGTGAAAAAATGGATTCAGCATATCGAAAAACATTTTGGAATTCAACTTCTAATCAATAGTCAAGGTCAACCATGATGTGGCTGTGCTAACGTGGCAATGAAGACGTCAGAGAAGACATCAGCTTTTTGTGGACACAGCGCACGTGTGTGGCACATGCGAGATAACATTAGTAGGGAAGTTAGCGAACGTGGTGAGAGCGTTTGTTCACATGGGCGAATGGTCCTCTCACATAAAGGGTTTGGGCAGGGGCGCGAGGCCGGCTGTTCGCGATGGTGTTTGGAGGATTGGACTTGTCGGAGGACAATGAACTTGGTGCTGGTGTTTGTTTTTCAAAATAACCGACGAAAAGCATAGAGAAAGCACTTACAAGTGATAGGCTTCGATGGATCTGAGACGTGGCGGCGTGTGGCTATGCTTATGGTGGCTTCCAACGTTTGTTTGCGATGAAATTTCAAGATTCGGCTCATTTGAGGGTAGCATGTCTAGTGTTGGTGTTCAATTTCCAAAATGAGAGGTGGAAGAATATCAAAATAAAATCCGAAGGCTACCGATTAGGCGAATAGTAGTATGGAATGGTGGGATACATGGCCGTTAAGGCTAGCCTTGCTACGACCACCACGAGACAGATGCATCGAACACTTCCTCATGAAACAAAAACTGTGATACGAAGATAAGAAATATGCAGGAATGAGAAATGTTAAAATGCATTAGCCTATTTATATTATAATATGACTATCTAAGAAAATTAGTTATTAAAATATCAATTACAATTAATATATAGAATCTCACGATATCTTTGACTATCTTTAACAGTTCATATCATGCTTTACTATAGCAACATTCTAGTGAGCTGAAAATATTGCTCTGGCTGAATTTGGTTCAACACTTTAATCTCCCTTAAATTTTTTCCACTTAGTTTTTTCTTCTTCTTTTTTCTTTTTGCAAACCACCAAGTTTCATACCTAAATAACTTGCTGTGTACCATACCTATTTCTCCTTTTTTTTTTTTTTTTTAGGTACACTCATAATTACGTGTTTCAGCGATCATCTAAAAGCTTATCTGAATGAGGAAAATAAAAAAGATGTAAGGTCGTACGCAGAGCTTTTAGCACAAAAAAGACAATAAATAAAATTTAAAAAGGAAAAATAGACAAGCATCGAACTCAAAACATATTATCGTCATGAGCCCCCTATATATGATTTAGATATTTGTCGTAAATTCCCATGTTAGGTGCACTGGGCACAACATTATTTCGAAACTAAGTTGACTGACTTCGGTTGAGCTAATCTAGTCGAACCTATTATCATATTTAGCGAGCACAAGTTGGAAAATGTCCTTTATTGGTAAGTTAATGCACAACAAACTAAGAAACAAACCAAGAACAATGTTAGATAGGCACATGGTAGGAAACTTGTCAATCATAAAATAGTGCGTGAGGGTCACGAAAAGAAATCTCACTCGCGTCGCATGTCGTTTCTATCTAACCATAGGTGGAAGCTCATCAAAAGTGGATCAGATTTTTCCGCGTCATAAACGATTAGTAAAGAGGATTTAGATATTATTCCTTATTAGGATTTGACTCCTCTAAATTGCATTCCTCCACAGAGTTGGAAAAGTTCCATGCCCTTAGAGGCCACATTTATCTTTCATCTCTTCCTTCAGTGGGAATAAATTTTATTGATTGAACCTCCCTAAGATAAAATATGTAGCCCTTTTTCTGTGGCTATAAGGTAAACACCTAGCCAGCTTCCAGGCGTTTGTAAAGCACCCAAAAAGAGAGAGAGAGAGAGAGAGAGAGAAGAAAAAACCCGTGTGACCTCTATATATACAGCCTCATTCGCTTGTTCCCAATTTCTCTTTCAAACCCTCTGAAGAAAAAGATTGATAACTTCTTCGAGCAAACTTTTGGTCTCTGCAATTTCAACAGTATCACATGGCTCAGCTCATGAAGTCGGTGTTTCCCAAGACGAGATCTTCATTTCCGACCACCAGTACGTCGTTTCTCTCATCTCAATTTCTCTCTCTACTAGTTCTTCTTTAATCTAATTAGTGATTGGAACAAGGAAAATCAACTCTGTGTTCTCACAAATCTTTTTGAGTAAATTGACGTTTTAAACTCTATACGTTCCGATCTGTTAAGTTTTGAATCTTCTTGTTTCTCTCGCATTTCGTTGTATATCCTATATGAAAAGCAGATCAGTTGATAAGAACTTCCGACTGGTTGAATTTTTATTTCCTCCCAAGATGTATTTTTTCTAATGGAGATTGGTGGTTTATAATTCTTGGCCGTACAAAATTCCTTGAGCAAAGAATGGGCCTAATGAATTATAATGGCTATGAGATCATATCATTTAGCCTTTTCTGCTTGACAGGCGAGTCCCAGAAGGAACGTCTAAACAACATGTCTAGCAAGCCGAGCAGCGTCAATGGAGAGTACACACAAGCTTTCAGGACCAAGTCCTATGAGGAAATGTATGCTAAAGTCCAATCCCATATTGGAAGAACAAGCACAGGCGGATCGCTCTCGTCGCTGCCTCCATCAACCGATGCCCAAAGTATGGGGTACCTGTTAGAATCGCTCCTGGAGCCTGGGCAAGAAACCCTCGCGAACATGATCAAGACCTTGAATTTCCATGGTCTTCTTGTTGACTACTTCCAAGTGAGCTCAGACGCGTGTGATGTGTACGAGTTGCTCCTCCGGGGCATCTACCAGATCCGCACCAATTACCAAAGGATCAGAAGGGCAACCAAGTTGGCGAAACTGATATTTGAAGATGCAAGTCACGCAGACGAACAGAGCCGTCTGATATGCCGAGAGTTGTCCGCATTTGCCTCACTGACAAACCCTTTATTTGCGATCGCTGTGGTCCAGTTCCCAGGTATGCATGATAATCACATGGTGTTGTTTCATGAGTTAACATCCAAGTGCAAGCAGATGCGGAGGAGAATGAAGCTGGCTAGGGCTTGCAAGAGGGTAGGAGGAATCGGGCTGATGGTCTCCTCCGCCGTGATCTCAGCCACAGCGCTAGTGCTGGCAAGCTGCAGCGCTGGGATGTGCATTGGGAAGGGGAAGTCCATTGGGTCACCATCATATTCGGAGAAAAGCTCATCGACTCAAGCAGTTTGTGCACAACTTGATGTCACGGCGAAAGGGGTGTACATCCTAACTAATGATATGGACACTGTAAGCACGCTCGCCGGGAGACTGCACAATGAGGTTGAACATGGCAGATCGAGGGCCCGAATGGTGGTGAGGAATTATGCGAAGACGGGCAACATGGTGAGGGAGGTTGTGAATGAGTTTTTGATGCGCACAATGCCCATTTCTTGGAGCGGGTGGAGGAGCTTGAAAAGCACATTTACTTGTGCCTTCTCACCGTGAACAGGTCGAGAGGGTTGGTTGTGGAAGAGATATTAACCTCTTAGTCCATGAGCTGAAGCAAAGTGGTTATTGATCAATTTATCTAACAATTAATTGCTTCTCTATTTGAACATTTTTGTGATTGCTGCCAATGGCCTATGCCATTTGAGATGTTTCATGACAAGGGGTTTCATCAGATGCTTTTACTATGTGCATATTTTTCCAATAAAACCTGAATGGACAACTTAGCATTTGGACATCACTCGATGTGATCATATTCAGTTAAATATGCTTTCTTCATCCCCTTCAGTTCACTTTTTCCCCTTCATTATGATTTCATAATACCTTATTGTGATCCCACCTTAAATTTATTTTTTCCAAATTAATTTCATTAACCTTTATAATTAACAATTGAGATATATGGTGACTGTCCAAAAGGCACGGCTTCTTGACGAAAGAAGTCATATGAAGCAATTCGAATGAAATAGAGGAGTCTTCTTAACTAAACCCTCTCATGATTGAGGAAACAAACCATCAATGTTGAGATGGCAATTGACTAGATATATAACCATTCACTGACTATTCAACGCTTGGCGATTAAAATTATCAATTGAACTACATTAATGGTTGGAGTCTACTAAAAAATCTTCACGTGTTCGCATTCGATTTTGATTGTACATGAATTTTGTTCATCCATGTATAAATGGGATCTTTGGTCCTTAAAATGTCTAACATTTGGTATCCGAGTGCGTTTAAATCTCTGTTGATGAATTTGTGGGATTTTCATTGAATTGAAAATCAGGCAATTTGGGGCTGAGAGGGAAATTAACGATTCCAGCCAAATTCACGTGACCCACCGCACATAGTTTCAAATCAGGTCGCACCGCCATGCGCAACAAAGGCCTTAAGTCAATTTAGCATTTGGGTGATCGCTAGAGGCCGACTATGTTGTGGAAGTTACATATTAGGGTATGTGCGTCCATTGGAATTTTGTTTAATTCCAACCAATTTCTTGGCCCTTTTTGCCAATTTCGAGGCCTATGTGATCGTGCCTTTGTGGTCGCCAGAACCCATGATTTAATTTGGTCTGAGGTGGGCTACCAGAGGAGACTCAAGTAGTGGAAGCAAAATGAAATCGTGCAAATCGGCAAATAGCCGCGAAGAGGAAGAAGGCATGTGGCGTGCACGTGCCCATGGGGGAAGGTCAGGCATGTGCACGGCATGCGCCACATGCCCCTACCATCCCCTCTTTCCACAATTTTACCGTTCTACCTTAAGCAGTTTATTTTACAGTTTTGCCATTGACCGTGTTAATTTTCTATTTTGCCCTGGCATGCACTTTAGTGAATGTTTTATGTATTTGATCAAATATCTAGTGATCCATATATAATTTTGTTCAATTAGATATTAGCCATAGCATATCTAATTATCTTAAATTATAAATATTAAGAGATTTTGGATCACGTATGTGCATGAGCACATCATGAAGATAAGGGATATTGTGGCTTAACTAAAGAATCTTAAGGTTGAGATATTTAAATCTTTTCTTATGTACTACATTCTAAACACTCTTTCACAACATTATATATATTTCAAGATCTCTTATAGCACAAATAAGAATAAGTGGTCAATTAATAAACTCATGACTATATGTATTCAAGAGCAAGAAAGGCTGCCTATAGAATCGGGAGAAAATGTTCATTTGACAACACAAAAAAAAAAAAAAAAAAAAAAAAAAAAAAAAAAAAAAGGGGTAAGGCAAGCAAAAGAGAAAGGGTAAAAATACCTCCCATGATATTAAAATGGATTGTGTTAGATTTAAGGCTTGGCTCAAAAAGAAAAGTAATCTAATCCCATATGTTTGTCATTATATAATATACCAATAGGTTACAATACTTGGTCGATTGATTATGGATCCACAGTTCACATTCGAATTATTTGCAAAGTTTTAAAAATCACAAAAAACTAGTGGGAAGCAAAATGCATCTATTCAGGAAATATGACGTGTTCTCATGTGAAAGCTATTGAGACATACTACTTAGTTTTGTTATTGTTTTTTTTTTTTTTTTTTTTATAGTGATTTTTGTTGAATTCAAAAGGACCTTTTACATTCATAGCTTCTCTAAGAATTTGATTTCAATTTCAAGATTTGTACTGTTGAGGTTGTCCCTTTAACTTTTCAGATTCAAACTTCAATTTATCATTTAAATCGAAAATTGCTAGAGTGGTAATTTATCTAATGGCCTTTTCCGAATAAATTTACAAGACAATTTCTTCTATAATGTGATAGATGTTCATAATAACGTTGGTATGAAACGATGTGTCATGAATGAAGATTTATCTATATTGTGGTATCGAAGATTGAGACATATATCTATAGATAAAATTAAGCAATTAATAAATGGTGGAGTAATCAATATTTTGGATTTTACTGATTTTGCCACTCACATTGGCTACATAAAAAGAAAACAAACCAACAAGATAAATAAGGATGTGTTGACGCCTAAATTTTGGCTAAATATTTAGGATGAAATTGCATAAAAAATCATGGACCAATTTGGTCCTAACAAAAAATGATTTTTCACATCGCATAGGCATTAATATTATTTGCATTTAATAATTTTTATTTTTAGTTTATTTTCCCTTATTCTACTTTTTTCGAATAAAAAATAAAAAAGAGAAAAAAAGAAGCACACTCGGGGGGCTGGGCCTGACCCCAGCCCGTCTCCTCTTTCTTTTGCATGGACCTGGGCCAAGCTCGGCCCAGCCCCCTTCCCTCGTTCCCCATTCTCCTTCCCCCTCCCTCCTCCTCCTCTCCCCGCCTCTGCAACACCCGCGCGGAGGAGGCCGGACGCACGCGGGGCCGGACAGAAGAGCAGAACGGCGAGCAGCGCAAAGACCGGCTAGAGACCCGGACAGATGAGACGCGTCTTCAATGCGGTAAAGTAGGCGGCCTAGCTAGAGCCGCTTCGGATACGACGATCGGTGGGACGCCGGTTCAGCTGGGGGAGGCCGGTCGGTGCGCCGAAGACCGGCGATCGAAGAGCCACCGCCGACCGGCCCCCTTGGCCTATAAATAGGGCATCGGACGGAGGCCAAAGAACACACACAAAGAGAGATCTGAGGGTTTCTTCGGAGAGACATCCAAGAAGCCCGAAGAGATCTGAGCGAGCGAGAGGTCGACAGAGCGAGACCTGAGAGAGAAAGAGAGATCCGCGGGACCGAGCCTCACGCCGCCCGCTCGCCGTCGTCCCTACTGCCCAGCCGACGCCCCCGAGCCAAATTAGTGAGTCTCTCCCGATCTGTTTTTCCCCCATTTTGAGCACGCCGGGCCGGAGCTTGGCTGCCCGGTTGAGCATACTCTGGCCCCGCCCTCTTCTTTTTGGCTGCTGTGATGCTTTCGTTTGTCCGACGGAGATTTCGGCTTTGGTTTGAGTCCCAAAGGAACCAAAACCCCACATTTCACCAGTGTATTCTACCCGCTCGACGAAATGCTCAAACGAGATCTAGTTACGTTTCTTTGTTTCGAGTGAAAACCGATTCGTCCGGGCGTCAACCGGTTGGCGCCACTCGACCTGCGACGTAGCCGAGGTTGCCAGACCACGCCGCCGGTCGCCAGACCCGCGGCCACCCTCGTGGCGGCTCGCAGAGGCAACGGGCCTTTTTGTTCCAGCACCCCAGCGACAACCACAGCGGCAGCCACAGAGAGGCCGCCGGCCGGACATGTGCCAAGCACTGGCTCGGCCCAGCCAAGGCGTCGCCGCCACCCCCAACCGGCGCTGCCTCCGTCGCAGCTAACCTGCTGCAAAGCAGAAGGTCGCGAGGAGCTGCGGCCCGAGTCGGGTCAAAATCGGGTCGTCCGGGTCCCGGGTGTGTGGTTTGGCCTGGTTTACCTAGGGTTTGTCTATCGGGTTGGGCTCAGACACTAATAATGGGCTGGTTTTCTTTAAATTAAAATGTTGGGCTTGGAGTTTTTTTTTCCTTTTTTTTTTTTTTTTTTTTCAGAGGAGGAGAAGAGCTCCAGGTTGGGCCCGTGCTTCACGCCCATCTGGGCCGATGGCTGACGAGCCGGGTCGATCCCAATCCAGGAATCCGACTCAGGTCGTTTTTATTATAATATTATTATTTTTAATAAAATAATTTTTATAAAAAAGGAAATAAACAATCCAAAAAATATTTTCTATTTCCAAAAAAATCAGAAAGTCAAAAAATAGTTTTGATTAGTTTTCTCCAAAAAAAGTGCATGAATAATTTTTCAAAAATTTCTGAAATTAGGAAAAGCCAAAAAGATGTTTTCTTTGGGTACCTTTTTTTTTTTTAAAATGCATTAAAAAAAACAACAAAATAAAAAAATCAAACTTGATGTTTAAACGAGATTAGTGTATAGAAGGGCATTAGTGATTAATTACATAATCAAGTCCCGTTCTGATTTCTCCGGTTGTGCATAAGTGAAATATTTTCATAATATTTCATTTGAGTTTTAATCGATTCACCATAAATCGATTAGTGGCGATTCCTATTTGAAATTGATTTCTAGGTTAAAAACTCTAACCAAAAGTCTTGAATTAGTGAATTTAGGAAAGCTCGAGTTAGACTAATAACACTTGACGAGCTATTACCCTTTGCACACGCAGGTGGGCGCCGAAAAGGGAGGTTGCAACAAGATGCAAAAAGGAGCGTAGAAATATTAGAATTTATATAGATAGATATTTGTAGTCCTATAAATGGATTTGTGTGGTCATAAATACTCTATCTCTTTCATAAAAAATAAAAATAAAAAAAATACTCATATTATATGTATCTTTACTAAAAATGAGTGATTATAAGTTTCTTACAAGTTCCACTTGAAACTTGTAACTTACCTATTGGTACAAGTTTCTAATTATTTAGAATCGGAACTCGTCGATATGAGTTTCTAATTTTTAGAATCTAGAATCTATCCGCCATAACTTGGAACTTAGAGCTTACCATGTCATAGGTTCCAAAGTTAATTCCAAGATCCAACATATTCTGTCTTCTTCTTCTTCTTCTTCTTCTTTTAATTTTTTTAATTTTTCTTTAAGCAAAATGAAGATGAACGTAACAATAAAATAAAAGCTTCTTATTTGTCAAAAGTAACAATTCATAAAATATAAACATGTAATCTACACTTCATTCAACTTTTCCACCAAAAGTAACCACACTACATTATCAAAATCACAAAGGTCCTTTGCTCCCAGTTGAATTCAGCTTACAAGTGCCCAAATTCTGGTACAATGGGTGCGAAAAATCCTAAGCCATTTGACAAATTAACCGCAAGCATGCAATGCATGAAATGACTGCACCAACTTATCACAACACTTACACTTCCAAGACATTCTTCTCCATACCAAAACCACAACACCATCACTCCAAAATTCTCTATAGTTTCAAACCCCTCAGCTTATAATTTCAGTGTCCAGCAACTAAATTTTGAAGCAAAACATCCACTAGTACTCCAAGCACAATAGAAACACACATTACGATCACAAAATCCAAATCATAACAAATCAAGATCCACCTGCCAACAATTCCCAAATCTAAAATTACAAATATGCAATCGCCTACTATCACACTAAATAAGCAATTTAAGCAAATTATTTCACATGCAATAAGTTCTTCGTTGGATTATAACAACTCAACAACATTACATCCATGCAACACAAATTCTAGGAAGCATGGAGAAATAGAAACAAAATTAAAATTCTAGAGGTTGCTCTCCTACTGTTGTTACTTTCAAATAGAGCATAAAATATGTATTACCCAATTCATGTTGACCCAAAGTCTTATGTAACCGTGGTTAACAATTAAGAGGAATTTATGCATCATTAACTTGTAAACTACACAGATCTAACCAACAGATTATGTGTCATTTAGCTTCACCAAAAGTTCAAAATACAAAAGATCTTCAATACACATATCAAATCAGAAAAGGGGATAAAAACAAGCCTCATCATCCTAAAATTACAAAATGCCCATACTTGGGCCTTTCGGGGAGGGCTCTTCCTTGTGTGCCTCTACGCGGTCTCTAATTTTTTTTCTTAATAGTAAGCATAGTTTGGCGATCAATTGAGAACATGTGTTAAAAAGTTTTCAAATTTGATAATATCATGCATCATTTCTTAATCGTGCCTTTAATACATTTTACCAAACAAAATATGGCCAACGATTTGAGGCAAACAATCGATCCTTCAAAGGTGGTCCTCACTCGTGGATTTTGGAAGTAAAAGTTTGAACTTTTTTTTTTTTTTTTTCAATCTTTTGATTAATTGAATTTGCAAGAGCCTACTAATTGTCCGTTGACTTAGACACTCCTTCTACATAGATGCACCAACATCTACACAATTATTTCTCGTTCAACTTCAGTGTATTTGCAAGCATTCCGCAAAAAAGTTTGAAGTCTCTTTATAATAATCTATTTACCCCACTCTAGATTGTTGTGTTAGCCCTTACAACTTTTTTTTTTTTTTTTATCCATGAGGCAAACAATATATTCTTCAAAGCTGGTCCTCACTCATGGATTTTAAAACTAAAAGTGTGAACTTATTTTTCCAATGTTTTGATTAATTCAATTGTAAGAGCCTGCTAATTGTCCATTGACTTAGACACTAGTTTACATAGATGCACCAGCATCTACACAACTATTTATCACTCTAGTTAAGCGACATTTGCAAGCATTCTACGAAAAAGTTTAGGCCTCTTTATAATAACGTATTTACTCTACTCTACATTGTTGTCTTAGCCCCCATAATTTTTTGATCCATGAGGCAAACAATCCATCCTTCAAAGCTACTCCTTTCTCATGGATTTTGAAAGTAGAAGTTTGAACTTTTTCCGGTCTTTTGATTGATTCAATTGCAAGAGCAAACTAATTGTTCGTTGACTTGGGGCCTAGTGTCTATCTTGCCAAGTGTATTCGCAACTTCAAACCACGAGCGCAGCACGATTTCTTGCTTGAGCACTTTCCTTTAAGAGTACGAATCTGCTGTGTTTGATCTCAATTTGTGATTAATGTGCTTTGGATTTATATTATAACTTGTTTTATTTTTCATCTTAATTGCCTCGGTTGTAATTTATTTCGATACGGACTTTTAATACATGTAATTTATAAGTCTTGTTTTGATTTAAGTCTAGTTTCAAATGTTTTGATTGAACTTTGCCTTCACACTTGTAGTGATTTTGCTAACAATTATGCAGATTTTCTCAATTTAAATAGGCTTCCTGGTTTGAGTTGGTTTGCTAATTTGAGTAGTTTTCCCAGGGAAGAAGGACACAAGTAGTGTCAAATTTGTGTACAACACTCAATTTAGTGCCAAAAATTATTTTGGGATCACTTAAGTGCCATTTAAAAAAAAAAATTATCGCTTAAGTGCCAACTCCGATTCAACTAAGGCTACTAGGTAACCTAATCCTTTATCGTGCTTCCTAGAAAATTCTTGCTCAGTGCTCAGTGGGATTGGCAGGCAGAAAGCAAATCCCTCCAAAAATGGGGCTCCTTAAAAATTTAAAAATAATAGATAAAATATAAATAAATGTAGCTATCTAACTTAATTTCAGCATTAGGGACAAGGAACACTTTGAGGTTGTTTCCAAGACTAACGGAAATATCCTCGTGCATTTATACTTTGGCTTTAAGCATATGAGATCATATTTATATGACGTGGACCTTATCTATGCTTAGAAACGGTCCAAAGATAGAAACGAAAAGGGCCTAAAGAGTCAGGGAAACCTAACTGTTGGAAAAACCGAAGAGATGTCCTTCACACGAGAACACTAGGTTAGTGGAATCCGCATATAAGGACGTAATTCCAATGACAGAAATTATTCAGCCGACTTTTAAGAGGAAAAAGTCGGGGACACACGCTTTTTATCTTCGGCCGCTCATATAATTCTTCATCGACAGATACTTTCTTGGAAAGAGAACGCTGCAAGCATCCGCTTTCGAGGTTTCCTGCGACGTCCATGTGGCAACGCCCTGATCTCATCAAATCCCACTAGACTTGGTTTGGTTGTCTTCGCAATAATGTAGAGAAAACTAGCAACGCTATAATTTTGGAGAAGGAATTTCTAATATGTGCTTATCACTGATGATGATACAAGATTCGGTGATTGGCTACTAATTATTTTACTTGACATATCCTTTCTTATAAAACAAGTGTGTGCTTATCATTTACTGGTGCTTTGTTGATATTTCTTGTTTATTGGATTTGGCTTAATTTTGTAGTATCCTGGCCTTTGCTCTACTTCAATGTGCTTTGCAATGAAAGTCTATATATTTCTTATGTATCCTTTTGAGTAATGAACATAAATTTCTTTTTACAAAAACAAAAAACTTAAAATTTCATTTGTTTTGCAAAAAATCGACGATTTGGAAAACAATTTTTCTTGAATATGATCACTTGTACTGTTTAAAATAATGGATTAATAAAAAATATTTTTAATATCAATAACAATTTATGTTCAAACCTTTTCATAAATGAATATTTCTACGAACGGTATAAATGATGATTTTTAGAAAAAAATATTATATAAATAGTTTATTTATTGCGAAACAAACAGAGACATAATTCTTTTCTAATTTCTCGGTTCTCGCGATTCTCAGCGGTTGTGGCATTATATATACACGATAATATCTTATAATTCGATAAACATATGGCGTCATGAAACAATGCGTGAATTTGGGTGATCGGGAAGGCGCTCGGAGGAGGTGGACGCTGGAGTGGGACCCGCGAGCACCCAGTGGGCGAGTCGCTGGCCCAGATTTAGGTTCTCCGAGCTCGCCGCGACCAGACATATTCATAGTTTCATACGTTGCGGAGAGGTTGAGGAGTGGAAGCAATAAGGATATATCGCGATTAGCAAGGGGCCCGAGTCTGGAGATGAGAAGCAAGCAATCTCAAAATCCTTCGCTCACCCATTCGTCCATGTCCTTTGCAACAGCATAAGTAATGATTTCATTTTCAGAAAAGGGCGTATGCACTATGTATATATGTAATGTTTCCATTAGAAAAGAAACTATACATGAATTTTTTCTTATTAATGCGGTTGGTATTAAGATAAATGTTACATAAAGTACTTCACGGGAAAATCGTCTAAAAAGTCATAATCTTATTGTATGGTAGCTCATTCAATCATAAACCTTTCGATTATATCAATTTAGTATAAACTTTTTGACAATTTGCCAAAATAGTTATTCTGACTAATTTTGATCGGAAGTTATTGATGTGACATTCTAGTCAACAATGGCCATGTCAAGTAGGACAATCAGCATTTACTTGAATACTTTTTTGCAATTACCACCCATTGTTAAATCTAGTGAGGGTCACACTCGGGCTAAGGTTGCCCTTGCCTGAGACTAAAAGGGGTAGGCAAGGGTGTCTATCACCTAAGACCAACGACCTCCCTGACCATGAATGAGGCCTAACGATGGCTGGTGGAGGGAAAGAGGGAAAAAAAAAGGGAAAATGAAAATTAGAAGAAAAATTAAGAAAATTTCATAAATCGCAAAAATTGTCTACTTCATCAATGTGTAGCCAAAATTAACTTGAATGATTAAATTTAAAAATCATCAAATTGGGAGTAAACTAGTTCAATTGAAAGATTTATGATTAAATTAACAAATAGTTAAAATGATCTTTTGATTTTGCTAATTAAGTCATAAACTTTTTGCATTTGTCAAGTAAGTCCATATGATCAATTTTGAGTCGCAATCATTAACATATATGATGGCCATACTATATGGCATGGCCGATATTGACGTAAACATTTTTAATAATATTTTAATAATTTTTCAAATATATTTATTTATTTATTTATTTTCTTTTCTATTTTTTTTTAATAACTCTAGGCTGATGAGGTTGCCAATCAACCCTTAGTTGATTTGGGCTAGGGACATCCTCTACCAAATCTAAGCGTGGGCTCCGACACCTACCCTTTGATCGGCGAGGGTTGCGACGCACTTGCACGACCTAGGCATGGGCCTCTAGTCGCCTATTGTTGACGAGGCTGCGAGACCCCTACCCGTGACTGGTGATGGTAGCAATTCTCTCGCTTAGACAAGGCAAGGGTTGGCTAGTGACCTTGCTGGTGTAGAGTTAGAGGGAAAAAAAAAAAAAAACAAAAGAAAAAAATATTAAAAAAATTTAAATTTTATAAAAAAAAATTTGACCACGTCGGTGCCGATTATGTTATGTAGGATAGCCAATGTATACATCAATGATTTCCAACCAAAATTAGCTTAATAGACTCAGTTGGTAAAATGCAAAAATATCTAGGACTCAATTGGCAAAATTGAATTGTTTAGGGCTAAATTGGCAAAAATGCGATAGGTTTAAAATTTTTTATGTAATTGCCCTCAAATATACCATCTAGCATGCCCATGTTCCAGTAAAATTTTTAATTTTATCTCACGTTATGGACTTGCAAAACAAGTGTTTTCCTATAAAAAAAAAATTTGTGAATGGATAAATGGAATATTTCGACCAAAAAAGATATAGGGAATATCGTTTTATGCTAATTAATAAATCTCTGCTTCCTCTTTTATCAAATTTTTCTAGCAACTGACAAACTTATATATTATAATTTCTAAATCTGTTATTAAAACAAAATAGACATATGTATAATCTCGCTCATATTAAATTCACTTTAGGCTATTCCCGACTAATCATGCATCTAACTACAATGGAGGAACAATATGTTACATATATAAACATCCTGGCAATGGCTTATGGTATGTGCTATCAAGCACAAAGTGAACATGGAGTGCGTAATTACAAGCAAGTTAAGAATAACCAAGAGATTACAATAATAACCAAAACGATGTATAACCACATAGGCCAATAGGCATGCGGCTCTACTGATGAAGAGATTGGGGTTGGAGAGTACAAGGTTCGGGTTTGATTTCTGTGAGCATCTTAAATACATGTACATAGAAGAGGGGAGCGAGATAAAAATAAAAGAAAAAGTATGATGACATAGGTACTTTCACACAATTCGAGAATTTGTCTGTCAGTAGGCTAATGAGGAGTTATTTCATATGTGAAAGAGGAATCGAATCTGAGAATGAAGATTAAGGTGTTGCTATTGAAAGCAGAATAAAAAAGAAGAGGAGACGACACTGGTGTTTGACAAAAAACATTGTAGAATAAGAAAACCCTAATAAGTTTTACCCAGAAAAATAGTGGTATGTGTATCTCTTCTCTTCTTCTTTTTCTACTTTTGCCCACACTTGATATATCCACAGTTGATATGTACCGCAGCACTTCTCCTCTATTTACATGTTTTCGTTGCCATTTGAGTAGCTAATCCGACTGAGGAAGATGAACACGATGTAAGGGCACGTACACAGAGCTTTAGCATCCAAAAAAATAAAAATAAAAGAAAGACAGTGGATAAAATTAAGAAAAGGAAAAGAGACCTATTATCTGACTCAAAATATATTATCTTGATGAGTTCCCTATACATGAACTAAAAACTTGTCGCAAATTCACTTGTTAGATGCGTTGGGCACACGATATTATGTCAAAGTTAAGTCGACAGACTTTTGTGTTGAACTTATCAAGCCAAATTGGTTCGCTTGAAAGTTTGTTGGGGATTAACTTACCAACAAAGAACATTTTCCAACTTTTGCTCGATCAATTATGGTAGGATATGTTTTTATCCTATCCCATGTTTGGTAGCTGTCTAGGATAGGATAAGGTCGGATATGGAAGGGATATAAACCGGATAAAAAAATCCGAGGGTGGTGGGATAAGGTCGGATATGATTTCTTTTATCCGAAACATAAAATCCTACACTTTTTTTTCTTTCTCCGTCGTTCACCCATAGAAGGCTCTTTGTTTCCAAAGTATCGACGTTGAAGCCTTCTCCTCAGTAGCTCTCCGATTCTCATCAAAATTTTACGAAAGCAACAAATTTTCAAAGGTAAACAATCATTCTCTCTCCCTTTCCTCGCCCAACCAGCGACAGACGCTTCTTTGAGGGTTAGTTTTTCCGTGTGCAGAGCAAAGGAGGCCACGACCTGCTTTGCAAACCCAAGGATCAACATCCCCCGGTCATCCTGAGCGATTTCGAAACCGACCCTCCAACGAATCGGCTAGCCAGGACCAGGAGCCATCGATTTTCATCTTCACAAAGCCCTTTATCGGCAATAGTGACCACGAACACAGTACAATTCTCTTCTGACTTATTCTGGATTTTCCCTGAAGTGTTCGGTTTGATGAAATCCTTGCTCAGAATGACTGAAATACCCATTTGTATTTTGTGGCGTTCCTTCCCATGTAATTGGATCAAAGACTCCCCGATCAGCTTCTTAACAAGAATAGACAAGTGGATTTACGAGCTTCCCATATTAGCTTTTGGAAACCGAATAAGTTAGATAAGAGGCTTGCCAAATGTTGATTTGTTGTTAATGACGATGAAAATGTCGTGTGTTGTAGAAGAAAGGTGAAACATCAGAGTAGCTTTTAATCTTCTAATTGGGCAGACTCCTCTTGTTTCTTCTTTCTCGGTGAACATCAAATTGGATGGATGGGCATTGTGGGCCAGAGGGGAAGAGTGTACAAGCTATGGGTAGTTTTTTTATGGATTTGGATTTGATAGTTTGAATGTGCATGTAATGCAAATTATTCAAAAAGTATGTACAATTTATGGGTGGTTTTTTAATGAATCTGGATTGGAATTTTGAATGGGCATGTGTTGCAAATTATTCTAAAAGTTGGCTTCTTTTTCTTCATTCTAGCATTGATCGAAAAGTTTGCTCCTTACTCTTAGCTTGTCATAGATTCAATGTTTATCCAGCCTTTGGTGTGAAAGAATGAAACCTTGCTTTTTTTTTTTTTTGGTGGGGGTGGGAAGAGGGGGAGCTAGAGATTTGAGATAAGGAAAACATAAAAGCTAAACATAACTACTTTTATAATAAAAGTTGGTGTGATTATCATAACTTGAATTCCAATTTTCATTTTTAAGAACTTGAGATTCATGCTTGATTGCTTGAGTTTAAAAGGAAAATGATTGACAAAGAGAAGCACGCCATGGATGTGGGAAAAGCCCCGCTTATTAATCCCTTTCTATTCCCTTGCACTAGGAGAATTTATTTCCATCTTGAAGGTTTACTGTACACAGTTAGTTCAATACATTGCTTCTATAGCCCTCCACTAAAAGATTGATTCTCAATGAGACTGATCTCTAATGCACAATGGTCTTTTTATTACACTAGGAATCAATTTGGCATATATCTGAAAGTTTCTCTGGTTATAATTTTTGCACACTTCTTTTGTTTGGGACCTTTTCATGTAGCATGTGCTGGAGTTCCATTATAAATTTATTTAGGAATAGATATATAAACGTATATGTATATAACTTGGCATTGATATTGAAAATATGACATTCAATGCTACATTGTTCTACTCTTTGGAGAATTAATCAAGATCATTGATAGATTGCAGTGAGTTAGGTTGTTAACATGGCCCGATTAGCAAAAAGTAAAAGTATAACTCAAATGTAAAACCCTATTGATTATGCCTTTATAGGTCATACATTATGTATTGATCTTCTCACTCCAAGTAAATCTCAAATAAATTTCTTTCTAGTAAGAAAAGTTCAAGCAATGAAGGAGATCCCTGTATTTAGTAGAAATTGCAAGATATTATCGTATGATATTTGCATCCGTTGTTTTGAGGTCAATCTATAGCGCATTTGTTGTTTTGTCAGTGTCTGTGTTGAGTGTCGATGATATTTGCTTTAGTGGGAGAAGGAATTGATTATTTACCTAGACATATCGTCTCTACCATTTCCATTTTGCTTATGTGAGGCAAAGTCACTATTGATATCGCATCGCTTGTGAGGGGAGGATATATCTTGTTGTGTGGGTTGAATATCGTGGCTGATTGAATGCTGAGTTAGTTTTCTGTTTCTCTATTTTTTGTTACTTTAAGAAATATGGGAGTGGCTCAATCGACATATATGCTGAGTTAGTTTTCTATTTAGGAATGGAAGGTAGCAATTTCAGTCAAACTCAAGGAAGGGGAATAAAGAGAGATCGACGTATATGGACAATAGATGAAGAAAATGCACTTCTAGATGGTCTTGAAGAATTAGTTACGTGAGGAATGAAAGTCGATAACGGCTTCAAGAGTGGTTACATGGTTATGTTAGAGAAGTGGTTTGAAGAAAAGTTCCCTTGTTCTGGCATCAAGGGTAATCCTCACATAGAGTTGAAAATGAAAAGCTTGAAAAAGTTGTATAATCAGATATATGACTTGAGGAATCAAAGTGGCTTTGGGTGGGACCATGAAAAGCATTGTGTCGATGTTCATTCTGAGGATAGTTGGCAAAAATATTGCAAAGGTTTGTGTCACTTCTTCTCATTTGACTTCTTTATTAATTGTTTCATTTTTAACAAAATAATATAATTTTCTTTGTAGACCTATCCAGAGTTGCTTCTTTGAGAGGCAAGTCCTTCCCTCAATATGATCGACTAGCAACCGTATTTGGAAAAGACCGTGTCAAGGGAAATCTCGGTGAAGACCCTTGGGAAGCTCATGCGGCTGTAGATCATGAGGAAGGTGAAAATCATGATAATGTGGCAACCAACGGTGTAAGTCAAAACTCACCGCCACTATCATCTTCTCGGGCACAAAATGTTTCGATTCTTCAAAAAGAAAAAGGGCTAAAGCAAGTGACAAATAGGCTGCTGGCTTAGTTGAGATAGCAGGAACTTTTGGCTCATTCTTGGAAAAAGCTAACGAGAGAATGGAGATGATCGCTAGCCGCATCGGACATGCCAAGGATTTGGATAATGAAAAACGAAAAATCAATGAGGAGCTTCTTCAAATGTCTTTAGGTACTATGGATAGAATAAAATTATGTAGAAAAATTGTGAAGGATCCCTGAGAATATTCATCTATTTTTGAGATTTCAAGGAGACAACAGGAAAGCATTTGTGGAATTACTTCTCCAAGAGATGAGAGAAGAGAATGAGTGATGATTGAGTTGTTTATGAGTTTGTAGGAGATATGTTTTCTCTCCGTACTTTTTCTTTTTTTCTTCTTTATGTTTTTTTTAAAGGGTTTTTGGGGCTAGCTATAAGCTTTAATGTTATCTTTTTGGACCTTTCGGTTGTGGCCATGACTTGAAAAGAGGTGGATATGGCTTGAAACTTTATCTCTATGTTCATTGCCAAGAAAACCATTATCTATAATATTCTTTGCCTCTGTCTTTTATTTTCATAAATAGTTTCTCTAACTCTTTGGCAAAAAACCTAGCCATGATTTGGTATTGGACCTATAACAACATGGAAACAAATGAAAAACTTGTTAGAGAGAAAAAGAATTCATGTTTCAAAGTGAATATATTGAAATTGAGGTTATTCTAAAAATGTTTGACGTTGAAGGGGATATTCAAAAGATTATTTCAAAGGAATGGAAAAGATTATTACGATGCGTAATCATGAAATTCAATGAGAATCTGTTAATTTGAAAAATATATATTGTTTTGGATGATTTTGTGAATATTAAACCTGCAAATTTGTACTTATCTAATGTTATTGTTTTTACAATATCCGAATTTAAATCCGTAGTTCACCAAACGATAGATTTGATAGGATATGAGGATATCCGACTTTAAATTTATAATTCACCAAATAGTAGATTGGATAGGATATGAAAATATCTAACTTTAAATCTATAGTTCACCAAACAGTTGATGGGATATGAAGAAATCCATGGATTTCTTATCATATCTTATCCAGTCATATCCCGTTTAGAAATCTGGACGACCAAATGCAGCCCAAGGGTATTGCTGGATAAACGCATTGTAGGAAACTTGTCCGTCATGGAATGGGTTTGTTGGGTGCTTGAAAAAAAAAATATATATATATATACACACACGCAAATTTTTGCTATTTCTACCTAATCATAGCCCATATGATCGCATGCTCACGTGAGTTGGATCATTAAAGATGATCTAGATATTATTGGTAATTAGGATTTAGATCCTCTAAACTGAGTTAATCCATGCCCATAGAGACCACATTGATCTTTCTTCCCTTCCTTCACAGTGTGAATATGACTTATTAAGTGAACCTCTCCAGGGTAAGATATCTAGCCCTTTTTTTCGTGGCCTTTAGGTAAAAATGTAGCTAACTTCTAGGCGTTTGCACCCCCCCTAAACTGCCCCATTCTTTCAAGGCATCCAAAAATATTAGGAGCAAAACAAGAAGAGGAAATGTGCGAGAAATTGCGCTCGTTATTCTCGCTGCTAACTATTTCTCTAACTTTATGGCTAAGCCCCCAGACATATGGATAAACAAGAAAGAAAACCTCCCCAAAAAAGGGAGAAATACAAAGGGAAAGAAGGAAAATGCCTAATAACGTGCGAGAACAGGCAAATAACCAAATTTGAGGCGCTGCTCGATACAATAGCCAACCGTGGCTTCTTCTTTCAAGCCAGGGACCTCTATGTATACAGCCTCACTCTCGTCCTCCTGAGATCGCTTTCAAACCCTTTGCAGAGAAAGACTATTGAGTTATTCGATCAAGCTTTGAGTCTCCGTGATCTTGACAAAATCACATAGTTCAGCTCAGAAAATTGGTGTTTCCCAAGTTGAGATCTTCATTGCTGACTGCGGGTACGTCGTTTCCCTCTATCTCCTTGTTCTTCTTGATCTAGTTGGTGATTGGAATGAGGAAACGCAGCTGGGTGTTTGGACAAATCTTTTGAGCAAATGAACGTTATGAGCTCTATATGTTACGATCGCTAAGCTTTGTATACTCTCCTTTCTCACGTGATTTGTCATGTATCCTGTATGAAAAGCAGTTTTTATTAGCCGATAAGAACTTCATTTGCTTGCATTTTTGTTCATTGCCCAAATGTGCTTTTTTCTAATGGAGATTGGCGAATTATAATACATGGCCGTACAAAATTCCTCGAAAAAAAATCCTAGTGAATCAAGTAATGGCTATGAGACCGTATAATTTATCTTTTTTGGTTTGACAGGTGAGTCCCAAAAGAAACGTCTAAACAGCATGTCTAACAAGTCAAGCAGCGTCAAACAGGAGTACACACAAGCTTTGAGGACCAAGTCCTACGAGGATATGTGTACGAAAGTCCAATCCCAGATTGCAAGAACAAGCATCCGCAGAACGCTCTCCTCGCCTTCTCCGTCTACCAGCGCCCATTGCACGGTGCACCTCTCAGAATCGCTCCTCGAGCCCAGGAATAAAACGCTCATGAAAATGATCAAAGCCTTGAATTTCCATCGTCTTCTTGTTGGCTACTTCGAGGCGAGCTCGGAAGCATGCGATATGTGCGAGGTGCTCCTCCGGGGGAATCGAGGTGGCAAGATTTGTGTTTGAAGACCCAAGTCATGCAGAAGAGAAGAGCTGTCTGATATGCCAAAAGCTGTCGGCGTTTGCCACGCTTTCAAACCCCTTATTGGCATTCGCCCAGGTCCAGTTGCCACGCATGCATGATAATCACGTGGCATTGTTTCGCGAGTTGATGTCCAATTGCGGGCAGATGCGATGAAACTGGCTAGGGCTTGCAAGAAGGTTAGAGGACTCGGCCTGATTGTTTCCTCCGGCCTAATCTCGACCACCCAGCTGGTGCTGACAAACTGCGGAATTGGCATGTACAAAACGAAGGGGAAGTCCATTAGGCCATCTTGGGGTCCAGAGAAAATCTCAGAAGGAGTTAGCGCACAGTTCGATGTTGTTGTAATTATGATGGGTTAATAGATCAATGAATTTGAGCAAAATGAGATACATTGTTTCTGTTCATGTATCTCATTAATTCGTGTGTTTCTTGAGTTTATGTATGTTCACACCTAAATTTTGGCTATGTATTTTGAATTAAATTGCATAAGAAAATAAGGAACCAATTTGGCCCTAACAAAAATAATTTTTGCATCACCTAGGTCTTAGTTTTTATTTACATCCATTAAATTTTTTTTTTCAATTTTTTTTCCTTTTTCTTACCTTATTTCGGGATAAATAGAATTATGTATACATAAAAAAAAAAAAAAAAAGCCACTGGGGCTGGGCCTTCATGCCCAGTTCCTCCCTTTTCCTTCTTCTTCCCCACGCGTGGGTCGGCCCATTCCACCATTAAATTTCCCTAGGCCCGGCCCTTGTGCCTCCTCCTTCCTCGTTCCTTCCTCTTGTCTACAACTCACACATGCAGAGAAGAAGAGACAGGTGCAGACTACCTACAGTAGAGAGAGGAGGGTAGATAAGCGACGAACGGATGTTTCTCAGGCACCATCAATGCCCGCCTTCAATGCCAAGCATGCCTCCGTGAAGAAGAAGAGATAGGACACCGATTCAGCCAAGAGGGTCCGGCCGGCCAGCCAAGGACCGATGGCCAAAGCTCCTTTGTCGACCGAACCCTCCTCGCCTATAAATAGGCGGGTTGTGAGCTCAGTTCGGGGAGGTAACAAACTCAAAGAACTTCCCCTGAGAGACATCAGGGGAGGCTCTGGAGTAAGCAAGCCAGAGAGAGGAAGGTCAGATTTGAGGAGAGGTTGAAAGGGTGAGCTGAGAGTCACGAGTAAGGGTAGACTGAAGGGAGAGTCGCCGGCTGTCGTCATGCTTTGTTCGCACCAAAGCCGTGGTAGGTTCCGTTTGGATTTGTCTCGTTTTTTTGGTGTCGGTTTCCCGAGGATCCCGGCCTGGAGACGAGCGAGGCGGGCAGATGTAGCCCGATCTGTCAAGCTTGTCCACCGTCCGACGTCGCCGAGCTGGGTAGGGCTCCTTCAATTGAATGCCTATAGTACCTTGTTTTCGCACTCTCCTTCATCCGTTGGCCAAGTTGCGGTCATTCTGGTCATGTGAGTTTCCAACCTCATTTAGGTGCGGGCTACGTTTGTAGAGTCTCGGGTGTCATTTACTTTGAATCGTGATTCGAATTCGGGCCTGTTGCCACCGTTTCTAACCCCCATTCACCATTGCAACCCATACATTCGATGAAATGCCTGACCGAAACATATGCATTGGTTCTTGTTTCCTCGTCCGTTTTCTTTGGTGTTCGTGGTTTGTCGAATACGTTTGGTAGATCCCCACAGCCATCTTTTTGCTCGGTCTACCTCGTTTTGTGGTTATTATCAGCACGCTTCATGGTTCCAACAGCGACTGGTTCTTGGCCGGCAAGGCTGAAGTGTGGTGGTGGCGGTTGGGCATGGCTCCCTCGTTCTTGATTTTTTTTAATATATATGTATTTTCTTAATTAAGTCCAAACCCTTTCTTTTAACGTTTGAATGGACGATCATCAGGGAAAGTGAGGTCGGCAGTATGTTGGTCGTTTCGTGTGAAGGAAGGAGAGACCCGAGAGACTCAGGGAGAGAGAGGTGAAGACTAAAAGAGAAAGAAAAAAAAAAAAAAAAGAGAACGAAAAGAAAAAGGGAATGGGGGCTATTTGTTGTCTCTTGGTCCGTGAAGTACAAAAGATGCACTCAAAAAAAGTACAAAAGATGGGGTTTATCGAGAAAATATTGGATGGGTTTAACATTCCACGTAGGTGAAAATGTACCACCATACAAAAGTCGACACGTGGCAAATTTGGGCCCAACTGTCAGCGCCCTGTCTCTCCGTTAACTCCGTCTCTCTCCCATTTACTCTCTCTCCTCCCTTTCGTTTCTGCCCACAACTCTCTCCCCCTCTTCTCTCTTACTTCTCTTTTTTCGAGAAAATATCCCTCGTTAGTCTAACACACGCAAGGGAAAAGACAAGAAAAGCAGAAAGAGAGAGAAAAGGGTGGGAAAGAAGAAAAGAAAGCGAGGGAAGAAGCCTTCTTCTTCGCTCATCTTCGACCGAGTATCCCCCATTCCCGACGCCGCTGCTTCCCACCGCCTCGACGAGCCGCTCCTGACGCCGTTGTTTTTCCCGGCACGCCGCCGCCGCTACTGCCCCGAGCGTCGTGACACCCTTGCCCGCCACTGCGGATGTGACCTCGTCCTTGTCCTCTTCGCCATCGTTTGCGGGTTCCTCGGCAGATCCAACAACGACGGGGACGGGGGTCGGCGGGGTCGTACTAGACGTCGGACTCTCGGAAGTCGTCGTCGTCGAACCCGGGGACGCTGTACAAGTGGCACGACAGCTACAACCGTCGAAACTCCGAGGGGAGCGAATATGGGTTCTCCAGCAATTCGTCTGGCCGAATGAGAACCAGTAGCTTGTACTCGAATCTGAGGGCGCAATACTCGCTGTGGGATTACGGTGAAGGGCGGCGGAGATTCTACGATGATACCCATCTTGTCGCGGGTCGGGGCTTCGAGACAGAACCGGTCTATTCCAGGAAAAGAAGGAACGGAGAAGTAGAAGACAAAGAAGAGAAGAAGTTCGAGACCAAGCGTGTGGTCGCCGAAGATAGTGGTGATTGTAATGCTGCAGTCAAGGAAATGGAAGTTCCAGTCACGCCTCCGCCGCCCTCGCCGCCCCTGCTTTCCCTGTCGCAAGCGCGGGTAGCTGGAAATGATCGAAAGCCGAGGAGGAGGTATGAGACTGTTGCTCACACAGCTAAGGATGAGGTTAAAAAACCACCAGCGATGCCGCCGGCGCCTCCGCCACCTCCACCGCCGCCAAAGCCCATGTTTCCCCCGATGGCGGAAAGAAAAGAGAAGTGGAGAGAGAAGAGGGCTGTGGGCAGAAACGGAGGGGAGGAGAGAGAGTAAGTGGGAGAGAGACGAAGTTAACGGAGAGAGTGGGCGCTGACAGGTGGGCCCAAATTTTTCCACGTGTCGACTTTTGTATGGTGGTACATTTCGCCTACATGGAGTGTTAAACCCACCCAATTTTTTCTCGGGTTTATTACTTGTTAGTCTGACAACATGGAGAGAGAGAGAGGACATGAATAAAGAGAAAAAAGAAAAAACAAAGAGAAGTACAAAAAATGAGAAAAGACAGCATGATAAAAGACAAAATAGGTCTCTCCCTCTCTCGTTGAAACTGACATGTGCAGAGGGTCTTCCAGAAGAAGACCACGTGAAACAAAAAAAAAAAAAAAAAAAAAAAAAAGAAAAAGAAAATAAGAAATAAGGAATTAACAAAAGAAAATAAGAGAGAAAAATTAAAAATGAGGGCAAAAGGCATGCGAGTTGTTTGGGTTGGGGAAGTGTGACCCGGCCAACATCCGGGTTTGACCAATTCGGGTCCGTATATTTTCATTTTATTTTCTGTTTAAAATAAAAAAAAATCGAAAATAAAAAATAATTAAAAATTAAAAAAACCAAAAATATTTTACATTTTCCCAAAAATCAAAAAAAGTCAAAAATGATTTATATTTCCGAAAAAATTAGAAAAAGCCTAAGAAATGTTCTTTTTTTTTTTCTACAAATGCATGAAAATTCAAAAAGTCTTAGGATTTAAATAAGATTAGGTACCGGAATGACATTAGTGATTAATTACTGTAATTAAATCCCGATTCTAGTTTCTTTAGTTGTGCGAAGTGAAATATTTCTCTTGATATTTCGTTTGGGTTTAATCGACCCACCCCAAAATTGATTAGTGACCACTCCTATTTAAAATTGATTTATAAGTTAAAAACTTGAATCATAAATCGTGAATTGGTGGGCTTGGGAGAGCCCGAGCTAAGCATAATAGACTTAGCGAGCCATTAGCCTCGTGCTTGCGCATAAGGGAGACCGACAAAAGGAGGTCGCAGTAGCTCATTGGCAACTTTTTTTGGGGACTCGATTTTTGTGGACTTACGCCTTTTGTCTTGTTTTCCTAACATGGATATTTTTTTTTTTTTTTTTTGTGCAGGCTAGTAATTTAAAGACTATTTCTAATTTTGTTAAAATAAAATGTTTTATGATTATAAATTGTTGTGTATGTTTCAATGTTTTAGCATTACATGTAGCACACACAACCCGGCCGTCGGACCTGGGTTGCCACGGGGATATTTTAGGATAGTGTTAAAAAAGATACAACCTTGAACGCGGGGACCGTGATATAGAGATTGCATTTCTTTTACCTGAATTTCTTTAGGTAATGTTGGAGAAATCTTCGTGGAGTGTTTTGGCGACAAAACGTTTCCATCGTCAGTACGAAGATTTGCAAACTCTTCTATTTAAAGTCTAAAGACCTCCGGACTGCCAGACTCAAGACTCAAAGTCTATTCTCATTGACAGTTTCTAGTCCGTCGAAGAAGGCCTATCTAGGACTAGATGTTTCTTTAATGATTTGACCTTATCGACTGAAAAAGATCTCTTGGCTGGATATGACATAATGGAATCCTTTATTCGGATCAAGATTGATTCAGAGATTGAGGATTCGATGATTGACGAAGTATACTTGGAAGGTTCTACTTATGGAAACCGAGATCCCGATTGTATGGGCGGCGGGAATTGATGGGCTATCGTCATGTTCCTTAAATAGCTCGAATGATCTTCCTAATTGATTCTCCAACGGGAAGATTAGAAGAATTCCTTTGGTAAGTGCCAACGGGTATGATGGCATAAAGGAGTATATAAGGAAGACGTTCCAGTTGTTTGAGTGTGTATGCGATAGAAGAATTCCAAAGTCTGGAGCTCTTTGTTCTTAGTCAATTCATTTACTGAGCGAAATCTTGTACGCAAAAGAGAGTCTATATTCTTGAGAAATCTTGAGGAAGTGTGGTAGAGTATCTACACTGTGGAATCAAGGGAGAGCTTTGCTGTAACAACTCTTTTGTTCATAGTGAAATCCAGCTGGTGAACAGTTAGTGCGAAAGAGTGGACGTAGGCTTGGAATAAGCCGAACCACTATAATTTCTGTGTTCATTTTCTCTTCCCTACTCTCTGTTTTACTTTGATCATAATTCGTTTTGTTAACAAAATGAGAACTTCCTTTCTATTATCTGCTTAGTATTGCTCACTTATCACGAGAAACTATTTTTACACCTATTCACCCCCTCTAGGTGCTTACACTAGCTATCTCAATTGGTATCAGAGCTTGTGTACTCACTTTGTTTGAAGTGTTTTACTTCAGAGTTAAAGATCCATGGCTAGTATGTTGGCTCCAGGGCTAGTAGAAGGGCAAAGCAATACCAAACCGCCTTACTTTGATGGAAAGGAATACAACATATGGAAAAACAAGATGAAGGCGTTCCTAAGATCAAAGGATCCTTTGGAATGGGACGTGGTAGACAAAGGAATCATTCCTAAAGTTGCACCTGTCTCAGAGAGAGGAAAAGAAGCTGTTGAGTCTAGTGAAATGACTCAGGAAGAGATAATCAAGAGACAAGCTCTTGATGCAAAAGCAATTTATTCTTTATATTGTGCTTTGTCACCTACTGAATATAACAGAATATCTTCTTATGTTATAGCCAAAGAAGTTTGTGATAGATTACATATTACCTATGAAGGAACTGATCGAGTGAAACCAGAATCAACATTCTCCTCGGTCAATATGAAGCCTTCAAAATGAAATCAGGAGAATTTATAACTAACATGTTTAGTCGTTTTACAGAAATCGTAAATGGTCCTGAAAATCAATGTCAACTAATTTCTGATCCCATGAAAGTAAACAAGCTACTGTGTGGACTCTTCAAGGATTGGAATCACATAAAGACCTCAATAAGGGAGACACAAAGAATTATGCCACTATCTTGTCAATGAGTTGGTTGGGACTCTTTAGTCTTATGAAGTGGAGCGAATCAATGAAGACGAAGATCCTAAAGGTAAGAAATCCATTGCATTAAAATCCAATGATGATTACGATGTTACTGATTACGAAGACGATATGGATGATGAGGAGCTTGCTCTCATGATAAGAAGATTGAAGCTGAACGAAAAGGAAGAAGATTCAATCCAAAGAAACAGAGTTTTCAAAAGTAAGACTAAGTCGTTGAGGATGATGAATCCAATAGAGATGTAGTCTGCTTTGAATGTAAGAAAAAGGGACACATCAGACCCAACTGTCCCCTTCTAAGGAAGAAGAAAGGAAAAGCTGAAAAGTATTGAAAGGCTCTCAAAGCAGAAACCTAGAGTGATACAGAATGTGAAGAAAGTGATGATGATTATGCCAATATATGTCTAGTGGCATAATCGGATTCAGATTCAAACTCCGAGACAGACTCAGATTCAGATAGTGAATTTGAGGTGAGTAACTTTAAAATCCCTATTAAAGTTTCTAAATACATTGATGAGTTGTGTTTTAGTCTGAAGACTTCTCTTAAAAGGATTTCCGAACTTAAAAAGGAAAATTCTGCACTAAAACTACAAGAAAATGTTTTGAAAGAAAAAGTTAAATGTTTAGACATGAATGTTTCTACTCTTAAAGAAAGTGAAGACAACCTTTCGAAAGAAAATGCATTTTTAAAAAATGACATATCAAATATTTCCAAAAGATTTTCTATAAGATCGAGAAACTTGAGAAAATTCTTTCAAAGACAAAGACCTTATTTCAATAAATCTGGTTTGGGAATGATTTGTGGAAACCATTCATTTAATTGATTTTCCTAAAGTGAAGGAAAGAATTAAGCAAAGACCCACAAGAGATGCTTACAAAAATCATTTCAAAAAGGTTTTTGTAAAACCAGTAGGTCGCAATGCTCTCAGATGTTCTAAGTGCAATAGTTCAGATCATTTTGAGAAAGAATGTCCTATGGTTTGGAAACCTATTAAGAAAGTATGGGCAAAGACCGCATATCATACTAACACCAATGGACCCAAGAAAATATGGGTACCAAAGAAAGTTTGAGTCTCTTTTTTAAATGCGGGTCACTATCAAGAAGAAGATAAAATGGTATCGGATAGTGGATGCTCAAGACATATGACGGGGAGATTCAAATTGCTTCATAAAGCTCGTTCAAGTAAATGGTGGAAAAGTTTCATTTGGAGGAAACAACAAATGAAGAATTGTGGGATTCGGAACTGTAAAGATTGGAAACCTCACAATCAGTAATGTTTCCTTAGTGGAATGACTCAACTATAATTTGCTTAGTATCAGTCAGCTGTGCGATACGGGTTTCAAAATCAACTTTCAAGAGGGAATATGTTCAGGAACCAGTAAAGATTCTACTCAGTCATTCATGGGACGAAGACATAGAAATATCTACCTCTTGGATGTCAAACCAAATGAATCGCAATGTCTAATCTCAATTCAAGACGAAGCAAACTTATGGCACAGAAAACTTGGGCACATCAATATGAAGCAAATAGCCAAAATTTCAGCAAAGAAGCTTGTTCGTGGTCTACCCAATCTGTCATACCAAAAGATCGATCTATGTACACCATGTGTATTGGGAAAGCGGGTAAGAAACTCCTTTAAACTAATAAATCAAGTTTCCACTAATCGTGTCTTGCGGCTTACGCATATGGATCTCTTTGGACCAACCAAAACTCTCGAGCATTGGAGGTAAGAAATATTGCCTAGTAATTGTGGGTGACTACTCACAATTTACTTGGGTATATTCCTAGCAAGTAAGTCTGAAACCTTTTCTTACTTTGAAAAGTTTGCTAAAAAGGTTAAAAATGAGAAATGGTATGTTATTTCAAGTATACGAATAGACCATGGAGGTGAATTTGAAAATCAAGATTTTACAAAATTCTGTGATGAATCTGGTTTTCAGCATGTGTTCTCCTCTCCATATACTCCAGAACAAAACGGAGTTATGGAAAGAAAGAATAGGTCGCTTCAAGAAATGGCTAGAACTCTTTTAATTGAAAGTAATAACTCTTCACGTTTTGGGTGAAGGCACGGTTTCTACAGCATGTTATATCATTAATAGAGTTTTTCTAAAGCCTATTAGGAGAAAACCCCCTATGAGTTATTCAAAGAAAAGAAGCCTATTGTTTCATATTTTTATGTGTTTAGATGTAAATGCTTTATATTGAAAAATGCAAATGATCGAGTTAGCAAGTTTGAAGAAAAATCAGACAAAGGCATCTTCCTTGGATATTCAACAACAAGCAAAGCTTACGAGTCTACAACAAGAAGACTCAATCTGTGGAGGAATCAATGAATGTCAAATTCCAAGATTCTATGCAAAATGAATCTATTCGAGACTCATCTTGAAGAATCGGAACTGCTCCAGACTCTACAAAGTCTAAATCTCAATAAGCAGCTCAGACTTCGAAAAACCAGCAACAAATGATTGTTGAAGATTCAAATGAAGAAAAAGATCAACAATCGACAAATCAACCAGCAACTAGAAGCATAAGTCCGGTCATCCCAAAGATCTCATTATTAGCGATATTAATGAAGGAATTCGCACAAGATCCAAAATGCGCGAAGAGTCTAGTGCTGTGGCTCTTATTTCTGAAATAGAACCTAAAAGCATAGAAGAAGTTTTATCTGATGAAAGCTGGATTGAAGCTATGCAAGAAGAACTCAGGCAATTCAGTATTAATGATGTCTGAGAATTGACTCCTAAACCGAAAGGTAAATCTATTATTGGAGCTAAATGGATTTTCAGGAACAAGATGGACGAGAAAGGAAAGGTCGTAAGAAACAAAGCAAGACTCTTAGCCAAGGGATATACGCAAGAAGAAGGGATAGACTATGATGAGACTTACGCATCGGTAGCGAGGTTAGAAGCAATTAGATTATTACTTACTTTTGCTTGTTATAAGAATTTCAGGTTATTCCAAATTGACGTCAAAAGTGCTTTCTGAATGGATTTATCCATGAGGAAGTCTATGTGGAACAACCACCGGGTTTGAAGACCCAAGGAAACCAGACTCGATATTCGGATGAAAAAAGCTTTATATGGTTTAAAGCAAGCACCTCGAGCTTGGTACGATAAGCTGAGTAAGTTTTTAATTCAAAACGGCTTTGTCAAAGGTAAAGTAGACACTACACTGTTTATCAAAAGAGAAAGCAAAAGTTTTCTGATTGTTCAAATATATGTTGGTGATATTATTTTTGGATTCTCTAATGAAAGTCTGTGCAAGAAATTCTCTAAGTCTATGCAGGATGAATTTAAAATGAGCATGATGGGTGAACTAACCTTCTTTCTCGGGCTTCAAGTGAAACAATTGAAGGAAGGAACTTTTATTCATCAAGAAAAATATGCTAATGATCTTGTCAAAAGTTTGGACTGGAAAATTGCAAAAAGACGATATACCAATGTCAAGTTCCTTGAAGATAGACAAAGATGAAGGAGGAAAGAAAGTTAACCGAGAAGCTATACGGGAGTATCATTGGTTCACTTCTTTATCTTCTTTGCTTCTAGACGACATTTTGTTTAGTGTTTGCATTTGTGTCGGATTTCAAGCGAGACCCTAAAGAATCTCATCTAAGTGCTGCAAAGCGTATTATCAAATACATTGCATCAACTTCAAATTTTGGTTTTTGGTATCCTAAAAAGGGAGACTTTACCCTTCTTGGATACTCAGATGCAGACCTAGCCGGATGTAGAGTTGATAAAAGAGCACCTCGGGTACTGTCAACTACTTGGAAGCGGGGATAGTGTCTTGGTTTTCAAAGAAGCAAAATACGGTAGCTCTTTCTACAGCGAAGCGAGTATGTAGCTCTTGGAAGTTGTTGTTCACAAATTCTGTGGATAAAACAACAGCTAAGAGACTTTGGAATTGAAGATTAATGCACGGAGATTAAGTGTGACAACACCAGCGCAATCAATCTCATCAAGAATCCAATTCTTCACTCAAGAGCAAAGCATATAGAGATTCGACATCACTTTATTAGAGATCATGTTCAAAATGGGAAAGTTTCGATTCAGTTTGTTGACTCAAAGAATCAACTGGCGGATATATTTACAAAGCCTTTGGAGAAAAATCAATTTGAAGTTATTCATTCCAGACTCAACATCTTGAGGTTTGAAGAAGTAAAAGTCTAGAGACTCTCGGACTCGGACAATCAAGATTTTTTGTAAGTTATTTTATTCTCTCTCGATTAAATCTCGAAAAAGTACGATCATCTATCCGTAATAGATTTTTGCTATTTTCAATATCCGTGATTATTGCAATCTTTCTTTTTCGAAAATGGAGTTAATTTTAAATGACAGTTATCTAATTTTTGAAAAAGGCAATTATTTTTTAAAAGGCGTCTTTTTACTTTCCTTTATGACGTTTTGTATGCCTCTCTTCACTGTCTTATATCCTGTCGGTTTCTCTTCGTTTTACTCCAAAAAAAAAAAAAAAACCCTAAAAAGCATCGATCTTCCATCTGTCTTCTTCTCTTGTTTAATCTTCGAAAAGTTGTCATCTTTCTTGGGAAAAACAAGTTTGGAATCTTTCAAACACTGTGAAAGATGTCGTCTCAAAGGAAGTCTTCGAGGATCGCGAACAGGGGGACCACAGCAAATGCGTGAGGGCCTACGCACTTTGATCTCACCGAGGAAGAAGAGTCTCCTAGTTAGCGCGAGCCCACAACATTCTCGGCGGCGTCCATCTCCTCCATCTAGACCAATGGATGTTGCTCATCGAGAAGAGGAAGAAATAATCGAAGATGCAGAACCCGTAAGAACTTTTAAGCCCTCTTTTACCTACAAGCTTTTTCGTGCTTTGAAAAGGGGTGGAACTCCTTTGAACTACATTGACAATTTACGAAAGACAAAGGGTATAAAAATGAAACCTTCTTTTTACGCACAATGGAACGGTTGGGAATTGCCCCTCTTGGGTGCGGAAGAGGTAATGGCAAATATCCCAAGCGATCCACGTGTTGGAGGGCTGAATCGCCGAGATGGGAATGATGATGACAAGTTGTACAGTCAGTTTCAACCGAGAATGGGTGTTGCGGCAAAAATTCGGAGCAAAAGGACAGACTTGTTTCGATCGGAAGAGCACAAGCATCTATACTCTAAGTTGTTGAAGCGTGGGGTGATAAACCCTAGAAGTGTGGATTTTGATTTCCTTGACTCGTGAACGTTAATTTGAGGGAAAAATTCAGTCTTCTTCAACTTAAACAGTTTTTGTTCGAATCTACAAAAGCCTATGCTGAACTCACTGCATATTTCTATTCGAATCTCAATTTCTTGGATGCGAATAGATTCTCTTTTAGTGTCCGAGATCAAGACTATGTGGTGGATGTAGATATGTTGGATGATGTGATTGGGGTTAAAAGAGGGAGATATCAACCTATCAATGTGTCTATTGCTCGTGCTACATTGGAACTTGTTAAAGATAGAAGGACAGAGGGAAAGATTTCCTACTTGAGGATGAGTGCGTTCAACATTCTGCTTCACAAGATTCTGATTAACTACCTCAGACCAAAATCTACTTCAAAGACTGATGTTTCAAACTCAGAGGCAAAGTTGATGTATGCCATCAATGCTGGGAAAAAATTCTCTCTTCCTCACACTATTATGTTCCACATGTATAGAGCAATGGTGAAGGACAAGGGTCAACTTCCTTATCCGGCTCTTGTGACCAAGTTATTTAGACATTTGAATGTTCAGCCTCCCTAGATTCTACGTATTTAGAACTTGTGATCAAATGGTAGTGGGACTGAAAATGGTGTCTAAAATGCTTCGAAAGAACTCAACAAGGCGTTGGAGAAATTCAAGGAGAAAACCCCTGCTAAGACTCATCAAATCTCTTCGGCAGCAAAAAGAAAAGGGAAGGAGCCCATGGTTGCTCCATCCAAGAAAAGAAGAGCTCTCATCGTTGAGGATGAAGAAGATGAGAATGACATCACCATTTCTGCAATGGCATTGAAAAACCTGAGTCGTTCTGTTCCAGAATCAACGGAACGATAAGAGAAAGACATAGATGAGACAGAACAGAGGACTGGAGAAAGAGAAAATTTGGAAACATAGGAGAGAGAAGCAGAAGAAAGGGATGCAGAGGAGGAAAGAATTGAAGAAGAAGAAGAAGAAGAAGAGGAGAGAGGAGATCAAGAGGAAGCAGAGCATGAGGAACACTCTTCTCCACCTGAAGGCATGGAAACAGGGGGAGATCGTGAGAAAAGAGGAATGTCCTCATATCCTGCCACCAGTGAAGGAGTAAGCCACTCTCCAGCAGATCTAGATGACATATATGCCTCTCAATTTCCTGAGGAGGGACATGATGTTTCATCGCCCAATCTGCGTGACTATGCTGATTTGCCATCGTCTGCCTTTACTCCATCTGATCGTGCAGAAGCCAGTACGTAGACTGATAATTCAGCAGATTTTCGCAAAATTATTGATGTTCTCTTAGAGATGCGGGGTCAGATATATGCTCTGGGATGCGAAGTACAGAATTTGCAGATTGCAGGTCAAGCTTCTTTAGTTTCTTTGAATGATCAAATCCAAGCCCTTACTCTTTAGATTCAAGCAAATGCTAAGGGTGAAAATGTGGCTCAACTGAAGGAAGAGTTGAAAAAGCTGGAAGGCATTGTCCAGTCAATGGGAGATTTCCAGCTTGTTCGTGTTCCCAAGCATACTTGATTCCATTCTCTTTCCATCTCTACCTTTTTAATGATGACAAAAATGGGGAGATATGTGATGCATATTTGAACTTTGAACTTTTTGAACTTGAACTCTTGATTTGTTTTGATGTTTGAATTGACTTTTGTGTTTGGCATGGATTTGGATTTGGGATTGACTGGATTATTTGTTTATCTTAAGTACTATTGATATCTTATAGCTTTACTCATCTACAAGACTAACCTATTTTACGTGGTTGCAGATTCTAGTGTTATCATTAAGCCATTTATCTTTATGAGATATCCATATTTGCTTGAGTAATGTTTTGCGGAGTCAAAGTTATCCAAATCTGAAGGAAAGTTTTGTCACCATAAAAAAGAGGGAGATTGTTGGAGAAATCTTCATGGAGTGTTTTGAAGCTGACAAAATGTTTCCATCAGTCTAGTCTGAAGATTTGCAGACTCTTCTATTTAAAGTCTGAAGACCTCCGGACTGCCAAACTCAAGACCCAAAGTCTATTCTCATTGACAGTTTCTAGTCCATCGAAGAAGGCTTATCCAGGACTGGATGTTTCGTTAAGGATTTGACATTATCGACTGAAGAAGATCTCTTGGCTGAATATGACATAACGGAATCTTTTATTCAGATCAAGATTGATTCAGAGATTGAGGATCCGATGATTGGCGAAGTATACTTGGAAGGTTCTACTTATGGAAACCGAGATCCCGATTGTATGGGCGGCGGGATTGATGGGCTATCGTCATGTTCCTTAAATAGCTCGAATGATCTTCCTAATTGAGTCTATCCAACGGGAAGATTGGAAGAATTCCTTTGGTAAATGCCAATGGGTATGATGGCATAAAGGAGTATATAAGGAAGACGTTCTAGTTGTTCGAGTGTGTGTGCGATAGAAGAATTCCAAAGTCTAAAGCTCTTTGTACTTAGTCAATTCATTTACTGAGCGAAATCTTGTACGCAAAAGAGAGTCTATATTCTTGAGAAACCTTGAGGAAGTGTGGTAGAGTATCTACATTGTGGAATCAAGAGAGAGTTTTGCTGTAACAACTCTTTTGTTCATAGTGAAATCCAGCCGGTGGGCTGTTAGTGCGGAAGAGTGGACGTAGGCTTGGAATAAGCCAAACCACTATAATTTCTGTGTTCATTTTCTCTTCCCCTACTGTTTTACTTTGATCATACTTCGTTTTGTTAACAAAAGGAGAACTTCCTTTCTATTGTCTGCTTAGTATTGCTCACTTATCACGAGAAACTATTTTTACACCTATTCACCCCCCTCTAGGTGCTTACACTAGCTATCTCAGGTAGAACCGAGATTAAAAGGGTATAATGCCAATGTGAGACTGCGACAAGCAGACACCCTTTTAATTTCAACAAACTTTCTCAGTTAGACATCGAGCCGCACATATCATGTGCATGTCTATGTGCGTGCCATTTTCTTCATAAGTAAAATAATTTTTTTTTACTCAATTTACTTATTGACTCATGGCAATATGGGTCAATCATATAAGTCCTAGTTTTATATGCGATGGGAAGAGCTGATATCTAGTTCATTCTTGCTCCCAAGGAAGAGCTCCTCAGATGGTGGGACTAGTTAGATCAGCTTAGCCAAAAACATGTCGAAGTAAAGATCGGTCATCTCCTTCCATTGCTTCGAATCAATGTCCACTTTAGGGTCATGCGGGCAATACCACATTTCGGTGTCTGAAACATCCACCTTTGTATTCGATAAATTTAAACTAACTCCAACTCTAGAGGAGTATGGTCTCTCCATAGGAGTGCCCCCGGGAAAGGAGCTTGTTAGGCCACCGACGAACATCAACCTTGTGATTAGTCTAGCACGATTTTTAACAACTCATTCACTAAAGGGAACTGTTAAAGCCAACAATGATACTTTCCCACTATCATCTTTGACTGGATGTTTTGAAAAACAACCAATGGCCTAGAAAAGCAAATCTTCCTCTTAGCATTCTTTGGATTTATCGTCTTTCCTCATTGAAAGAATGCCATAAATCCTTCGATTGCATGGGTGGTAAATCAAGTCGGTATTGGGCTAGGATATATAAACATGGTTTTAGCATAAACATTTTTGTCCCTCAATTGTTTGAAGAAAATAAAGAAAAATCATGAGAATCGCCGGAAATTTTACAGATGTGGTTCTTTTCCCACATCAAAGGGTTTGGCACCTTATGCAAATATTTGAAATCAACAATTTCAAGCACCCACCACAAAGGTTTCAAATCCTAGAAAAATACTCCCCCAATAGGGAATGCTCTCATTGGATTAACTTCCTAAGGAACCCTCTTCCCGAGGCATTCTTATGGTGAGCTAAATGGTTCAATAAAGGATAAGTGTGCTTTGCACTTGAATATTATGACCCCGTCCCACTATTGGGTCTCTTAGAGACTACTTCATATTACCCATATAGGGTGGCTTGTCAGTACATGGTTCTTCAAGAAATCCCACCACCGCTCAATCAGGATTGTTTCGAGTCCTCTTCAACCGTGTGGGTTATGACTACTTAGATGAAATTCGTATAATCTAGAATGCATGGAGTAAATGCCACATTGAAACAATTGTCGTACCTAGAAGGCTTTAGGGATAGGAGAAAGCCCATCACGCATCCACGTTCTACATTCGAACCATAGGATTCCCAAGAAGCTAGTACCGGTGATCCCTAACGTAGTTGATAAATTCACTCAGCAATAACGGATTGAGTCTCTTGAGGGAAGTTTGGAGATGAGTAACAAACATGTATTGGAGCTAGTTCAAAAGAACAAGCGGCTTCGCAGGACTAGGACTTCCCATCGCATATAAAAAAGGTGACCTTGTCTTCTAGTGTGGATATTTAGGATTGTTTCATCTACTTCCTATCTTTTATGCTTTGTCTACTCCATGTTTAAGGAGTCTTATTTAGTGTTATGTAATCCTCCTTTGATAAATAAAAATGACTTGACCCTTTGCCATGGGCCAATGTTCTATCTATTTCCCCCGCTCACGTTCTTCTCATTCTGTGCAATGAGGGTAATTACGGCACAGCCGCATTTGCCGATCAAAAGCAAGAATGGCTGAAGAGAATGTACCGAGCCGTGTTGCAGTTATGGAAAGCGAAATGAAGCAAGCCTTTAATGTGCTTCATCGACTCTTGAAGTAGATAGACTCCATCTAGGGCAAACTTGCTCCCCCCCCCACTCGGCCTCAATCGAAGTATTGTTACCACAATCATCCATCAGGGGTGATCAAGGTAGAGATACTGACAATAACATTCCCAAATTGGAGGATGATCCACACCAAATCACAATTGAGAGAGCTAAACCCGACAGTTTGTCTAAGACTAAGCATGACAAGTGCCTCGAGAAGCTTGAGGAGAGGCTGTAACAATTGTAAGGCCTCCAAAATCCTACTCCATCTATTCCAAGGTCAAAATGCCAGAAAAATTCAAAATGTCCAAGTTTGAGAAATATGATGGCACAACCTACCTGAGGGCTCATTTGCAAATGTACTTGGTTCGAATGACCTAGTACGTCAATAATGCACCATTGATGATCTAGTTATTCTAATCAAGTCTGGTAAGCCTTGCCTTGAGGTGGTACATCACAAAGAATATGAACCTTCTCGAAACGTGGGGCGAGGTGAGTAAGGCATTTCTCAAACGATACAAGTTCATAATGGACATTACTCCTTCTCGAGAGGACCTTGAACATACGAAGAAGAAAAAGTTTGAGTCATTCAAGGAATATGTCATTAGACGGAGGCCGCCCAAATTAGTCCAAAACCAATTGATTTTGAGTTGAGAAAAATGTTTATCAAAATTCTCCCCTACGAGTATCACAATTGAATGGTAACCACAATCGTTGAATCATTTAATCAACTCATTCCAATAGGAGAACAAATTGAGATAGGATTAAGAGATGGATGGTTTAATGTGCCAACCTCTACAAGCAAAAAACTTGCCCCAAAGAAAGAGAAGGGGCCTGAAGTTGATATTAATGTAGTCTATTCTCTACAAATCGTGATCGTACTCTGACAATTCAAGTTTCCACTAGGCAACAAGGAGGAGGGGGTCAGTTCTCTAGTCAATCACGAGGTACTAGAAGACAATTCACCCTTCCCCCTGGACCCATATCCCAAGTATTGCTTATTCTCCAGAAGAAGCAAAGAGAGGAGGGTAGATAGGTGACGGACATGATGTTTCTCAAGTGCCATCAATGCCCGCCTTCAATGCCAAGCATGCCTCCGCAAAGAAGAAGAGATGGGATACCAGTTCGGCTAAGAGAGTTTGGCTGGTGAGCCAAGGATCAACGGTTAAACCTCCTTCGTCGACCAAACCGTCCTTGCCTATAAATAGGTGAGTTGTGAGCTCAGTTCGAGGAGGCAGCAAACTCAGAGAACTTCCCCTAAGAGACATCAAGGGAGGCTCAAGAGTAAGCAAGCCAAAGAGAGAAAGGCCAGATCTGAGGAGAGGCTGAAAGGGTGAGCTGAGAGTTGTGAGTAAGGGTAGACTGAAGGGTGAGTCACCAGCCGTCGTCACGCTTTGTTCGAGCCAAAGCCGCGATAGGTTCCATTTAGATTTGTCTCGTTTTTTTGGTGTCGGTTTCCTGAGGATCCTAGCCCAAAGACGAGTGAGGCAGGCAGACATAGCCCTATCTATTGAGCTCGTCTGCTGTGTGATGTCACCGAGCCAAGTAGGGCTCCTTCAACCGAACGCCTAAAGTACCTTGTTTTCACACTCTCCTTCGTCCGTCGGCCAAGTTGCAGTCATTCGGGTCATGTGAGTTCCCAACCTCATTTAGGTGCGGGCTGCATTTGTAGAGACTCTGGTGTCATTTACTTTGAATCCCGATTTGAATTTGAGCCTGTTGCTGTTGTTTCTAACCCCCATTCACCATTGCACCCCATACGTTCGATGAAATGCTTGACCGAAACATATGCATTGGTTCTTTTTTCCTCGTTTGTTTTCTTTGGTGTTCATGATTTGTCGAATACATTTGGTAAATCCCCACAGCCATCTTTCTACTCGATCTACCTCGTTTCGTGGTCGTTATCAGCACGCTTCATGGTTCCAATGGCGACTAGTTCTTGGCCGGCAAGGCTGAAGTATGGCGGTGGTGGTTGGGCATGGCTCCCTCGTTCTTGATTTTTTTATTATATATATTATTTTCTTAATTAAGTCTGAACCCTTTTTTTTAAGGTTTGAATGGACGGTCATCAGGGAAAGTGAGATCGGCAGTGTGTTGGTCATTTCGTGTGAAGGAAGGAGAGACCCAAGAGACTCAGGGGAGAGAGGTGAAGATTAAAAGAGAAAGAAAAAAAAATGGAACAAAAATAAAAAGAGGATGGAGGCTATTTGTTGTCTCTTGGTCCGTGAAGTACAAAAGATGGAGTTTATCACTTGTTAGTCTGACAACGTGGAGAGATAGAGAGGACGGGAATAAAGAGAAAAAAAAGAAAGAAAGAGAAGTACAACAAATGAGAAAAGATAGCATGATAAAAGACAAAATAGGTATTTCCCTCTCTTGTTAAATCTACCTTGTGCAGAGGGGTCTTCCAAAAGAAGACCACGTGAAAAAAATAAATAAATAAAAAAAAAAAAAAAAAAAAAAATAAGGAAGTGACAAAAGAAAGGAGAAAGAAATATTAAAAATGAGGACTAAAGGCATGCGCGTCATTCGGGTTGGGCAAGCGTGACCGGGTTGGTCAGGCTGGACCTAATCGGGCCAGCACCTAGATTTGACCAATCCGGGTTCGTATATTTTCATTTTATTTCCTGTATAATAATAAAAAAATCGAAAATAATTAATAAAAATAATCTATTTTTTGAAAATTAAAAAAAAAACTAAAAATATTTTACATTTTCCCACAAATCAAAAAAGTCAAAATTGATTTACATTTCCCAAAAAACCAAAAAAAAACCTAAAAGATGTTTTTTTTTCTACAAATGAATGGAAAAATCCTTAGAAAATTCAAAAAAACTGGAAAAGCATTGGTGATTAACTAGTATAATCAAGTCCCCGATCCTAGTTTCTCTAGTTGCGCATGAGTGAAGTATTTCTCCCGATATTTCACTTGGGTTTCTAATTGACTTACCTCAAATCAATTAGTGGCGACTCCTATTTAAAATTGACTTGCAAGTTAAAAACATGAACCATAAGTCGTGAATTGGTGGGTTTAGGAGAGCCCGAGCGAAACATAATAAACTTAGTGAGCCATTAGCCTCCGCACGTGCCTATGCATAAGAGTGCCCCAAAAAATGAGGTCGCGACAATGTATTTCTTGGATTTGTGTATCTACTTAATTCTTGATTCATGTATCTCCTGGATTTTTATATCTATTTAATTCATGTATATACTAGATTCTTGTATTTATTTATTTCATGGTTCATATACTGTTTTTGTACATGAATTCAAAAACTCCATAAATAGATTTCAAAATCTTCATTCCGATAAGAAGCAAAAAATCACCAACATTTCCTCTCTTCAAGTTTCCTCTAAGTGTGTTGATTTCAAGAAATATTTGACAAAGTCATAATCGTATAATGCTAATAACAATAGGTTTGAGTTGTTGTATTTGGGAAGGCGAAGTTCATGAAGTTGCTTAGCACTTTGTTAGCTGGAACTAATCATCTTAAAGCGTTTCGGTTAATTTTACCTCACATCTAGTTCTTGTTTATTTTATTGTCACTTTCTTGGTAAATTTTCTAGTGACAACAAACAGTGTTATGTATCTTTCCCCAATATATGTCTTCTCCTCCTCCTCCTCCTCCTCCTCCTCCTCTTCTTTATTTTCCAATAGACATCGCAGTAAAAGGGGTGTTCATACTAATCAATGACATGGACTCTGTAAGCAAGTGGGCCACGAGACTACATGACAAGGTCGAGCATGGAAGATTGAGGGCCAAGATGGCAGTGAGGAATTTCACAAAGAAGGGCGAGATCATGAGGGAGGTTGCAAGGGAGTTCAATGTGCACAACGCCTACTTCTTGTGGGCAGGTGAAGGTGTTTAAAGAGCATATATACTTGTGCCTTCTCACCATGAATAGGTCAAGATGGTTGCTCATGGAAGAGATCTTGATCTCTTAGTCCATGAGCTGAATCAAAGTGGTCAATGATCAATTTATCTTATAAGTAGTTGCTTGTCAAATTAGAATTTTGTGGTAGCTACATTTTAACAAGACTATTGGCACCCGAATATGCTTTAATTTTCTCCTCCTTAATTAACTATCCGTTAGCTTCTCGCTCTCCCGTTCTAGATTTCTCTCTCCCAAGAAGAGTTTCCTCTACCTTTGGTTTAGTCATGGCCCCACTCCCCTTCAACCCAGACCCTAATCAAAACCCCTAACCCCCTGCTTTTTGCCCTTCGTCTCTCCTTATGATTATAATACCTCTATCTTGTGCCTGTAGTATTTCTTGGGAACTATTCCATTAATCAATGAAGCTTTTTCCATGCTGCATTTGACCTCCTTCTCACAAAAATGCAACACTTTTACCAAGCTCTAGTAAAATTGGAACTAGACCTCAACGTAGCCTCCCTCCCATAGCCATGCCCTCCTCCCCAAGAATCTCTTTTCATTTCCATCCTAAAACCCTAACTTTACCCCTACTCTTTCTCTTAGCGAAACCCTAGATCCTCTCGTGTGATATTCGGGAGAGCTATGCACATCATCTAGTATCACACTGTTATATCTATACATTAATAGACATAACCTCTCCCGATTCGCAGTCTTACACACCCTTCATTGCCTTAGGTTTGTTTCTTTGCATCTCCTTTAGGGCTTAAGCCACTACGCTTGCTGTCCAATCCAAATCCTCTCCCGATTTGATGCTCGGCTGGCTAGCCTACATGGAAAACGCAAGAGCGGACCCTCGCCTAGAGCTTCTCTATAGGGAATTGGGTGACATGTGATTAATAGATAGTATAATCGATTTGGAGGACTTAAATACTTCGAGCATGAAAGGGATTGTTGTGCTATGTTGATAGTGTAGATATTACCCCTCTATTAATTTTCAAGTTTTCCAAAGTACTATGAAGAAGGCATAGAAAGTAGATAGTGTAGATATTACCCCTCTGGAGCAAGGACTATTCTTATTTGCTTTCAAAATAGAGGGGAAATCCAAACGTGTGATGAATGGAGGTCTGTGGTCCTTTGCAAATTATTGTTTGTTGCTTAAACCTTGGGAACCTAACATTCCCCCTCGATGTTATAATTTCTCGGGAGCTTTTTGGGTACACATCTATGGCCTCTGGTAGAATGGCGAAATGAAGAAGTTGTAAGAGGGATTACAAACGATCTAGGAGAAGTTGTAGAGATTAAAATGGAATCGAAGGAGGCTACTTGCCTTTGTAACGAGGGAAAGTGAAAGTTGAATTAGATATATTTGCACTTTTAAAACAAGAAGTGTTGTTAAACATGTAGGGAATAAAATCTATCTAAAGTATAAATATGAGAGGTTACCTCATTTTTGCTATGCCCGTGGCAAATTGGGTCATTTCACTACCCATTGTGCTGAAAACCAAGTTGATGTGGACAAAATTGAGGAATTATGCTTCAAGTACTATAGCCAGAGAGTTCAGTCCTCTATGGAAGATTTTTTATGAAGATGAGTAAGAGGATAGTGCAACAAAGGAAGTAATACTTGAAACTCAAGAAGCTCTGAATCATATGGAGATTACCAACAAATCCCCCCGAACGGTAGCTGTATGGATAGCCTTGAAAAAGAAAGGAAATGGATCATGATATTCCAAGCGAGATACAAGGGAAACCTAACGCTCCATTTCTGTTATTAACATGGCCAGACAAAGGAAACTCTCCTTTAACTCAGACACAAGGTCTCGTGGTAGAACTAAACCAAAAAAAAAAAAAAAAAAAGGGGGGAAATAGGAAAGCATATAAGCAAGAAACAGAAAAGATCAGCCCTTATGGCAGTAAGAGGGTAGACCGGGAGCATTTGGATGAGACACAACTCTTAGAAACCCATATCCAAATTGTGAAGGGAGAGGATACATGGGCTTTGGTGGCTAGCCCTAATAAGGTATCGGGTACCAATGAACATCTTAAGCTGGAATTGTCAGGGGCGGAGCCACCCCTTGACAATTCAGGAATTGAAGGCCTTAGCGGCTCGTAACAGGCCTAGTATAGTGTTCATAACAGAAACAAAGAACAAGGAATAGACGGTGCTCAAAATAAAGAAGAGGATGAAGTTCCAAAATTACTTTGTTGTGGACCTAATCGAGATTGCAGGGAGGCTAGCTCTTATGTGGAATGAATGAATTCAGGTATCAATTGACTCTTTCTCTATTGAGTTTATAAATGCTACTTGTACATGGGAGGGTAACAAGACAATTATGAGAAGTACGTTTGTGCATGCACCGTATACTTTCCAAAAAAGAATGATGTAATGGGACGAACAGAAATATATCAAGTCTCACAACTCTCTATCTTAGATTTGCCTTGGTGATTTTAATGAAATTCTCTATCACTGAGAGAAGGTTGGAGGGAGACTAGTTGAATATTACTGAATGGAAACATTTCGAGAAGTCCTAAATGAATGTTCTTTCATGGAATTGGAAGGAAAAGGATGTGCGCTCACGTGAGTGAATAACTGAGAAGGAGATAACTTTATCAAAGAAAAACTCTACCAAGTCTTATGCACTGTAGAACGGAGGGTTTCTTTCCCAGAAGCTTTAGTATTCACCTTGCCAACGATAGGTTCTGATCACTATCCCTTACTAATGTCTCTCTTGGCTGAAAGGTCGAAGCGGAAAAAGGGACTTCAAGTTTGAAGTCTTTTGGTTGGAAGATATGGAATATGGGGACATCATACACATATTTTTGAATGATCCAAATGTGAGCAATCTGAGTTTGTGGGCAAAATTACAATAAGTCACAAGATCATTGGAGGTTTGGAGTAAAAAATCTTCAAATGCCCAGAAGCAAATTAGATCATTAAAAAAAGAACTTGAATCCATCATAAATATCAAAGAGGCTGAGTATGACAAAAAGAGGGTCCAAAGTGTAAAAGAAAATATTGAGCTATTGTGGAAGCAAGAAGAGATGTTTTAGGGGATGCGATCAAGAATTACATGGCTGAAATGGGGCAATAGGAATATTAAATACTTTCATGCTACCACAATTTAACGCAAACAAAGAAATAGAGTTTCTATGCTCCAAGTTTCGGATGGTGAGTGGAGTAAAGACCAGGGAAGATTGAAAGAGGCAATGTTAGCATTTTTTATTGAAATATACAGCTTGAATGAATCTCGCAACTTCCAGCCCATCATTGACCAATGCCCTACTATAGTGAGGGATGAAATGAATGCAACGTTAATAGCCAGAATTACTCTATAGGAAGTAAAAGAAACTATCTTTCAACTAGGTACAATTAAAGCCCTAAGGCTAGATGGTTTGAATGGTCAATTTTATCAACATCATTGGATGGACATTCAAAATGATATTTTGAAAATGGTAGAGGACTTCATGGAGAAAGGGTTTCTAAACTCGATTTCGAATAGATCCCAAATTACACTTGTCCCTAAAATCCCCAACCTAGAAAATTAGATCAGTTTCGTCGATTAGCCTTTGTAACTTTACTTATAAGATCATTTCAAAGTTGTTGGCAAATCAAATTAAACAATGGCTTCCTAAGCTAATAGAAATAGAACAAAGTGCTTTTGTGAGTGGAAGACAAATTCAAGATAACGTTCTCATAATCCAAGAGGTTTTCCACCAACTTAGAACTAGGAAAATGAAGAAAAAATTCCAAGCTGTGCTTAAACTAAACATGAAGAAAGCTTAGAGATAGAATTGAATGTTACTTCCTAAAGGCTTGTATGTTGAAGATGGGTTTCTACACTAAATGGGTATGATGGATCATGCAATGCGTGACCACCGTCTCTTTCAACATGAAGTTCAATGGGGAATCTCTATCTTATTTTCAACCAACTTGAGGTATTCGACGAGGAGACCCTCTTTCCCCTTACCTTTTCATACTTGTTGCAAATGTCTTATCTCTACCAATGAAAAAAGCAGTTGATGTGGGAAGAATAGAAGGCATTAGACTCATTAGACTAAATAGACATTGCCCCACACTATCCCACCTACTGTTTGTGGACAACTTTGTCTTCTTCTTGGATGGTAAGGTTATGAATGCCAAAACCTAGCTAATATCTTAAATCAATATTGTGTTGCAACTAGTCAAATAGTACATTTGAACAAATCAAGGATCTTTTTTAGCTCAAGTTGCCCTCAGAATTTAAGAAGGAATATGGCATGGGAGCTGAGACTCCTAAAGATTGAAAAAAACGGGAAATATTTAGACATTCCCTCTAATTGGGGAAGTTCAAAAAACAAATGTTTGCATGGATATTGGTTAGGGCGAACATGAAATTGGAAGGACAGAAGGAAAATTTGATGTCCAAAGTCGGGAAAGAAATTCTACTGAAAGCAATGGTTCAGGCTTTACCGCAATATGCAATGTCAATCTTTAAAACTCCAATATCTATTTGTAAAAATATTGAGCAGAAGATCGTTTCCTTTTGATGGAAAAACAATGAGTTGAAGCTGGAATACACTGGAAAAGTTGGAATATAATGAAATCCCGCACTATGGATTCAACTTTTTAAAGGGCTATACTTTCCCAATGCAGATTGTTGGCACACAGGGAAGGGGCACCAATCTTCGTGGGGATGGCAAGGCTTACTAATTAGGAGGGGTGGAAGATCATAATCAATTCAATGGGCAGTGGGCGATGGAGAATCAATTAGATTATGTGAAGATATGTGGCTAAAGCTAGGCATAATTACAAGACCAGCTGATCGAGAAGACCCTAAGCTTGTAACCGAGTTAATTGATAAGCATAGCTTCTCATGGAAAGAAGACAAACTGCAAAACTTGTTTCAAGATAGAATTGCCAATGAAATATTAGCGATCCCCATTCTGTCCACAGGAGAAAAAGACAAACTTATTTGGATCGCAGCAACATCAGGCTTCTATTTAGTGAAAAGTGGGTATAATCTGTTAAGAAATGCAGATACAAACTCATTGCATATTGAAGCATCATCCTCGTACCAAAAGCCTAGAGCTCTATGGTGCAAGATATGGAACATGCAGACTCTACCAAAAATCAAAGTCTTTATGTGGAATCTATGCCAGAATGCACTCCCCACAAAGGATAACTAACTCGGACAAAAATCATACATGATCCGATAAGCCATCTGTGCAAAACAAAGCCTGAAACAACAAAGCACCTCTTCTGCCCCCAGACAACCAGAGTGTGGTCAAACTCACAAATCCGCATACAAATAAAGAGTGAAGGACTTACTAGGATTGATCGATGGCTCATTAACTACAAGAGCAACTTACTTGAAACACCCACCCTCAAATTAGTTGCCGAAGTACTCTAGTTTGTTTGGAAAGAGAGGAATGGGGCCATCTTTCAAGCAAATATGCTAGCTGAAACACTCACAAAGCATGAAAATTTCAGACTTTGGAGTTCCAATAAGAAGAATTGCTCAATGCAAGACCATATCTCTTTGTCGAGCTAGTTTCCCCCGGCCTCAGAGTCCCTGAAAATCAATATTGATTGAGCATTCAAAGCCGGAACAAACATAGGAACAATCGCAAGAATGTGCAAAGATGTCGCCGGAGTAGTAATCGGTGGATTTGCGCATCAACTGAGAGTGCAATATCCACTTCATGCTGAACCCTAGCTCTTTTGGAGGGGGTGGAGTTCAAAAAGCATGGTAAAAGAGAAAAGCAAAAAGCAAAAGTACAACTATTGAATCTAACTGCCTCACTTTAGTTCAGGCACTTTTGGGAGAAAAGCCAAGTACTGTGGGAAGTCTCTGCACTTATCAAGAAAGGCCGAGCCACAATTTCTTCTTTGCCCAAATTAATCTTGACCCACTGCTTCGGAGATCAAAATAAAGCTATGGATTGGGTCGTTAAAGCCTAACTTCGTCAATTGCTCCCTCTAAACTGGGTCTCAAGTCCCCCAACCTTTGTTGGATGTTCTTTATTCTGAGGCCCATTTGGGTTCTTATTCTACTTTACCTACTTGAAGTGACATGAAATGAGGCTTTTTCTATCAAAAAAATTGGATAAGTGCATTGGAAGTCTTAAAATTTGTCTAGAAAATGCAATTAAGTCCTAAAACTTTCTGTTACAATTAAGTCCTAAAACTTATCATAAAGTGCAATTAATTACTAAAACTTTCAAAAAATGCAATCAAGTCCTAAAACTTGTCAAAGTGGTTCAATCTAAGTCCTTCTATTGATTGCACCTTTTGAAAATTTTAGGACTCGGTTGCACTTTCAAAACAAGTTTTGGGACTTTATTGAACCTTTTGAAAGTTTTAGGACTTGATTGAATTTTCAAAACAAGTTTTAGGACTTAATTGTACTTTTTGAAAATTTTAGAACTCAATTGTATTTTCATGATAAATTTTAGGACTTCTAATGCACTTATCCAATAATAATAATAATAATAATAATAATAATAATAATAATAATAATAATAATAATAATAATAACTATTTGTTGAGATTCTTTCATGACAAGAGGGCTTCATTAGATGCTCGTATTGCATGCATTTTGTTTCTTATTAGGCCTCATTTGTTTCGCAGAAAATGAACGATTTGAAAAATATTTTCTTAAAATCAATCACTTATATCGTTTAAAATAATTAATCAATAAAAAAATGTTCATTATCAATAGTAATTTATTCGAAAACATTTTCGTAAACGATGAAATGTCTTTCGTTTATTCATTTTTGTAAGGGAAGATCTCTAACAACTCTTATTCTAAAATAAATGAAGTGAATTCTAGATATGCATTCTTGGGGAAAAGATATTGAGGAATTTCTTTTTTTTTTTTTAACAAAAAAAACTGAATCTTATATATATTCGCAAGGTGTATAACAATTCTTTTTATTAATCATGATGATGAGAATCCATCAACTTTTGTTAAGAACATGAAAATAGACATCAAAAGCTGCCAAAAGAAAACGGAGAATTTCCACTAAAAGAAACAGAGAAATAAATGTCGTTGGAAGATGATACTGAGAAAATCACCTGGAGCTTTCTATAGACGAGCAAACGGAGAAGAGAGAAGAAATTATTCTGCTTTACACTGGGGATGATTCTACACTGTTGCTTGCCTTTTTCATACAATGCCGATGGAACAAAAATAAAGATTTCTACAATGGTGAAAGCTATCAAGAGAGGGAAATTGACATTCTTACTAAGTTTCATCCTCTCTTTTCTTTTTCTTTTTTCCTGGCCAAATCACCAAGTTTCATCCTTAATAAACTTGGTATGTATACGTAACCATACCTATTTCTCCTCCAGTCTTAGGTACACTCCTAATATTACATGTTTCCATTGTCATCTAGATAGCTGAATCTGAAAGAAGAAGATAAAAACGATGTAAGGCACACACATAGGCAAAGCTTTTAGCACCAAAGGGGAAAAAAAGGAAAGAAAATGAATAAAATTAAGGACTCGTCTACATAGATGCACCAGCATCTACGCAACTGTTTATCACTCTAGTTAAGCGACATTTGCAAGCATTCTACGAAAAAGTTTAAGTCTCTTTATAAAAACGTATTTACTCTACTCTACATTGTTGTGTTAGCCCCAATAATTTTTTAATCCATGAGGCAAAAAATCCATCCTTCAAAGCTAGTCCTCACTCACGGATTTTGAAAGTAGAAGTTTGAACTTCTTTTTCTAATCTTTTGATTAATTCAATTGCAAGAGCATACTTATTGTTCGTTGACTTGGGCCTAGCGTCTATCTTGCCAAGTGTGTTCGCAACTTCAAACCAAGAATGCAGCACGATTTCTTGTTTGAACACTTTCTTTTAAGAGCACGAATCTCCTGTGTTTGATCTCAATTTGCGATTAGTGTGCTTTGGATTAATATTATAACCTGTCTTATTTTTCACCTTGATTGCGTTGGTTGTAATTCATTTTGATGCGGACTTTAAGTAGATGTAATTTATAAGTCTTGTTTTGATTTAAGTCTAGTTTGAAATGTTTTGATTAAAGTTTGCCTTCACACTTGTAGTGATTTTGCTAACAATTGCGCAGATTTTCTCAATTTAAATAGGCTTCCTAGTTTGAGTTGGTGTGCTAATTTAAGTAGTTTTCCCAGGGAAGAAGGACACAAGTAGTGTCAAATTTGTGTACGGCACTCCCTTTTATATCAAAAAGTTTTGTTTGGATTATTTAAGAGTCACTTTTTTGAAAAAACGATCACTTAAGTGCCAACTCCAATTTGGGTCGTCGGAAATCCAATATAACTATATTTTATTAATTTCATATAACCCTTAAATGACATTGTTTAAAAGCTATAAATAGTGATCATTTGAGTGCCCAATTTTCTTTAAAGTACTCACTCTAGTGTTAGTTGTTGTTAAAAAGTAATCACTTCAATGCCAAGCACATCACGTGGAAATGCCACCAGTACTAGAATTTTTTTAAATAATATAGCAAGTCATATAGTCTCGTATTATTTTGGGCCGGAATTTCTCGCCATTGGCACTTATGGCATTTAAGTAATTGGTGAAAACTTTTGATACTAAAGTGAGTATCGTACACAACTTTTAACATGCTAATCTTCTTCCACCATTTTCCTAGTCTCAGTTGCTTTCCTCCTATGTATAGGTTTCCTAATTTGAGTATGTTTTCTAATTTAAGTAGGTTAGCTCATTCGAATAGGCTTTCTAATCTAAATAGTTTTCCCAATTTAAGTAGAATTCCTAGAGTAAGTAAGTTTTCTAATTTGAATAAGTTTCTTATTTTGAGTAGATTTCCTAGTTTAAGTTGCTTTCCTAATTAGTGTAGGTTGCCAAGTTCAAGTAGGTTTCCTGACTTGAATAGGCTTCCCAATTTGAGTATGTTAACGAATTTGAATAACTTAATTAGTTTAAGTAGGTTTCCTAATTTGAGTGGATTTTCTAGTTTAATTTCCCAATTTGAATAACCTTCTTACTTTAAGTAGATTTCTAAATTGAATAGGCATCCTAATTTAAATTAGCTTGTTTTCTAGTTTGTTTGTTTGTTTATTTATTTATTTATTCTAATTTGAGTAGTTTTCCTTGTCTAAGTTGGTTTCCTAACTTGAGTATGCTTTCTAATTCAAGTCGGTTTATCCGATTTGAATAGGCTTCCTATACTAAGTAGCTTTCCTAATTTAAGTAGATTTCCTAAAGTAAGTTTCCTAATTTGAGTAAGTTTCTTAATTTGAGAAGATTTCCTAGCTTAAGTTGGTTTCCTAATTAGTGTAGGTTGCCAAGTTCATGTAGGTTCCTAACTTGATAGGCTTCCGAATTTGAGTATGTTTCCTAATTTGAATAAATTAATTAGTTTAAGTAGGTTTCCTAATATGAGCGGATTTTCTAATTTAAGTAAGTTTCCGAATTGAATAGCCTTCTTAATTTAAATAGATTTCGTAATTTGAATAGGTATCCTAATTTAAATTAGTTTGTTCATAGTTTATTTATTTATTTATTTATTTATTTATTTTTTTATTTTTTAATAGACTTCTAATTTGAGTAAGTTTCCTTCTTTAAGATTATTTCTTGATTTGGGAAACTTCGATTTCGTTTGTTTCGCTAAAAATGTGACATTTTGGAAAATATTTTCTAAGAAGTCAAGATTTGAAATAATTAACAATTAGTTGGCATGGTCAACCTTGCATGGCTTAAATATTGTTTTAATGGCATTAACTTTAATAACTTGATGGTTAATGCTAACAAAGTTGGATATGTTTAAGATGTAAAGTCAATGTTTTATAGGTGGTGAAGAAACATATAGGGCAATCACACAATAATGGATATGAAAGATATGATATGTTTTTAATTATTAGGCAATTACAAATTAACTTCTCTATTTATCGTCAGTGGCTAGACTTATATATACCCTGATATCGATATTAACTTTATTAGCATATATATACCCTGATAACGATATTAACTTTATTAGCATATATATACCCTGATATTGTTATCAACTTTATTAACTTGTTGGTTAATGCTAATAAAGTTGGATATGTATAAAATGCAAAGACAATATTTTATAGTTGGTGAAGAAACAAATAGGGTAATTACGCATTAAGGGATATGAAAGAGAAGATATGATTTTAATTATTTGGCAACTATAGATTAGCTTCTCTAATCATCGTCAGTGGCCAGACTTATATATATCTTGATATTACGAGCATAGTGAAACAAATAGATCACGAAAGCATTTCTCCTCAGCAAAACTGTTAACATATTATCCCTACAAAAGCCCTTTTGACTTGGGAGCAATGGTGAAACCATCCACATCCATTATGTTGCTCATGTTTTTGCTAATTGCCATTGGTTCTCTCTCTCTCTCTCTCTCTCTCTCTCTCTCTCTCCACGAATAAGAATAAGAAAGATGTTCACGGATTGATGATTGATGTTATATGGTAGGTATACAAAGCATGGAAGTACAGTCATGTATTGGTGACGAGGAATGCGGTCCACTAAACTGTTGTGAGTGTCGACAAGACGCTAGATGTTATTGCAACTGCACACAAGGAAAGTTTCGTTGGAGATCTTGAGGAAAAAGGAATGCACAAGAAGTTCCTTGAAAAAAAATGAAAATCCATAAATCTCTTGTGCCATTAAAATAAAAACTTTTCGGTTGTTCTCTCCCTCCTCCCTTCTCTCCCTCTCTCCACCCCGTCTACACGTGCATGTGTGAAAGACAGATGGCATGTATTGATCGAAAAAGAAGTGAGTCAGGGAGATTGGTGGCCAAACACAACCATATAAATCATGTTGACATCTCAATTTTTACCGACAAAATCAAACTTTAAAAGAAAAAAAATGAATGAAATTGAATCTAATTTGATTCTTTGGGCCTAGTCGATTCGCACAAGCATGAACATTCAATCCAATTCATCCAAGCCTAAAGTATCAAGCCCACTATTGCGATTTAAAGCAATTAGTATAGCCCATTAGTTCACGATACCCATGGCTCATAGAACTTAAATGAGAAGGAGAGCCCACTATGGATCAATGGTAAGAAAAACTCTAAACAAGAAAAAACCTATTTTAAAGAGGAGGTCGGCGGCTGTGCAAAGGAAAAAAAAAAGGTCCTCTTGAAAGTCAAAGTTCTCCGGGCCAAAAAAAAAAAAAAAATCAAAGTTCTGTTTATTTTTTTTTAAGTGAAAAAAGGGTGGCTCTCTCATTAAAAAAAGACTTGGACATTGCGGAGGTGGCACAAAAAGGGAAGGAAAAAAAAAAGATAGTCTGATCACAAAACACCATAAATTAATTTATTTATGATAAATTTATTTTAAATTAATTTTTATCATCAAAAATCATAAATTAGTACACTTATGACAAATTTACCTTTAATTAATTTTTTACCATCAAAAACCAAAAACTAGTACATTTATGATAAATTTATCCTCCGTTACAAATCGCAAATTGGTATACCTATGACAAACAGAGAGTAAAATTCTAAACCGGTACACTCGTCAAGGGTCACATATCATCCAACTCAGTAATTTGACTGTAAAATTTAAGGATAACTAACATGAGTTAAATTTGTCAAAAATGTACCATTTTGGGATTTTTGGAGATCAAAAAATTCATTTGGGACGCATGTGTACCAATTGTGGGTTTTTAGTGTTAATAACCCTTTCATTTTTAGGGACACTCGACGTAGGTACTCGGGCAAAAGAAGAAAAGAGCAGAGACATATTTTTCCTTTTGTCTTCTTCAACACCAAGTGCTTGGTGCGATTCATTTGGTTGTAAGTTGTTAGGCTTGATTTTCATCAATAATGAAGTTATTGCGTCTTCGTATTTCATTTGACATGTGCCGTGTTTACTGCATTGAAAGTGACGAACGGCCAGCATGATGGTGGTCGTCAGAGGTGAACTTGATTTTCTGGCAGTAAATCAATGTGGTGATTAGTGATGACCCGGTGGTGTTAGGCTGATATATGGTAAGTGATGGATGATGGTGGTCAGGGATGAAGGTCTAGCGCAGCCGGAGATGAAGTCTGATCAAGAGGGGCGTCGCTAGTTTCTGGGAAGAACACGGCATATTAGGAGTTAAAGGAGCGGAAGTAAAGAGATTGTTCGTTGACTTGGGCTCTAGGTCTATCTTGCCAAGTGTGTTCGCAACTTCAAACCAAGAACGCGGCACGATTTCTTGTTTGAACACTTTCTCTTAAGAGCACGAATCTCTTGTGTTTGATCTCAATTTGCGATTAGTGTGCTTTGGATTAATATTATAACCTGTCTTATTTTTCATCTTGATTGCCTTGGTTGTAATTCATTTTGATGTAGACTTTAAGTAGATGTAATTTATAAGTCTTGTTTTGATTTAAGTCTAGTTTGAATGTTTTCATTGAAGTTTGCCTTCACACATGTAGTGATTTTGCTAACAATTGCGCAGATTTTCTCAATTTAAATAGGCTTCCTAGTTTGAGTTGTTTTGCTAATTTGAGTAGTTTTCCTAGGGAAGAAGGACACGAGTAGTGTCAAATTTGTGTACGGCCTTCAATTTCATATCAATTTTCTTTAAAGATAAGTTAAGTGTTATTTTTTTAAAAAGGATCACTTAAGCGCCAACTCCAATTTAGGTCCTCGAAAATCCAATGTAACTATATTTTATTAATTTTATATAATCCTTAAACGACATCGTTTAAAATTTTTAAATAGTGATCATTTGAATGCTCAATTTTATTTAAAGTAATCACTCTAGTGTCAATTGCTGTTAAAAAGCAATCACTTTGCGTCAAGTACATCACGTGGAAATGCCACGTGTACTGGAATTTTTTTCAATAATATATCAAGCCATATGAAATTTTTAATTATAAAAGCCACGTATTATTTTGAGCAGGAATTTCTCACCGTTAGCACTTAAGTAATCGTTTTTCTCTAATTTGGCACTTAAGTAATCCGGCAAAAATTTATAATACTAAAGTCAGCGTCATACACAACTTTAAGCACTATAGTGTTCTTCCGCCATTTTCCTAGTCTAAGTTGGTTTCCTCATATAAATAGGGTTCCTGATTTGAGTATGTTTTCTAATTTAAGTAGGTTATTTGATTTGAAAAGGCTTCCTAATCTAACCACCGCCCGCAGCGACGCAGCTGGCACGGGCTTTCTCCCCCTCACGAAGGGAAGAAGTTCGAATCCCAGAAGTGTCATTAGGGATTCTTACCTGGAAAACTGTGGTGGTGAGTCCTGCAGTCGCTCTCCCAAAGTTTGCTCGCCGGCTGTCGGCTTACAGGTTCAATGGGTTACCAAAAAAAAAAAAAAATAGGCTTCCTAATCCAAATAGCTTTCCCAATTTAAGTGGACTTCCTAGAGTGAGTTTTCTAATTTGAATAAGTTTCTTAATTTGAGTAAATTTCCTAGTTTAAGTTGGTTTCCTAATTGGTGTAGGTTGCCAAATTCAAGTAGGTTTCCTAACTTGAGTAGGCTTCCCAATTTGAGTATGTTTATGAATTTGAATAACTTAATTAGTTTAAGTAGGTTTCCTAATTTGAGTGAATTTTCTAGTTTAAGTAGGTTTCCCAGTTTGAATAGCCTTCTTACTTTAAACAGATTTCTAATTTGAATAGGCATCCTAATTTAAATTGGCTTGTTTCCTAGTTTATTTATTTATTTATTCTAATTTGAGTATAAGTTGGTTAGCTAATTTGAGTAGTTTTCCTTGTCCAAGTTGGTTTCCTAATTTGAGTATGTTTTCTAATTCAAGTAAGTTATCCGATTTCAATAGGCTTCCTATTCTAAGTAGCTTTCCTAATTTAAGTAGATTTCCTAAAGTAAGTTTCCTAATTTGAATAAGTTTCTTAATTTGAGTAGATTTCCTAGCTTAAGTTGGTTTCCAAATTAGTGTAGGTTGCCAAGTTCAAGTAGGTTCCTGACTTGAGTAGGCTTCCGAATTTGAGTATGTTCCCGATTTGAATAAATTAATTAGTTTAAGTAGGTTTACTAATATGAGTGGATTTTCTAATTTCAGTAAGTTTCCGAATTGAATAGCCTTCTTAATTTAAATAGAATTCATAATTTGAATAGGTGTCCTAATTTATATTGGTTTTTTCCTAGTTTATTTATTTATTTATTTATTTATTTATTTATTTATTTATTTATTTATTTATTTATTTATTTTTATTTATTTATTTATTTATTTATTTAATAGACTTCTAATTTGAGTAAGTTCTTTCTTTAAGATTATTTCATGATTTGGGAAACTTCAATTTCGTTTGTTTCACTAAAACTGTGACATTTTTGGGAAATATTTTCTAAGAAGTCAAGATTTGAAATAATTAACAATTAGTGGGCATGGTCAACCTTGCATAGCTTAAATATTGTTTTATTGGCACAAACTTTAACAACTTGATGGTTAATGCTAACAAAGTTGGATATGTTTAAAATGTAAAAGTCAATGTTTTATAGATGGTGAAGAAACATATAGGGCAATCAAACAATAATGGATATGAAAGAGGATATGTTTTTAATTAGTGGGCAATTACACAATAACTTCTCTAATTATCGTCAATGGCTAGACTTATATATACCCTGATATTGGTATCAACTTTATTAACTTGTTGATTAATGCTAATAAAGTTGGATATGTATAAAATGCAATGTCAATATTTTATAGTTGGTGAAGAAACAAATAGGGTAATTACACATTAAGGGATATGAAAGAGGATATGATTTTAATTACTTGGCAATTACAAATTAGCTTCTCTAATCATCGTTAGTGGCTGGACTTATAAATACCTTGATATTACAAACATAGTGAAACAAATAGATCACTACAGCATTTCTCCTAAGCAAAACCATTAACATATTATCCCTGCAAAAGCCCTTTTGACTTGGGAGCAATGGTGAAACCATCCACATCCATTATGTTGCTCATGTTTTTGCCAATTGCCATCGGCTCTCTCTCTCTCTCTCTCTCTCTCTCTCTCTCTCTCTCTCTCTCTCTCTCTCTCTCTCTCCATGAATAAGAATAAGAAAGATGTTTACGGATTGATGATTGATGTTATATGGCAGGTATGCAAAGCATGGAAGTACAGTCATGTCTTATTGATGCAGAATGCGATCCAGTAAGCTGTTGTGAGTGTCAAGAGAATACCTGTAATTGCAACTGCACACAAGGAACGAGTTTCGTTGGAGATCTTGAGGAAAAAGGAATGCGCAAGAAGCTCCTTGAAAAAAAATGAAAATCCATAAATCTCTTGTGACATTAAAATAAAAACTTATCGGTTGTTCTCTCCCCCCTCCCTTCTCTCCCTCTCTCCACCCCCTCTACACATGCATGTGTGAAATAGAGATGGCATGTATTGATCGAAAAAGAAGTGAGTCAAGGGGTTTGGTGGCCAAACACAACCATATAAATCATGTTGACATCTCAATTTTTACCGACGGAATCAAACTTTAAAAGAAAAAAGAAATGAATGAAATTGAATTTGATCTGATTCTTTGGGCCTAGTCAATTCGCACAGGCCTAACCATTCAATTTAATTCATCCAAGCCTAAAGTATCAAGCCCACTATTCCGATTTAAAGCAATTAGTATAGCCCATTAGTTCATGATACCCATGGCTCATAGAACTTAAATGAGAAGGAGAGCCCACTATGGATCAAGGGTAAGAAAAACTCTAAACAAGAAAAAACCTATTTTAAAGACGAGGTTGGCGGCTGTGCAAAGGAAGAAAAGGTCATCTTGAAAATCAAAGTTCTCACAGGCCAAAAAAATAAAAAATAAAAATCAAAGTTCTCTTTATTTTTTTTAAGTGAAAAAAAGGGTGGCTCTCTCATTAAAAAGAGACTTGGACGTTGCGGAGGTGGCACAAAAGGGAAGAAAAAAAAAAAAGATAGTCTGATCACAAAACACCATAAATTAATTTATTTATGATAAATTTATTTTAAATTTATTTTTTATCATCAAAAATCATAAATTAGTACACTTATGACAAAAATACCTTTAATTAATCTTTTTACCATCAAAAACCAAAAACTAGTCCATTTATAATAAATTTATCCTCCGTTACAAATCACAAATCGGTATACCTATGACAAACAGAGAGTGAAATTCTAAACCGGTACACTCGTCAAGGGTCACATATCATCCAATTCAGCAATTTGACTATAAAATTTAAGGAAAACTAACATAAGTTAAATTTGTCAAAAATGTACCATTTTGGGATTTTTGTTGATCAAAAAATTCATTTGGGACGCATGTGTACCAATTGTGGGTTTTTAGTGTTAATAACCCTTTCATTTCTAGGCACACTCAACGAAGGTACTTGGGCAAACAAGAAAAGAGCAGAGACATATTTTTCCTTTTGTCTTCTTCAACACCAAGTGCTTGGTGCGATTCGTTTGGTCTTAAATTGATAGGCTTGATTTTAATCAATAATGAAGTTATTGCGTCTTCGTATTTCATTTGACATGTGCCGTGTTTACTCCATTGAAAGCGACGAACGGTCAGCGTGATGGTGGTCGTCAGAGGTGAACTTGGTTTTCTGGCAGTAAATCAAGGTGGTGATTAGTGATGGCCCGGTGGTGTTAGGCTAATATATGGTAAGTGATGGACGATGGTGGTCAGGGATGAAGGTCTAGCGCAGCCGGAGATGAAGTCCGATCAGGAGGGGCGTCGCTAGTTTCTGGGAAGAACACGGCATATTAGAAGTTAAAGGACCGGAAGTAAAGAGATTGTTCGTTGACTTGGGCTCAAGGTCTATCTTGCCAAGTGTGTTCGCAACTTCAAACCAAGAACGCAGCACGATTTCTTGTTTGAACACTTTCTCTTAAGAGCACGAATATCCTGTGTTTGATCTCAATTTGCGATTAGTGTGCTTTGGATTAATATTATAACCTGTATTATTTTTCATCTTGATTTCCTTGGTTGTAATTCATTTTGATGCAAGACTTTTAAGTAGATGTAATTTATAAGTCTTGTTTTGATTTAAGTCTAGTTTGAAATGTTTTGATTGAAGTTTGCCTTCAAACTTGTAGTGATTTTGCTAACAATTGCGCAGATTTTCTCAATTTAAATGAGCTTCCTAGTTTGAGTTGGTTTGCTAATTTGAGTAGTTTTCCTAGGGAAGAAGGACACAAGTAGTGTCAAATTTGTGTACGGCGTTCAATTTAATACCAAATTTTTTTTTTTTAAAGATAATTTAAATGTTATTTTTTTAAAAAGGATCACTTAAGCGCCAACTCCGATTTGGGTCCTCGAAAATCCAATGTAACTATATTTTATTAATTTCATATAATCCTTAAACGACATCATTTAAAAGTTATAAATAGTGATCATTTGAATGCTCAATTTTATTTAAAGTAATCACTCTAGTGTCAATTGTTGTTAAAAAGCAATCACTTCAATGTCAAGCACATCACGTGGAAATGCCACGTGTACTGGAATTTTTTTCAATAATATAGCAAGCCGTATGAAATTTTTAATTATAAAAGCCACATACTATTTTGAGCAGGAATTTCTTACCGTTAGCACTTAATCGTTTTTTCTCTGATTTAGCGCTTAAGTAATCCGGCGAAAAATTCTAATACTAAAGTGAGCGTCATACACAACTTTAAGCACTATAGTGTTCTTCTGCCATTTTCCTAGTCTAAGTTCATTTCCTCATATAAATAGGTTTCCTAATTTGAGTATGTTTTCTAATTTAAGTAGGTTATTTGATTTGAATACGATTCCTAATCAAACCACCGCCCGCAGCGGTGCAGCTAGCTCGGGCTCTCTCCCCCTCACGAAGGGGAGAAGTTCAAATCCCGGATGCGTCGTTACGGATTCTTACCTGGAGTACTGTGGCGGTGGGTTGTGCAGTCGCTCCACCAGGGTTTACTCGCCGTCTGTCGGCTTACGGGGTTCCTTGGTTACAAAAAAAAAAAAAAAATAGGCTTCCTAATCTAAATAGCTTTCCCAATTTAAGTGGACTTCCTAGAGTGAGTTTTCTAATTTGAATAAGTTTCTTAATTTGAGTAGATTTCCTAGTTTAAGTTGGTTTCCTGATTGGTGTGGGTTGCCAAATTCAAGTAGGTTTCCTGAGTAGGCTTCCCAATTTGAGTATGTTTATGAATTTGAATAACTTAATTAGTTTAAGTAGGTTTCCTAATTTGAGTGAATTTTCTAGTTTAAGTAGGTCTCCTAGTTTGAATAGCCTTCTTACTTTAAATAAATTTCTAATTTGAATAGGCATCCTAATTTAAATTGGCTTGTTTCCTAGTTTATTTATTTATTTATTCTAATTTGAGTATAAGTTGGTTGGCTAATTTGAGTAGTTTTCCTTGTCCAAGTTGGTTTCCTAATTTGAGTATGTTTTCTAATTCAAGTAGGTTATCCGATTTGAATAGGCTTCCTATTCTAAGTAGCTTTCCTAATTTAAGTAGATTTCCTGAAGTAAGTTTGCTAATTTGAATAAGTTTCTTAATTTGAGTAGATTTCCTAGCTTAAGTTGGTTTCCTAATTAGTGTAGGTTGCCAAGTTCAAGTAGGTTCCTGACTTGAGTAGGCTTCCAAATTTGAGTATGTTTCCTGATTTGAATAAATTAATTAGTTTAAGTAGGTTTCCTATTATGAGTAGATTTTCTAATTTCAGTAAGTTTCCCAAATTGAATAGCCTTCTTAATTTAAATAGATTTTGTAATTTGAATAGGTATCCTAATTTAAATGGGTTTGTTCCAGTTTATTTATTTATTTATTTATTTAGTTATTTACTTTAATAGACTTCTAATTTGAGTAAGTTTCCTTCTTTAAGATTATTTCATGATTTGGGAAACTTCAATTTCGTTTGTTTCACTAAAACTATGACATTTTTGGGAAATATTTTCTAAGAAGTCAAGACTTGAAATAATTAACAATTAGTTGGCATGGTCAACCTTGCATGGCTTAAATATTGTTTTCTTGGCATTAACTTTAATAAATTGATGGTTAATGCTAACAAGTTGGATATGTTTAAAATGTAAAGTCAATGTTTTATAGGTGGTGAAGAAACATATAGGGCAATCACACGATAATGGATATGAAAGAGGATATGTTTTTAATTATTGGGCAATTACACATTAACTTCTCTAATTATCGTCGGTGGCTAGACTTATATATACCCACGATATTGGTATCAACTTTATTAACTTGTTGGTTAATGCTAATATAGTTGGATATGTATAAAATACAACATCAATATTTTATAGTTGGTGGAGAAACAAATAGGGTAATTACACATTAAGGGATATGAAAGAGAAGATATGATTTTAATTACTTGGCAATTACAAATTAGCTTCTCTAATCATCGTTAGTGGCTGGACTTATATATACCTTGATATTACAAGCATAGTGAAACAAACAGATCACTAAAGCATTTCTCCTTAGCAAAACCATTAACATATTATCCCCTGCAAAAGCCCTTTTGACTTGGGAGCAATGGTGAAACCATCCACATCCATTATGTTGCTCATGTTTTTACTAATTGCCATCGGTTCTCTCTCCCTCTCTCCCTCCCTCCCTCCCTCCCTCCACGAATAAGAATAAGAAAGATGTTTACGGATTGATGATTGATGTTATATGGCAGGTATGCAAAGCATGGAAGTACAGTCATGTGTTATTGATCAAGAATGCGGTCCAGTAAGCTGTTGTGAGTGTCAAAATGACGCTACCTGTAATTGCAAATGCACACAAGGAACGAGTTTCGTTGGAGATCTTGAGGAAAAAGGAATGCGCAAGAAGCTCTTTGAAAAAAAATGAAAATCCATAAATTCCTTGTGACATTAAAATAAAAACTTATCGGTTGTTCTCTCTCCCCTCCCTTCTCTCCCTCTCTCCACCCCCTCTACACATGCATGTGTGAAAGAGAGATGGCATGTATTGATCGAAAAGGTAGTGAGTCAGGGGGATTGGTGGCCAAACACAACCATATAAATCGTGTTGACATCTCAATTTTTACCGATGAAATCAAACTTTAAAAGAAAAAAGAAATGAATGAAATTGAATTTGATCTGATTCTTTGGGCCTAGTTGATTCGCACATGCCTAAACATTCAATTCAATTCGTCCAAGCCTAAAGTACCAAGCCCACTATTCTGATTTAAAGCAATTAGTATAGCCCGTTAGTTCATGATACCCACGGCTCATAGAACTTAAATGAGAAGGAGAGCCCACTATGGATCAATGGTAAGAAAAACTCTAAACAAGAAAAGACCTATTTTAAAGAGGAGGTTGGCGGCTATGCAAAGGAAAAAAAGGTCCTCTTGAAAATCAAAGTTCTCACCGACCAAAAAAAAAAAAAAAAAAAATCAAGATTCTCTTTATTTTTTTTTTTAAGTGAAAAAAGGGTGGCTCTCTCATTAAAAAGAGACTTGGACGTTGCGGAGGTGGCACAAAAACGGAGGAAAAAAAAAGATAGTCTGATCGCAATACACCGTAAATTAATATATTTATGATAAATTTATTTTAAATTAATTTTTTATCATCAAAAATCATAAATTAGTACACTTATGACAAATTTACCTTTAATTAATTTTTTACCATCAAAAACCAAAAACTAGTACATTTATGATAAATTTATCCTCCGTTACAAATCACAAATCGGTACACCTATGACAAACAGAGAGTGAAATTCTAAACCGGTACACTCGTCAAGGGTCACATATCATCCAACTCAGCAATTTGACTGTAAAATCTAACGAAAACTAACATAAGTTAAATTTGTCAAAAATGTACCATTTTGGGATTTTTGGTGATCAAAAAATTCATTTGGGACGCATGTGTACCGATTGTGGGTTTTTAGTGTTAATAACCCTTTCATTTTTAGGGACACTCGACGAAGGTACTCAGGCAAAGAAGAAAAGAGCAGAGACATATTTTTCCTTTTGTCTTCTTCAACACCAAGTGCTTGGTGCGATTCGTTTGGTCGTAAGTTGTTAGGCTTGATTTTCATCAATAATGAAGTTATTGCATCTTCGTATTTCATTTGACATGTGCCGTGTTTACTGCGTTGAAAGCAACGAACGGCCAGCGTGATGGTGGTCGTCAGAGGTGAACTTGGTTTTCTGGCAGTAAATCAAGGTGGTGATTAGTGATGGCCCGGTGGTGTTAGGCTAATATATGGTAAGTGATGGACGATGGTGGTCAGGGATGAAGGTCTAGCGCAGCCGGAGATGAAGTCCGATCAGGAGGGGCATCGCTAGTTTTTGGGAAGAACACAGCATATTAGGAGTTAAAGGAGCGGAAGTAAAGAGATTGTTCGTTGACTTGGGCTCAAGGTCTATCTTGCCAAGTGTGTTCGCAACTTCAAACCAAGAACACGGCACGATTTCTTGTTTGAACACTTTCTCTTAAGAGCACGAATCTCTTGTGTTTGATCTCAATTTGCGATTAGTGTGCTTTGGATTAATATTATAACCTGTCTTATTTTTCATCTCGATTGCCTTGGTTGTAATTCATTTCCATGCCGACTTTAAGTAGATGTAATTTAGAAGTCTTGTTTTTATTTAAGTCTAGTTTGAATGTTTTCATTGAAGTTTGCCTTCACACTTGTAGTGATTTTGCTAACAATTGCGCAGATTTTCTCAATTTAAATAGGCTTCCAAGTTTGAGTTGGTTTGCTAATTTGAGTAGTTTTCCTAGGGAAGAAGGACACAAGTAGTGTCAAATTTGTGTACGGCCTTCAATTTAATACCATTTTTTTTTCAGATAATTTAAGTGTTATTTTTTTAAAAGGATCACTTCAGCGCCAACTCCAATTTGGGTCCTCGAAAATCCAATGTAACTATATTTTATTAATTTCATATAATCCTTAAACGACATCATTTAAAAGTTTTAAATAGTGATCATTTGAATGCTCAATTTTATTTAAAGTAATCACTCTAGTGTCAATTGCTGTTAAAAAGCAATCACTTTAGTGTCAAGTACATCATGTGGAAATGCCACGTGTACTGGAATTTTTTCAATAATATATCAAGAAATATGAAATTTTTAATTATAAAAGCCACGTATTATTTTGAGCAGGAATTTCTCACCGTTAGCACTTAAGTAATCGTTTTTCTCTGATTTGGCACTTAAGTAATCCGGCAAAAAATTATAATACTAATTTGGGTAGTTTTCCTTGTCCAAGTTGGTTTCCTAATTTGAGTATGTTTTCTAATTCAAGTAAGTTATCCGATTTCAATAGGCTTCCTATTCTAAGTAGCTTTCCTAATTTAAGTAGATTTCCTAATGTAAGTTTCCTAATTTGAATAAGTTTCTTAATTTGAGTAGATTTCCTAGCTTAAGTTGGTTTCCTAATTAGTGTAGGTTGCCAAGTTCAAGTAGGTTCCTGACTTGAGTATGCTTCCCAATTTGAGTATGTTTCCTGATTTGAATAAATTAATTAGTTTAAGTAGGTTTCCTAATATGAGCGGATTTTCTAATTTCAGTAAGTTTCCCAAATTGAATAGCCTTCTTAATTTAAATAGATTTCATAATTTGAATAGGTATCCTAATTTAAATTGGTTTGTTCCTAGTTTATTTATTTATTTATTAATAGACTTCTAATTCGAGTAAGTTCCTTCTTTAAGATTATTTCATGATTTGGGAAACTTCAATTTCGTTTGTTTCACTAAAACTGTGACATTCTTGGGAAATATTTTCTAAGAAGTCAAGATTTGAAATAATTAACAATTAGTTGGCATGGTCAACCTTGCATGGCTTAAATATTGTTTTCTTGGCATTAACTTTAATAAATTGATGGTTAATGCTAACAAAGTTGGATATGTTTAAAATGTAAAGTCAATGTTTTATAGGTGGTGAAGAAACATATAGGGCAATCACACGATAATGGATATGAAAGAGGATATGTTTTTAATTATTGGGCAATTACACATTAACTTCTCTAATTATCGTCAATGGCTAGACTTATATATACCCTGATATTGGTATCAACTTTATTAACTTGTTGGTTAATGCTAATATAGTTGGATATGTATAAAATACAACATCAATATTTTATAGTTGGTGGAGAAACAAATAGGGTAATTACACATTAAGGGATATGAAAGAGAAGATATGATTTTAATTACTTGGCAATTACAAATTAGCTTCTCTAATCATCGTTAGTGGCTGGACTTATATATACCTTGATATTACAAGCATAGTGAAACAAACAAATCACTAAAGCATTTCTCCTTAGCAAAACCATTAACATATTATCCCTGCCAAAGCCCTTTTGACTTGGGAGCAATGGTGAAACCATCCACATCCATTATGTTGCTCATGTTTTTACTAATTGCCATCGGTTCTCTCTCTCTCTCTCTCTCTCTCTCTCTCTCTCTCTCTCTCTCTCTCTCTCTCTCTCTCTCTCTCCCTCCCTCCCTCCACAAATAAGAATAAGAAAGATGTTTACAGATTGATGATTGATGTTATATGGCAGGTATGCAAAGCATGGAAGTACAGTCATGTGTTATTGATCAAGAATGCAGTCCAGTAAGCTGTTGTGAGTGTCAAAATGACGCTACCTGTAATTGCAAATGCACACAAGGAACGAGTTTCGTTGGAGATCTTGAGGAAAAAGGAATGCGCAAGAAGCTCTTTGAAAAAAAATGAAAATCCATAAATTCCTTGTGACATTAAAATAAAAACTTATCGGTTGTTCTCTCTACCCTCCCTTCTCTCCCTCTCTCCACCCCCTCTACACATGCATGTGTGAAAGAGAGATGGCATGTATTGATCGAAAAGGTAGTGAGTCAGGGGGATTGGTGGCCAAACACAACCATATCAATCGTGTTGACATCTCAATTTTTACCGATGAAATCAAACTTTAAAAGAAAAAAGAAATTAATGAAATTGAATTTGATATGATTCTTTGGGCCTAGTCGATTCGCACAGGCCTAAACATTCAATTCAATTCGTCCAAGCCTAAAGTACCAAGCCCACTATTCTGATTTAAAGCAATTAGTATAGCCCGTTAGTTCCTGATACCCACGGCTCATAGAACTTAAATGAGAAGGAGAGCCCACTATGGATCAATGGTAAGAAAAACTCTAAACAAGAAAAGACCTATTTTAAACAGGAGGTTGGCGGCTATGCAAAGGAAAAAAAGGTCCTCTTGAAAATCAAAGTTCTCACCGACCAAAAAAAAAAAAAAAAAAAAAAATCAAGGTTCTCTTTATTTTTTTTTTTTTTTAAGTGAAAAAGGGTGGCTCTCTCATTAAAAAGAGACTTGGACGTTGCGGAGGTGGCACAAAAACGGAGGAAAAAAAAGATAGTCTGATCGCAATACACCGTAAATTAATATATTTATGATAAATTTATTTTAAATTAATTTTTTATCATCAAAAATCATAAATTAGTACACTTATGACAAATTTACCTTTAATTAATTTTTTTACCATCAAAAACCAAAAACTAGTACATTTATGATAAATTTATCCTCCGTTACAAATCACAAATCGGTATACCTATGACAAACAGAGAGTGAAATTCTAAACCGGTACACTCGTCAAGGGTCACATATCATCCAACTCAGCAATTTGACTGTAAAATTTAAGGAAAACTAACATAAGTTAAATTTGTCAAAAATGTACCATTTTGGGATTTTTGGTGATCAAAAAATTCATTTGGGACACATGTGTACCGATTGTGGGTTTTTAGTGTTAATAACCCTTTCATTTTTAGGGACACTCGACGAAGGTACTCAGGCAAAGAAGAAAAGAGCAGAGACATATTTTTCCTTTTGTCTTCTTCAACACCAAGTGCTTGGTGCGATTTGTTTGGTCGTAAGTTGTTAGGCTTGATTTTCATCAATAATGAAGTTATTGCATCTTCGTATTTCATTTGACATGTGCCGTGTTTACTGCGTTGAAAGCAACGAACGGCCAGCGTAATGGTGGTCGTCAGAGGTGAACTTGGTTTTCTGGCAGTAAATCAAGGTGGTGATTAGTGATGGCCCAGTGGTGTTAGGCTAATACATGGTAAGTGATGGACGATGGTGGTCAGGGATGAAGGTCTAGCGCAGCCGGAGATGAAGTCCGATCAGGAGGGGCGTCGCTAGTTTTTGGGAAGAACATGGCATATTTGGAGTTAAAGGAGCGGAAGTAAAGAGATTGTTCGTTGACTTGGGCTCAAGGTCTATCTTGCCAAGTGTGTTCGCAACTTCAAACCAAGAACGCGGCACGATTTCTTGTTTGAACACTTTCTCTTAAGAGCACGAATCTCTTGTGTTTGATCTCAATTTGCGATTAGTGTGCTTTGGATTAATATTATAACCTGTCTTATTTTTCATCTTGATTGCCTTGGTTGTAATTCATTTCCATGCAGACTTTAAGTAGATGTAATTTAGAAGTCTTGTTTTTATTTAAGTCTAGTTTGAATGTTTTCATTGAAGTTTGCCTTCACACTTGTAGTGATTTTGCTAACAATTGCGCAGATTTTCTCAATTTAAATAGGCTTCCTAGTTTGAGTTGATTTGCTAATTTGAGTAGTTTTCCTAGGGAAGAAGGACACAAGTTGTGTCAAATTTGTGTACGGCCTTCAATTTAATACCATTTTTTTTCAGATAATTTATGTGTTATTTTTTTAAAAGGATCACTTAAGCACCAACTCCAATTTGGGTCCTCGAAAATCCAATGTAACTATATTTTATTAATTTCATATAATCCTTAAACGACATCATTTAAAAGTTTTAAATAGTGATCATTTGAATGCTCAATTTTATTTAAAGTAATCACTCTAGTGTCAATTGTTGTTAAAAAGCAATCACTTTAGTGTCAAGCACATCACGTGGAAATGCCACGTGTACCGGAATTTTTTTCAATAATATATCAAGCCATATGAAATTTTTAATTATAAAAGCCACGTATTATTTTGATCAGGAATTTCTCACCGTTAGCACTTAAGTAATCGTTTTTTCTCTGATTTGGCACTTAAGTAATCCAGCGAAAAATTATAATACTAATTTGAGTAGTTTTCCTTGTCCAAGTTGGTTTCCTAATTTGAGTATGTTTTCTAATTCAAGTAAGTTATCCGATTTCAATAGGCTTCCTATTATAAGTAGCTTTCCTAATTTAAGTAGATTTCCTAAAGTAAGTTTCCTAATTTGAATAAGTTTCTTAATTTTAGTAGATTTCCTAGCTTAAGTTGGTTTCCTAATTAGTGTAGGTTGCCAAGTTCAAGTAGGTTCCTGACTTGAGTAGGCTTCCCAATTTGAGTATGTTTCCTGATTTGAATAAATTAATTAGTTTAAGTAGGTTTCCTAATATGAGCGGATTTTCTAATTTCAGTAAGTTTCCCAAATTGAATAGCCTTCTTAATTTAAATAGATTTCATAATTTGAATAGGTATCCCAATTTAAATTGGTTTGTTCCTAGTTTTTTTTTTTTTTTTTTTTAATAGACTTCTTAATTTGAGTAAGTTCCTTCTTTAAGATTATTTCATGATTTGGGAAACTTCAATTTCGTTTGTTTCACTAAAACTGTGACATTTTTGGGAAATATTTTCTAAGAAGTCAAGATTTTAAACAATTAACAATTAGTTGGCATGGTCAACCTTGCATGGCTTAAATATTGTTTTATTGGCATTAACTTTAATAAATTGATGGTTTATGCTAAGAACATTGGATATGTTTAAAATGTAAAGTCAATGTTTTATAGGTGGTGAAGAAACATATAGGGCAATCACACGATAATGGATATGAAAGAGGATATGTTTTTAATTGTTGGGCAATTACACATTAACTTCTCTAATTATCGTCAGTGGCTAGACTTATATATACCCTGATATTGGTATCAACTTTATTAACTTGTTGGTTAATGCTAATAAAGTTGGATATGTATAAAATACAACATCAATATTTTATAGTTGGTGAAGAAACAAATAGGGTAATTACACATTGAGGGATATGAAAGAGAAGATATGATTTTAATTATTTGGCAATTACAAATTAGCTTCTCTAATCATCGTTAGTGGCTGGACTTATATATACCTTGATATTACAAGCATAGTGAAACAAACAGATCACTAAAGCATTTCTCCTTAGCAAAACCATTAACATATTATCCCTGCAAAAGCCCTTTTGACTTGGGAGCAATGGCGAAACCATCCACATCCATTATGTTGCTCATGTTTTTGCTAATTGCCATCGATTCTCTCTCTCTCTCTCTCTCTCTCTCTCTCTCTCTCTCTCTCTCTCTCTCTCTCTCTCTCTCTCTCTCCCTCCACAAATAAGAATAAGAAAGATGTTTATGGATTGATGAGTGATGTTATATGGCAGGTATGCAAAGCATGGAAGTACAATCATGTCTTATTGATGCAAAATGCGGTCCAGTAAGCTGTTGTGAGTGTCGAGAGAATACCTGTAATTGCAACTGCACACAAGGAACCAGTTTCGTTGGAGATCTTGAGGAAAAAGGAATGGGCAAGAACTCTCTCTCTCTCTCCCTCCACAAATAAGAATAAGAAAGATGTTTACGGATTGATGATTGATGTTATATGGCAGGTATGCAAAGCATGGAAGTACAATCATGTCTTATTGATGCAAAATGCGGTCCAGTAAGCTGTTGTGAGTGTCGAGAGAATACCTGTAATTGCAACTGCACACAAGGAACCAGTTTCGTTGGAGATCTTGAGGAAAAAGGAATGGGCAAGAAGCTCCTTGAAAAAAAATGAAAATCCATAAATCTCTGTGACATTAAAATTAAAACTTATGGAGTGTTCTCTCCCCCCCCCCCTCCCTTCTCTCCCTCTCTCCACCCCCTCTACAAATGCATGTGTGAAAGAGAGATGGCATGTATTGATCGAAAAGGAAGTGAGTCAGGGGGATTGGTGGCCAAACACAACCATATAAATCATGTTGACATCTCAATTTTTACCGACAGAATCAAACTTTAAAAGAAAAAAGAAATGAATGAAATTGAATTTGATTTGATTCTTTGGGCCCAATCGATTCGCACAGGCCTAAACATTCAATTTAATTCATCCAAGCCTAAAGTATCAAGCCCACTATTCCGATTTAAAGCAATTAGTATAGCCCATTAGTTCATGATACCCATGGCTCATAGAACTTAAATGAGAAGGAGAGCCCACTATGGATCAAGGGTAAGAAAAACTCTAAACAAGAAAAACCTATTTTAAAGTGGAGGTTGGCGGCTGTGCAAAGGAAGAAAAGGTCCTCTTCAAAATCAAAGTTCTCACAGGCCAAAAAAATAAAAAATAAAAATCAAAGTTCTCTTTTTTTTTTTAAGTGAAAAAGGGTGGCTCTCTCATTAAAAAGAGACTTGGACGTTGCGGAGGTGGCATAAAAGGGACGGAAAAAAAAAAATAGTCTGATCACAAAACACCATAAATTAATTTATTTATGATAAATTTATTTTAAATTAATTTTTTATCATCAAAAATCATAAATTAGTACACTTATGACAAATTTACCTTTAATTAATTTTTTTACCATCAAAAACCAAAAACTAGTTCATTTATGATAAATTTATCCTCCGTTACAAATCACAAATCGGTATACCTATGACAAATAGAGAGTGAAATTCTAAACCAGTACACTCGTCAATGGTCACATATCATCCAACTCAGCAATTTGACTGTAAAATTTAAGGAAAACTAACATAAGTTAAATTTGTTAAAAATGTACCATTTTGGGATTTTTGGTGATCAAAAAATTCATTTGGGACGCATGTGTACCGATTGTGGGTTTTTAGTGTTAATAACCCTTTCATTTTTAGGGACACTCAACGGAGGTACTCGGGCAAAGAAGAAAAGAGCAGAGACATATTTTTCCTTTTGTCTTCTTCAACACCAAGTGCTTGGTGCGATTCGTTTGGTCGTAAGTTGTTAGGCTTGATTTTCATCAATAATGAAGTTATTGCGTCTTCGTATTTCATTTGACATGTGCCGTGTTTTCACCGTTGAAAGTGACGAACGGCCAGCATGATGGTGGTCGTCAGAGGTGAACTTGGGTTTCTGGCAGTACATCAAGGTGGTGATTAGTGATGGCCCGGTGGTGTTAGGCTGATATATGGTAAGTGATGGACGATGGTGGTCAGGGATGAAGGTCTAGCGAAGCCGGAGATGAAGTCCGATCAGGAGGGGCGTCGCTATTTTCTGGGAAGAACACGGCGTATTAGGAGTTAAAGGAGCGGAAGTAAAGAGATTGTTCGTTGACTTGGGCTCAAGGTCTATCTTGCCAAGTGTGTACGCAACTTCAAACCAAGAACGCGGCACGATTTCTTGTTTGAACACTTTCTCTTAAGAGCAAGAATCTCCTGTGTTTGATCTCAATTTGCGATTATTGTGCTTTGGATTAATATTATAACCTGTATTATTTTTCATCTTGATTGCCTTGGTTGTAATTCATTTCGATGCGGACTTTAAGTAGATGTAATTTATAAGTCTTGTTTTGATTTAAGTCTAGTTTGAAAAGTTTTGACTGAAGTTTGCCTTCACACTTGTAGTGATTTTGCTAACAATTGCGCAGATTTTTTCAATTTAAATGGGCTTCCTAGTTTGAGTTGGTTTGCTAATTTGAGTAGTTTTCCTAGGGAAGAAGGACACAAGTAGTGTCAAATTTGTGTACGGCATTCAATTTAATACCAATTTTTTTTCCAGATAATTTAAGTGTTATTTTTTTAAAAAGGATCTGTTAAGCACCAACTCCGATTTGGGTCCTCGAAAATCCAATGTAACTATATTTTATTAATTTCATATAATCCTTAAACGACATCGTTTAAAAGTTATAAATAGTGATCATTTGAATGCTCAATTTTATTTAAAGTAATCACTCTAGTGTCAATTGTTGTTAAAAAGCAATCACTTCAATGTCAAGCACATCACGTGGAAATGCCACGTGTACTGGAATTTTTTTCAATAATATAGCAAGCCGTATGAAATTTTTAATTATAAAAGCCACGTATTATTTTGAGCAGGAATTTCTCACCGTTAGCACTTAAGTAATCGTTTTTTCTCTGATTTGGCACTTAAGTAATCCAGCAAAAATTATAATACTAAAGTGAGCGTCATACACAACTTTAAGCACTATAGTGTTCTTCTGCCATTTTCCTAGTCTAAGTTGGTTTCCTCATATAAATAGGTTTCCTAATTTGAGTATGTTTTCTAATTTAAGTAGGTTATTTGATTTGAATAGACTTCCTAATCAAACCACCGCCCGCAGCGGCACAGCTGGCTCGGGCTCTCTCCTCCTCACAAAAGGGAGAAGTTCGAATCCTAGAGGCGTCATTATAGATTCTTACTTGGAGTACTGTGGTGGTGGGTTGTGCAGTCGCTCCCCCAGGGTTTGCTCGCCGGCTGTTGGCTTACGAGGTTCCACGGTTACCAAAAAAAAATAGGCTTCCTAATCTAAATAGCTTTCCCAATTTAAGTGGACTTCCTAGAGTGAGTTTTCTAATTTGAATAAGTTTCTTAATTTGAGTAGATTTCCTAGTTTAAGTTGTTTTCCTAATTGGTGTGGGTTGCCAAATTCAAGTAGGTTTCCTAACTTGAGTAGGCTTCCCAATTTGAGTATGTTTATGAATTTGAATAACTTAATTAGTTTAAGTAGGTTTCCTAATTTGAGTGAATTTTCTAGTTTAAGTAGGTCTCCCAGTTTGAATAGCCTTCTTACTTTAAATAGATTTCTAATTTGAATAGGCATCCTAATTTAAATTGGCTTGTTTCCTAGTTTATTTATTTATTTATTCTAAGTTGAGTATAAGTTGGTTGGCTAATTTGAGTAGTTTTCCTTGTCCAAGTTGGTTTCCTAATTTGAGTATGTTTTCTAATTCAAGTAGGTTATCCGATTTGAATAGGCTTCCTATTCTAAGTAGCTTTCCTAATTTAAGTAGATTTCCTAAAGTAAGTTTCCTAATTTGAATAAGTTTTTAATTTGAATAGATTTCCTAGCTTAAGTTGGTTTCCTAATTAGTGTAGGTTGCCAAGTTCAAGTAGGTTCCTGACTTGAGTAGGCTTCCGAATTTGAGTATGTTTCCTGATTTGAATAAATTAATCAATTCAAAAAGGTTTCCTAATATTTGTGAATTTTCTATTTTAAGTAAGTTTCCCAATTTGAATAGCCTTCTTAATTTAAATAGATTTTGTAATTTGAATAGGTATGCTAATTTAAAATGGCTTGTTCCTAGTTTCACTGGAGGCCTTGAGGAAAAAGAAAGTGTGAAGAAGTTGCTTGAAAATATCTCTTGTGACATTAAAATAAATATTTATGGGTCTCTCTCTCTCTCTCTCTCTCTCTCTCTCTCTCTCTCTCTCTCTCTCTTGCCTTAATTTTTACCGTTGAAATCAAATATTAAAAGAAATAAGAAATAAGTGAAATGGAATTTGATCCGATTTTTTGGTCCTAGTCCGTTCACACAGGCATGAACATTCAATTCATTCGCACTTATTCAATCCAATACATTAAGCCTAGCATATGAAGCCCACTATTCTGATTAAAAGAAATTAGTATGGCCCATTAGTTCATGGAACCCATGGCTCATAAGAAGGAAGGCCCACTATGGATCAGGGTAAGAAAAACTCTATAGAAGAAAAACCTATTTTAAAGAGGAGGTTGGCGGCCGTGCAAAACAAAAAAGGTCCTCTTGAAAATCAAAGTTCTCACTGACCAAATAAAAACTCAAATTTCTCTTCTTCTTTTTTTAAGGGAAAAAGGGTGACTCTCTCGTTAAAAAGAGATTTTGGATCCTGAACGGAGGAGGTGGCACAAAAAGGGCAGAAAAAAAGATAACCTGATCACAAAAACCATGAACTAATATATTTGTGAAAAATTTATTCCAAATTAATTTTTTGGTCATAAAAATCCTAAATTAGTACATTTATGAAAAATCTACTCTTCACTAATTTTTTTATCACCAAAAGTCTCAAACTAATATATTTATGAAAAATTTACTCTCCATTAAAAATCATAAACTTGTATACTTATGACGAATTGAGAGTAAAATTTTAAACTAGAACATTCGTCAATGGTCACATGTCATCCAACTTAGCAGTTTGACTATAAAATTTAACAAAAGCTAACATGAGGTAAATTTATCAAAGATGTACCATTTTGGGGTTTTTATGATTAAAAAAAATTAGCTTGAGACACATGTATAACAATTTTGGGTTTTTAGTATTCTTAATCCATTTGTTTTTGGGGGCACTCACTAAAGGTACTCGGGCAAAGAAGAAAAAATCAAAGAGATATTTTTCCTTTTTCTTTTTTTTTTTTTTTTTTTTTTTGGTCGGTTCCTTTTTTCTTCTTCAACGCCAAGCGCTTGGTGCAATTTGGCGCTTGGTGCGATTTGTTTGATCCTAAGTCGTTAGGCTTGATTTTCATTAATAACGAAGTTGCTGCGTCTTTGTATTTCGTTTGACATGTGCTGTGTTTTCTCTGTTGAACACGACGTATGGCTGGTGTGATGGTGGTCGTCGGAGGTGAACTTGGTTTTTCAGCAGCAAATCAAGGTGGTGGTGAGTGATGGCCCAGTGGTGTTAGACTGATTTATGGTAAGTGATGGACGATGGTGGTTGGAGATGAAGGTCTACCACAGCCGGAGATGGAGTCCGATCGGCCCGTGGAGAGGGCGGGTGGTTTGGGGTTGGGACGGGGTGGGGGATGGTCGCTAGTTTCTGGGAAGAACACGGCGGATCGGGAGTTAAAAGGAGCGGAAGAAGAGAAAACGCAATAAAAAGGGCCCATTAAGAAAAATAAAATAGAAAAAGGAAAATGGTAAGAAAAATGGGTTTAGTTAGGCTATGAGATTTTGTTGGGTTTGGGTTTGATCCAATTTTAATTGATTAGGGCTTCAGTCGGTTTTGTCTTGATAAGTCGGGCTTGATCTGCTTTGATGGGGGCTTTGGGTCATTGATGGATTGGGCTGAGTTTACTCGGAATTGAGTTCAAATATCCTAGTGTTTCGACTTCTTATTATGGCCCAATTTGTGTCTATTGCCCGGACCCGTGAGATCAGATCAGTCCATGGTCGGGCCGGGCCTAAATATTTTTTTCTTAAAAAAATGCTAAGAAAATTTTAATAAAAATAAATTCGAAAAATGTTTAAAAATCAGAAAATTTTGAAATCGATCTTTATTAGATTTTTTCAAGTTTCAGTATTAGATGTTTGCTCAAAAAAAAAAAAAGTTTCAGTATTAGATGTAGCCTAGTTTTATTTATTTAATGCGACCTTTTGTAGGGATTTTGGTGTTTATCTTTAATATGAGTTTAGTTTTGGAATTTAATTTTTTAGGTAAGAAATGGAATTTTTTAGGTAAGAAATTGAACTCAATGTGAATTTAGCTCATAAGGGATCATGTCCTAGGTCTTTATAACGTGGTCATGTGTATTGTCTGTGCGATGAGTATTGGGTTTTCATTCTCATATTTTACTTTAAGCCTTTTCAATACTTGGATATTTAACTCCTGCACTTTCTATATATTATTTGTTCTTTTCCTTATTAGAATGGTTAGGAGAACCCTTAAGATCATAATAAACACCTCAATAGCATTTGCATGGACACTTAGTGATTTTGATGTACTTCTAGATTCATAATTGGTCAAAAAAGCCAAACCAAGTTAGAGGTACCGAAAGGCGCTAATTAGATAATTAGCACAATCAAGTCCCCAAGTTTGAAAAATCTCTAGTTGCATAGAAAAGTGTGGCACCCCGAAACACCTAAGGTCGCCACAGATGCCAAAGAAGAACCTTTGTTCCTAGGCATTCTTTTTTTTTTTTTTATAACGGTCCCAGCGCATCTTATTTGCGGAAGCATAATCAAGTCTTACCAATCCTCCCTCCAACAATCATGATACAATGCACACCACTAAACACCATAAGAAAAGATAAAGCCAAGACACTTTTATTTACATATTTTCATGATGGATTTTCTCGGGTCGGTACAACACTTGGCCATAACCCCAAAAAGAGACAACTCGACCCTCTATGTCGATCATGCGAAATCCTCCATCTACTAGTGTCGACTATTTTCCAAAAAGTAGCAGCTCCTACTCCTCACACGCAGGCCATCACACCCATCCCGATGCGTCAAGAGGTGGCAGCGGCAACATCCCCCGCATCACTCTGTCTCGACGAACATGAACGGATATGAACTCCTGTATGATCGGGCCCCTAGCTAGGCCCACATCATACATCACTATCGCACGAACCCGAATGAACGTCAGACCAGGAATGGTGGGACAGTCGATCTCCACACACTCAACCTCAACATCCAATGGAAGGCCGTAAAAGACGCCCCACGTGACAGCAGGGAGCAGCATCTTTCTAATCTGAAATGTTGGTCCCCGAAGGGGTAAGTACAGCCACTTAGCAGGTAAAAGATCCAATAAACCACTCAATGCATCACACAATACAATCATAACAATTATAGCATAATACATATCATTCATGCATCCAAGCATAACTTACCTCGAAGCCATGCATATGTCATCATCCCACATGTACATACATCCTCATGTAATCATCACCATCATGTCATACATTTACCATCATGCCATAGGTGTGCACATCACATCCATGCACTCATACATCCCATCATCATGTCATACATGTACCATCATGCCATAGGTGCACATACATCCATGCACTCATCATCATGCACTCATGCAAACATGTTGCCATACCATGCATAATTCAATTTCAATTTCCCAATTTTATTCTTTCATTTTGAGGCTCCACATTTCTCTTTCCCAGGACCAATATTTGCATCCCACATTTATCGCTCGCACCCAACCTGGCATAGCGAGGAACCTCCGGCACAAACCTTCGGGCATCCGGCACACACCTCCGGGCATCTCGTACCTCAACTAGCATCACGAGGTATCTCTCGGCTCACACCTCCGGGCTTCCGGCACCCCCACTTCCCGGGCATCTCGAAACTCCCGAGGACCCTCCGGCATTCAGCCATTTAAAGCCACCGGGCATCCGGCACTCCCTAGCTAGGCATCCCGACACTCCCGAGGCATCGTCGGCTCACACCTCCGACAGCCTTCTCATTTATCATAGCTCACATTCACAGTTATAGCTCAATTTTAACATGGCATATGATATGATGGCAAACAAGATCATTTTCAGCATTTGGTTCTTATGTGTAGTTCCAATCATCATCATATATGCAGCAAGATCCAATCACTTATCACAATACAATCCATGGGGTCCATACAACTTAGAATAATCCATACATCATGACTTTTTTTTTTGAAATTTACCAAATTCCAGCTTGCACAATTTCAGAAAACACATAAATTAAATATCCATATGATCTTCAAAAATTATAAAATCAGAACATGTAATAGGCAAGACATAAAGGTAGCAACTCCATGAAGAACACATGCCCAAAAGAACTCCACACAAAAAGATATAGCTCACCCATTCCAGCTTGCGACATTCAGATAAAGTCAGATTGCGCAGTTCTTGAAATATTTCAATTTAAATACCTGAATGGCCTCCAAAAATTATGAAATTTTACCAGGTGATATTCAAGACCCTAAGGTAGATTTCTCATGCAGACATCAAGGCCAGATTCGTCCTAGATAATTAACTATGGACGGTCGACCGAACAGTCCAGTTTAGCTGTCTCCGAAAAATCAAGGTTTCACCTACTCATCTTCCTTCATTTCCTCTGAATTTTTTATATGTTTTGACTCAAGAGGTCCACTACAACTTTCATTAAGGGATCTAGGTGATATTCTCAATGGATAGTCACTTTATAGTTCACGAAGTTGCTGGAGTCCAGTAGAACACTTCAAGATCTGTCGTCTTCAAAGGAAAATCGTTTCACTAGGCTACACTTGTTATTTTTGCTTTAAATTTGAGTATGTTAGTCTTCAGGATGTTCTCTACAATTTTCGTGAAGAAGACGAAGTGAAATTCTCAGTAAAAAGTGACATGCAACACACAAAACCACCAAGAGGTCAACAAAACAGTTTCAGATCTAGCGTCTTCGTAGAGGAAGGGTTTCACCCCTTAAAACTCATCCATTTTGTCTCAAATTTTAGTATGTTATAATTTGAGATGTTGTATACAACTTTTGTGAAGAAGTCGAAGCCAAAATCCGACTCAAAACCCGCATGCAAGCCTCTACAACATTCTGGGACAGGCAGTATACACGAAAACAGGATGCTGTTTCAAAAACAACACACTCAAAGCTTCGGTTTCTCACTCCCTAAACGTCCGAGATTCAACACACTCAAACATATATGCAAAATACAACATACAAGAGCAGAATATGGATCCCAACTTGCCTCTAGACCGAGCAAACACGAGCACACGAATGGCAACGGGCGACGGACGAGCAGACTTCCTCCTTTGCATGGCCTCTTCCTTTCTCTCTCGGTTCCTCACTCTCTCGGCAACCCTCTCTCTCTCTCTCCTTATGGACGACAACCCCCCCTCCCCCATAACCGGTCACTCCTTCCTTTTATTCCCCCTCAAAACCATCATTTGAAATGATTAGGAGCCACCCAAAGTGGCCAATGGTGTGCCTCTCCTTTTTGCCACTTGGCAAAACCCATGCATGATGGGCTTGAAGGTTGGGCCAGCCTCTCCCCCTTGTGGCCGACGGCAGCCCTCTTCATGGGCCTCATGGGCCTCAAGCCAATTTGGCCCACTTTAGGTCCAATACCCTTGGGCCTAAAGTTTAACCCTATTAAACCCCAATTTCACTTTTAATTATTCATTTTTAATTCTCTCTTTTATAGATTTCAAATTTTCAATTTCATATGGCCATAATCTTGTAACATTTAATCTATAGGGATTAAATCTATGAGGTGCATAGCCAAGAATAAATTCTTCTTATTAATTTATCCTCTAATACTAATTTTAATAACTCATGAACACAAATATATAACATTTGTTCCTAAAAGAAAACCAATGGCTAAAGCATAAACCAAAGGTAATTTCATTACCTAATCATAGGCTTTAATACATCTAGAGGTTGCCTTGAATTTTGGGATGCCACAATTCTCCCCTCCTTAGAGAATTTCGTCCTCGAAATTAGACACTACTCGTGCCCTTTTGAAACAAGTAGGGGTACTTTTCCTCATCTGATCTTCACTTTCCCATGTGGCTTCCCCCATATCAGGATGTCGCCATAATACCTTAACCAATGGGATTCTCTTGGTCCTGAGAATTTGTTCCTTTCGATCCAATATCTGTACAGGCTCTTCGTTGTACCTCACTTTCTCATCCACTTTGATGGCTTCATGATCGAGTATGTGACCAGGATCCGGCTGGTACTTTCTCAACATCGATACATGAAACACATCATGCAAATTTCCTAACTTAGGAGGCAGCGCTAAACGATAAGCTACATTCCCTATCCTTTCAAGTATCTCAAAAGGTCCGACAAATCTAGGGCTTAACTTACCCTTCATTCCAAATCGAGATATTCCTTTCATTGGAGATACCTTAAGGTATACATGGTCTCCTACGCTAAACTCCAAAGGCCTTCTACGCCTATTGCGTAGTCTTTCTGTCTACTTTGAGCTGTTTTAAGCCTTTTCCTAATAATTTCAACAGCTTCAGTGGTAACTTGTACCAGTTCAGGTCCCGTCAATTTCCTTTCACCTACTTCATTCCAACAGACAAGAGTCCTACATCTCCTTCCATATAATGCTTCATAGGGAGCCATGCTTATACTTTTCTAAAAACTATTATTATAAGCAAACTCCACCAAATGCAATCTTTCATCCCAATTTCCTTTAAAGTCAATCACACAAGCCCTTAACATATCCTCTAATGTCTGGATCACTCTTTCTGTTTGTCCATCTATCTGAGGGTGAAAAGCAGTACTAAACTGAAGTTTAGTTCCTAAAGCAATTTGAAGACTCCGCCAAAAGTTCGAAGTAAATCTCGAATCTCGATCTGAGGTAATAGTTACTGGAACCCCATGTAAACGTACCACTTGACTTACATATATGTCCGCATATTTGTCCATTGGGTAGTCCATGCGAACCGCTAGGAAATGAGTAGATTTAGTCAAACGGTCCACTATAACCCAGATAGAATCATGACCACTTGACGTCCTTGGTAATCCTTGTATAAAGTCCATTGTTATATACTCCCATTTCCATTCTGGTATGTCTAATGGTCTCAAGAGTCCTGCAGGTTTACGATGTTCCGCTTTTACCTGTTGGCACGTCAAACATTGAGAAACGTGCTTAGTCGTATCTGCTTTCATACCATTCCACCAAAACTGCTGACATAAGTTCCTGTACATCTTCGTACTACCCGGATGAACACTATAATTACTCTTATGTGCCTCTGACAGAATTTCCTTCTTTAATTCTTCGTTGTCGAGAACACAAAGTCGTCCTTGGCATCTTACTACTCCATCTTTAGAGACTTGAAATTCTGGTCTTTTTCCTAAAGACACTGCATCTTTTACTTTCATAATCTCCGGGTCAGACTCTTGTAGGATTTTAACTTTCTGAATAATTTCAAGTTCAATCCTTAACGCACTAAGCATACTGATAAGATAGTCTACTTTTAACTTAAACTCTGAGTCCGTTACGGACTTTAACAAGCTCCATTCTGCCATTCTTAAATTGGCCATCTCCATAGCCGACTTACGACTAAGAGCATCCGCTACCTTATTCGCCTTCCCTGGATGGTATCTTATCTCACAATCATAATCCTTTAACAATTCCATCCACCTCCTTTGTCTCATGTTCAACTCCTTTTGTGAGAACAGATATTTCAAACTCTTATGATCCGTATAAATCTCAAACTTTTCCCCATACAAATAGTGTCTCCATATCTTCAAGGCGAACACTATAGCTGCTAATTGTAAATCATGCGTTGGGTAGTTCAGTTCATGGGGTTTCAATTGTCTAGATGCATAGGCTATGACCTTGCCATGCTGCATCAAAACACATCCCAATCCTTTGTGAGATGCATCAATATACACTGTAAAACCATCAGGTCCAGTTGGTATAGTCAGGATTGGAGCCGAGGTCAATTTCCTTTTAAGCTCCTGGAAACTCCTCTCGCATTCCCCATTCCATTCAAATTTCACGTTCTTTCGAGTCAATTTAGTTAAAGGACCTGCCAGTCGTGAAAATCCTTCAATAAACCTCTTATAATAACCAGCTAGTCCTAAGAAACTCCGTATTTCAGTAGGTGTTGTCGGTCTCGGCCAATTTATTACCATCTCAACTTTCGCTGGGTCTACTGCAATTCCTCCTCCTGATACTATGTGCCCTAAAAATATTATCTGGGCCAGCCAGAATTCACACTTACTAAATTTGGCATACAGCTTATGCTCTCTCAGAGTTTGCAAAACTATCCTCAAGTGTTGTTCATGCTCTTTAGGTCCTCTCGAATATATCAAGATGTCATCAATAAAAACAATCACAAACTGGTCTAAATAAGGCTTAAATACCCTATTCATTAGATCGATAAATGCAGCCGGTGCATTAGTTAGTCCAAATGGCATAACAAGGAACTCGTAGTGTCCATAACGAGTCCTAAACGCAGTCTTAGGGATGTCTTCTTTCTTAATTCTTAGCTGATAGTATCCCGACCTTAAGTCAATCTTAGAGAAAACTGAACTTCCCTGGAGTTGGTCAAAAAGATCATCAATTCTAGGCAAAGGATATTTATTTTTAATGGTTACTTGATTCAGTTGCCTATAATCAATGCACAAGTGCATCGATCCATCTTTCTTTTTCACAAACAAGACTGGTGCACCCCAAGGTGAAGCACTTGGCTTAATGAATCCTTTGTCAAGCAACTCCTGTAGTTGCACTTTTAATTCATTTAATTCGACTAAGGACATCATATATGGGGCTTTTGATATAGGTCCTGTTCCAGGCATTAATTCAATTTCAAACTCAATTTCTCGCTCTGTCGGCAATCCAGGCAATTCCTCAGGAAATACATCTTGAAATTCATTAACTACCCGAATTTCATCAAGCTTAGGCTCTTCCTTAGTATAATCTCTAACCATGGCCAGGTACCCTTGACATCCTTTGTCAAGTAACGCACAAGCCTCTATTGCCGAAATAAGTGCTACAGATAGGTGGGTCTGACCTCCTAGAAATTCACAGCTAGACTGATCAGGTAAAGTAAATTGGATCACTTTCCTATAACAATCCATCTTGGCCCGATACTTATGAAGCCAATCCATTCCTATGATAACATTAAAATCATACATGGCTATTACAACTAAGTCTATTTCTATATCCTTTCCTCCCATTGTTATCTTACAATTTCCACACACCAGCGTAGACAATAACATATCCTTTAAAAGCATAGAAACACAAAGAGGCGTCTCAAGAGGCGTAATTTCTATCTTATTCAACTATTTATATCTTTCAGACACAAATGAATGCGTAGCACTCGTATCAAATAATGCATATGCCTTTTTATCATTTATAAGGATCATACCTGAGATAACATTTTTGGAAGCTTCCGCTTCCTCTTGGGTGATCGCATACACCCTTCCTTGTGCTGGTGGCCTCTGAGGGTTCCTTGGTAAGTTTGGCCTAACAGCATTCTGCTGTGGCTGTCGCACCGAGCCAATACTCACGTGCGACCTAGCCTGTGAGCAGTTTCTCTTAAGATGACCTATTTGTCCACAACTATAACATTTCGGTTGTCCATTGCAAGGTCCTGGGCCATGTTGCCCATCACACTTTCGACACTCTTCATTTCAATAAGGTGCCCTTTCCAAATTCAGGCCACCCCTGCCCTTTCCAAAGTTCCTGAAATTGCCCTTCTTCTTAGACTCCCAAGTCTGACCTTGACCTGTATAGGGTCTCTTACCCCGTCTCACATCACTAAAAGACAATGGTTTCTTATTCTCCGAATGTTCCCTTACCAACTCATGTTCTACCAACTGAGCCCTTTCATAGATCTCATTATAATCTCTTATGTTCAAAGGCACCAATTGTTTCCTGATATTAGTCCTCAACCCTTTCAGAAACCTCTTAGCTTTCTCTTCTTGATCCTCAATTAGCCTAGGAGCATATCTAGACAGTTCAGAAAATCTTGCCTCATACTAGTCTACTATCAACTCCTTTTGTTCTAGTTGAACAAACTCTGTAATTTTCTTATCCTTAGCACAATCAGAAAAATGCTTTATGTTGAAAACTCTCACAAACTCTTCCCAGTTAACATCAGTACCTGGTAGGAAGATTGTGTCCCTCGAAACTCTCCACCAAAACTTTGCAATTCCCTCTAGCTGGTACTCTACCAAAGTTATTTTCTCAGCATCATTGTAGTCCAACAACCCAAAAATTTGTTCCATTCCATCAATCCAATGTTCCGCCTCCTCAGGACTTCCCATTCCACTAAACTTAGGTGGCTTCAGCTTCAAAAACTGCTCCACTAGTCCTTGAGTACGGCGTTCGCTCCGGGTTGTTCTTTGTGCTGTCTTTCCATCAGATTTCCAATATTGGCCAATGCCCGCAGGATGTCTTCCATTCGGGGTTCAGCCCTTGCAGCAGAGGCTTCAGCCCTCAATGGATGAGCACTTCCAGCTCGCACCATGACTTTCCTGCAATTTCCAAGCATTGCCTCAGGAATAATCTGAGACTCACTGTCTTTATTCAAGCAACCACTACTACTACATAAGTATCATATACATGTTACTGGTACCTAAAAACAACTCAAAATAAACTACTAGGAATCTACGAGTGAATACTCATCACCCGTTATTCAAAGTTAATCAATTATTCCGTTTTATATCCTATGGTGTGCATTGTCATCATGTCCCTCAGTTTCCAAGTGAGGCTCCTTATCACTCCAATCTATAACCATTGCTTTGATACCAAAAACAAATGGGCGGCTGTGGCACCCCGAAACACCTAAGGTCGCCATAGATGCCAAAGAAGAACCTTAGTTCCTAGGCATTTTTTTTTTTATAACGGTCCCAGCGCATCTTATTTGCGGAAGCATAATCAAGTCTTACCAATCCTCCTCCAACAATCATGATACAATGCACACCACTAAACACCATAAGAAAAGATAAAGCCAATAAACTTTTATTTACATATTTTCATGATGGATTTTCTCGGGTCGGTACAACAAAAGAAAGGCCAAGACTTTTCACTACACTCGGCCATAACCCCAAAAAGAGACAACTCGACCCTCTATGTCGATCATGTGAAATCCTCCATCTACTAGTGTCGGCTATTTTCCAAAAAGTAGCAGCTCCTACTCCTCACGCGCGGGCCATCACACCCATCCCGGTGCGTCAGGCGGTGGCAGCGGCAACATCCCCCGCATCACTCTGTCTCGACGAACGTGAACGGATATGAACTCCTGTATGATCGGGCCCCCAACTAGGCCCACATCATACATCACTATCGCACGAACCCGAATGAACGTCAGACCAGGAATGGTGGGACAGTCGATCTCCACACACTCAACCTCAACATCCGATGGAAGGCCGTAAAAGACGCCCCGCGTGACAGCAGGGAGCAGCATCTTTCTAATCTGAAATGTTGGTCCCTAAAGGGGTGAGTACAGCCACTCAGCAGGTAAAAGATCCAATAAACCACTCAATGCATCACACAATACAATCATAACAATTATAGCATAATACATATCATTCATGCATCCAAGCATAACTTACCTCGAAGCCATGCATATGTTATCATCCCACATGTACATACATCCTCATGTAATCATCACCATCATGTCATACATTTACCATCATGCCATAGGTGCACATACATCTATGCACTCACCATCATCATGTCACACATGTACCATCATGCCAAAGGTGCACCTACATCCATGCACTCACCATCATCATGTCATACATGTACCATCATGCCATAGGTGCACATACATCCATGCACTCATCATCATGCACTCATGCAAACATGTTGCCATACCATGCATAATTCAATTTCAATTTCCCAATTTTATTCCTTCATTTTGGGCCACCACATTTCTCTTTCCCGGGACCAATATTTGCATCCCACATTTATCGCTCGCACCCGAGGAACCTCTGGCACAAAACTCCGGGCATCTCGAGGAACCTCGAGGCATTCAACCATTTAAGGCACCCCCACCGGGCATCTCAAAACTCCGGCACATTCAACCATTTAAGTCAGGCATCCCGACACTCCCGGGGCATCGTCGGCTCACACCTCCGACGGCCTTCTCATTTATCATAGTTCACATTCACAGTTATAGCCCAATTTTAACATGGCATATGATATGATGGTAAACAAGATCATTTTCAGCATTTGATTCTTATGTGTAGTTCCAATCATCATCATATATGCAGCAAGATCCAATCACTTATCACAATACAATCCATGGGGTCCATACAACTTAGAATAATCCATACATCATGACTTTTCTTTTTGAAATTTACCAAATTCCAGCTTGCACAATTTCGGAAAACACATAAATTAAATATCCATATGATCTTCAAAAATTATAAAATCAGAACATGTAATAGGCAAGACATAAAGGTAGCAACTCCATGAAGAACACATGCCCAAAAGAACTCCACACAAAAAGATATAGCTCACCCATTCCAGCTTGCGACATTCGGATAAAGTCAGATTGCGCCGTTCTTGAAATATTTCAATTTAAATACCCGAATGGCCTCCAAAAATTATGAAATTTTACCAGGTGATAGTCAAGACCCTAAGGTAGATTTCTCATGAAGAAATGAAGGCCATATTCGTCCTAGATAATTAACTATGGACGGTCGAAGCCACTGTTCCTAGTACCAAACAGTCCAGTTTAGCTGTCTCCGAAAAATCAAGGTTTCACCTACTCATCTTCCTTCATTTCCTCTGCATTTTTTATATGTTTTGCCTCAGGAGGTCCACTAAAACTTTCATTAAGGGATCTAGGTGAGATTCTCAACGGATAGTCACTTTATAGTTCACGAAGTTGCTGGAGTCCAGTAGAACACTTCCAGATCTGTCGTCTTCAAAGGAAAATCTTTTCACTAGGCTACACTTGTTAGTTTTGCTTGAAATTTGAGTATGTTAGTCTTCAGGATGTTCTCTAAAACTTTTGTGAAGAAGTAAAAGTTAAATTCTCAGTAAAAAGTGACATGCAACACACAAAACCACCAAGAGGTCAACAAAACAGTTTCAGATCTAGCGTCTTCGTAGAGGAAGGGTTTCACCCCTTAAAACTCAGCCATTTTGTCTCAAATTTTAGTATGTTATACTTTGATATGTTGTCTACAACTTTTTTGAAGAAGTCGAAGCCAAAATCCGACTCAAACCCGCATGCAAGCCTCTACAACATTCTGGGTCAGGCGGTATACGCAAAAACAGGATGCTGTTTCAAAAACAACACACTCAAAGCTTCGGTTTCTCACTCCCTAAACGTCCGAGATTCAACACACTCAAACATATATGCAAAATACAACATGCAAGAGCAGAATATGGATCCCAACTTACCTCTAGACCGAGCAAACACGAGCACACGAACGGCAACAAGCGACGGACGCACGGCAACGGGCGACGGACAAGCGGACTTCCTCCTTCGTGCGGCCTCTTCCTTTCTCTCTCGGTTCCTCACTCTCTCGGCAACCCTCTCTCTCTCTCTCCTTATGGACGACAACCCCCCCATAACCGGTCACTCCTTCCTTTTATTCCCCCTCAAAACCATCATTTGAAATGATTAGGAGCCACCCAAAGTGGCCAATGGTGCGCCTCTCCTTTTTGCCACTTGGCAAAACCCATGCATGATGGGCTTGAAGGTTGGGCCGGCCTCTCCCCCTTGTGGCCGACGACAGCCCTCTTCATGGGCCTCATGGGCCAAGCCAATTTGGCCCACTTTAGGTCCAATACCCTTGGGCCTAAAGTTTAACCCTAATAAACCCCAATTTCACTTTTAATTATTCATTTTTAATTCTCTCTTTTATAGATTTCAAATTTTCAATTTCATATGGCCATAATCTTGTAACATTTAATCTATAGGGATTAAATCTATGAGGTGCATAGCCAAGAATAAATTCTTCTTATTAATTTATCCTATAATACTAATTTTAATAACTCATGAACACAAATATATAACACTTGGTCCTAAAAGAAAACCAATGGCTAAAGCATAAACCAAAGGTAATTTCATTACCTAATCATAGGCTTTAATACATCTAGAGGTTGCCTTGAATTTTGGGATGCCACAAAAAGTAGACAAAACTGTTGTGCCTTGTTTGGTTTTTAGTTAGTTAACCTCAAAAGGTTAGTGGCTATTCCTAGAATCCCTCAAGCTTAATCAAGATTTAAAATGAAGTTCACACGTTGCATGAAATATGAAATTGGGAGAGCTTGTGTCTAATCAAGGGCCATTGCCCCCTCCCCCCTCTCCCCTCCCCTCCTTAAGCAATATCCTTAAACCTATTCTTCTTTTCCTTCAACGAGAAGGGAAGATTGTGACATTTTTGCAAATTAAGAGAGGTTCTCAAGTAAGTCTTTTTACTTGCAAGATTTTATAGGAAACTAGCACCATTGTTTTTTCCCCTTTAGCTGAGAACTATTCAATTCACAAAAAGAATATGGGGATGCTTGGAGGAAGATAAATTTTGTCATAAAATGGTAAGTTTTATCTACTCAAGAAAATACATCGGTATAAAAAATAACATACAATATTTATATATTTATAATCCAAGTCAATTGGATTTTATTAAAAAATCAATCGCCTAACAATATGATGATATCACACCGTATAAATGACAAATATTGGCATAGTTGATTACCGTTACATATGAAACAAAATTTCGCCATAGTAGATGTATCATGTATGTAACATAAAGAAAAGGATATATGCATGATGAACCTTTTTATGGCAATTTTTCCTCTTTTTTTTTTCGCGATGTGCACATTAAAATTTTTCAACAATATTCCTTTTAATCAGAACAAAATCACAGAAAGTTAGTGATTGATTTTGCTCGAAGGACTTATTGAAGTTAGCTACTAGGCATATATATTCTTATATTTAGTGAGTGGCTTACCACATACATTTTGGGGAGGGGTGGGGTTGTCGGAAGAAATGGAGTTTGTCCTTCAATGGGAAGTCAACAACTCGACGTAGGCCTGATGGGAATTAAAAACATGCCATGTTCTTTCGATAGCTCCGATGGCTTTGTGGAGATCCTACCCTCTTAACGTCCTTCAATAATTCCAGTTGAATGGATTGGCAACTCAAGTATGCATAGTTTTTCTAAATGATAGTTATGTTGCAGCATGGCATATGGGTCATACGATTGAATACAAAGGTCATGGAGGTTGTTGTCGGGGATAACAATCACCTAATAAATAAATTTTTCGGGATCAGTTTGATAAGCAAAGTTATACATACACATAGGTAAGGCATCCAACTAATTAAGGACAAACTCGATGAGGACAAAGTTGTTATCCTTACCTTGTGGATTGTAAGGCATCCAACTTATTAAAGACAACCTGCATCGTTGTTAGCCGTAACTCCAAATTATGGCACTTGTAATTTCTTTATTTAAATGACCAAACTTCATTGCTGTTTAATTTGATGAGTAAGACAAAAGTACATTGTAAGTGCCAAAATTTGGTAAGGATAGACACTTAAGTGTCAAAATTTCAAAAAGTACACTTAAATGTCACTTTAAAAATAAAAATAAAAATTAGACACTTAAATACCAACTCTGACAAGACTAATCGAAAATCTGACGTAACTTTATTTTAATAATAAAAATGGTCTACGTGGCTCGTTAGAATGTCTATTCAGCAATCAATGTGTAAATGACATTATCTTCATTGCCCCCCAAATTAAAAACCCTAAATCGGCCAAAATTTCCAAAACCACCACGACCACCAACCGTCGCCACCAACCGCCGCCACCAACCACCACTGTGGAGGTAGTGTGCTACTGTAAGGTGCTCATGCTTGCACCAGCACTTGGACCTTAGCAACGGTGGCAACCAATGAGCGACCGTGAGTGAGCGGCGAGCCGCAGTAGAGCCTTAGCAAGAATGGCAACAAGTGTGAAGAATCAACTGTGAGAAAGACAACGAGCATGAAACAAATGCTTGATTAAATATGCTAAACAACATCGTTTATCAACCACACCAAAATGACGCCGTTTAGTGTTCGCCTTTGCCCGCGTGGATGGTGTGATGTCGTTCACTTTGTTCATGTGGATACATATTTTTTTTTTTAATATAATTGCCACATCAGTAAAAAAAATATTGCCAAAAAATGTTACGTTAGCAGTTTGGTCGGAAATTCTCACCATTAGCACTTAAGTATTCTTCTCTTATCTGATTTTGGCATTTAAGTGTATTTTTTTAAAGTTTTAACACTTAAATGTCCACTTATACCAAATTTTGGCACTTTAGGTGTTTAGCACTTGATGAGAAATCAAATGAAAGAATCTTTCTTGAATATTCCACAATGAGCAAAGTTTACAAAGTTTACAACAAAAACTCTCGTCAAGAGGAGGAATCAATGAAAACGAAGTTCGAAGAAAATTATATTTCACTAGATATAAGCGAGCAACCTGGATATACTAAGCTAACTGATGATACTCAGTCATCCGAATACTAAGAAGAGCGGATACACTCAGGAAATTGAACCAAGCGTTGAAGTCAGCTAACCTAAATCTTCGAATGCAAATATTCTATTTGAGGTTGTTGGCTTGATATTATTCCCAGTTCTGTAACTATAGGTGTTGGAGAATATTTCCTTCTTCTTTTTCCCCGAAAGTACTATACTGTGTACAGGGTTAGCCGTTTAATATACTGGAAAGGAAAAAAAGAAAAGAAAAGACCCACTTCCCGGATCTAGAGGTGACGTTGGGATCTACTGGTTCAGTTCTAAAACTGTTTTAGGGTGACCCGGCTAGGTTCTCAGGTACTAGAACGTGGAACTAGTCTAGTTGGGTAGATTTCGATTCTACCGTTGATCAATCCATCCTTAAATCGTTGACTCTATTGTCAATTGATAGAAAGCATCGAAAGATCTCTACTTCTGTTGGGCTATTTACATGATGGGCTCATTTGAGGAGGCCTGGATTTAACCCATGGGAGCCGGTAATTTATTGCGTTAATCGCAGAGAAACATTTGCAATTACTAGAATAAGCTTTTTTTTCTTGGACAACCTATTACAAAATATTTCTTCTTCTTAATGATATAGTTTCTGTTTGGGTATGGTCCTACTGCACCCTAACCAATCATGTTTTTTTAATAATATGATTAAAATAAACTTTCTCATCTCACTAACAGAAGGATCACCAAAAAACGAGTAGAGCACAACACCCTTCATAAATATGATTGGGAAAATACAAATGCAAAACCTACGAATCACATCTGAATCTCGACAACCAAGCTATCAACAAATTATTAACCACACTCTTAATAGCTCCATCTCTGTTGGTCACCCTTCACTTTCAATGGTGTAATACACAACAGCAAGAGTCTAACCCAAATTATTCACATCGACACCCACGTTAATAAGCCTTACCTTATTTTCTCCAAATAAAAATATTCTTTCTTATTAATCTCCCTCTCTCTCTCGCTCTCTCTCTCACGAAAGCACACTAAAGTCAAATAAGACGTATCTAACGAGTCACTTTGCAGTCGAGCCTAATCTCTTGGCCGCCGGTCAAGCTGCTCATCTTGATCATGGACTGGATGAAGGCCTTATTGAACTCCTGCTGCGAGCTCGCGAACTTGGAGACCAAGGCCTTGGTCTGCGGGTTCGTGAGCAGGGCTTGATCCGAAGAGAAGATGCTCTGGCCCTGACGGAGCATCTTGAAGTAGACATTGTCGAAGGTGGTGGTGGTTGAGTCCATCGTCGATCCGGCATTCTTTACCGTGTTGCCCAACGGGCACACGTTGCGTAGGTTCGCCGCGAAGGATGGGCTCAGCGATGGGTCCACGTCGGTGGTGGGGCTGAAGTTGTGTATCCTGTTTTGGAACGATGAGCAGTGAGCGAATCCCAGCGTGTGGCCTCCTGCATGCATGCGGATAAAAGTAATTTTACATGACGGTTACACGGCGTAGCTGCAAAATCACATCGTGTGATGATGCGATAAAAAACTAAGTGGTCACGTCAAAAAATGTATCCTGTGAATGGATAGTGCAAAGTAGGCAAATATAATCTTTTTCATAGTTGAAATCGCAATCAAATCTAGGCGAAAAATGTTGACCCATTCAAACCTTTTAATTTTTAAAAGTTTTACCAAACGCTTGTGTGTAATGTCTTACCTGATAGAGCCACTAAATCTTCCATGGAAAGGCCTCTCTGGGAGAAGCTCTGTTGGAGTTGAGAGATGTTGAAGATGGGGGCTGGTAATTGCCTGGTGTCACTTGCCTTTGATGTTCTTCCATCTAGCCTCCCTTTTGGCACATTCCAAGTGGGTCCTCCAGACTATACACCGAGAACATCACATAGAAAAGAAGCTAAACAATTATAACCCTTCAAAAGAAAATTCATCATGAGTTGGAATTTTATTTTACTTTTTCCTCTTGCAATTAGTGAAGCACAAGTCGAAATGACGACGGTATAGATTGACATATTCTAATTATGAGGACGAACCAGAGCAACAGCATCGCGAGCAGCAAGAGCCAAGATGTCTGCACAGGAGACGACACCGGGGCACAGTGCTTCCACTGCCTTCTTCGCATTGTCGATAACGTAGAAGGCATGCAGTGAGATATTGGGAGGCCCATCTTTCTCTGCTGTGTTGCCTCCCGTTGAGTTCAGCAGAACAGAACCATCACAGCCCTATTTTTCATAAAGAAGCCAACATACATCATAGAAGTCCACATATATAACCTAAGCTATACATGAGGAAGTGATCATCAATGGAGTAAAATACATTGTTTTATGACATGGAGCCTTAAATAAGGGGATCAATCCGGATCGATGGAATACCCAACTAACCATACAAATCAGGGAATCCGTATGGGCAGGTTTTACTATACAAAGATGGAAAGAAAGACCAAGGTTAAGAAGGAGAGGTAGAGTAATAGGTATACTCTAATGAAGCAGTCGTGGAAGTGCATCCTCAAGAGTGCAGCCGGAACAGTTTTGTCATTCATCATGGCTTTCTTGACAGCAGCCGTGACCGTAGCCTCGAGCTGGGGGCAAGTGTGGTCATAGTAGTTTGTACTTAGTGCGTCGACAGGAGAGAGAATTTGAAGGATGAGAAAAGCAGAGACGAGAGCAACTAGGGATGCCATACTCGGATCTTTTTCTGAGTAGATTTTGAAAAAGTCACACGGGACTAGTGCTTCCTGATGAATCGTGAAGGACTTGACAATGGTATTTATACAGTGATTACAACAGGGATCACGCGACACACAGATTGAGGTTGTTAATTGGAGAAAAGATAGGGTTGGTTAGCAAATTTGGTCATCAAGAACCACTGTTGTCTAGGAAAGTAGTGTTCTTGAAGCAAACTCGTTGCATAAAACGACAATTTGATGTCACATTTGATGACTACTTTCTAGTTTGAACCACTCGGTGTAATTGCCGATCAGGAGGGAAATGAATAGTCTTTTGATCCTGTGTCTAAACAGATGTTTCAAGATCATCTAGGTCAAGTTAAAATCCAAAAAATATGAAAGTTTTGACCGACAGTAGAAGCTGGTGTCCTGGTCGAATGGGCGACTATCATTGACGGATCTTTCGGTCCATCATCTGGACATCCAGAACGAGACATTCTAAGCAAAAGCACGGAATCTACTGAGTCAGTTGTCGTGGGTGTCTGGGTTCTATCCTTCAGAAGGCTTGTGCACGCGGAGTAAATTCAATTGTTGTCATCAGCCGAGTAACTTCACAGCTCAATTCGAAACCAAATCGAACTGAGGTCAGTTAATTGCAAATTTGAAATGCAATTAATAGTAATTACTTTTATTTTTAGCCTCACCTTCTGCGCATGCGATATTAGATTTAGTGCCATATGCGGCCGACAGTGTGATAAGTCACTTTCATCCACGTTTCTTCTTCTAATTTTGGGGTTGATTTGAAACCAAGTAGAGAGAGATTAAAGTTCGAAAAAAAAAAAAAAAGAATTAGACTTGCAAAAGCAAGTTCGTTAGCATAGAAGTAGACCCTGCAAAGGTTTTGATATAAGAGAGACAAGGAGAATAACGTTTGGTGATAGGGTCCAACGACTAAAGGCATTTTGGAGTAATTTAATCCGGGTCAACTAGTTGTTCCTTGTTCGATTAGCTCATCAAATTGGGGTCATCCAAGGTCAAGATGAATATTTTGTACATACCAAATAGCGCCACCAATCATTATTAAAAAGTTTAGCAATATAATCAATCGGTTACACAACATGAATAGTACGAATTAGGGGTGAGCGGTTCCAGGTTCCGGTTCGGTTCCGTCTGGAACCTGGAACCTACCCTCGGGTACAGGTTCCTCAAAATGAGGAACCCGGAACCTACCCGTTGGGGGCCGAGAACCTGGAACCTACCCCGTCACAGGTTCCGTGGTCGGTTCCAGTTCCAACAGGTTCTTTTTTTTTTTTTTTTTTTTTTTTTTTATTTTCAGATTTGAACTATAACGTATGCGCACGTTACCAAAAAAAATATAACGTACGCGCACGTTACCAAAAAAACTATAATGTACGCGCACGTTACCAAAAAAAAAAAACTATAACGTACGCGCACGTTACCAAAGAAAACTATAACGTGCGCGCACGTTACCAAAAAAACTATAACGTGCGCGCACGTTACAAAAAAAAAACTATAACGTACGCGTATACTACACGGTAACTTCCCACATCTTAGCAAACATACCAATGCCAACTGTCAAGAATTTGGACATACATAATCAAAACTAATAAGATTAAACAGTAACATGTTTATCTAAGGTAAAAGAGCAACCAAGTCTTTCTATATGAGGGTGACTTAAATGTCAAGACGATGCATAAACACCAACCCCTTATGAACGAAATGTCGCACTTGAAGCATGTTAGGTATCTTCCAATAAGGGCAAACCTTCAAATTAAGATATTGAGCCCAGAAATCGAACAATGATAGTCAAAAGGCAAGAAAATACAAGATGGATTCATAAAAAATAATAGCACATTCCTTTAACAACCCAGAAGATGCTTTTCTAAATCTGGCGTTCAAGTCCAAAACCTTGATATAGCTAAATTTCAAGGCATTGTCCTTATTCGCAATAATTCTCGCTGAAAAGTGAGCCTGGAATCCATTAACATTTTCCTACATGGTCCTGTTATTCACTCTAAAAGAGCTACATCACCTCCCTTTTTCCCTCAATTCTGCAAAGCCTCAAACACAGTGGTTTACATGTCGTTACACACTTGGTCCCGAGCTAAGAGAGCTTCCTCGACAATAATAGTATGGAATAACAATGCTTGTCTCAAAATTTGCTGCCAACAACTTGCTCATCCAAAATTTAAACTCGAAAAACAATGAAAATGCCACCAAAGAACTATAATCACTGAGCAAGTCCAAGAATCACCAAATCAGTCACTCACTCCCTACGCTGGTATTACCCCGAGATCGTACAAATGAAATTCACAGCATTTGATAGTATAACCCCGAAATCATACCCTTGGAGAGAAGGTCCAGAAATCCAATTTCACCGGGCGAGCGGCGTCCGGCGCTGAGCAGTGAGCAGGCTGCAGCGACGTCGGTCGCTGGTCTTCGGGGCAACGGCGTCAGGCGTCGCGACTGCTGGTGCGAGCAGCGGCGGTGGCGGTGGGTTGCGAGCGGAGACAGCAGGCGTCGTCAGGGCTTCTGGTGCGAACAGCGGCGGTGGGTCGCGAGCGGAGTGCTGAATCGGCGTCGTCGGGGCTTCTAGCGCGAGCAGAGGCGGTGGGTCGCGAGCGGAGACAGCAGAATCGGCATCCTCGGGGCTTCTAGCGTGAGTAGAGGCGGTGGGTCGCGAGCGGAGACAGCAGAATCGGCATCCTCGGGGCTTCTGGCGCGAGCAGCGGTGGTGGGTCACGAGCGGAGATAGCAGAATCGGCGTCGTCGGGGCTTCTGCTCGTCGGGGCTTCTGCTCGTCGACGACTCGGGGCTTCTGGCGCGAGCAGAGGCGGTGGGTCGCGACTCTCGAGCGGAGACGAGCTCGGCTCGAGCACGGCGTCGTCGGGGCTTCGCTCGTCGGCGACTCGGGGCTTCCGGCGCGAGCGAGGCGGTGGGTCGCTACTCTCGAGAGGAGACGAGCTCGGCTCGGAGCACGGCGTCGTCGGGGCTTCGCTCGTCGCCGACTCGGGGCTTCGGGGCGCGAGCGAGGCGGTGGGTCGCGACTCTCGAGCGGAGACGAGCTCGGCTCGAGCACGGCAGCGACGGGTAGTCGGCGATGGGCGTCGAGGCAGAGCACGGCAGCGACGAGCCTCGAGCGGTGAGGGTTCGCGCGAGCAACGTCGGCGACTGGCGTTCGGCGGCGGTGGCCTTGAGGACGAGCGGCGTCCGGCGGCGAGACTCAGAGCAGCGTTCGGCGATACCCTGAAAAACTGAAAGTGGAAGAGTCTGAGAGTCGGAGTCTCGGGGAAGGGGGTTCCTTTGGAACCCTAACCGGTTCCAAACCGGTTCCGCGACCGGTTCCGGAATGGGATCGCCGGTTCCCGGAAAAATGGAACCGGGAACCGGAACCGGTCCTTTAAGAACCGGGAACCGTGCTCACCCCTAGTACGAATGACTTATAAAACGGTTCAGCGGATCTAACCCTATAGATGGCGAATTGATATCATTTGTCTTAGGGCATTCGTCATCGGTTACACAACATGAATAGTACGAATGACTTATAAAACGGTTCAGCGGGTCTAACCCTATAGATGGCGAATTGATATCATTTGTCTTAGGGCACTCGTCAAATACGCGCTGCACCCTCTATAAAATTATCTTTTTTTTAGTCTTCGATGCATTATCTTGGTTTAATCAGTTGAAAGTACTTAAAGACTTAATCCGTTGGATCCATCAGTCCATCTGCATCCAACTACTGCATAACAGAATAATGCTATTCCCAGAAATTTAAATAACTAACCCCCGTCGTCTCCTTGTTTTTATAAGGAAATTATTGAGTGGCACGGACAAAATCCTGTGCATTAGGTGAGTCAAACATGTTCTCATGACGGATAACGTTACGCAAGAGTAAACAGTTCTCATCGGATGAGCCACTTACAAATAATATATTCTAGGAGTACTAGGCTACGCATGCCTTGTCACTTCAAATTTTGTTTTTTTTTGGTCGGAACTTCAAATTTAGTTGGAACTCGCATTTTCAACTCATAATGAATTTGCTTTCTGAACTTTGACTTGACATCTGTTATGGCCCACTGGTTATTTATCTAAACGAGATATACTTGCCGAAAATTAAGGTTGTCCAAGATACACGTCTCACTTTACTTAGGCAAAAACCCTGTTACATGTAAAATCTTACTCGTCCGAAGTTATATTTTCACAAACTTTAATGAGAATCATATTGTTGATTTCCATATACTGAATCAGGGGTAAATTATCAAGAAAGTTCTAAATATATTACACTTATATCAACTCAAGCATAATTTTTTTTTAATTCAACCAATTTAGTTATAAACATTTTACGATTTGTTAATGTAGTCCATCTAGCTAAAATTATTAACGTGAATGCTAGTCATTCTATGTGATATTATCGGTGCAAATATGAATACTTTTTTTAATTTTTTTGAATTTTCATTTCTTTGCAAATATGAATAATTTTTTTAATTTTTTTGAATTTTCATTTCTTTCTCTTTGCCTTTTATTTTTGCCAATGATCGTTCACTAAAGTTAATGGCCGGTGAGGGCTAATCTCGCATGGGGAAGGGCAAGCACCGGCAAGAGCCCCTCGCTAGATTTGGTGGGAGCCAGCAAGGCCACCCTAGCCTAGGCAAAGGCCCCCTCACTAGATCTAGCCAAGCCAACCTTCAAGGGCAACCTTGGCCTAAGCGAGGGCGGCCCTCATTAACTATTGCCTATGGCTTGGCAATTAGCCACCGGCAAAAAGAAAAGGGAAAAATATAGAAAAAAAATCAAAATAATTATTAAAAATTGTATGTCTAAGTGAGGTTGAAGAGAACATAGAAAAATAGAGATGGAGAAAAATGGTAGTTTTTAGGTTTTATGAAACCGGTTCCATATTCAGTCCAGTTCCTACTTGGATCTTCACTTGGAACCGGAAAACTAAAACCAAATCAATTTTCAGGGCAGTCAAGTCCAAATCTAAGTAAAACCAATCCGGCTGCACAGCCTTAATGAGAAGTATTATTTTATGGCCCAATAAAAAACAAACAAGTGTGTACGAGGCCCAAATAGGATGAATCTAATGGGTGTAACACACAATAGTATTAGCAGCTCCTGTACGCTGACATTGGACCATGGAAACTGGTTAGAAAAATTCAAGAAAATTAACAATTTATACATATAAATAACTACGGATTGCGTCCAGCATCTGATAATGTTAATGATTCCATCATATTCAATAATCTTCCAAACTATATATATTAATTTCAACTGATATTTCCTTTTCAGTCTTATGATTATTGTCACTGTTATAGCTCTAAAGATATTGTGTTCACATAAGTCGAACATGCAAAAGTAGAGAAGCAATTTTAATAAACATAAATTTTCAACAACAAAAAAAAAGCCCGATGGCTCTAATTTTAACTCTAATAGAGCAGTTTTAACGTACTACTTGACTCTAATTTTAACTTAACCGTATAGTTATGTTGTTGTAATAATATGAAGTACGACATTTAATAGAAGAAAACAAACTTACATGCTGGATGGCTAACATGAATATGTGCAGATTCATTGCGTGATTTGAGTCTTAGTTTTCATTTCCATTATCCATTCACTCGCATCACACCCATAATGTGTAATATAAATGGCCCAATAATCACAGCCCATTATTATAAAGCCCAAGGCCAACCCATTTTCTCCTCTCTTCTCAACAAATAGTGCAAGTGAGCGTAAAAGAAAGAGGAAAAGAGCAACGGCAAAAACAAGAAAAACAAGCTCGCTTATGAAAAGGAAAAAGGCCAAAACAAAGGAGAGAGAAACATCTTGGCGTATAGTTGATTCCGATATCCTGACAAGTCGAATCAATTATGAATTGCAACACCTAATACATATTCAAGCCCACTATTCATTTAATCAGAGTAATTTCCGAAGTTAATCATTAACTCGGAGTTATGTGTATTTTAAACTCCACTGTTTGATTGGGGAGTTAGGGCCTGTTTGTTAATGTTCTTTTTATCTGTTTATAAATAAAATTTCTGTTTTTTTATTCCAGGAGCAAAAAAAAAACAAAAACGTGTTTGTTTGCGTTTTTATTCCAAATCTATTATTTTGTTCCAGAACACATTTGGAATGTAAAAGTTAGAAACAAGAAAACGTGTTTCTTGTTTCTAGAACAATTTTTAAGAACAAATTTTCTCTCTCCTCTCTTTTTCTTCTCTTTTTTTTTTTTCTTTCTTTTCTTTTTCTTTGGCCGGTCGCGGCCTCGGCCATGGCCGACGATCGGCCGTTGAGGGCCGGCGACCTCGCCGGCGTCGCCGCCCCGGCGAGGCTCGGCCTCGCCTTGGCCGGGCAAGGCTAGGTGAGCTCGGGCTTACCTAGATCCGGCGAGGCCGCCGACCCTCGTCGCCGATCACCGGCCATGGCCGAGGCCGACGACAGGGCGAAAAGAAGAAAAAAAGAAAAAGAAAGAAAAAAATAAGATAAAAATATTTAAAAATTAAAAGAAACAAAAAAAAAAAAAAAAAGAACACAAATTTACCAAACTGTTTCGTTCATTTTTTTTTATTCCCGAACAAGTTTACCAAACGCGTTTTTGTTCAAAATTGTTCCCCGAAACAGAAACACTTTTTTTCTATTTATGTTCCCTGGAACAATTTTTAAACAGAAATGTTACTAAATGCGCCCTTATTGACCTATGGATCTAAATGGAAACGATAATCTAGGGCATTGTGGAGCTATGGGGTATGACAAAAATTAATTCCGAAATACAATTCGATGGGGACGAAATTCTAAAATTTCGCGTACAAGTTACTTGTAATGGATAATATGCATAACGATAAAAAAAAATGAACTTTTCTATAAACAAGTTTCTTCATTAGCACATAGAAGTTGTTTTATCAACGGTTAAATGTAGTTTAGTAAACTTCGTATGTTGGTTTTCAACTTTTCTAGGTGAGTGGTATTATCTCTTTAAACTTTTACTGTGAAAGCAATATAAATTAATTATATTATGAGTTAAGAAATAATATATATATATATATATATATATATATTTTTTTTATATTTTGGTTGCATAAAATTGAATCGAGCATCAACTACCATTTTGTCTCTTTGAAATGGTGAGATAACTTTGGATTACATTTTGCATCGATTGCCTGTAATGGTATGTGAAACCTCTTATAAAAGAACCACGAAAAGTTCTTGATTTATGAATGTGGTTTATGAAAGTTATTTTCATATATATTGAATCATGAGAAGTTATATTATTTGGCTAATAAACTAGAGTTTTGAGATGGTTTTTAGCTTTGGTTGCGTGTTATTGGAAATTGAGGTTGATGGATAATGCTCAAATCACTATGATTAGAACCCATTGGGGGAATAAGTAAAAAAGAACAAAAGTGTTCAATTCTTGATCTCGACATATAATTGTTGAGATGATTTCCATTATATATAAAAATTATAAATGTCACACTTCGTAAGGAAACAATATAACAATGGAAAATAATAAATGAAGAGATCATTATATCACAAGAGTTGTCAATCCCTGATTCTAGCATCTCCAAGAATCAACTTGTGATTTTGATTAGATTTTGATTAATATCTCTAGCTTCTTCTTCCTTGATTGATAAATCAGTGCTTTTACTCCCCCATAAATTGCAAATAGGAGAATCCCAAATACCCAATTTGTGACATAAGTTTCCAAACGCATTTCTAGGCAATGGTTTCGTGAAGAGATCAGCAATTTGTGCACAGATGGAACATACTTAGTCACAAGTGTTCCAAGAGCCACTTTTTCTCGCATATAATGATAATCTAATTCGATATGTTTAGTTTTTGCATGGAACACAAGATCAATCGACATATAAAGTGCAATAATATTATCACAAAATAATATTGGTAGACTGAAAAGATGAATACCCAAATCTCTCAAAAGGAATGATATCCATGTAATCTCTACAATTGTTGACACCATTGCATGATACTCTGCCTTGACACTAGATCGAGCAACCGTTCATTACTTCTTAACACTCCATGATATACAGTTGCTACCTAAAAAAGTACAAAATCCAGTAGTTCATTAGCAAGTCAAGCGACAACTTGTCCAATCTGCATCACTAAAAGCATGCAAGTCCAAAGTTTTTTTTTTTTTTTTTGGTCTAATACAAGTCCAAAGTCGACTTAGACAAGATTTGCATGCCTTGATTTGTTGTGCCTTTGACCTTTGACATAACACAAAATGCACTTCACTATTTGAAAATGACTCACGGTAGGTTGATGTATGAATTGACAAACAAAATTGACTGAATATGAAATATTCGGCTGTGTAATCGTGAGATATTGAAGAGCTCCGACAATACTTAGATATAGTGTAGGATTAAAAAATAGTCTTGCATCCGTATTAGAATGAGAACTAATAGCCATAGGTGTGGAAAATAGCTTGCAGCCCTCCATTTGCGCACGTTTAAGAATTAACAAAGCATATTGTTGTTGGCACAGATAAAGGCCACCAGAGAATATCTTAAACTCCACTCCTAAAAAATAGTGCAACGGCCTCATATCCTTCATTGTGAATTCGCTACTCGATGTAGAGATGAATCCATCAAGCAATTTTGGATCATCACCTATAACAATCATGTTGTCTACACATAAAAGTAGAGCTAGAATGCCATGATATGATTTTTTTTAATAAACAAAGGATTTGCATTATTGCAAAAGAAATTGGATGCCAAAAGAAATGAGCCAAAACTATCAAAACAATGCTCTTGGTGCTTGCTTAAGATCATACAAAACTCTCTCTAGTTTGCAAACATAAGATGAGTGATTTTTGTCCTCAAAACCTAGCAATTGCCATATAGATAGGCTGCAATAGAAAGCCATGTAAGAAGGCATTTTTAATGTTTAATTGTTTGATGGGCCAACCTTTAATAGCAATAGTGAGGATCGTTCTTATACTTCCTAGTCAAATAACTGGTGAGAAAGTTTCAAGGAAATCCACTCCTGCTACTTGAGTATATCCCTTAACGACCAATCTTGTTTTTAATCTTTCTAATGTACCATTGACCTTTAACTTTGACTGAAAAATCCATCTACATCACACAATACTAGTATTTGAAGGACATGAAATAATAGTCCAAATTTTATTCCGATGCAGTGCCTTGAGCTCTTCTTTCATTGCCGCCAACCACCTTGGATGTTTCAAAATAGAGTGTACATTGTTCAACTCCTTTGGTGTAGAATCCATCATATGTAAATTGGCATATTTTGGATTAGGCTTCGCAATACCAGCACGTGCTTGAGTAATCATTGAATGATTTGGAGTGGGCGAACGTACTATTGAAGAATCAGGAAGGACATCCATCTAAGAATCTTCATTTGCCAAATTGCATGGAGAATTAAGCAGAGCACTTGATGAGTCACCAATTTCAACATGATTTTGGTGAACATGCGATTCACCTCCATCAACATTATCTTCATGAGAAGTATCATAGGAAGTAGAATTTAATAAGTCGTCATGCGGTTTGCAAATACAAAGGTGAAAATTCCGAGTCCAATGCTATCGTGTTTTGATTTGGCCAGCTTATCAATTTTGATATCCTACTTTATCACTTTGACCCTGAAATAATGAGCTGGTTACGAGATAAGGAAATACACTTTCATAAAAAAATGACATTCGTAATATATAGATTTGGCCAATTGGAGGATAGAGACATCAATATCCGTTATGACGATCATGATAGCCTAGAAACACACATGGTAATGATCGAGCATCGAGCTTATTTTTGGTGTAGTCCCTAAGATAAGGAATGCACCCACAACCAAAAACTCACAAAGCATTATAATATGGTTTTCTGATAAATAAGAATTCATATGATGATTTCATGCTCAACACCCTTGTAGGAAGCCTATTCAAAAGAAAAATTGTCGTTTGAAAGTTTTCGACCAGCAACTCCATTCTGCTCTAGGGTATTTGGGCAAGATACTTGATTAATAATGCCAATCTTTTGCAAATGAAGTAAGAAGTCTACTTAGTTGAACTCTCCTTCTCCATTAGATTGAAATATTTTAATATACCCTTCAAATTGTCTTTCCAAATATTTCTCAAAATTGAGAAAGCATGCACAAAAGTCGGATTGTTGACGTAATGGAAACAACCAATTATATCGCATATAATCATCCACAAAATAAACATAATACTAAAACCTTTAAAATAAGATTATTAGAGCCTTTCCCCCACAAATCACAATGTGTCTTTTCAAAAGGCTTAGTAGTACTAGATTTGGAAAGCAAACTGGGAACTTTAGATACTTGACCCATTTGACGATTATCACATATGGTAGTAGGTTTATTCCAAGCAATAACTACAATATCGCTTTTTTTTCTTCTTCTTTTTTTTTTCTTTTTTTTTGCCAATGACGGATTGTCATTGATTGTGGATGTCCTAAACTTTTACACCAGGTACTTTCATCAACTTTCCTAAACCGATTCAAAAATAGTGCTTCTTTTGATGTCTTCAAGTTATAGAGATCACCTTCACGATTTCCAACAACCGGAACATTTCTCGTTTTCCTATCCTTTATCACAAAACTAGTAGTAGAGAATTCAAAATTTATAGGATAGTCAGCTATAAATTGGTTTATTGATAATAAATTATTTTTCATTTGAGAAACAAGTACTACTCTTTAAGTCAATGCTCTTTTGGCCCAAATTGATATGAGCATCACCAGTATGGGAAATTTTAAGTGAATCACCATTTTCAACAATTACACTATATTTCCTAGTAAATGGTCCTAAGTTGAAAAGGTTACCATCATCTAAGATCATGTGATTTAAAGCTCCAATATCAATGAACCATTACAAATCTTGATTATCTCCAACAATAAGTGCGGCAAATGCCTTTGGCACATATGATGGGATTGAGTAAACCGATTAAAGCAATCTAAAGCAACACATCTCTACTTGTTACATATTTGACAAGAAACGATTTTGTATGTTGCTTTCACAAGCTTCTTGGTCTTGCTCGGATTGAATTGTGGCTTGTGACCTTGTGAATGCATAAAATTAGCCCGATAATTTTTCATTCTTAGACCATTGTGAGAAAACCCTCTTCCATGGGAAGAAAAATAATTGTTGTTGGAATGGTGGAATTGTTTTCCTCTTTTTGTTGCTCTTAAATTTACTTCTTTGACCAAAGAAAGCCGGATTGTGTTGAATTACAAGGGAACTTTTATTTGTTAGCCGACTCTCAAAGCTTTGCAATTGAGAAATTAGGTTAGATAATACCAACACTGAAGGCTTCAACATGGAGGATGTGAATGAATCATATTGATCACCTAAGCCATTCATAACAAAGAGACCTTCTTCTTGTCCTCAAGAGGACATTCGATAGCAAATAACTCATTAAAATATTTTTGAAAAGCATCAAAATACTCATGAAGAGATGAAAAAAAAATATCTCTATGACATTTTTGGATTATCAAAAAAAAAAATTAAAACTTCACATTCCTCATATACCTTGGCAAAAGTATTTTGTAAAGCTAACCACATCTCAGCAGATGTCTTCAAGTCTATTACTTGAGCAAAAACTTACTTCGGAGAGCATTGCAATGATCTATCCCCACAAAAGGCGATTTGACCTTCTCCATTGTAATAACTTTGGATTTGTCACTTCATTTGAGACACTAACTTCTTTTCTAGAATCAGAGGGGGTTACTATTGTTGGACTTAACATCTGGTACTCGCCATCAATGAATCTTACTAGATCTTGGCTTTCAATTAGTGCAAGCATCTCGGCTCTCCAACAAGAATAATTTGTTTGTGTTAGTTTTGGTGACACAAAATTGCTAATGTTCAAAGACAAGGAATATGGATCCTTAGGATTGGTAAAAGCCATGGTTAAGGATTGATTTCTTTCGAAAAAAATCTGCTCCGACACCATAAAAGAACAAAAGTGTTTGATTCTCGAACTCAACGTACAATTGTTGAGATGATTTTAAATATATATATTACAAATGTTATACTTATAACATAACAATGAAAAATAATTAATGAAGAGATCATTATATTACAAGAGTTGTCAATCTCTTGATTCTAGCATCTCCAAGAATTAGCTTGTGATTTTGATTGGATTTTGATTGATATCTCCAAATCCTTCTTCCTTGATTGATAATCAGTACTTTTAATAAGTATAAACATTGTTATCAAAACGTCCTTATGAATCAAACTATCGGTTGATATAGGTGGAGATCTAGCCTATGGGGTAAACTTGATTGCCTTTGTCATGGGTATTATGCGTGACCATAATTAGATATTGAGCAATAGATTCATCGATGGAATTGAATATTGACATTTATTCAACAGAAATTAATCAATGGAATGGACCATTCATTGTTGATTTGTTATTGATGATATGATATTGTTGATTAAATATGAAAAGTTCTATCAAAAATATATAACTCGTTTTGTTATTTTATGTATATGGTATGGATTGATGAGTTATAAGTTGTTTTATAAATATGCATTGTGAATGTTTGATTTGTTTAGAAGAGATGTACCATAAATCGGGTGGTGATTGCTCATACCATTCTGTTCATATCTTTTTCTAGTCCTTCAATTATCATCTAATAGGACAAGGGTGTTGATAATAAAAAACTTTTAGTAGTTGAATTTTTTTGTTTGCGTTGGAGATGTTTTCATAAGTTTTGTTGGATCATAGAAACTTTGATATATTATTTTGACTTTGAAATTGCGTCATTTAGATGAAGAGAAGGATGGTTGTGTTATTACCCCTTTTCCTGTAGGATTTTAAGCATGACATTTCATAGATTTACCTTTCCTACACATCAAATCCATTAACCAAATGTTCAATTAACAAGGAGAAAAACCTAGGTACCAAATGAGTTTCTTTCGTGAAAAATAACACTTTTAGGCCACATAAAAAGAAACTAGAACTGTGTCCCATGCATATTGCAAATCGATTTAGGTAGCCTTTTTTTTTTTTTTTTTTTTTTTTCACGATTCCCGCCTTCGAAAAATTTTTATGAAAAAATAAAAATTAAGATGGAGAACTAAAAAGAAAGATTTTGTTAATAACTTTCTTTGGATTTAAATTATTTTGAAAAGAAAGGTCTACTTCATGTAATATTATTCCATGGTCGGGAGTTGGATCGCGATCCGCTACCTCCGCCATATCGTCCACAATTGTAGCAGCAAAAGCATGTTTTGCATATCAACCCTTGAATTTTTGCGTCATTACTATTTTTAGTTTTTGCTGCATGTCTTATTAGGAAAAAAAAAAGAAAAAGAGTAGCATAGATATACAGGGAGAAAATGGAAATGTATAAATCACCGACACCATGTACTCCTGCCATCACAGAAGGGACGAAAATTAATATTTGGCTGACTTTATTAGTAATACATGTATTATAATTATACAAGCAACTGAATCCGAAAGATAAGGCGAATCATATATATTATATATGTGCCCTTTGGACCGAGCTTCTTATTACAGTGCAGCAACAAATCACATTGATCAAACCTCAAACCTTCACAAGTTGATGATCACAGAGTATGTTTAATGTCAAAACCTTCGCTCTGTACTCTGGCTAAACAATTACTGATAATTTTCAGAGACTTTTGAGTTCACGGATCGATTTCACTTCCCCAAAACTGAAAATGTGGCGGGCTGCTCTTCATGAAAAATAAATAAAGCACGCCTCGGCCGGTCCAATCAATCACCGTGAACCTCCAAAGCTGCTCTCGAATTCGACTAGAATTGAACCGAGCTAGAGAAGGTTTGGCCAAATGTCCAGTTTGGTGGCACGATGTCTGTGAAAAGCTTGGTCACTCCATCAGTGGTGGTGACCTGAAAGGAAAGGGATTGGCCATTGAGGTACGAATTCGACTGCCAATTAGTCCCCCAGTTCCTTGACATGGCGGTCCATCCTGTGGTCGAGCCTTTGATCGAGACAGACTTGATCGACCCAGCTCCGGCAACATTGCTTATGAGGACCAGCTCAAAGTAGTTTCTCCCGTTGATGGTGAACCTTACTCCACCATGTTTCTTGCATGGAACCCTGCACAAGATTATGACCCACCTATGACTTAGTCTCAGAGCAAATGATCAATTTAAGATGGTTATGACGTGAGGTGGTAGGTTAAGTCGATCACGGCATGGACCGAAGATATACCAAAGAAAAGCTTAGATTACAGACCTTTGGAACAGGACGGGTATGATTCCTCCCCTGTAGATGCCGATCTTTTCCCAAGCGGGCTGAGCCATGTCGAAATGCTGGAGGGGCGGGTTGCACCACCCACCATTGTCGTTCGGGAGAGCGTAGTTCGGAGGGCAGAAATTGGTGGCAGTGATCGTGATGGAAGTTCCTTTGATGCACCACCTGGAGTCAGTTTGGTAGTCACAGATGATCTTGTAGCACTGCCCACACGAAGCCCCGTCATTGAACAACGCGGTGCTCAACGCCGCAGTTCGGGTGCCATACCCAGTCGAGTACAAGTTCCCATAGCCACAAGCTCCTCCTGCACATCACCGACTAATGTTAAACTCGAGAGCCCCTAATCTGGGCATCAGGAAATTGTCTTACTAAACAAAGATCACCTCATTCTATACCCTACAAGTAGTCAACAATGAGCCTACAGAGGCCAAAGCATTCTTGAAATCAAAGTTCGTTGATTCCATTACCTAATCTAAGCATCTGTATCGAAAGGTTTCGTGACTAACCGGGTCCATGGGAACCGGCGAGTCGTTCTAACAAGAGAGAACAAGTTATATTCTTAAACTTACCCATGGTGCCAGAGGCGTCGCTTCCACCGTAGAAGGTGGCATGACCTTTTGTCCATCCCGAAGCAGTGAATGCATTGGCGCTCACAGCAAAATGAAAGCACACAAGCGCAATAAGCGGAGTCAAACTGGACATCTCCATCTGAAAGAGAGAGAGAGAGGATTGGAGGAGCTTGAGGTTTGAGAATGACAACGTGATTGGGGGAGAGATGTATCTGAGCTGCTTGGCTTGGACAAAGACCCTGAAGTGCCGCACCTTAAATAAGGGGCTGGATTGATTCCCACATGACACAACCACCTTCACATGTGATCTCTCCAGACATCGAAAGTTTTTTAAGGACAAGAAGTTATTTAATCAATTGGATGATATTCTCAGCAAAGTCTGAGGATCTCAGAGGCCTCATTCAATTGTTCCCACGTTCTCTTCCATAAGTCCCACATGCAGTTTCTCCCCTACATTAGAGCCGGGAATAAATCTAATCCCACCACCACCACCATCCCAATTGTGCATGATTTGGAGGATATCTATTTAATAATGCATATGGTTGTTGCTATTTGAAGATTACAGGGCATCTTTAAAATGGCTTTGACTTTTGAGAGAGAGAGAGTTAAGAGTTTCTTATTTTGTACCAAGTATTTCACATGGCTTTGGCGATTCTTTGACGTATGAAGCAAGACCCCCTCATTCTTGTCCTCTGCACGTCACCCAGTTTGAAAAGGAATGCAATGCCCATGAGTGGCTATTACGTTTTCACCATTTGCAAACAGGTTTAATTTGGTCCACATGAATGGTCCTTATCGTACTTAAACATTGAGCAAAATAGGTAGATGAAGAACCCGCCAAACGGTACATGCAGGTGCAGCATTTGTCGGGGCGCTTTCTTGCCTTGTATTTGCAAAATTTCTTGCGTATCAAGAATTCGGCATTTCTAGTTAGTTCAATTTGGACAACTTTCAGTCAATTAAACCAGAAGCGAGTTAATTCTTTTCCTTTTTAATGCCATGGATCTTTCATCGAATTATTAGAGACTACTGCAATGTTCCACACTAAGATGGTAATAATAATCACTAATCCACCAAATCAGACCTTGTTTAGTTCGACTCAATCAATGGAGGACAATGTGGATGGAATCATTTGATTATTAGTTGGTTGGCAAACGCATTATGTACACTCAGTAACCTAGCCCGTCCAATAATTCCATGGTCCTGTGAAGCATTTTCCTAGTTCACAGATTGTTTATAAGCTAAATTTCCGGAAAACCATCACTGTCGCCTAAACAAATGAGAGATAGAATCCGCAATCATATGATTATTGCATTCATCGGCAGGAGCCAGTGGCATATCCTCAAGGACAAATGAGGAACCACTTAAGGATCAGGGTCTGTACAGGACACAAATTGATCTCAGGGGCATATTATCCATGTGACAGGGAGATTAAAATAAGTGAACAAGAAATGGTAATGGTTGTCCAGGCATTTCATGAGGTAGTTTAAAATGGGTCTATTATCAGATTCGTTGCTTGTAATTGCACGATTTGGAATGTGCTGCTTTCAATAAAACTCCAATGCCACCTTGCTGCACATGCTCTTCCCATCCAATCCAATTAAAAATGAACAACAGAGAGAGAGAGAGAGAGAGAGAGAGAGCCTCTTGATGAAGTATTCTATGCCAACACAATAAGAGGGGTACCTTGTCTGCCGTACATGAAATAAAGGACATGGACTAGGATGAGTTAACCAATCCGCTGTTAGTCTCCATTCCTTCTGATATTTATCGACAATAAAAGAAAGGAACATAGAAAAAGTTACCCTAGACCTAGACTACAAGTTTTGGCTCAGAAAGAATGTTTTCTGAGATACGACTGACATCGGCGTAGTAGATTTATACTGTCCTAGACAAAAGCACCATACACAATCAGCAAACAAGAGTGCGTGCCGGTAAAAAAGAAGCTCTGAGCACTTAGATAACCTAAAGGCAAATTCAGAATTCCCACTTTGTCGCTGTCCTCCTTCAATATGATCCACGAGTTCAAATTCCTGCTATTGTCTTGTGTGTCTCGTAACCACTATCCTCCTTCTAGGTGTCGAATCGAAGTTGCAGTGCTTCCAACAACTTCATTATGCACATCAAGATGAGACGACACAAATCCCAGAGCTGAATATCAATTTCGGCCTCACCAGTAGTTGTGAACGTCTCCAGATTCCTTTGACGCCATCCAAATTTTGCATGACACAGCAATGGCTTTGATTGCTCCATCACAGAAGGCCTAGGTGCTCGCCAAGTCCAGTCTCGGGATCTCAGCAACATGAGCAAGATATACAGACATTGGTAGTTCTAATGGCAATGTGGTGTCTTCAGACAATCAGACTGTCCCTCCCGTTGCCAATTGAAATGGACTGAAAGCTTTGATGCAGCATTCTATCCTGATTTTGGACCACATGGTAAATGGTGCATAAAGATCTGGACACTCTGAAACTTGAAGACAATTGAACTATAGATCTCCAATTTTCAGCTTTTCGATCTTTCACATGTTAATAGAGAGGGCAATCAGCGGTTACCTAATTCTTACTGTAAGTTCTGATTAAGATAGGGAAACATGTAACATCTTTGATTGCATTGATTGTTGGGCGCAAGCAGGTGTCCTACACTTACTAAACATAGGATGCAATCTAAAGCATGCTCTAAAGACAAATGGACTCGGCACCATCTGAAATGAGAAGCGAAGCAAGTAAGCCCAGACATCAGCCATCTTTCTCTTTTCTCCTTTGGGTTTGAAGCAAGATGTGCATGTGGTGTATTGTGATTGTCAGAACCCCAACTGACCTTGCTGTGAATGCCATATATCATGCTACAACAGAGCACGTTGGTTATCGATATCAATGGATCTGAGAAGCTCTTGAAGGAAAAGAACAAAATTATGAAGATTGTGGCGAGCCGGAGTCCTTCAGATTTGATGATCAAGACCCTTGCAGATGTCAACCAAGAAATTGGAGGTGCTTGGTTGGGATAGGTACTTTGTTGAGTGGTCGGTTACGGGATCCACTAACAACAAATCCTCGCGGGACTAGAGGGGGAGTGTGTTTAGTGGGCGGGACTCGCGAGTAGTAACCTAAGTCCGTGACCCTGTAGTGTGTTTCTAAGAAAGTTTCTTGCTACTCTCAAGGTGGGTTTTGGGAGAGTCTTGAGCCATTTTTCCAAAGATCTTTTACTCGAGGTGTACTTGCTCAAAACAAATATCGTTTGGTTAAGTGACTTTTGGTGTATTTTTTGCAAAGATCTTTGAAAAAAGAGAGGGAAAATCAGAGGGCATGACGACCGGAGAATGGAGATATTGAATAACCGTGGAAGCATATCATTCACCGGTAAAGAATGAACCATCAAAGAGCTAGGCAAAACAACCCCATGGTCATGACTTTAGGCAATCAACGCTAAGGTTGCTCAACCTCGACAACCAAGACTTGTGTGAACCCAACCCTCGGCAATGTAGACCCACAATCATTGTCGATCCTCAACTAGGCTCGCACAATCTTTGGCGGAGTTTAAACTAACGACTCAAATCTAGATTTGTAACGTTAGTTCCAAAGAGACAATGATTAAGAGGGCAAACTAGAATATGAAAATATTAATGAGGGCAAGTTGACTAGAATATGAAAATATTAATGAGGGCAAGTTGGACGAAAAAATATGCATTAACCTTGAAAGCAATACTCCAGAAATACTGAATGCCTGGATTAAACTTGCACTGGATTGGGGGACTTTAGAAATGCTAGCTTTTGCTCAAAGGCCTTTGTAAATACTAACACCTCGATTTTGTCCCAAAAACCTAAGGACACCCAAAGTTTTTTGAGAATACTGAACCGGACACCTTTAGAGTAGTCTTGCTTCTTCTACACATCCAATGTTGCATTGCATTCGAATAAGACTAAGAATTTGTTATACTCAACGTTCATTCAGAAAAGTTGCTTTTACTCCTAGAGACTATGGTTAGCTGCACATGACTCGTTTGGAGTCTCTGATTTGGTGCTTTGTAGGAGTGAGAGTTTGCGCCTTCATAGCTCTCGGGACGGTTCACCTATTTGTTCTCTTGATTGAAGTTGGTGATTTGCAGAAGTGAGAGTTTGCATCTTCATAGCTCTCGGAATGGTTCAACCTGCTTGTACTCGTGATCGAAGTTGATTAAAGAACCGTTGCTCCGTAGTTTTTCCGTATTCACATACAAAGGGTTTTCACATAAATCTCAGTACGACCATTCTCTTCGAAGCCTCTCGGTGCTTCCATTTCCATTACTGTTATTTTTATTGATTGCTTTGATTGGTATACTTCATTTCTCCCCACAAGGGATGGAAGGATCTTGCTTCAGATTAAAAAATCCAAACACCATTACCAGTTCAACCACTCGAGACTTCTTTTAGTCACCTTTTCCATTTCTGGGGCAATTGAGGCTCTCTGCGACTTTCCTCTTTGCTTAATAAAGACATTTGTGGAGGGACATAAATCGCTACAGCCTAATTGGGCAATTTAGACATAAAATATGTGTCCGCAACCCTTTTAATATAAGGATTTGTAGAGAAATCGATGCTCCCAGCCTTTAAGTGATTCTAAATTCAACAAGACTCACTTTCCCAAAAACAAACAAACAACAAAAGACAAAGATTTCCTTGGCTCAGACCCCATTCATAAGTGATCAGTGCTCAATTTCATTATGAAAAGACAGCTCTGTTTCCACAGGATATCAATACTTACATGTACACGTGTGATGCAGTGCGATGCGCAGGTACATTTAATCAGAATTAGTGCAACGATATGCACACATTGCACTGACCACTTTCGTCGGCTGGGAAGAACCGTGAATGCATACTCTTTTTCTCTCTTCCTTGTATTCATTTGGAAACAGCTTTCAGTTTTAGACCGCACAGCATCAGACAGGCTCATTTATCAGATTCGCACAGAATATGAAGCAAAAGCTTAACACCTTACTGCAGTTCCCTGTCCATTTCTAACTGTGGCATTATACAACACCACAAACCACAATCCAAGGACAATTAAAAGCAATCCCCAACAAAATGATAAACATTAAGTGATGACAATCTCAGTCCTTGGTATTTAGAATAAAAGAATGTGCTGCTCAGTCAAAATTAACATGTCAATCACCTATCTCTACAACAAAGAAAGAATGGCCACAAGAACCTAATCTCTATCAAGTCTAAAATGGTTACACAAACAGAGCCTAGCCACAATGTCATTTGAGTAACCTAGAAAATAGCAATGGATAATAGTAAAATATGGAGGAAGCACATATGAGAATTGAACCGCAATGTTGCAGGAATGTATTATGCAACTTGTGCAGTTGCCTGGATTGGTCCATTTGATCTGTAACCACGGCCTCTTCCACGAGTTCCCCTTCCACGGCCACGGCCTGTATACACAGAAATCAAAAGATAAAAATCAATAATTTCACTGGCTTTTTCACCATCTCCAATAGAACTCAGAAAGCAATTCAACTATGTCTGGGATGTTCATAATCCACCATAATTAAGTTTGTCATGACCTATTTTTTTCTTTAGGTCCAATGAAATCAGTGGGATCCAAACAAATATCAAATACAAATTGTTAATCTAATGGAGAACAGAAAATCTAGATGTTGAAAACACATGCCCATAGCACTATCCTCAGAGTATATCCAGTTCAGTATATAATTGAAACCTATCATTCATAAAACTTGTATCAAATCAGACTTGTCCATGAAAAAAAGAATGATTAGAAGAGTACCGCGGTTCTGAGCAGGTGGTTCTTGATTGTATCCTCTGTCTTGTTGTGTATCAGCATAAGGTCCATTGTATCCTCCTCTTCCGCGGCCACGAAAACCACGTCCTCTTCCTCGACCCCTACCTCTAGCATAACCTTGGTTGCGGTCATAACCTCCATCGTCATACTCAGAATTCACAAAACCATTCCCTGAAACAAGCAATATTACATATCATAACTTGAAAGCAAACATTGAGGACTCGCTGATGCAGCAAAGCATATATGTCAATCAGCATCCCCCCTCAGAAGTGCATTAGCATTTTGGTACCACTACAACATAGTATGAGAACAATCTAGTTAACCACAATTCAAGATTCTACATACGAAACACTCCCTTCCATGTGATCTAAAAGGAATGCTCAGTTCTGTGAATGCTATACCTCTAGCTCTTGGTCTTCCTCTACCACCACGGCCTCTTCCTCGACCATTAGGTGATCCCTCTATAGTAATGAGCAACATAATTACAAGAAAACTCAAGAAACAACACAACAGTCACTGATTAACAATAGTGACGGAATAATTTCTCAAAGTACCTCCTTCATAATAAAGCTCTGGTGATGTCTTCACCATCTCAGCAGGTAACGGAGGCTGATACCTGAAAAAGAGGGCATTTGCGGCTTGTGATGGATAGAAGACCAAACTCTTAACATGTCTAACTCTCAACATGAAGATTCAATGACAAGAGAAGAACAACACGAACTCACCCAACAGATGATGTGTCCAATTCCTTCATTGAGAGAGTTATTGTAATCATCGATACATGCCTTGTGGTCTCCAACCTATCCAAACAAAAGAGACATCAAATGGAGAAAAAAAGGGCAATTATGATAATGAAAATGAACACTGTAACAGTTTGCAACTGCACTTACGTGACAAGGCCTTCCTCCAAAGGCTCCCATGTATCAGTTATGTCTATAGATCCAATGGAAGTTACCTGATGAAGACCCACAATTCTTCTCTACAATACATAACCAAAGCAATTTCAGACCACAGCTAACATTTATACAGTAAATAGCATGTCAAAAAGGAATAGTTCAAAGCAGACCTTGATTAACTCCACTATAGTCACAGTCTTGTTGATGGCTCTTCCCATCGCCTTGAACACAATTTCTTTCGAACCTTTCTCCTGGATAATGGGGTGAACAAAGTATATTGAGTGGAAATAGATATACAAAAATTTTCTTTCATCTGTGAATGGAGATTCAGAAAGTGAAGCTTAATAAGTACATCCAAGTTTTCCTTGGTCTCAATGATTCACCGTACAGATTTGCATCTATCTTGAAAATTGGTAAGGCTCCTTTTCTACTCATCCATGAAATTTTTTCATCGAAGGGGGGGCGCTACACACATAAGCACTAGTGGTCGTGGTAGAGTGGCATTTGAGCAAAAAGAAAAAAGAAAGCTTGTGGTCCTACCAAAGAAGCTCATGGTCCAGTTGGTTAAGTCGCAGCCCAATTTGCTATCTTTCTCAATAATCACACTTGTACTCTCTCTAAGTATCTGCAACATTGTCTTTCTAATATGTTTTCGTACAAGAAAAGCATGCTGGGTTTATTCTATACATAAAATAAGGAAAAGCAAACAGTAACTTCTTTTTATCAGCAAACCCAAATCTAAGTACGAACTATCCTCTATATTACCTAGCACCGTAGCGCGTAAATCGGCTCAAATCCACCAAACATCATCTCATTCTAAGCAGCGCACAACAATCATCATAAACCTGCGACAAATAGCGGAGACAAAACCGGACACGACAAAAGAACGGGGAAAGAAAAGAAAAGACAAAAACCTGAAGCAGGGTCATGGCGTAGGTGATGTAGCTGCGCATCCTTCCCTGGCTCGTAATCCTAATCTCGTTCTCGTCAATAGGCGTCTCCTCCCTCGGCTTCTCCACTCTCTGGTACCGATCCATCTCCTCCCTGAGATTTTCCCCCACCCCCCCAGCGTCACATCACCGACCGTAAGGGCCCAACCGGCAAAAAGGAAGAGAGACGAGAGGGACCGAAGACACCCGCACGCCGCGGCAACGCATTGCGCAGCTCACGACACGCGACCAGAAAAGACCGACCGAAACCGAAGCGACCGCGAAATGGAGAGAGAGGAAGACGAGACTAGGGTTACCGACACCAGAATTTATCGCAGGATACGAAGGAAGGAAGCTAGCTAGGTTACCGTGCCGGCAAAATGTATGGAGAGAGAGAGACCTCCTCTTCTTCTGCGTCGTCTTCTTCTGCTACGGCTCGGTGGTTTCCTTCCTGCGTTTACGCCCTAGGGAATGGAGTGAAGGCGTCTCAAACCCTTTTATACGCCAACCGCAGCCTGAGGGGAAAAACCGCCCTAACCAACTCTTTATCCGGTCCAGCACAGGAGCCGGTCCGAAAGCTCCGAGCTGGAGCCGAACCGGTTGTCCGCTCGGTCCGGGCCGGCACGACCCGAAGCGGAGCGCTGGGCCCATAAAACAATGAAAGAGGGCTTTGAAGGGAATTCTGATGGGCCTGTCAGGGTTGTTCGTGGCACATCGGACGTAAGATAATGGGCTTTGACAGGTCGATTGTGGGGCAGGGCTTGTCTATAATAATGGGCTTTGACAACTCGATTCGAAATTTCGCTGGTTTATCCTGAACAATGGCTCAAACTTGAGGTCTGGAAACGAGAGAATCGCGTCCTGGACTGTCTTTGATAGGGGCACTCGCTTCCCAGGTCGGGAGATCAGAGCCTAGAAGTGAGCTTATCAGACTTGAACCTGTCTTTTGATTCCAAGGTCCAACTCCCCTTCGTTCGTGTAATAAAACAGCTTAGACCTTCGGTGCACGCTAAGATTTCCGTATGGAGATTGGCTACACTCCCACTGATCCGGTGAATTTGGTGACCGAATTCCCCCGCATCATCCCGACACACGTAAGAGATCGCTCCTTTAGTGGTTTCGTCGCTGTCTATGTCGAGCTCTAGCGGGCCTTACTTCGGTAATATCCAAAACAAAAGGTGAGATCTCTAGTGCTTCCTCTGTCTTTGAATATGACATGATGAATTCCTTCTTGTTCATAGTGAGCTGACCTATCAAAATAGGTCATAAACCAATTTCTGAACCCATATTTGATGTGATGAGTTGTTATATGATTTAATTATATTCAATAAGTGGTTTATAAATGGATTTAAAATGGTAAAACTAAAACTTAAAATAATATGGGTATTAAATGGGTTCACAACTTATTTACACATCAGCCACCTCTATGACTCTCTCTTAGACTTGGTGAATTATTTCACACTTGATGCGCCATGACATCAAGAGCAATGCATAATAGAATCATAGAATTTTCCGTTTCATGGTGATTTGCAGCATAACTTTTGCATAAATAAAAGTATCTTCCCTTTTGGCAAAGGAAAAGGATAAGTCGAATATATTTGTTGGACAAAGGAAAAGGATAAGTCGAATATATTTGTTGGACAAAGGAAAGGGATAAGTCGAATATATCTGCTGGACAGTTTAATTAACGTATCAATTACTAAGCTAATTCAATAAGCTATCCTACATAGATTCACCGTTTCTTGTTAGGTATCTCCAGCATCCAATCTATGTGATCATAGTCATCCCTTTATCTATCAATTTAGTTGTGTTGAATAGAATAGAAGATAAATAGATAATGCGACGAGTCAATTTTCCACTTTGTTGTAAGCTTTGAAATCTTGAAGAATTGAATGAAGTCACATCAAAAGCCAAAAATAAACCTCAAGTTTTCATGATCTCAATACATTTTCAGACCCAAAAATGGTCAAGTCATAGCTTAGCTAAAAAAGACCAAGAAGGGAAATTAATGAACTTTTTGATATAATAGAGTTCTCACATGTGACGAGTGAATTTAAAATCAGAATTGAGCACGTGAGATATTATAAAGGCCCATTTTTCTCCCCTTAAAAAAGCAATATTTGGTGCACTGCCGGTAAAATATCAAGACAATGTCTTCAAATTGGTAAATTCTTATCCTTGTTAAAAGGCTTGGTTTTTATATCATTTCTTTGTTCATGGAATGACAAGCATCACAGATAAACTGAATAAACTCGTTGACTTTTTTAGACACATGTATTTTAAGTTGTATGATGATGATGATTGAAAGAAGAATCCACAGAAAAAAAAAAGTCTGAAACAAATGTCATTGCAACCGCAGTTTCGATTTTCTAACCAAGAGACCAACGTCGACCACCTGGATTTATAATGATGTCTTATTATATGTCCGCAAGGGGCGGGAAAATGCGTAAGGGGAGGGAAAATGAAACCTGCTCTGTCTCTTAAAACATTTTATAGAGATAATGAAATAGAAATAAAAAAGCCTACACCAGCAAAAGAGAGGATTACACATTTTATGGCTGGTATTCTAAAAAATTTACCACTTTAGCTCCAGTTTCAATTCTATCATAATTTTTTTTTTTTTTTTTGTCTCATAAAAATCCACCAACATTTGATCAAATCCTAATTCTATCATAAATTTTGTTTCATAAGATAAAAAATCACCAACTTTAAATCTAGTCTCAATTCTATCTTAAACTTTACTTTATCTTATTTAAAACTACCCAAATTTTACTTGAGTCCCATACCAACCCCTTGATAATCCTGTGTAAAAAATTGGTCTTAGTTATGTGGCATTTTCCCATCATTACTCTAGCTTTTTTCTCAAATTTCATGTCAAAAAAAAAAAAAAGTCTTTTGGAGATGAATTTCCATATCAACTCAAACAGCGCATTATTGGATTTGAAATTTGGATAAAAATTAGAGTAATTAAGGTTTCTTTCTTCAATTTCTCCTATTCTTAAGATAGTCTTCCTTTCACCTTGCTTAAGAATTTTTTATTTTGCACTTAATCTTCAAGCTCTTATGCTTAGAAGCCTTCCATCTCTCATGGTCGTAGAGCTTGCAATCACACACTTGGCTCGAGACGCTCAAATAGCTCATTTAGAGGTTTCCCATCTTTCAGTTGTTATAAGAAATTTTGAACAGAAAGTTAACGGAGACAACTTTGGAACTCAAGTAAAGTTGGTGATTTTTTATGAGACAAAAAAAAAAAAAAAAAAGGTTTATGGTATAATTGATACCGAATCTCAAGTTGATGGTTTTTTTATGGGACAAAAACATTTTATGGTAGAATTGAGGCTACCCTTATGGTTAAGGGTTTTTTGTCAGACCAAAAAAATGTTTGGGATAAAATTGGGATTAAACCTAAAGTTTGTGGTTTTTTAGGGTATGAGGCCAATATTCTATGGATTGCTCAAGTGAAAGCACAAAGAACCAAAACGGAAAGCTAAAGTTGGTAATTGAAAGAAGGGTTACTAGTACAAAAAACCTCAAATTAGTACATTTGTGATAAATTTATCCAAAAATAATTTTTTAACCATAAAAAATCATAAACTGATATATTTGTGATAAATTTACCCTCCATTAGTTTCCGTTAAATTGGATTAATATTACAAAAAATCACAAACCAATACACCTCTGACAAACGGAAGAGAAACCTAAACTGATATACTCATCAACTGCCATGTGTTATTTAACTCAATAATTTGATGGCAAAATTTGATGAAAACTAATAGAAAATAAATTTCTTACAAATATATCAGTTTGACGTTTTTGATAGTTAAAAAAATAACTTGAAATAAATTTATTATGAATATATTAGTTTAGGATTTTTCGGGATATTAATCGTGAAAGAAAAGATAAGCCCAAAAGGAGAAATAATAAATAATAACGATGATAAAGAAGACCCTCTTTCTCTTCACTTCATCATCCTCCGTATAATCTTCTCTCTCTCTCGCTCTATCTCTCTGGTTCCCTCTCTCCCCCTGATCGCCAACAATGGGACTCCGCTTCTGCAAATCCCAGGACATCCCCGTCTCTTCTTCTTCCTCGGAGTCTCCCCCTCATCGCCGCTCTCAACCGCCCAGAAAACCCCATCCACAGTCCAAACGCACGCAACCACAACCAACGCCAAGGCCACAGCCCTGGCAACCGTCAGAACCGCCGCCTTCGCGGCGCTCGTTCACCAACCCGCAGACTCTGCCGTCCCCCCAGATCGGCCCCATCCTCGGCAAGCCCTACGTGGACATAAAAGCCCTGTATGACCTCGACCGCGAGCTCGGCCGAGGCCAGTTCTGGGTCACCTACCTCTGCACCGAGCGCTCGACCGGCATCAAGTACGCGTGCAAGTCCATCTTGCAGCGCAAGATGGTAACCCAGAAGGACATCGAGGACGCTCGGCGAGAGATCCTGATACTGGAGCACCTGTCCGGGCAGCCCAACATCGTGGAGTTCAAGGGCGCGTACGAGGACCAGCAGTATCTCCACCTGGTCATGGAGCTTTGCTCCGGTAGCCCGCTCTCTGACCAGATCATCCCCAAGGGGTCATACTCGGAGCAGGAGGCGGCGAAGATCGGGTGGCAGGTGGTGAACGTGGTGCACGTGTGCCACTTCATGGGGGTGATGCACCGTGACCTCAATCTCGAGAACTTCCTGCTCGCCAGCGAGCACGAAGACGCCCCTCTCAAGATCACCGGCTTTGGCTACTCCGTTTTCATTGAAGCAGGTCGGTTGGTTCAGTAGTTTTGCTGCATGCTATTCAGATTAGAATTTTCCTTGTTTAGCTAGAAACAAGAACCAAAGGCGTGATACCAGCCATTAGTCCATGCGCACCGGTTACGTCAGGAGGCTAGTTACTCACCTACTGTGAACTTTCTTCATCGTAATTGGAAAAAAAAAAAAATTAGGCTAGTTCAAGGACGACATAACTAACAACAGTCTTGTTCATTCCACCATCTCGTGGATTATAAAAGTAGAAGAAGGGACGCCATGAAAGCCTTACTGTTCATGGATACTTCGCTTGATGTTCTCTTTATTGGGGTTGGGGGAGGGGAATTAGATTGGCGTTCTAAGTTTGCATCTCATCGACGTTGGAGTCATTTAATTGGCACTTTTCCCCTTTCTTGTTCGTGATCTAGTTTGGGATGTTTGGTGATGCTTGTCTTGTTTGTTGTTCCGAAATACGTGGAATCGTTTTCTTCATCGGTTTTCACACCCTTTCATCTTGTCTCCTTCAAGCCTCCGACTTTAACGGGTCTTTCGGGAATCTGTTCGAGTTGTAAAAACGAACGATGTCGAAGAGATGTGTAATTGACTATATTCTTGCCTTTTGGGCGTCGGAGGTTGCGTTTTCTTCACGGGGTTCTGTCGCCAAATTGAATTTGCTGGAAAGGAGAATGACGAGGGAATCTATGTCATTGCGGATTGTGAAAATTGGAAGTGGATGATGGTGATATTTCCGGTCAAGGTCAACAGGCAGGTCCAGGAGGATGAAACGGACAGGTCAACTAGGGTGAAAGGAGATTGGTGATAATTGAACCAAGAAAAAGCTAAGGGAAAAGAGAGGGAGACAAAAAGTAATAAATAGATGGGGCTCTCATGAAAAATTCTTAATTAAGCGAGACAATTTTATCGTTGATATAGGATTCCGCATGAGACTTACATGATCTAAAGACTAAAATAAAGTGGACTCACATGTATCGAATACACGCTAAACTCGTACTATGACCCAGTGGCCTTCTCCCAAAGATTCAGCAAATGTGCAGACAGGAGAACATGCTCCAGCAGGTGTTGGAGAGTACCATGATTATTCAGGGTTCACAATTTGCAAACAGGACATAACCCATCGGTTAGGTTCCAGACCGGTTCCGAAGAGAATAAGTTATGTTCTCCGTTCATGAAAACTTGGAACTGGTTGAAACCGGTCCATTGTCGGCTAACAGTCGGATGTTGAAACCAGCAGAAAGATTGGTCCACTAGAAACTGTAATTAAATTTCGTTGTCTAGTTACTTAACAAGCATTTAAGGGCTCTATTTCACGAAATTCTCTTTTTTTATTCTTAATAGAAGTGAAAATCGCATGAATGAAATTTTCACATCCGAGTTATATTTTGTTTATTGTTATCAATATTTTGGATTGAAAATATTCCTATTGTAATCTTTATCTTCCTCTCTGCCACCTTCCCTTTTTATTGGGATAGAAATGCTTCTCACTCTTCATTCTCTCTTCGAGAATGATGTGCCGTTAAAAACCAGTTTAATGGAATTTTACTCGATTTCTCTCTCTAGCTTAGTTTGTGTAGGAAATTTATTTTAGTGAAATGATTGAGTAACATTTTTTAATCTATCGTGAGACTGTTTCCATTTTATTCTCCTAACTTCTAAATTTATTAAGTTCACGGGCATTTAATACCATAAAGTCTGTCTCGATTCCTGTCTTATCATATGATTTGTGGGCTGGAGTCGCAGAATTGGTGAACTTGTGTGTTCCGGGAAGTTAAACAAAAGTTACGGCGCATGTTTAGGTTCTGAAAGTATTTGCAGCACGTCCATCGCTTGGTGATGCTTGTTAAGTAACTACACCAGGACATCTCATAGGTTTTGTACCCCCATGTGTGGCATCTGCATATTCTACAAATCATGTCTGCATTGACCCAGGAAGAGGAAGGAGTTTTATCCTAGTACACCCTTCAAAGGAATAGCCGCTTAGTATTTGATTCGCTTATTTTCTATGTGAATTCATCTTCCGGCAATGTAATTAGTAAATTGTAATGAGCAATTCGAGTCATCATTGGCAGGGAAGGTGTACGGGGACATTGTTGGAAGTACGTGCTATGTTGCGCCGGAGGTGTTGAATCGAAACTATGGGAAGGAAATCGACGTCTGGAGCGCAGGCGTCATCTTATACATCCTTCTTAGCGGTTCACCTCCCTTCTGGGCAGGTGAGCCTTTGCTTGTATGACGGTTGTTCGCTATCAACTATTTTGTCGAGTGTTTTCTGGATTCAATCGCAGTTTTCCACATCCTTGTAAATCGTTTTTGAGAAAGCAGGCATCGTTTGTTCCACTGGACATCAATCTAGATTTCGCAATGATCAGCTCTTGATGGACTAGTATCTCCTGATTTTACTGTGAATCTGTAACATTTTTCTCCCTCTCAGAGAACGAGAAGGACATATTTGGAGCAATATTGGCAGGCAACCTAGATCTACAAAGCGCTCCTTGGCCATCCATTTCCCCTTCAGCAAAGGATCTCATCAAAAAAATGTTGATAAGGAATCCTAAGAAAAGGATCACCGCCACGGATGCCCTCGGTAAGTGCTCCCTTTTCTAGTGAAATTATATGGTTTCATATCAAAATCAAACAATTCCTAAGGAGTTCATGAAACGACATTCTTTGATCAAGTTAGTCCACATTTATGCATTAACAGGATAACGAATTAGATCATAATCTAATTGGCGAATCTGAACCAAACCTGAAAATCATTAAAAGAACACTGACATATTGTTTGCGTACAATGTATGGACAGAACATCCTTGGCTCCGGGAAAATGGAGTGGCATCTGATAAACCTATTGACAATGCTGTCTTGCGGAGGATGAACCAATTTAGAGCATCGAACAAGCTGAAGAAACTTGCTCAGAAGGTACTGTTTTTCTACTAGTCTACGGATACTTTCCTCGCATAATTGGACATCAGGTTCCAGAAATAGATTAGACAGTCTAGCTTTGAACACTTCTGGAACAATCATCATCTCGGTTTTACTTGATTTCATAGCTCTCATCAGTAGTCTCTATTTTATGCTTTTGGCGACAAAGGATGATATTCTATGTTCTTGAGGTGCAGTGGAAGAGCTGCTTCAAAGTTTCACTTTCCTTACTGAAATTGCTATTGAGTGAAGGTAATTGCGCAAAACCTCACGGAAGAAGAAATCAAGGGCTTGAGACAAATGTTCAGCAACATGGACACCGACGAAAGTGGTACGATCACATTTGAAGAATTTAAATCGGGATTGTCTAGGTTGGGATCAAAGCTCTCTGAACCAGACATAAGGCAGCTAATGGATGCTGTAAGCACAATCAATCATTTGAACTCTCTTTCACTTCTCTGTGGAACAACCAGGTACAGTTGAGGAGTTTTTCTCTTTGGGAAGTCACTCCGAAAATGCATTTCTTTTAACAGGTCGATGTCGATAAGAGTGGGGCCATCGATTACACCGAATTCATCACTGCCACGATTAACCGCCACAGGCTTGAGAAGGAAGATGATCTGTTCAAGGCTTTCCAATACTTCGATAAAGACAACAATGGGTCAGTGTCGCTTTCACCCTGTTTCTGCTAGGTTCTAATCTGTTATGCCTCAAGAATAATGTGAGTTACCTTATTTAGAGGACATTTCACGACTACTGTCCGGAGAGAGATTAAGGTCTACAAACACAATTGAGGGACCGAATGTATCTCAGAACTCTAAAACCTGTGAAATCAAGAACATATCATGCTCGGTGTTGTTAGTGTTCAAAGCTTTTGTATTTACTTGTTTTCTTAACCTACATTTCTGCTTGCCTAATCTTCTGTAGGTTTATCACAAGAGACGAGCTGGGACACGCTATGGCACAATACGGAATGAGGGACGAAGCCACCATCAACGAGATCATCGAGGATGTCGACACAGACAAAGTATTGAATATTTCCTTGAGCCTTAACTCTGATTTCTCGATCCCTATATGCTCAAACTGACTCAGGTTCATTATGATCCCACCTATGGGATGCAGGATGGGAGAATCAATTACGAGGAGTTTATGGCCATGATGAGAAAAGGAACATAAGATCATAATAGAAACGAGAGATAGGAGGAAAGGTAGATGAATGATTATTTGTTCTCCTTTTGTACATTCATCTCTAAATTGCATATCATGTTAGAATAGTTCACATTAACTTTACTTGTCATTAGAATGATGTTATATATGTCGCGACCTACCCTGGGGGAGGGAATGGGTTTAGGAGTATTGCCTAAGGACGGGCCTAAAGCCCATGATTAGGCGCGGGCTCTCCCAAGCTCATACTCCGCGTGACGTTGGGATATTTTCTAGGAATTTTGCACAAAAAGAGTCACCACTAGCCTAATGGGGTCGGCTAGAAACCAAGTAAGGCATGAGAGTATATCTCACTTCCTACGCAACCAGATAATCTAGGGTCGGGGACTTGATTACACTAATTGACTAATTAATGCCTTTTCGGTACCTAATCTTGTTCATTTTAACAAAATAATTTTTTGTAGGCAATTTGGATTGATTTTATACCTATCCACTAACATGTGAGGTGATCATACGATTGTGCAATCATTAAAGTAACATTCATAGCTACCAAGACCCTAATTGCTATCAAATTAAACACGTGCAATTAAACATAACAAGATATGCAAATTAAACATGCGATATAATTAAAAGACAAGCAAATAAATGACTAATTACACTAAAAAAGCAATACATAACAATTCCTAATCAAACCCTTTGGATTTTGAAACTTTTTAATTTTTTTTTTTAAAATTTTTAAAATTCTTTAATTAATTTTTTTAAATGTTGAATTTTTTAATGTTTTCTGAGTTTTTGAATTTTCAGAAATTTTTTTGAAATTTTCTTCTTTTTTTCCTTTTTTTCTAAATTTTTATTTTCTCTTTTTTTTTGAAAATTTTCGAATTTTTAATATATTTTTATACTTCACGAAAATGGGTTCGGACCGGATAAACCCAATTCGACCTGTAGACCCAACCCAAAACCGGATCCAACCCAACCGGATTAAAAAAAAAAACATTTTTTTCATTTTTCTTTTATTTCTTTCCCTCCTCCCTTCTGACACTTTCACCTGAACACCCCCATCTAGTGTCTTTTCTTCTCTTTTTGGGTTTTCCTCTTCTTCTCTTCTTTTTTTAATTTTTGTTTTGTTATTTTCTGGCTTTTCTTTGTTTTTTTTTTTTAATTTCTTTCCCTCCTCCCTTCTGACCTTCTTCTTCACGAGACCAACGTCTTCCTTTCTTTTTCAATTTTTTGTTTTACTTTTTCACTTTTTCCATACTTTTCTCTTTCTCTTTCTCTTGTTTCTTTTTTTTTTTTTTTTTCTTTTGGTCTTCTTCTTCCAGCGACCTCTGCACGCCGATAGGGGTGTGCAACGGGAACCGCCCGAACCGGGAACCGACCGGACCGGACCGGACCGGTCGGTTTTGGGCGGTTCCCATGGTCGGCGGTCCGGTCCCCGGTTCCTAATCTTGGAACCGGTGGCCGGTTGGTCCGGTTCTCGGTTTCAAGGTGGGAACCGGACCGAACCGGACCGACCGGACCGAACCAAATTTTTTATATATAATTTATATACATAGAATTAATAAAACATATAAACATGATAACTTATTGCAACCAAAGTTGCAATTTGAGGTAACAACCTCTTATGTGGCCAAGAGACCATTAAAATCCTTTTTGTTACTCTTTTATTTATAGAAAAAATCTCATTGTTAGTTTCAATGTGAGATTAAGACTTCAAGAGATCCCGTAAATCACACGAGGGAAGTTTGAATATTTTGCACGTGAAACACGTGTGATTAGTTTTGTTGAATTGCCCGAGAATCGAATTAGATTGATCGGTCAAGAGCGCGGTCACTCTTTAGTTCTTTAGTGCAAAAAAGTAGAGTCGATTTTTTTGGACCGGACCGGACCGGACCGGAACCGATGGTCGGTCCGGTTCCCGGTCCTAGGACCAAACGGTCCGGTCCACGGTTCGCAATTTTGGGAACCGGTGCTCCCGGTCCGGTTCCCGGTTCCAAGGTGGAACCGGACCGAACCGGGAACCGATCACCCCTACACGCCGAAGCCACCTTCTCTCCTACACCCTCTTTCACCGAAACTCATCGATCAAACCAGTACCATTTTAAACGAGCCTCAGTATTTTTCGTCACCCACATCGATACCGCCCGCACTCGGGCCACCGCCGAGCTGACACCCACTCTCTCCCCTAAACGGACAAGGAGGAAGACGGGACATAACTTGCACAAAAATAAAGCCCAAATAACAACATATGGCCCTAAGTCCTAACCACGACAATGTAAACTCGGAATGGACGAAACAAAAGCGTGTAGAACAACAACAAAACACGTCTAGCAAAGACGGACGCCTATAATAAACAAAGATTCAGAGATAGTTATGCGGGCTTCACTTAGGCATTTATACAAACAGTCCGCGGGCATTACTGAATGTTTAGATTTCCTACTCAATCGGGACTCGAAATGGGATCGGGATTCTTGGAAAACGATCAAAAACGCACAAAGACTTGGATAAAGACCTACGGGGGTCGGAGGGACAAAAGCTCATGCGAACGGGTTGTCCACGAGCTCCGGTCCGACGCCCTACGAAAACGGAGCATACATGACCGAAGAAAACCTACCTGGTTTGGTTCGGTGGGGGTACATGTGCGGCGGACGGCGGCGGCGACCGACGAACCACCGACGACAGCAGATCACTCTCTTGGGCTCACGCTCTTGTTGGTCCCTCTCGGCCAAAACCAACATCGGAGGGCGTGGAAAAAGGGGGGACCGCGAGCTCCGTTGCGCCGGTTTGCGTCGAGGATGGCTAGACGACGCTCGGCCAGGGCTAAATTTCAGCCCTCTCGCTCTCTCGGCTGCTCTCGAGCACCTCTCTCGCTCAAGCTCTCCCTCTTTTCTCCTGTCTCTGCCCGTTCCCCTCTCCGATTCTCCCACTTTCTCCTGGTTCGGTCTCTCTCCATTTCTCTCTCCGATTCTCCCTGTGCTTCCTCTCTTCCCCCTTCTTGACCGTGTCTTTGTTGCCTTGTTTTTATGCTTGTTCTCCCCCTCTTCCGCAGGTACCCCGAGCCCTCCGAGGTCAACGATCGGTGGGCTCGGCTCTTGCCCCGCCCACTGTCGACCGGTGTGCTTCCCGACCCGCGAGATCACGCCGTAAGCCTGCCACCCGATCCTCTCGCTGCCGCACTCGCGCTGCGGCTTCTATGCCCTCTGCAAGTCTACGCGAAGACCGCTAGGGGAGGAAGACATTCGGGCGCGGGCCGGGCCAAGGGAGAAAGGAAGATGGGCCGACTCACGCCTGGGCCCTCGCGACGGGAAAAAGGAAAAAGAGGCGGGCGGTGGGCCGGGCCTCTAGGTTTTTTTTTTTGTTTTTTTAATGTTTTTCCTTTTCTTTTCTTTTCTTTTTTGTTGTTTTGTTGTTTTTTCTTCTTTTTTCTTTTTTAGTGACTAATTCAGAATCTTGTATGCGATTAAGTCATAAATACAATAGTAAAATTTAGGTGTCAACAATATAGATTGCATGTTGCATGTCCTGTCAAATTAGGTCATACAGTCATAATTAAAGATTAGAATCACATCCCATGCACTTGGTTTAGTTTTCATGAACAATAAATAAATAAATAAATAAACCCAAAAAAGAATATGTTAGAATTGTGTATTATTTAGAATTCATGATTAGGCCATGCATGCATTTTTTAATTAACACTTTGCATATATTTGGAAATTAATTAGTGAAGGTATGCGTTGCTTGATATTGAGGCTAGCCTTATTTCTAACAATTTATTTATTTATTTATTTATTACCTTGATTATCGTTTGTCAAATTGTTGTTTGTGCATCCCCGTGATCACATTTCACATGTTAGTGGATTAAATTAAAATTAACTAAGATTGCCTACAAGATATTTTTCAAATAAAGGGAAATGGTGCCGAAAGGGCATTGAATTAATCAGACATAGTCTAGTCCCCGTATCCATGAATCTCTAGCTCATAGAACTAAAGTGTTTTCATACACTGTACTTAGGTGTCTAATCGACCTACCAATAACTAATTGGTGGTGATTCCTAAATAAAATAATTTGCATGTAAAGCTATTAAATTAACAATCTCGAAGTTGCAATTAGTATAAGCTTGGGAGAGTCCACATAAGTTTTTGGACTTAATAATCTATTAGCTTTCTCTTCCGCGATTCACCTCTGGGAAGGTCGCCACTCTTACGTGACGGTCCAATTATCGTTGGTCGTCCTACATAGCGTACCACCATATTAGCAATTTCCAACAAAAAGTGGCAAAATGACTATATTGGTATTTTGCGCAAAGATTTAAGATTAAATTGGTAAAATTGAAAATGTATAGGATTAAATTCGCATCTATACAATAGGTTAATTTTCACATCCTGAATTTTTGACCCGTTTCGATAAAATGAAATGAGCATCTCGTCGGCGCGCTTATGGTCCTTTTTCTATGAGCTGATCACTCACGAATTAACCAATCTATTGGGTGAAACCGTTAAGGAATATAACCGCGGTAAAATCCCTAAAAGCTACCCGGTATGTTAGATTGGACTAAAATCGTGTTCGGTGGATTTTAACCACGAAATTTAATTCGGTTTTGGAAATTGAACATTCGAGCATGTCACAATTCGTTTATAGAACGTCGTTTTGTCTTTCGGAGAAATTCCGTCGAGTTCGGGATTTTTACAGAAAGTCACTTCAAACGGTTCGGAAAATAACGAAATTTCATATTGGCCAAATTGAATGGATTTTGGCCTCCTTATTGAGTCTTTGAGTGTTGGGAATTTATAGAAAGTTTGTGGGATTATTCTACAACAAAATTGGACATCAAATTGGAGAATTGGAGAAGAAATTGAAGTCCAAAATTAAGGGAAATTCGGAGCTAGGCATGGAGGGGTGCAACATTTGTCATCAACTTGGATTATTTGTGGATTTATTGGGTAGAAAGTATTAGAAGACCAAGGTGATAAAGATTGAAGACTTTTGTGGCTTTTAATCACGGTTATTGATATTTTTGTTTGACTTATTTTTCCTTCTTATCTCCTCTCTCTCTCTCTCCTCCAAACCCCACCCCCCCCTCTTCGTGCGACGAAGCCACCCTTCTGCCGACCTTCCTCTCTGCTTACTTCTCTCTCAATCTTCTCCCTCACGTCTTCTTCTCTCCCCTCAACACCAAGCCGCCACTCCAATTTCCCCTCTGCACCATCGAATTCCCCTGCCTCTCACGCCCACATTCCACCGAAGCATTCAACCGAGTCAACTCCAATCAATGCCAGCACCCCTCTGTTGACTGCCCATCTCACGCCACCGCAACAGCCACTAACAGAAGCCTCCGTCTTCTTCTTGTTCGGTCAACACCAGCGGTCGATGGACCGCTTGCCTCGAAGCCAGCGAAGCTAGCTGCTGTCGTGCGTCCATCCCCAGCACGAAACGAGCTCCGCCGAGTCTTTTCCTCACTGCAGCCACGTTTCCTCCGTCTCGCCTCACCCATCTTCGAGTGGCTTCGCTCCTTGCCGCGTCAACCCAAGTCCACCGAGGCCAGCAGCCCACACGGAGCAAGCTCAGCCCGTGAGCTACAGCCCACCGAGCAGCCCAAATCCCCAGCTCAGCCACGCAATTTTCAGCCTTTGGTCCGGCCACTTGAAGTCCACAAATCAAGCCCACGGCCCACATCTTCAGCCCGTTGAGCTGAGCCCACACGCCTGCAGCAAGCCCAGCCCACAACGTCATCATCTCAGCCCAAGCCCAGGATCAAGCCCATCAATTGTTGTGGGCTTTGCTAGGTCTTTTTGGCCCGGTCCGAATGTCTGTCAATGCCGCTGAAAGTTCAGATTTTGGCCGCCGTTGCATCGTCGTCGTGGTGAACCGGTTTTCGCAATAAACCGGTGAGTTTATGCACTAAACTCTTCTTAGTAGGTTAATGATGTTTAAGGGGTATTTAGATTTAATTAATTAGAAATTAGGTGGTTAGCTAGATTAAATTAGTTATTTAATTATGCAATTATGCATGTTAAGTGGTTAGATTAGATTAAGTGAGACCTAGATAAATTGTACTAGATAAATTGTACTATTTAACTAGAAGGGTTCGGGAATTTTCCTAGTCCGTATTTGTATTTAATTTAATAATTTTGGCCTAGGTTAGTATTTTTAGAAATTGAATTGATTTATTTAATTAATTTTCAAAATTAATTAATTATTAATTATTTTCTGGAAATTAGATCAGGATAGCCGATGACGGGAATTTTGTGCGATTGCAATGGTGTGATTAACTTCTACAATTGAGTGTAAATTGTGCAAATTGAGTGGAAACTATAATTTTGGGTATTTATCCTAAAATTTAATAACTTCAATAATTAGTTAGAAATTATTGGGGCGTAGGTTTACAACTCCAAAAATGTTTTTAGGTCTTGTATAAATAGTGAGATTTTCTAAAGTAAAGATATGGAAATTTTGGCTCAAGCCAATCGTGTACTCACACACGATTATTTTATCGGGTATTATCAACGTGGTGAAAATAGGCCAGGACATTATTTTTAATTGAGAAATTTAAGTGTGAAGCACAATGTCCTTGGCCGGGAGTGGATAATCGTGTGTTGGTTAAGAGAATTCGTCATCTATTATGTGTTGGGTGAACGATGCTTTCAGATGGAAAGTCGTCTTGAGGTAGATGATGTCGTGCTCGATGGGGCGAGACAACGCTTAGCTAAGTGATGGATAAATCCGCTGTGTGACGGATAGATTCGCTGTACATCAGATAGATCTGCTGAGTGATGGATAGATCTGTTATGTGATGAATATATCTGCTATGTAACGGATAAATCCGTTGTATGTCAGTTAAATCCGCTATGTGATGGATAATTCCGTTGTTTGTCAATTGGATTCACCGTGAAGATGGTTAGGTCATGCTCGTGTGACTGTAATTACTTGAAATGTATAATTGACTGAGGTGTGGTGATTGATGGAGATGTGATTTGAGACATTCCAATTAGTGTATGAATTTGCTATATACCCATGAGTAATTGAGTTGATGAGATATTTCAATTGTTATATTCATTGTGATATGAACTGTGTTGACATGCAAGAAGAAACTGAGGTAAGGTAAATTCTTTGCTCTAATTGTGTGGTTGTGTGGTTAGAGTGCCTTTAGGCGTATTATCCTCTTAATCGGGGTTTAGAGCATGGACTTGCTGAGACATTGTCTCACTGGTTATTAAATAACTATTTTCAGGTCCTTAGAAGGTGGTTGTGGAGGACTAAGGCCCCGAAGTCTGAGGAGGAGGAGGAGTACGGAGGATCGGCGGATGTGTCCTATTAGTATGTTGTAGGACAGCCTCTTTTAAGAGTTGACCTTTTTGTAGGCTTTCAACTGGATTTGTTTTGTACTTGAATATTATTGTTTATAAAAGTGTGTTTGTGAATTGATGTCCTACTTTTCTATCTCAAGATGATTATTGTCAGGGGATTTATTTTCGCTTCTGCATGTGTTTAAAAATGAATGGGTCGACGACTCGTCCTGGGAAGTTGCAAAATATTATCGACTAGAGAGGAATGGGCACGCGCTCGAGGTTTGGGGCATGACATTAATGATTGATCAAACAATTTCTCCGAAGAACATTCTTACACTCACAAGCCAAGGTAGGGGAAAAACAAAAAGCTTCGGGTGGGAGGGGCTTAGTCTAGTATGGTTCCAAGCGCGCTCCAATAGAATTAAGATATGATCCTGCCTTTCCAAAGAAGCCAACAATCCTGCCACCACCTAAAGCCGATGGGATATGGAAATCAGCTTCATCCTTTAACCATGATTTCCATGCAAACGGCCCGTAAGTGGTCTTCGTGGTGTGTATTTTCAGGTCGCAGATGGTAGTATCAGGACTGTTTTCATTTCCTTTCCGGTAACCCGATATCGAAACTAGGCGCTCCTTGGGATAATCAAGCATGACCTGCAAAAAAAAAAAGAAGAAGCTAAGCCAAACATGTATTACTTGTGAAAATGTATGAAGGTTTGAAGCTTGAACTCTAGATGTAGGATGCGAGAAGAAGAGCCTCAGTTTCGATGAAATGAATCCGTGCTAGATGAAGCTGAGGACATTATGAGAAACAACGTCTGCATGAATAACTTACAGACAGAAAAAAGACCGAAAAACTAAGAGAGAGGGATTGAGATATGGACTAGCCTGGTGCCTTGAAGACTGCTGTTCTTCTCTGCCATGATGACAGCACATGACGAAGGAACCATTGTCATCGTACAGAATTCGGATGGAATGAATTACCAAGTCGGCATTGATCTCAAACCCCCTCACATCAGAATGCACTCCATCGTCCCATGGAGTCCCACCAGTACCTCCAAAGGGTCCAATAGTTTTGAAAGGATACAAGTGCGGTAGGGGCTCCGCATACACTCCTATCGAATTGAGAGCCTCGCCGCATCTTCCATAGAAGCCGATAATTTTGCTTCCGGTCGATGGATACCAAAAGTGCTTCCCCGTGTCCTTGCCAAATGGACCATGTCTTCCTTTATTACTGTGAAATGTAAGCGACTCGACAATAGCATTATTGACGTTGTCGCCATCCTCTCGCTTATAACCAGAGATCGATATCAAGTACTCCCGTGGATAATCCAATTTAACCTATATAATCTCAAAAGGAAATCCTAGTGGTGTCAACAAGACTTATTTGCCAAGTCTAATTTACTAAATCACATGATCCAAAAAATATTAATGTCATATTGACCAATAAGAAATGAGTCAGTAAATAGTTACGAATCGGACAGGGGAAACAAACGCTAACCTTGGACTTGAATTGTCCGGTGCGGCTACCGTGCATGACTGAGCAAACTTGTTCACCGCTCTTGTCGTACACAAACATAATGCCACGGATAACAAAGTCATACATTACCTCAATCTCCCTCACACCATTGAATGTCCCATCATCCCAAACACATCCACCTAAGCCTCCGAATGGTCCAATTGACTTAATTGGGTAAAGACATGAGATTGGTTCAAAATACGCTCCAACCGCTTCAAGTTGTTCTCCACTCGTCCCATAAAATCCAACGATTTTGCCGCCCGTCGCAGGAGATGAGAAGTGTTTGCCCCATTCTTTACCAATAGGTCCGATCATTCTTTTGTTAGTTTGAAACGTGAGAGATCTAATGCCGCCCAACCTGACCCCGGATATAGAAGTCAGATACTCATCTGGACCATGTATTTCAATCTGCATTAATAGACACAATCATCAAACTCACGATTTAAGTCTCAAAAGAGTCTCCCGCCATTGTAGGCTATGCGGGTTCCGTAAGGATTTTACAGAACATTTCTATCTAAGGGAACATACCGTATGGATCTTGACATTCCTTCCTATATTTAATGTGTTTCCATCAACTCCATCATGTGCCTCTAATTGCCACAATTTTTTATTCTCCTCTTCGTACTGAAACCGAATTGATCGGATGAATGGCCATTTACTTGTTTCGAATTCAACAATGATTTTCCTTACATTGGTATGCTCATTGCCATTATCCCAACAGTACACACTTGAACTCCGAAATAAATCCAAACGCTCAAAGGGATAGAGCTCCCAAGATGACCCACTTGAACTCTGAAATAATCCCACAGACTTGAAGGGGTAGAGCATGTTAGAGTGTAGCTCGATTTGTGCTCCAATAGATACAAGAGAATCACCACTTCTCCCAAAGAAGCTGATAACTTTGCCAGCTTCCAATGGTAAGGAGAAGTACTGCCCGTCCTCTCTACCAATCGGTCCCCATATTCTTTTATTAGTTCGAAATGTGAGCGAATTCATAGTGGCGGTGAAGAAACCCGCAACTGACGTTATAAACTCATCTGGGTAATCCAATATAACCTGCAAATCGGAAGTAAATTGAAAAAAAATCATATAGGGGTCCAATGGATGTGAATCATTGTATTTCACATATAATCAGCTAGTATTCTTGGGAAATAAGGCAAATCAATAATATCAATTGGAAAGGTGATGCAAATCATCATCGACTTTTCTTTTCCTCGCCGGGACTTTAAATCCGCTCCTTCAAAAAGAAACAAAAAAATCACAATCGAACTGATAAAAGTTTTTTTCTCAGGTGGCATTGCCTTTGAAAACCACAAGCGACCATCTTTTAATTGTTTTTATAAGGATCATTACAAATTCCGTGCCGGAAAAATCTGGCCAAGGAACGACTTAATTATAGAAGTCCTAGGGACTGATTCAATAAATTACAAAATAGAATTATTCACTTACCGCAAATTTTATTTGATCCTTACATTGAGAAGTAATAAAGAAAATGAGTTTACCAACCTCATAAATACGTCCCTGGAGTTTAGAACCATGCCTAGTGGATCGAATAGAACCATCCACGTTGATATAATCAAAATCAATGGAATTAATGGAGGACTCGTAGCGGACAAGAATCCTCTTTATATGAGCATATTGTCCATCATCCCAGGAATCTCCACCTGCACCTCCAAAAGGCCCAAAAACCTTAACAGGATATGTATGAGGAATCGGCTCATAGAAAGCTCCAATGGACTCGAGACGAGGGCCGTCGCAACTCCCATGAAGCCCGACAATCTTGCCGCCGGTGTATGGAAATGAAAAGTACCTTCCTTCTGCTGTTCCAAATGGTCCATAACTCTTTACATTAGTATGGATTGTTAATGACTTAAGGATGGCAACTCCAGAAGCTTTTTCTGTGTGGCCTGAGGCCGAAGTCAAATACTCATGTGGGTAGTCCAGTTTAATCTGGGAAAAAAAGAAAATCAAAATTGGAAGAGGTGAGGAAAGCAAGACAATAGTTCAGGAAATGAGATCGAATATGTGAACATAACATGTATCTAAGGACGACTATTATGCTCGCTTTTCTTGGATTTGTAATGTTTCGTTCCTTCTGATTTTAATATGAACTCCTTTTGGGCCCATCTATTTCCCGATAGCTTAATCAAGCGCAACTCGGCCATACAATCCAAAAAAGCAAACAAGAATACTAATGACTTACCTCATATGTTTTGCCTCCTTCATTTGTGCCATGTGAGAGGGGACCAACTGGATGTCCATACTTGTCATATAAAGTAGAGATAGACTTGACTACTGAATCGAAGCCTACGACAATTTTCCTTACATCTGTGTATTTCCCATCATCCCAAATGTCCATACCATGACTACCCCCAAATGGTCCCACAACTTCAAAAGGATAAGCATGAGAAATTGGCCCAAAGTGTGCTCCAATTGAATCAAGATGCTTGCCACATTTTCCATGGAACCCAACAATTTTTGCCCCATCAACTTGTGGAAAATGAAAAGATTCCCCTTGTTCAGAGCCAAATGGTCCATATGTCTTTCTGTTGGTATGGAATTTGAGAGATTGAATGACAATAGGAGTTTGGTCGTCTCTTATATGGCCTGAGATTGAAGTCAAGTATTCATTTGGATAATCTAGCTTGATCTGCAACAAGTGCAAGAATTTTGGTAAGTGTCCCCATCCTCTTTTTTTTTTTTGGGATCAGAACAACGGATATTCATTACTAAACCGAATTTGACAAATTACGAAAGGATTTAAGGTCCAAACATAAGATCAACTAAAGGGATTGAGGGGGATTTATAATCTAGTCTGTTAGGAGAGAGCCGGCACGATGAATCTTAGCAACCCAATCTGCCTCTTTATTGTATCAAAGACTGAGCAATAATAGTTATATCCGTATGTGAAACGTAAATTTCACTCTCTTTTTTTTTGTACTTTTCTATTTTACCATCTAGATGGACTTCTTTACAATAATAGTATGTAAGAGTTTAATATGATCGGTTATCACTCCTTGTCTCATATGCTAATGAGTGATTTAAGCACATAATTACTTATATTAATATCCTAATCATGATAATTAATAAGGGAAAAACTTATAACCCCGTGAAACTTTAAAGAATAACCGGATACTAACCGTATAAGTTTCGCCATCAAGATGTCCACCATGCTTTAGAGAACGCATCAAACACCCATCTTGATCATAATCAATGGTGATGGATTCGATAACCAACTTAACGAGGACACTAATTTGCCTTACACCAGTGTATGTTCCATCATCATAAGAAACGCCACCTTGACCTCCGTATGGCCCAACTGATTGCAATGGAGGAGAGAGTGAACTATTATCTCCATCAATGCAATCAAGATGAGGGCTCCTCACCAACTTATTCAATATTTCATGCCAATGATCTTTTGACTTATTACTAAGATAGGAACCTAATCTTTTAAGAGCCAGTGGATGACCTCCTGCATAATGAGTTAGATTTTTACACAACTCCTCATATCCTTTAGGTTCTTCTCTCTTGAAGGCATGGCGACGAAAGAGTTGAAGTGCTTCGTCTGGACTCAATCCTTTGACAATGTACTCGTCATCCACCTTTAGAACTTTCAGCAAAGTTCGATCTCTTGTTGTGACCATGATTATACTCCCGGGGTGAAACGATTCTCTCTCTCCAGCTCCAAAATAGTCCATTTGTTCTTTCTTAGTAACATCATCAAGAACAAGAAGTATCTTTTTACGATACATGATACTCTTTATCTCATTGATGTTGGTGTGAATGTCGTCATACGTCTTCAGTCCTTTCACCTTCATGAGATTTTGAAGTAACTTTTTCTGCAAGCCGAGAAGATCACTCCGATTTGCTTCCCCAATTTTATCGAGAAAGACGAAACAATCGAATTCGCCATGAATGTTATTACAAGTAACTCCCGCCACTGTTGTCTTACCTATACCTTCCTTACCACATATGCCGATCATGCGCACTTCCTCCTTTTGGCCAACCAAAAAACTTTTTCTTGTCCTTCTACTTAAGGGGCAAATTCCTAGCAAGGAAATCACATCTTCTGCCAAATGATCTGCTCCAATTGTGTTTTTCACGAAGTAGAGAGATCGTGTTGGTCGAATTTTCTCGATAAGGTACTTGACTACTATTTCGGTGAGCTTCGATTCATTTCTGATGTTAAACGTGAGGGAAAGCATATGTGAGCACTATGTATGAAAAATAAACATAGGCATACATCAGGGACAATTGTACAAAAAATTATAAATATATTATAGGACTTTCAATTCAATTCTAAGCACTTTCAATTATGCGTAATAAACCTTTTGATGATTTGCCAATTTAGTTCTTAATGCAATTTTAGTCGGAATTGCTAACATGGATGACGGCCGTCTTACATGGCACTTTCAAAGGATGGTCAACGTTAACATGAACAATTTTTGTAATTCTTTTGTTTTTTGTTCTTTTATTTTTCTATTCTTTTCTTTTCTTTCTTCTTTTTACAACTCTAGGCTAGCAAGGGCCACAACGCCCTCACTATGGCCCGCGACCTCGCCGGACTAGAGTTTGAAAAAATGATAAAGAAAAGAAAAGGAAAATAAAAGAAAAAATGAATAATTTAGAAAAAATTAAAAAAATTAAAAAAAAATTGCAAAAACTTATCTAGGTCAGCATCAACCATGGCATATAAGATAATTGGCTTTAAGTAAATTGTCATTTTAGTAATTTTCATTCAAAATTAGCCAAAATGATTAAATTAACAATCGTCAAAAAGTTTAAAAATAAATTAACTCATCGTCAAAAGTTTTAAAACTAAATTGACACAATTGAAAAGTTTAAAATAAATTGGCAAATTGTCAAAAAGGTTTAGGACAAATTTGGCATAATTGAAAAGTTTATAATTTAATTGGCCATCCTATGATAGATTTAAGAATATATGGACAATTTAGAGACAACCACGACAAACATTCGCCATCCACCCACCCTCGCTCACATCATTTTCATTTATAATTTTTCAAAAAAGGAAATCAAAATATTCGGGAAAGTCGAAAGAGACTTCTAATTGTTCCATTCCCTAAAGCAATAACATTAAAAAAGAAAAAGAAAACTCACAGATCGAGATAATAAACTTCGACATGAAGTGAGAATCACAGGAACATACCCATTGACGTGGTGCTTCAAATCAAAACCCGACAAATGCTTAGCCTCTGTTAGGGCATCCCTCCATATTCGTATCTGCGCATCGTCTCTCTTGTTCATACACAGCCTCTCGAAACCTCGTGCAAATTCGCTTCCGCTCGTCAAGTTCGAAACGTCAGCAGGTTTTACGCCGTGAAAGATGGGAACAACCATGTGGCCGTGGTTCTTGAGCTGCCTTCTGCACTCGAGGATCTCGACCAGCTCGTACAGGCACCACTTGGAGTCGGCATAGTTCGGGGAGAACACGACAAGGGCGAACCTGGAGCGGTGGATCGCTCTGAAGATCTTGCCCTGGATCTCCTCCCCAGTGTCTTCTCTGTTGTCGTCGCTGAAGTAGTCGATCCCCGCCTGGTCCAGCCCGTGGAAGAGGTGCGATATGAAGTTGTTCCGCAGGTCGATGCCTCTGAAACTCACGAACACGTCGTGTTTCCACTGATGAGAAGACGAAGAAGAAGAAGAACAAGACATGGGTTTTTTTGTCTAGTTGATAAGCGGTGAAGAAACTTTGATTGAGAGGCTATAAGTGTACATGGTTGAAAAGACTTTAACAGGAGACTTCTTCACGATGACTTCGAGGAAACAACGCACGATTTGACGCTGACATAAATTTCAACACGGGTATTTTTATTTTTATTTTTTTGGGCCAGGTCATCTCCAACTAGCTTGCTTGAATATTAGCCTTAACCTTGTCTATTTTCTTTCCATATTTTCTGAAAATGATTAAACTCAATTTGAACGTGGATTTTTACCCAGGAAGCAATGAATGGTGTGGGATGCATTTGTTTGGCCGGAAAAGTCATTAAATTCAATTGGAGACATGATGTTCGTGACTGCCATAAGGAAATCTGGCGTGTCCAACTTGGATTTATTTGATGAATTTTATCAGTTCCCACCAACATTTGTAAAAGGAAATGGATGGAAAGGCAGGAGTAAAATCTCTCCCTCTCTTGCCTACTAGTAGTTGTACTACTAGCTAATTAGTAATTTGGCATGCGGGAAATTTTAAGACAAACTTAAGTGGCAGCTCTGGAAGTTCGTGACTTCATCTCCATTGACGCTTCTCATTTCACCGGCGGCACAAACCTTCGCCAAACCACAACCACATATATGTCACACGCCATTATCTACACCACAGATAGGGTGTTTTTCTGTCTGAAATTGTCTGAATGCCTAAATTAAATCTCCCAAATTTAAACCTAATCCCCAAATCTCCCAAGTTTTCCAATTATATTAAATGGATCTTTTTTTATAGAAAAAAAAAATCGATCCTTCTTTCGTCTACAAAGAAGACAATTGCCATTTGTTGACAACTAATAAATTGAGTCGTGAATTAAAATCCGCTTAAATTGAGGCCTCTTATTGTAAGGATTTTCCTAATATGGATTACATTAATTGATTTTATAATTTATCTTTTTACAAGATTGGTCTAAAGTGAGATAGAATGTTTATTAATTAGTTTAATATGGGGCTAGCCAGTGTGGATCGAGTTGAACTTGGCCCGTAATGAGAGAACCTAGTTGGAAACTATATAAATAGTGCTTAAGTCTCTCCCCTAACCGTAACACACACAATTATCCTCACAAATGTGTGTTTACTAAGTGCTAAGGATAAGAGGCTATCTCATTGAGCCAATGATACAGGAAGCAATGGAGGAGAAGTTCTTGAGTTGGATTGTTGCTATCCTGCATCAAGAATGGTGGTTCAAATTAGGTGTGTAAATCTCTTTACATAATTACATATGTGTTCTTATATCTAACTATGGAGATTTGGGTTGTGTTTTCACGTCTTACATGTGGCATTAGAGTAGCTATAACTTAGAACTCGAATGCATAGATTTTTGCCCTATTTTCATTTTTTTATTGCTCAATAAAAATCAATTTTAATTATAAAAACGGAATGGGCTCATCAAGACAAACAAAACCATGGCCGACGCTTTGCCTGAAGAGGCCACACGCGCCCCCACGCACGGCCATGTGCCGTTGGGGCATTGAGCACACGCCCTCATGTGCTCACGGCCAAGGCACTACTCATGTGTGAGGGCTGACGTCACGCTGAGGTCAGCAACCCCCAAGAGTGCTCCAACTTGACCTGTTGACTTAACTTGATTGACCGTTAACCAACCCCATTGACCCGACCCGAATCCAACTGTTGACCCACCCGACCCGGTTCATTGTTGACCTGATCGGTCAACTAGTTGGATCGGCGATCAGACCAATCCAAGTGGCCCATGCGTGCGCTGCACGCACCATACACTCCTGACGTGCATGCAAGCGCGTCCAAACTCCAATTAAAGCATTTTTGGAGTCTTTGTGTTCATATGGAGATGCTCTACACTGTGATGTATTTTTTTTATTTTTGGTTGAAAATACGTATGGAACCCTAAACACACGTGTTTTTTTTTTTTTGTGGTTATTTTTAGGATATTTTCTGTATTTTTCTATAATTTTGGAAATACAGGTATAAGCACACATGTAAATCATCACATAAAGATCATGTAGAGTATGATTTATTGAAAATATATATAACTTAACTTGTATCAATGAATAAAGCTGTGTAATTCGCATGATATGTAATTTTAGTGATAAATTACCCATGTCGCTAAAATTAAAATTACATGTATATGGTGTACGTGAGAAGTAATTTATATCCATAGTATAAGAGAGTTTTGAGGATTTGATTGAGTTGTGACCGCCAAAGTGGCACACTTGATTGGGTCTGAGAAATATCAATCTCGTATAATGATGGGATGTCTCATGTTCTAATGCACGGTCATATTCCCAAAGGAGATCATTGTGTATTAGTTTATTGAGGAATACATTAGTATGGTGGAATTACTGATCCTAGTGGTTCATACACCCAAAAGTGATGAATTCACGATGGTTGGAATATATTTTTATGGCCGCTACCATGTGAGAGTATACAACTACATATCATGTAATCTACCCAAAGATGATTATGTGATTATACACGTACCTCTCTAAACATGTACTTATACGTCTTCAAGTTACACAGTGTTCACATGATGCTAATTATATATTACTTGTTTTTAGTCACCTTATTTGTAGTTAATAACCCCATAACTATTGAAGTTCAAATTTTAAGTAATGGAAAGATGATTTTCTGTTTAGAAAAAGAGCAATCGGATTTGTCTATTATCCAAGAAACGCTCTATTTGGGAACACTTGAAAAAGAAATGGTTTACTAGCTGACCGCACAACTAAAAAGATGATGAAAGCCTTGATGGCTTAAAATTATGTCTTGTCTAATATCGAGACTAGGACACATTTGCAAGGACTCTTTAACATAAGATATAATGGTTCTAATGAGGTTAGGGATTACGTTCTAAGAATGATAGATTTGAAGTCTAAAAATCATACTCATAAAAGAACTCATAAAATCACTGGTCATTCTAATAGTTTGGATCCTAAGATAGAATCTTTCAAAAGGAATTAGCGACTGTCACTTCTTTTTAAAGGAAAGGTCACGTAAAGATACACTGCAGTAAGTACACAAAATTTGATTGTTTGAGTGCGAGCCTATATTTAATGATTTTTTGGCATTATTTATGAATCAAACACCTATCATAAGCTCGTTCAATTCATGGTGACTAGATAGTGGGACAACAAGTTTGTTGTGTTTATTATATGGGGATTTATAAATCTAAGGAATCTAAATCAAGATGAATCATAGCTCACCGTGGAAAATAACGATAAAGTCGACTTTGGATATATCATTTTAATTTTAGATTATTTCTTTAATCTAGTATTAAGAAACACATTTTATGTACTTTCCTTTACACAAAGTTTAGTTTCCATATCTTGTTTAAGCATATGTGGCTACTCTTTTGAAATTAATAAAAAAAAAAAATGTCACTTTTGTGTTCTTTAATTCAAATAGGATCGAGTATTACATTATGTCAAATGGATTGTACATATTGTGTTTAACTCACAATAATATATACATTGCATATACGGTTGAAAATGATGTTTCCAAAAGTTTTTTTGCCTAAGGAACAATCTTATGCATTAACGTCTTTGTTACATGTCTAGATAAAGAGTAAAAAGGCTAATAAAATTGACATTCTATCTACTCTTGACAATTTTGACATGTTAGAGGTCATTTACATTTATCTTAATGGACCATATATGATAACATTGTGTAGAAGTTTTTTATTTCAATACAGTCATTGACGACTATTACTTCTGTAAGGAAAAGTCTAAATCTCTTAATAAACTTAAGATTTTTTTTTCTAACTAAAAATTAAAAAACAGTTGGGATAAGTCTTAAAGGTTGTCAGACCTGACCGTTGTGGTGAGTATTTTGGCAAGTATGACAATGCTACATAACTTAAAGGGCTATTGTCAAATACTTGGAAGATTTGGGATGATAACTTAATTTACTATACCTGAAGATCCTAAACAAAATGGTATGGCCTAATCGCATCATAATGGACGTAATGATGAGTATGATTATTAGGACTATTTTTCTCGGTTTTCTATGGGGTGATACTTTGAAAGTAGCATTTTCACATACAAAACCGTGTTTCTACCAAAATTGTTCCATTAATTCTCTTTGAGTGATGGATTTGACGTAAACCTAGCTCGAACCATCTTAAAGTTTAGAGTGTCCTGCAGAAGTGAGATTATATAATTCAATGTCAAGTAAGTTGGAATCCAGAACCATTCAGTATTATTTCGTTCTTACCCAAATCATTCAAAAGGGTATTGATTTTAATGAATGTACAAGAATTATGGAATCACAGATAGTCAAGTTTTTAGAGTTCGACATAACCGCAGAGGAGAACTGCTCTCAAACTATTAAGGATAATAATATAGTGGAGATCATTGTGTCTTTGTCTTTGCCTATATAGACAATTATGGAGTCTCCTACACCACAAATTAAGCTTGTTGAAATTCAGGATATTGTTCATGAGACAATTCTTGATTAAATTTCTCAAGCTTCTTAGATGCAGAATGAAGTGGTTATAACTCTACTTAGGAGATCTATTAGGAAAAGAAGATCAATTATACCACCAGACTATACAGTCTATCTGTAAGAGCATGACTACGATATCTACTGCATAATTAATTTAGCGACTTATACAAATGTTGTTTTATTGTCCTCAATCAGATTTGTGATTAGACATGATGAAAGACGATACGCAATTTATGAAACATAATTGTGTTTAGGAACTTGTTGAGTTGCTTGCAAGGTCACGAACTCATTAGTTGCAAATGGGTAAATAAGATGAAAAGAGATTCCAAAGAAAGATTGGAGAGTTTAAAGCCAAATTGGTAGCCAAGTGTTTCACTAAAAAAAAAAGAGGGTGAATAGTGAAATAAAAAATTATAGTCTCTTCTAAAGATTCTTTCAAAGTAAACATGACATTAATAGCTCATTTTTATATGGAGTTACACCATATAGATATTAAAATTATCTTTCTAAATGGATACTTTGATAAAGAAGTCTATATGGTGCAACAGGAAGATTTTGTAGCAGATGATTCAAATAAGCTTTTGTGTAGACTGAAAAGTGTTAAAGTTTCATAAGTGTTGTCACTTCGTTCAATTGAGAACAAAATAAATCAGTATATATATTATAAGGTCAATAGGAGGAAATTTATTTTTGCACACTCTATGTACATAATATCCTGCATGCAACAAAGCGGATACTATTGAAAAATTTGACATTAAGGCCCTTGATGAGGCATCTTTTGCTCTTAGCATTGAGATCCATAAGGATCATTCTCACCATATATTGGGTTTAGCCTAGAGGATGTTTGCTAATTGAATTTTGGAAATATTTAGTATACATCATTGCAAACCAGGAATTACTCATGTCACTAAAGGTGATGAATTGAATATGTCACATTATCCTTATTCAAACATTGAGAAAACTCAATTGAAGTATGTACCTTGTGTTAGTGCACTTGAAAGCATCATGTATGTGTAAATTTGCACTAAACCAAATATTGCTTTTGCAACAAGACTTCTAGGCAAATATTAGTTAAATCCAAAACATGATCACTGGGTCATTGCCTATGAGGTTTTTATATACTTAAAGAAGACAAAAGACTATATAATGATTTACACACATGTTCAAATCCTGTAGCTAGTAAATAATTTGGAGATAGACTTTGCTAGCTATTAGGATGATATAAAGTTAATAACGGAATACATCTTTATATTAGCAAAAAGTGCAGTAAACAGAAATCTATGTCATTCTCTACCATGTAAGCGGAGTTTATAGCATGCTTTTCGACTATTACTCAAACTATTAAGCTTCAAAACCTCATTAGGAAATTGACTGTATTTGACTTTATGGATAGACCCATGCCGTTGTATTGAGACAATAACTCTTCAATGCTATTTCTTAATAATGACAAAGGTCTCAAGAGGTCTAAACATATGGTGGTAAAGTTTTTGACTATAAAGAAATGGTATAGAATAGTAACGTTACAATAGAACATATTTTCACAGATAATATCTTTGTTAACCCATTAATTAAAGACCTTTGCCCTTGTGTTTTTGAATGACATGTCGTTAACATGGGCTTAGGAGCATTATGAGATGCCGTTATTTAGTGGGAGTGTTTTCAGTTTTGCTTTAATAAAGTTTACATCTGTATTTGTTACACTTAGTAACGGTTTGATATTTATCAACTTTTGTGTTTAATAAAATATTTATGAATGTACCGTTATTATGTTGAATACATATTGATAAAAGTCTCAATGTATTGTAAAAACCTTGATTGAAGGCTAGAGGCATCTAGTTATTAATTTTGAGCATATACATTGTTACACATAAATAAATGTTAATTATAAAGATAAGGCATATGTGGGTTCACTAAAACCATAAAGACATTCTCTAGTGACAAGTTTTTGTGATATTTAAGATAAGCGAATGGTGACTGACAAATGGGATCTTTCTATGAAAAGTGTTATTTATTTGCCACACTACCATATTGAATCCATATCAATAAAGTTAAAAGCACCCGTGATCATGAAAGGCTCGGTGTATACATACAGTTATCGCCGTGATTCGGTATTTGAGACTTTATGGAATATGATTGATTATTAAGAACTATTTCTAAACCAAAGTATCAATTTGAATTAATATAGCCAAAGTGAGAAAATGCAAGAATTTTCCTAATATGAGCTACATTAATTGATTTTGTAATTTATCATTTTACGGAGTTGATATAAGATGAGATAGAAGGTTTCTTAATTAGTTTAATATAGGACTGGCTAATGTGGGCCTAGTTGAGCCCGGCCCCTAATGAGAAAGCTTGACTAAAAACTTTATAAATAGTGCTTAAGTCTCTCCTCTACTCCTAACATATACAATTATCCTCACAAAAGAGCGTTTACTAAGTATTAAGGGTAAGAGGCCGTCTTATCGAACTAGTGATACAAGAGGCAATAAAAGAGAAGTTCTTGAGATTGGATTGTCATTATTCCGCATCAAGAACAACGGTCCAAATTAGGTGCGTAAATCTCTTTACATAATTACATATGTGCTCTTGGTTCTAATTATGAAGATTTGGGTTGCGCTTTTGCGTCTTACACTTATAAGTTGGACGGAAATATGAATCTACTACTTAAATAATCAATGAGGGCCAAAAAGTCATGTTTCGGGTCCTCCTACTATCCCGTGGAGAAAAAGGGGACCGATCTCGCTTGATGAATCGTGGATTTTTCTTTGGCTTTCATAATGCTCCTCGCTAATTAATTTACTTGTTACATGCTATTCGTAACTTTTCTAAATAGGACGCAATTCCTCCTTTGTCGTCGGTTACTACGGTCTGTAATGTTCCATAAAAAATTGTGATTTGCCTAAATTTACCGTATATATCTCTTCCTATTATTAGTAAATTACTTAAGGGATCTTAACTTTCCTTTGGCGTACATAATTGTCATCACTAATAGTTTTTTAATTGTAAACTATCCTTCCGCAGCTTTTTCTTGGAGGGCCTAATTTTTTCTTGGAGGTCGCAAATTCTCTTAAGTCCCATGGTTCGTAACACTTCAAAAAATAGTAATCAATCTCAGTTAATAAGCAAGCTTCTTTTGTATTATTGTTAGTACGATATCTAATTGATTTTGTAACGTTTTACAACCTATGTGTCTGGAATTTTCTTCATGCATCGCAACTTTTCTTAATCAAACATAAATGTGATTATCTTTGCATCCGTAACTTTCATTTAACGTGGGCTAAGTTACGAAAACAAACCGGTTTTGCAAGGCAAAATCGACTAATCACATCTTTCCCCTTTTAATCCAACTTTCCACGTCGAGCATGGGACCCGTCTTAAAATATCACGTAGGTTGCCCGTCCTTTTCGTTCCCTCAACACGTCCAATTGTCCAATCAGTCAAAGTAGAGGCAAAGCCGTGTGGAAGCAAGCCGTGTGGAATCAGTCAAAGTAGGCTATCGTCGTTCAATCATTCTCATCTGTTTCTGCAAGCAAGCCGTGTGGAATGATTCCATTTAAGTCTCCCCGTATCAACTGGTTCGAAGTATCTTCCTGTACGGGCACATGCGCTGAAGCTTGCTCTTTTAGCTTGATTGGATGAATTCAAACCTATTCGTCCTCCAGCGAGCAAGTTGCCTCGTCAGTTTCTTTAATCCAATTCCAAGTCCACCCCAAGTCCACCCCGAAATTGAGTCTGAACTTTCAACTGAAGAGGCAAAGTCTGTTCTGACTTCTTGCTTACGACTTACGTATCCTCCCTATGACAAATACATTTTATCTAGAAGGAAGGGTCACGCCCTTTTCTGATAGTCTCACACGATGGCGCATTGATCTTGCGGGAATCGAATAAATCGAGCAAGATGCATTCCGTGTTCTTCATGCTAATGCCCCACCTCATTTGCTGCATATTGACCAAAAGCACAGTGCTGTGCAAAGCCTCATCCCTAAACCCTATTTTTTAAACCCTAGACCCCCATAACCCTAAATCCTATATAAACTCCAAACCTAAACTCTAAATAATCCTAAATGACCCACAAACCCCAAATAGACCCTAGTAACCCTCAAACCCTAACCCTTTGATAAACAATTTCCGGAAAATAACTGATAAAACATAGCAAAAGTCGGTCAAAGTCAATGGCGGAAAGGAGGAAAGTGGAAATTGTCATTTCCATAAATTTTAAACATTACTCGGTCACGTGTTTTGATTTTTTTTCGTTTTGGTCAGTCACTGTTTTGGTTTGACAGGCTTTAGATATGGCAAGAATGTACAAAACCTTAACCAATCAGTCCACTCTAAATTGATCCACACTTCCATCAATACATCCTCGAACGAAAAGATGCTTTATAAATAGACCTATACCAAACCATCTTTATTAACTACCAGTCTAAAAAAGACTTGGTCCTATTAGTCTTGTTGGTCTTAATACCTCTATAAGTTACTAGTCTTACCACCACTTTTAACCATCATCTTGAGGTCCATATGTCACTTACATCAATCTTTCGTACAATTTATACCTCAAAAGAATAAATTATTATAGTCTCAATTGATGTACTCAAATTATTATTATAAATAATTAAAGCTCCCCGTATATAAGATTCACTCCTAATTTTCTTATGCACGCTTATCCAGTCCTCAATGATATCTTTGGGAGCACTAGTCTAAATGTTCCCGAACTCCAAACTCGACCAATCTATAAAGAATTTTGGAGTGAGCCTAAGCTCATTAGAAAATAAAAATCTATGTCCAAATTGGGAATTCTACTCACATATTGACTGGAAATCACAGTAGCATAGTAACAATCAGCAAGTAATAGCACATATGATTGTCAATAGATAAATGAACATATTATTTAAGCTCATTGAAGATAATGTAACCGTGTGTTATATATGAACCACTATAATTATGAGTTCAATAAGAAAAAATAGATTATATGAGCCAATATTCATTTTAACACTCAAATGCATACAAATGAACATACAAATCTCATGATGCGCAAATGCTTATCAATATGCATTGGTGAGTATCTATTTTCTACTTAACACTAGCTAAGGCTCATCTCGACTAATGAGATATCGCCACCACCAACTCATGGAAAAAGAATCATATACACATCTTTGCCACCTCTCAACCCATCCGTCACTAGTGTCCTCTATATCAGCAAGGATAAATATACAATTGCATTATCGCATGATAATATTCCATGTTCATTCTCATCGACATTCGTACTCAATTTTTTTTTTCTTTTCTTTCTTTTCTAAATCTTAAGCCTCAAGTCCATAATATCAACAAAAAGGCTATTCAATCCGTACCAGGCTACACAAGCCATATCAATTGGTGTATGAATTGTAGGACTTTATGTCACCCTATACAAACCCATGTTAAACGACAAAACATCTTTATTTTTTTTTGGAGTTTTATACACATACGCAATGAAGGAATTCACTCTCTCGTGAATAAGCCATGACAAAGATACTCATCACATGGCATCATTCAGATGCACATCATTATAACACAACAATTGCTAAGTACAATTATATATGATAATGCAAATAATATCAAACTAATTTTTTGTCATTTCCCATATTAATAAGGAAAACTAAATATCTATTTATCATCATTTGCAAATCCACAAACTCTCATCCATTAAACAATCATCATTTAGAATAAGAGTTCACAGTATTTTTACATCGCATGAATTTATCGTTATTCGGAACTTACTATTAAAAACTAAAATGTATGTCCAACCACGTGATCCATTACACAAAGGACACTTAACTTTCTCATTTCACCTCGTACATGTGACATCTCAGATTTTTAGTTCTGTTTTCTACTGAATAAACGGGTATTTCATTGACGTGCCTATAGGGTTGTTCTCCGACCTGATCACTCTTGAGATAACTAGACTATCTAGAGAAGCCATTAAGGAATTTTAATGCAATAGATTTGAAAATTCGACCAGGAATCGGCTTCTCGACCGTGTCCATCTTTAGAGGTCATTACGGCACAAATATAAATCGATTCAAAATCAGAGATGGGTTGATTCGACTGAGATGTGTAGCTAATCATTGGCAACACTACTAAATTGGAAAATTCTCATCGACCAACATTAGACTGATTTTTTTATTGTTTTGGTACCCTGTGTCCGTATTTAAATTCTCGAGATTTTCATGACAACCGAGAGTTGCCAATGAGTTGGGTGGGTTCATTGTGGCTCGAAGAAAATCGACCATGGGTCATTTGCACTAAAAATTTCTGAAAGTTACTCGGTAGCCTAGATCACGCTAAAAATACGTCGAATGGAAATTAACCGTGAATTCTAATCCGATTTCAGAAATTGAAAGTTCTGTGGTGTTACGAGCTATTTTAGGAACGTCGACTCATCCTCCAAAGAATTTTCGGAGATTCCGAGATTTTTACGGAAAATTGATTTGGACGTCGCGGAAATTAGCGGAAAGTTAGATGAGCCAAATTGAAGGAAATTGGGACTTTCAAGCCGAGCTTTGGAGTGTCAGGGATTTGCAGAAAATTGTATGGGATTTTTCTTCATTGAAATCGGACCTCGAATTGGAGAAATTAGAGGGGGAATTGAAGTTTAATTTGGTTAATTTCGGAGCTTAGGAGAGGGTTGGATTTTTGGATATCAAAATTGAATTATTATGGATTTATCAAGTTGGAAAGAAATGGGGGACAACCAATTAATGGAATAGCTAAGGTGTTGACTCTTTTTCCCTCTTTTTGCCAATCTTCTTCCGCAAGCTAAGCCCCTCCCAATCTCTTTCTTTCACCTTCTCTACCTCCTCCTCCTTCGAGCACCGATCACCTTTTTCCCTGGACGAAGTGTTTCTGCTTTCTTCCTTTTTCCTCGAAAGAAACCAGCGTCCATTTGTCCACTAGCCCCATCTCCTTCGACTTCACTTCAGCAACGCCACATGTTCCTCAGTCAACCAAAGCAACGCCTCCTCCACCAGCGTTGATTTTGTTGACTACCAAGCCGCCGAAGAAGCTGCCACTTGCCGTTCATCCTTCAACCCACGAAGCTGAGCCCTGCACCGATTGAAACCAACGAAGCTTCTCCACCGTCTGCCAACGTTTCCTCCTCCACCGAGCTGCCTTTTGGCTGCCACGCATGAGTCGACAACCTGGCCGAAGACCCCATCTGGCCGCGTGACGTCAAACGAAACTGCTTCATCGTCTGCTCCGTCTTCGACCGCACGCCTGCAGCAGCTCCGTGTTTGCTGCAGCTCCTCGTCCACGCGTCTTCAACTGTCAGCCAGCAGAAGCCCTTGTTGACCCAGCATCTTCGTCTCTTCCTCCACGCGGCCAGCAAATTCCGTCGTGGGCCCATCTTCAGCAGCAGCCCGTGAATTTTGTTACAAGTTTAGCCCGCCCATTTGAAGTCCACGAACAGCCCAGCAATTCCAGTCCACGAGCCAACAATTTCAGCCCGTTAATTTCAGCAATTCAGCCCAAGAAGTCAAGCTGCAGCCCATGTGAAATTCAACCTTTGAAGCCCAAGAAAAATTCCAGCAGCCCAAGTCTTTGGCCCATCAACTCCAGCAGCCCACTTTGCAAGCCTAGTTCAGTTTTGTTTCAGCTCATTGGATTTCGGCCCAGTCTAGCGACAGCTAACAAGAGCAGAAGCCCACAATTTTGAGGCCTAAGCCCGCGAAGTCAGCCCGCTTCAGGCCCGGTCCGGGTGTTCATCAACGTCGCCGAAAATTCAGATTTCGGCCTTCGTTGCGTCGCCATCGCGTTGTCGTCGCGGTGACCTAGTGTCCGCTTTTAACCAAGTGAGTTTTACTTACTAATACTTTCTTAGTTTGCTAATTATGCTTAAGGGTTGATTAGATTTAATTAAGTGTAATTAGGTGGTTAAATTAAAGTAGATTAGTGATTATTAATTAATTGCAATGCATGTTAGACAATTGAATTGTGCAATTAGCATGTAGAGACGTACTATTATTTATCGAATGCATCTCGGGATTTTTCCCGACCCGTTTCGGGCTTCAATTAGGCATTACGGGTCTAAATTGGATTTTTAGTATTTATTTATTAATTTTCGAAATTAATTGTTTATTTATTTATTTTTCGGAAATTAGGCTGAGATAACCGACGATCGAAATTTTGTGCTGATTGTCGTGGTGCAGTCCGTTTATTTATTTGAGCTCTACGTTGTGTTGAATTGAATTGATTGTGCAATTTGAGGAATTTTTCCTAAATTGATTGAGATTAAGTAATTGAGTTGTGAATGGCCAAGTATGATTGTTTAGCGTCAATAATGCTTTGATGGGCTGTTAAGTGGAGAAGTTTGTGAGAGTGATTTAAATATACTCTTGGCTAAGATCCATCGGGTATGTTAATATCGTGTGAAAATTGAGTGAGTTGATGAGTATGCGGTGATTTATCCCAAAATTGATCAGTGTCGGTATTCAATTAGAATTTGACTGTGAGAGGTTGTGAGTTGAACCTTGAAAGCCGCCAAAGTATAATTGTGCCAGTGGGGCCGAGTTCTGCCACCGAATTTGGAGTCGGTCGCGCCCGTTGGGCCGTAAATTGCCACCTGACATAGGTCACGCCCATTAGGCCGTAGATTGCCACCTGATAGGCGTTGCGCCTGATAAGGTCGTAATCTGCCATCTGATAGGGGTTGCGCATGATAAGACCGTAATTTGCTACCTATTAAAGGTCGTGCCCATTGGGCCGTAATTTGCCACTTAAAGATAGGTCGTGTCCTTTGGACCGTAATTTGTTGCCAAGAAATGTGGTAGACTATGCTCGTGAAGCCGTGAGTGAGATTTGAGACTAAATAAGTGAGACGACCGGGGAATGGTCGGATTGATATGAAATCAACTAGGTCGATTGATCGAGATATTGATCTGTGATGTGATTGCTTGGATGCCTATTGAACTGTACTAATATACATGAGGAATCTGAGGCCAAGGTAAGTTCTCTGACCCGTGCGTGCATAGGCAGCCCAGGAGTAGAACTTGTTGAGACGTGGTTTCAATGGTTATTGTATAACCATTTCAGGCCCATGGATGAGCTTGAGGAGGAGGAACCAGAAGAGGACGATGAGCCAGAAAAAGATGAAGAGCTTGAAGGAAGCAAACTTAGTGAAGAATCAGAGGAGGATCGGGATGATCCCGAGTACGACCCGGATGAGGACTGAAATTCCATCCTGTCTTGTTAGACGTGGTTTTTATGTGGATAAGTGTTAGATCAGACCTCTGTGGATAGTAGTGTATTATATACTATGAGGCGCTTGTATAAAAGTGTGGTTGTGAATTTTCAGTATGAAAAATATGGCCCTGCTTTTCTATCCCATTGTTTTATTGTCTGGGGATTTATAACTGCTTCCGCATGTACTATCGAAAAAGAAAGAGTCGGCGATACATAATCCTGGGATATTGCATTCTAAAATCGACCGAGGTAAGGGATGTGTGCGTGCCTGAGGATTGGGGCGTGACAGTACATGGCATCAATCACATGCATATATAACAACAATAATATAACCTTGTACATGTCACAAAGAATATCAACAAAGACATTCCTCCATAATTGTGCATCAATTTACACTACATTAATCTCTTGATGCGTTCCATATGATAAAATGGGCTCTTACGAATCATATCCACCATAATCATTGCATGTCGCATAATCTCATCAGTGCAAATCACATGGCATAAATCCCAATGTGGCTTACATCTCAAAATCTCTTAATCTAGCTCTGAGAATCAAATCAATTAGTTAAGGTCATTCATTTTTTCATTGATCCATATGAATCTTATCGATACTATATAAATGTCCCGATTTTTGTAAAATTACAAAACAACCCACTTTTTAAAATATGTGTAATTAAGTCCAAATTTTGACTAGTTAGATAAATTGTCTAAATTAGGCAATTAATTTAAAACGAACTAACAACCTCCAATCATAGGCATCCTTAACGTGTCAACAGCCCCCCAAATTTTCAGTTTTAGAAGATGAGACATCTAATTTGCTTTAATTATAAAATAGCATCTAATCTGCAATACCAGATTTGTTACCCAATTCCTTTTCCTTTATTTATCCACCTTACGCACTTACTAACAATCGTTTTAATTAACAAAGTTCACTATTCACAGAAGAATGTATATGCTATGAATCCACGTTTTTGCCCTTGTATTAAACTAATCTACTATTTATGCCTTTACATGCGTAGTTTCATCATTACACTATCGGAAAAATTACCAAAAACATTTTAAACCCATTTTAATTATGTCAATTCACTCATAAATCTTTTTTTGTCAATTAAATAATAAACATTTTGCATTTATGACAATTCAATCCATCTAGCCAATTTGATCGGAAATCGTTGACATAGACACCAATTGTCTTTTGTGGTATGGTCGAAGCTAAGTAGACAAATTTTTTAATTTTATATTTTTTTAGCTTTTTCATTTTTATTCCTTCCTTTTTTTGTTTTTGTTGGCAAGCTGTGGCCAGTAAGGGTTGCTGAAGCTCACTAGCCACTAATGAGGGTTGCAGCTCTCATCCAACCTAGCACAGAGAATTGAACCAAGACAAATTGTAGGAAGACCGACAAGCGCGACGGTTCATCTACAAAACACGCATGGTTTCAAAATACTCACGACAACAGACAACACTCAGAATATGAAGTCAAAACAACCGATGCGCGTGAGAGAGCAAAATAATTTTGTTACCATTAATATGATACTGTGACATTTTGATTTGTCGCCAATGTATCTAAGGTGACAGCAATTGTTGGTCATGATTCTAGAATTATCATATGGCACTCTGCGAACGGTTATTTAATTTAGTGGACACATTTAAATAAAGGACAAAATACAGCCACATACTTTGCAAATAATTATAGAAGGCGAGTCTTAGCCGCATTGTTCTTTCCAAATTCAAGTCGATCCATAAAGTGGGATTCAAAGGATTGTGCTGATGCTCTAAAAGTTGACTTTCTGCCCTTAGATTTTGCGCATTAGATGAACTTCGGAATTACGGGGAACACTGATAATGTAATATGTGCTATTGCACGTACAACCTGAGCAGAGAACCGGACGCAAATGGACAAGTGTTAACACCTAATTTTTCATCTAAATTAATTAATTTAAAGTAGCATCAAATGTTAGGAATTAGTCACAAAAGAAATTTTAAAAAAATTATTATTTAATTAAATTATTTAAAAAAAAAAAAAACGAAATTGGTCGGGTCGAGGTGAATCCAGCCTTGGCCCGACCCGACTACCCCTTTCCTTTTCTTTTTCCTTGCACTAGGCTCGACCTAGCCCATTTCCTCCTTCAGCCCAGCTCGCGAGCGAGCTGGTCGTCTCCCAACCGGTCTTCGCTGCAAGACCGCAAAGAAAAACAGAAGCGAGCGGCGACGGAGGGAGCAAGGGGATCGGTGGCGGGCGAGCGGCGTGATCTCGCGGGTCGGGGGTGCAGTCTGACCAGCAAGCTGGTAGCTGCAGAGGCCATACGCGCTTTCTGGCCGGGCATAAAACCGGAGAAGAGAACACGCCAAGAAAGGAATCGGCACAAAAAAAAAAAAAAAAAAAACACCAAGCGAGAGAAGACGAGAGAAAAAACACAAAAACAGGGAAACACCAAGAGGAGGAGAGGAGTAAGAGGGACCCTGGAGCCGTCGATCGCTACTGTCGGTCACCACCGGAGTTGCCGACTGCCTCCGACTCTACCGAAGTCCAAGAGGCAAATTAGAGAGCGAGAAGAGAGGGAGGAAAGCAAACGAAGAGTGAAAGAGAGAAGAAACAGGAGGAAGTAGGAGAATCGGTCACTGTCACTGCTGCTGACATGATTCCAAGTCACCACCGCCGCAGCCAACGCGTTCCCGAGCCACCATTCCTGCCGAACTCAAGTTGGTATTTCATCGAACACCTGGTGTGCATTTTCGAATTCAAGCTTGCTGGAGCTCGTCCCGTTCGTTTCAGGCGAGCTCCGGCCTCCGTAGGTTCCCCCGTTGGTCCCCGTTTATTGCTGGTTGTTTGCTGGTCACTGCCACCGTCGCCTTGAGTCCCGTTTAGGTCGGAATCCCTCCCAGTTTGCCCTTGCCCTCCACCTATTGGCCATAATGTCCAAGCGGGCTCTCCCTTCGTGAAGCTCCTCAGTGTGGGACCCTAAGGCCCTGGGTTGCCAGAGGGACACCGTCGTGGCCAAGGAGGCCGCGCTGTTTCCCCTCGAGCCTGGTTACCGCGGTGCTGTCGCCAGCGTGCATCTCGTCGGCACCTCTGGTTGCGATTGGGCAGTCGTGACCAAGGGGATGCCAGCCGAGTGGGCCAGACAAATCTGGCCCACTTGACTCCCATTTTCGCTTGGGCCCAGCGCTCAGGCCTAAGTTGGGTCGAGGTTAGGCCTGGCCAGGGATGGACAGCCTAACCCGGTCGAGCCGAGCTAAAGAGGCCCGACCAGAGGCAGTCGGGCCTAGCCCAACCGAGCTGGACTCGACTCGCCCTAATCGGGCTAGGTTCGATTCGGTCAGAACCGGGTCGGGTCATACCGGACCGACCCGGTTTGCCCATTTTCAAAAAAAAAAAAAAAATATTGTTTAAATTTTTATTATTATAAAAAATTAGATATTAAAAATTAAAAAATTCAAAAAAATTCAAAAAAAATTGAAATTTTTTTAAAAATTTAAAAGAAATTAAAACAAAATTAATTCAAAAATTCAAAAAAAAATTCAAAAATTCAAAAATGGTAGGGTTTGGTTAGGAATTGCTAGGTATTTTCGTTTTAAGCGTAATTATGCATTTATTTTGATTACATCGCATGTTTAGATTGCATATCTTGTTATGTTTAATGGTATGTGTATAGTCTTATGGTAATTAGGACATTGTTAGCTATGATTGTCGGTGGATACGTTTAATGGTATGTGTGTAGTCTTATGGTATGTTTAATAGTATGTGTTTAGATCGCACCCGTATGATCACTTTAATATGTTAATGGATAAGTAAAATCGATCCAAACTGCCTGACAAAAATCATTTTGTTAAAATGAACAAGATTAGGTACCGAAAGAGCACTAATTGGTCAATTAGTGTAATCAAGTCCCCGACCTTAGATTCTCTGGTTGCGTAGGAAGTGAGATAAACTCACATGTCTCACTTGGTTTCTAGCCGACCCCAATAGGTTAGTGGCGACTCCTTTTGTGCAAAATTTCTTAAGAATATCCCAACGTCACGCGGGGTATGGGCTTGGAAGAGTCTACGCCTAATCAAGGGCCTTAGGTCTGTTATTTAGGCAATACCCTTAAAATTGTTCATTCCCCCCGATGGGGTAGGTCATGACTGTGAAAGCTAGTACGAGCACCTGAAGGGGGTGAATAGGTGCAAAAATAAATTTTCCAGAGAGAAGTGTGCAATTCTAATTAACAATAGATTATGAAAAGGAAATTAGACTCTTGTAAAAAAATTGAGTTACGATCAAAGTAAAAGAGCGTAGGGAAGAGAATAAGAACACATGGTTTATAGTGGTTCGGCTTAATCCAAGCCTACGTCCACTCTTCCGCACTGACAGCCTATCGGCTGGATTTCACTATGAATCAAAAGAATTATTACATTAAAGCTCTTCCTTGATTCCACAGTGTAGAGACTCTGCTACACTTCCTCAAAGTCTCACAAAGATATTAACTCTTTTTTGAGTACAAGATTTCGCCCAACAATTGAATTGACTAAGAACAATGAGCTTTAGACTTTGGAATTCTTCTATCGCGCACACACTTGAACAACTGGAACATCTTCCTTATATACTCCTTCATGCCATCACACCCGTTGGCACTTACCAAAGGAGTTCTTCCAATCTACCCGTTAGACTGAATCAATTAGGGAGATTTCAAGTTATTTAAGGAATATGTCGATAGCCCACCAATCCTGCTCACTCATACAATCAAGATCTAGGTTTCCATAAGTAGAACCTTCCAAGTATACTATGCCAATCAACGGTTCCAAAATCCCTAAATCAATCTCAATTTGAATAATGGATTCCGTCATGCTATATCCAGCCAAGAGATCTTCTTCAGTCGATAGAATCAAATCCTTAACGAAATACTCAGTTCTGGATAAGCTTTCTTCGACGGTCTAGAAATTGTCAATGAGGATAGACTTTGAGTCTTGATTCTGGCAATCCGGAGGTCTTCAGACTTTGATGGAAGAGTCTGCAAGTCTTCAGACTAGACTGATGGAAACGTTTTGTCAACTTCAAAACACTCAAGGAAGTTTTCTCCAACAGTGATAGCTTGGCGACTCCGTTGGGGAATTGGTTTTAAACCTTAGAGGACTTAGGCCAAAATTAATCTTGTTCGAAAATATTTTTATTTGGCAGCAAAGATATCATGTGCATCCATAACATGTCGAATGTTGAATGTTTACAGGAGTTATAAGGGACAATGATTTCTAACCTTTGTTTTGTATGGGGTGTAAGAGTGAATGGTTTATTTATGTTTGAAGTGCTGATTGTTTTTAAATTGTCATGCATAAGTCCTCTGCATTGCACTACACCATAGCACACACAACCTGCCGCCGGACCTGGGCCGCATAGGATCACTTAGGATGGTGTTGAGGTGGATACCACTCCGACTACAACCGCGTAGTACGAGTCGCCCACCTTAACCCCGAAATTTCTTTCTTCATGTCGAAGGTACCCACCCCGGTCTGCAATCGCGCGACACGGGTCAGTTCTTTGACAAAGCCGGAGTCATGGGTAACCCGACCTAGCTGCGACCTTGCTCGTTCAATCCGGTGATCCCATGGCTCCATTTTAAGCCGTTTAGAGTAGAAATTGAACCATCGTCCATGCGTATGTCTATGTCATTGGCTTTGCTACTCAATGAGTAGGGTAAGATTTTCGAATTCTCTCATTTGTAATTTACTTATTTGCTTTCTTTTTTGGTCGATTCATGGCAAATTAGGTTGATCGTAACTGTGAGTAGTATACGATGGGGATACCCGAGTTTCACACCATTGCTACCCCGAAAGTCGAGCTTTGCACATGGTGGGATAGATTAGACCCGACTGGCCATGATTGGGTGTCAGACGATTACTTCCCCTCTTAGAAATAGAAACTCATTATGGTGTTGTACAGGCGTTGGCGCGTCTGGTGTCCCGAGACTTGCACGTTCATATTCGGTGACCACGAGCTCACTCCAACCCTGGAAGAATACAGTGTTGTCATGGGAAAGCCTTTGGTGTCAGAGTTAATTGGCCCACTTGTAGGGACTGAGCATGCATCGACCTTATCTGATTTCCTTAGAGTTAAGGAGGATGACGTGAGGAAAGTTTTGAATGCTAATTGCAAGACTTGCCCATTTTCATTCGTAAATGAGCTGTTTCAAAATGCCCAATCTTTTCAAAAGAATAGGATCTTCCTGTTAGCTTTCTTCGGGTTCGTGTTATTCCCACATTGTAGAAACGCTATTAACCCTTCCGTGGCATGGGTAGTTCGTGAAGTATGTATGGGAAAGGGCTTTGTTAACGCCGTCCTAACTGAAACTTTTCTTTCCCTTACTCGTTTCAAAGAAAACAAAAACAAAACTTTTCATGCTCCTCCTAAACTCTTGCAAATTTGGTTCTTCTCTCACGTTAAAGGGTTTGGTAGTTTAATAACCGTGAACGACATCTCTGACTCTAGACACTCTATCCTGAAGTTTAAAGATAGGAAGACGTTTGCCCCCAATTATCATTATTCTGAGTGGTTAGTTTTCATGACCAACCCTGGACCCAAAGATTTCCAATGTCACGCCAAATGGCTCCAAGTTCAAGAAGCGCGGTTCGTGTGTGGGCTTACTGGACATGTTCCTTTGTTGGGAATTACTAGAGTCACTGAGTATTACCCGACTCGAGTCGCTTGCCAGTTCCAAGAGGTTTAACAACTTCCACCGACGATTCAAGAAGACTCACTCAAGATAGACTTCCCTGATGGATGCCAAGATCACGAAGACTCCGTCGCATTAGTCAAGTCGATATGGGATATGTGCCACCCCCGGAAGCTGATATGGCTTGAAAAGGAGTTGGAAAGGCAAGAGAAGACCTACTATGCCTCGATGGAATACATCCTTAGACATAAAATCCCAGAGATCCTACACCCGAAAATTCCCAACGTGCCATTAAAGACCACCCACCAAGCCGAGATCAAGCACCTAAAAAGGAAGCTCAAAGAAGCCGAGGAACGTGCCTCGAAGTTGACCCGAGTTAGTGGGGTTGTCACAAGCAAGAGCTGTCCTCGTTAGTTAAATTGAGTCAAATGCGATATGTAATGGGCCCATGCCCACATATGTTTCAATGTTAAAGAATTTGTCTCATGTCGCATTATCGAGAGATAAGAGTCATGATTAGCTTCGTTGTTTAGGGGTTTTCTCTCATGTCTTCTCCTGCGTTATGTAACAACCCTGCCTTCAATGAAACGAACAAATTGGGGTGATTAGATCTTTGTCATGGACCAACCGCCTAATCATTACTCCATGCTTACATATGCTTATCTATCCTTGTCTAGGTACTAGCCGATCAATTGTCTTTTACCGATCGTCGACACGGCCAAGTGGAGATCCCCAATTCGCACGCACGCGAAAGTCAGAATGGAGAACAAGTACACCAATGTGCGCATGACCAAGATGGAGGACCAGCTGGCCCAGCTCACCGCAATGATGCTTGAAATAAGCCAAAAGCTCAAGGAGCCCTCCACTGTAGCTGTCACTGGAACATCCACTCCGACGTCGACGAAAGGCACGCACATTGCTGATCCCCCCGGGAAAGAAACTACTGAGGAGGCTCCTTCTGTCATGGCAATCATTATCAATTTGGATCCTCCTCCGAAGGAAAACCCAACACCCCATCTAAGTGAAGAGAGCGAAAAACGTTTGGCAAAGATGGAGGAGCAACTGTGTGCCTTGCAAGGTTACGAGCTGAAAGGAGTTGATAGGCTGTCTCCATACACCAAGACGAACTTCCCTGAGAACTTCCAAGAGCCTAAGTTCACAAGAAAGTATGACGGAACGAGATGCCCTAAGACCCACCTTAGGTATTACATGAGGAAAATGGCTCGCTACGCTAACAACGTGCCATTTCTCATACACACATTCCAAAATAGCTTGGAAGGCATTGCCCCTGACATAGTTCATTGCACTAGATATTGAAGAATTCACTAGTTGGGAAGATTTAACCAATGAGTTCTTGCAACAATACCAGTTTAATACCGAGCTCGCCCCCACGAGGGAAGAGTTGACCCGTATTGAGAAGAAGAGGAACGAGTCATTTAAGGCCTTCATGTAAAGGTGGAGGACTATGGCTTCATAAGTAAAGCTGGCCTTGAATGAGAGGGAGATGAAACAACTGTTCCTCAAGACATTGCCCCTTGAATATTTTTAAGGGTTAGTGTTCTCGGGTTGCCAAACATTTTCGCAACTAGTTGAAGTAGTTGAAGGAATCGAATGGGCAATGGTTAAAGGAAAGATTTCAACTAGAGGCACGAAGAAATTCTTGGCAAGAAAAGATAAGGAGGTCGCAGTTGAAGTAGCGCTTGTGCAGGAGCCGCTTTTCCCTCGACCGTCCTCAACACCCTCGCATAAGCTTATAGTGGTCCAAGGTAACTCATCACGAGCGTATGATAATGGCAAAAGACCCTTTCAATATAATTTTTCTCCACTACGACGCTTGCTGTTAAAGCTGTTGCCCATGCTCCTCGAAAAGAGGATGGTCACGAAGGAAGTACCTAGAGACAATCCCCAAAGGTTCACTGAGTTCGATATGAACAAGACCTGCGAATACCACATGGGAGAAAGGGGGCATGATATAGATGAGTACAACGTGCTAAGATACAAAATTCAACAGCTTCTAGACAAGAAGATCTTGATCTTCAAGGAGGCTCAACCTAACGTGTAACAGAACCTGCTACCAAATCATACAGAGGGAGTGAACTCGATTTCCGAGGAGACGCGGGCGAGTCAACAGCCTCTAGTGGTGGATACTTCCAGGTTGTACGAGTCCCTAGTGATGACGAGATACTATGGAGGTCAGGAGGATGTGACTCCAGAAGAGAAGCTGAACCGCGTTCACAGGATGGTAGCCATGGGGGTAATTTGACGCAAAGAAGAAGAAGAGAGGGTCGTATCCGTGGTAATGCCATCATCATTACGCTCATCTTTCTGCAATTTTGCTTGTATATCTCGAGCAAAGAAGGTTACGCCTGGAATTTTGAAGACCTCAACTTTGCACGAGGAAAGGGTGATAGTTATGATAACCCCAATGGTGATTGAACCACCTGATGAGGAGCCCGCCAATGATACTGAGATGGAAATCGTTGAACCCATGGTGATGACCTTATGGTCGAGGAGATGTTGGCAATCAGAGTCACGAGAGGGAATGCAATGCGAGTCACGATAGAATTGCCACCCTGGGAGACAGATGGAGTGATAGTGTTGGAGAATCCTCCCAAATTCGATCCCAAAGCTGTACCTTGGGACTATGGAACAACTAAGGTAGACGTTGCCATGCGATCAGGCCGCTGTTATGCCCCTGATAAAGGAGTATAAAAGAAGTCCGTGACTGAGGAGGAAGCAAAGCAATTCTTGGCCGTAGTAAAGTCCAGTGAGTTCAATGTGGTGGATCAACTACGGAAGCTACCGGCTCAAATCTCCCTCCTAGAATTATTCAAATCTTCCGAGAAACACGGGGACATTTTGCTGAAAGTCCTTAATGAGGTGCACGTGCCAGAATTAATCAATGAAGTCCAATTGGAAGAGTTTGTTGGGGCCATTCTACTGAAAGACCAAATCTCCTTTACTGATGAAGATCTCCCCTCTGATGGCCCTAATCATACTAAAGCGCTACACATCTCGATGAAGCACGAGAACACTCTTGTTTGCAGAGTGTTGATCGATAATGGTTCGGCGCTCAACATATGCCCGTTGGCTACGCTCCACCGTCTCGACATTGATCTTGGAAGAATTCGTACTGGCAAGTCAACTGTGCGGGCTTTTGACGAGATGAAGAAGGAGGTGATAGGGGAAATTGAACTTGAGCTGCTGATTTGGCCCTGTACTTTTCCAAGTCCCATTCCAAATATTAGATATACCAAGCGCTTTTAATTTTCTGCTAGGGAGGCCATGGATTCACACGACGGGTACTGTTGCTTGCAGCCTTCATCAGAAGGTACAATTTGTGGTGGACAACAAGTTTGTCACAGTCCATGGAGAGTCTGACTTTAATATCTACCACGAGACGGCCATCCCTTATGCAGAGCCCGAATGTACCGAGGAGTTCAGCTTTCAAACATTAGAGCCGGTGTCCATGATTCATGTGCCTGCGGGTTCTTTCATAAAGGCTCATGAATTGTCTAGGCCAGCTATAGCTGCGAGAAGGATCATGCTGGCAAGCGGATATAATCCTGGGGAGGGTCTTGGATTGTGTGGCCAGGGTGTGCGAAAACCCATTGAAGCTCGTAAAAACTTCAAAAGAAGAGGCTTGGGATATGTCGAGAAGCGGGGAGGCCATAACAACCAAGGAGGCCAAGACAGGTATAGAGACCAGAGTGAACGTGTTGCCCAGACTAAAGAGGACGAGGGCTATCAAAGCTCGTTTCCCCCATTGCTAGAAGAGACGTTTCTAGGACCCCCAAGGATGTTGTTCGAGGAAGGGGAGGATATCTATGATGTGACCGAGCTATTCGAGGAAGACGTCATATGCACCATCCCGGCGTGCAAGGAAGCCGAATCCTCTGAAGTCGTGGCTATCCCTCCAGAGTAGGGCGATTTTTGTCTAGCCTAGTCTTCTGTTTTATGTCTTTCCCCCTGCGCGGGATCTCGTAATTTTTCTTTCTTTGTTTCATGTTTATGTTATTTGTAACGTAAACTTTGGTCAACCCCGATCTTGAGCCGTTGGTCGAGGGTGGTGTGTGTTAAAATACGGCATTATCTTTCTTCATTCAATAAAATAGACACATATTTTATTAAGGACAGGTGGAAGCACATCAAACTAGCCCAATGATGGTCGCTAAGGCTTAGGCCTCCACATGCTCCCTTATTTGACTGTTTTGCAAGAACGAAGAAATCTGAGGATATGAGGACGAGTTCTTGAAATTTTTACAAAAAAAATACTTCAAAAACTTTTTGAAAACGACATGCATTGTCTTTGTTGTTGACATTACTCTAACTCATCTCTTCTCATCTCGGGCATTACATTATGCATAATCATGATAAGGACGCATGTGACTCAGATGTGCATGAAGAAAGTCCCTCAGGCTCCGATGACACCGACGACGACAATCAGAAAGGGATCGAGCGCGAATGGAATCGACGCAAAGAATCGAAGCCATTGACTGAAGAGCGAACAGTCATTATAAATTTGGGGGATGCGGAGAATGTCAGAGAAGTAAAAATTGGGACATGTCTCTCAGAGTCAGAGGCGGAAAAGATGCCTAATCTTCTAAAAGAATATCAAGATGTATTTGCCTGGACATATGCTGACATGTCGGGATTGGACCCCAAAATTGTGGAACATGCTACGCCGACAGATCCTAATATGCCACCAAAGAAACAAAGACACGGGAGAACTAAACCAGAGTTGTCCAGGAAGATTGAAGAAGAAGTGATGAAACTACTAAAAGTAGACTTTATCGAAGTGATGTGTTACCCTGATTGGGTAGCAAATATCGTGCCTGTAATGAAGAAATATGGACGAATCAGAGTGTGTGTTGACTATCGTGACCTAAATCGAGCTAATCCCAAGGATGACTTTCCACTCCCGCATATTGATGTTTTGGTTGACAGCACGGCGGGATTCGAGTTATTCTCCTTCATGGACGGTTTTTCTGGATATAACCAAATCCATATGAATGAGGAAGATAGGAGCAAAACATCATTCATAACTCCTTGGGGAACTTTCTACTACAAAGTGATGCCTTTCGGTCTAAAGAATGCTGGGGCAATGTATCAGAGGGCCATGGTCACGTTATTCCATGACATGATGCACAAGGAAATCGAAATATACGTCGACGACATGATTGCGAAATCGAGACATGGTGAAGATCATGTTAAAGTCTTGTGAAGGTTGTTTGAACGTCTTCGAAAGTTCAAGTTGCGCCTCAATCCCACAAAATGCGTTTTTAGAGCGAAATCTGGGAAGCTATTAGGATTCATGGTTAGTAGTAGGGGCATAGAGATTGATCCGTCGAAGGTTAAAGCCATTTGCGATTTACGACCCTCGACTACCGTCAAAGAAGTCCGCAGCCTGATGGGACGACTTAATTATGTGGCGAGGTTCATTTGTCAGTTGTCTGAAACGACGAAGCCATTCTTCAAGCTCATGAAAAAGAATGCAAAGATTGAGTGGAATGATAAGTGCCAGGGTGCCTTTGAGAAGATAAAACATTATCTCACTCATGCACCAGTCTTAGTGCCCCTACTCCCTAAAATTCCCCTGATTTCGTACTTAACCATACATGACGAGTCATTGGGAGCTATGTTAGCCCAGAAAAGACCAAATGACGGGAGAGAATGCGCAATATACTACTTGAGCAAGAAGTTCATTGTTTCCGAGATGAACTATACGGAAATTGAGAGAACTTGTGTGGCTTTAATTTAGGTCTTGCACAGGCTACGGTAGTACACACTTCATCATTGAATCTTGTTGGTGACCGAAAATGATCCTATCAGGTATCTACTAGAAAAGCCAACTTTGGTTGGCAAATTGGCTAAGTGGCAAATCTTAATTTCTGAGTTTGACGTTCAGAGCCTGGGACAGAAGTCCGTTAAAGGTCAAGCCATAGCAGATATGTTGGCAGAAAATTCCAAGAGGTCCAAAGCATCTGATGAGGATAGTAATGCAGAAGAGCGAATTTTGCTTGTATCAAGCGACAAATGGACAATGTACTTTGATAGCGCAATTAACTTAGCCGGGTCGAGTATTGGGGCAGTTCTTATCTCCCCGGATGGATAGCATTACCCTGTCACTGCTAAATTGACATTCCCTTGCATGAATAACATCGCTGAATATGAAGCATGCATTCTCGGCCTCCAAGCTGCCGTTGATATGAAAATTCGGAAGCTGCAAGTTTATAGTGATTCAGCCCTTATCATCTTATAGACTAAAGGCAAATGGCAAACATAGGACTTTAAATTGATTTCATATCATGAGTTCCTGGAGGAGTTGACAGAAGAATTCCAAGAAATATCATTCGAATACTTACCAAGATCTCAAAATCAGTTCGTTGATGCCCTAGCTACCTTGTCTTCGATGTTGCAAGTAGCTGGAGGCTTGGACATTGAACCATTGAGAATTGAAATCCTTAGGCACTCGGCTTATTGCATGACGGTTGAAGAGGAACTGGACGGACAACCTTGGTATCACGACATCTTGAAGTATCTGCAGAAGGGTGAATTCCCCGAAGGAAGTGAGGCAGCAGACAGAAAGCATTTGACAAAGCTAGCATCAAAATTCTTCACCAGTGGAGATGTCCTCTACAAAAGGTCCTTCGACTCAACATTGCTAAGGTGTGTCGATGTTAAAGAAGCCGACCATTTGATGAAAGAGATACATGAAGGGGAGTGCGGCCCCCATATGAACGGACACTTCTTGACAAGAAGGATCACGTGACTCGGTTACTATTGGTTGACCATGGAGTTCGATTGCATTCAGCACGTATGATAGTGTCACCAGTGCCAGATTTACGGAGACATGATAAACGCCCCTCCAAATGAACTTCACCAAATGTCTCAATCCTGGCATTTTTCAATGTGGGGAATTGACGTGATCGGGCCCATCAACCCCAAAGCTTCAAACAGGCATTGATTTATCTTGGTGGTGTAAACTACTTTACCAAATGGATCGAGGCCAACTCGTATGTTAATGTCACTGCCAAGAACGTGGCCAGGTTCATTCGTCGCGATATTGTTGCCCGTTATAGGGTGCCGAAGGTGATCATTACTGACAACGGCACTAATTTGAACAACAAAGTCGTGGATGGTTTGTTTAGTGAGTTTCGAATTAAGCATTTGAATTCGTCACCGCACCGTCCTCAGATGAATGGAGCAATGGAGGCGGCGAACAAGAACATAAAGAAAATCTTATCAAAGACTGCTAAAAATTATCGTGATTGGCACGAGAGACTTCCTTATGCACTAATGGCATACCGAACTTCTATCCGCACCTCCAAAGGGGCAACTCCTTTCTTACTCGTGTACGGGATGGAGGCAGTCTTACCTGTTGAAGTTGAAGTCCCTTCTTTAAGGGTCCTTTCCCAATCTATGCTTGATGAGAATGAGTGGATGCAACAGAGGCATGAGCAGTTAAACATGATCGATGAGAAGAGATTGCAAGCTATGTGTCATGGTTAGTGCTATCAGAGACGAGTCACAAAAGCCTTCCATCGAAAGGTGCGTCCCAAACACTTTGAAGTTAATGACCTGGTGTTGAGGAAGGTGCTTCCGATTATACCAGATCCTCATGGCAAATTCACCCTGAACTACGAAGGGCCGTATGTCATTAAGAAGATTCTTCTTGGTGGTGCCATGATTTTAGTTGAAATGGATGGCAGTGAATTGCCTAGACCTGTAAACGTTGATGCAGTCAAGAAGTATTTTCCATGAATGAAATCAAGGTCGAGGGGTCACTTCATGCACAATTCAAGTCGCATAGCATCATGCATAGCATTGTAGATATCATGCATATGTTGCATACACGTATATCTATTTGCGTTTCAGGCACCCTACCGTCTGACCAGGAAATGACAGGGCAAAGAACTGACTCAAGAATCCATCAAGTCCTCGCACAAACGGTTGAGTGTCTCTTTTGAGAGGTAAGTCGAGACGATAAAAAAGGGAAAAACAAAACAAAACAAACAAACAAGAAGAATAAGGACAAAAACAAAAAATGTATGATATGATTCGCATGACCTATTCTTTGGTGTCACTATGCATGCTTCATGTCTGCAACCCTCAAGAAAAATGGCTCATAAAAATGACTTTATTCGGGCAAAAAAAAAGGTGAAACGTTAACCATGCCAAACGAGAAGTACTTAGGATGAAGAAAGGCAAGCCCATTTCCAAACACATCCTTCAAACACTTTTGAGAGTTGAGTGAAAATCGACCTTCTCTTAGGATGAATGATTCATTCGCATTGAGCGCAAAGATCGAAATGATAAAGGCATTCCCTTCATCAATCCCAAGTATTGCACTAATCTCTTGCTACCCCTTTGGGCCAAAAAAGATGATCCTTCAAAGTACCCTTGTCGAGGACGACCCTACATTAGAGGAGCACAAGGGGTTGTGATCATGTTGTAGAGCGAAAGATTGAGAAAGATTCTAGTACTTTCACTTGCATCAATCTTCTGGTGATAGCTTCAAAGGAATTCTCATTAGAGCTTGACTTATCCCAAGGTGAAGAAGAGCATTTCCTTTTCTACCCAAACACTGATACCCATTGCTTTAACCAATTTGGGCCTAATTATTCATTTTTGAACCCCAAGTGGTGATCATCTCCCTTTACTGGGGCAAGGCATAAGAATTGACCAAATATAATTGACAGTCACGAGAAAATGTGAAAAGCATCTCGAAAGTCATAAGAGCTACAAAAGTTCAAAGAACAAAAAAAGTTCGACAAATTAGAGGGCATGAAAAAGCAGTGTGCCTGGTAAAAACAAGGCCAATGCCCGTCAAGAAAAAGAGCCAAAAGGCTGCATCTTATATGAAAAAAATTATCAAAGTCCAAGTGCCTACGTAAAAAAAATTCATCGCTAGAGCAAAGGACATTAGAGAAAGGAGCAAAGCTCCCATGCAGAAATGATTAGTCAAGAGACTTTTGAGATGCGCCGTGTTTCAAAAGCCAAATGACTTCGAAAGATCAAGTAACCTAGTCACCATACTATGATGATCAATGACTCTTAAAAACCCCCTCGAAAATTTTAAACCTTTCAAGCCTTTCCCGAGCCAACGTTGCAACCCTCTTCCGAAGTCTCTTCTAATTGGGATGGTTCAAGTGAAAATGAGAATGCCATAAAGGAGCTATTGCTTAAAGAATTAGAAGTAATCCTATCTTGTTTTATCTTCCAAGTTTTCGACTTGTAAACCCGACAAAGATAGCAACAAATGCTCCTCTGTTGGCCTCAAAGCAATAATTCCTTTGTGTAAGGCCTAACCGAGCCTATATTGCGGTCCTTTCAAAAGACTTTTTGATCAATCAGATTGTGCTCATCGCGAATGTTTCTGAAAGCCTTTGAGACAAGTTATGTGAGATACTCTCAGCAATATATTACTTCCCACGCGAATGGATGGGATTAAGCAGCCATTTAATCGAGAGTATGTGAGAAGTCCTTTTTGACTAAGAAGCTCCAGTTTGGCATGCTTAATGAGCCTTTTTCACGAGTCGTAGCCATTCTGATAAGAACTTGACTCCTGGAAAATTTGATGATTAATGATATATCCCCAAGCAAGATGACAGTTTTGCACCACATGATGTTGATTGATATCGAATATTTTTTTAAAGCAGTCGAACTTAGCTTAATTAGCTTGTTTAATCAATGCTGTAATATTGCCAATACGTCTTTTGATGACGTCTCTAATAACATTTGCTCAAGTTGAGTTTGACAGGATTCCCCAATGAAGCCATGCAATCTTCAAGGGATTAGCGAATGCTCCCCTAAAGACAACAAAGGTTCATGGTCAACCTTAAACCATGTCATCTACAAAGGTTCATGGGTTTTCCTCAAACCAAGTATTTTCAGCCCGGTCGAAACCCGTTGTTACACGGTGAGACTCCAGTCCTTCTCCTCCTTCTTATGACCCACTGGGCTTTCTGTAGCTCAGAGTCCTTCTCCCTCTTCCTATGACCCGGTGGGCTTTCCGTAACCCGGAGTCCTTTTACCCCTTCTTATGACCCGGTGGGCTTTCGTAGCCCGGAGTCCTTCTCCCCCTTCTTATGACCCGTTGGGCTTTCCGTAGCCTGAAGTCCTTATCCCTCTTCCTATGACCCGGTAGGCTTTCTGTAGCCTGGAGTCATTTTCCCTCTTCCTATGACCCAGTGGGTTTTCCGTAACCCGGAGTCCTTTTACCCCTTCTTATGACCCAGTGGGCTTTCCGTAGCCCGGAGTCCTTCTCCCTCTTCCTATGACCCGGTGGGCTTTCCGTAACCGGAAGTCCTTTTACCCCTTCTTATGACCTAATGGGCTTTCCGTAGCCCGGAGTCTTTTTTTCGCTCTTTCTATAAGCTAGTGGGCTTTCCGTAACCCGGAATCCTTCTCCTTCTTCCTATGACCCGGTGGGCTTTCCGTAACCCGGAGTCCTTTTACCCCTTTCTTATGACCTGGTGGGCTTTCCGTAGCTCGGAGTCCCTCTCCTTCTTCTTATGACCCGGTGGGCTTCTGTAACCCAGAGTCTTTTTTCCTCTTATTGATAAGACACGCTTTCATAGTTATGAGTCCTTTCCATTGACCTGATACTGCACCTAGGGTTTCTCTACCTCTAAAATAATTTAGGTGTCTTCTGTCTTTGAATGCAACCTCTTCGAGGCTGCATTCAAAGAGGGGCAACTGTTGACACCTAATTTTTCACCTAAATTAATTAATTTAAGGTAGCATTGAAATGTTAGGAATTAGTCACAAAAGAAAAAAAATTAAAAAATTATTATTTAATTAAATTATTTAAAAAAAATGAAATCGGTCGAGTCAGGCCGAATCTAGCCTTAGCCCGACCCGCCCCTTTCCTTTTCTTTTTCCCTGCGCTAGGCTCGGCCCAGCCCATTTCCTCCTTCAGCCTTGCCTATGAGCGAGCTGGTCGTCTCCCCCAACCGATCTTCATTGTAAGATCTGCAAAAAAAAAAAAAAAAAAACAGAAGTAGAGCAATGACAAAGGGAGCAAGGGGACCGGTAGCAAGTGAGCGACGTGATCCACGGGTCAGGGGTGCAGTCTAGCCAACAAGCTGGCAGCTGCAGAGGCCATGCGCGCTTGCTGGCCGGGCATAAAACCAGAGGAGAGAACACGCCAAGGAAGGAATCGACACCAAAAAAAAAAACACCAAGCTGAGAGAAGACATAGAGAAAAAACACAAAAACAGGGAAACATCAAGAGGAGGAGAGGAGTAAGAGAGACCCCGGAGTCGTCGATCGCTACCGTCAGTCACCACCGGAGTTGCCGACCGCCTTCAACTCTGCCGCAGTCCGAGAGGCAGAATAGAGAGCGAGAAGAGAGAGGGAGGAAAGCAAACGGAGAGTGAAAGAGAGAAGAAGCAGGAGGAAGTAGGAGAATCGGTCGCCATCATCGTCGTTGACACAATTCCAGGTCACCACCGCCGCAGCCGACGCGTTCTCGAGCCGCCATTCCCGCTGGACTAAGGTTGGTATTTCCTTAAATACCCGGTGTGCATTTTCGAATTCAAGCTCGCCGAAGCTCGTCCCGTCCATTTCAAGCGAGCTCCGGCCTCCGTAGGTTCCCCCGTTGGTCCCTGTTTATTGCTAGTTGTTTGCTGGTCACCGCCACCGTCACCTTGGGTCCCGTTTAGGTCAAAATCCCTCTCGGTTCGCCCTTGCCCTCCACCTGTTCGCCATAATGTCCAAGCAGGCTCTCCCTTTGCGAAGCTCCTCCGTGTGGGACCCTAAGGCCCTGGGTTGCCAAAGGGACACCATCGTGGCCAAGGAGGCCGCGCCGTTTCCCCTCGGGCCTGATTATCGCGGTGCCGTCGCCGGCGGGCGTCTCGTCGGCACCCTTGGTCGCGACTAGGCAGTCGTGACCAAGGGGATGCCAGCCGAGTGGGCCAGACCACAAATCTGGCCCACTCGACTCCCATTTTCGCTCGGGCCCAGCGCTCGACCCCAAGTTGGGTCGAGGTTAGGCCCGACCAGGGATAGTCGGGCCTAACCCGGTCAAGCCAAGTTGAAGAGGCCCGACCAAAAGCGGTTGGGCCTAACCTAAGTCAGGCTAAAGAGGCCCGACCACGACTAGAGGCGGTCGGGCGTAGCCCCACCGGGCTGGACCCGACTCGCCCTAATCGAGCCGGGTTCGATTCGATCGGAACCGGGTCGGGTCAAATCAGACCCGACCCCGTTTGCCCATTTTTCAAATAAAAAAATTATTGTTTAAAAAAAAAAATTAAAAAAAAAATTAAAATTAAAAATTAAAATTAAAAATTAAAAAATTCGAAAAAAAATTCGGAAAAAAATAAAAAATTAAAAAAATTAAAAAAAGTTTAAATTAATTTTTTTTTAAAAAATTCAAAAATGGTAGGGTTTGGTTACGAATTGCTAGGTATTTTTGTTTTAAGTGTAATTATGCATTTATTTTGATTACATCGCATGTTTAGATTGCATATCTTGTTATGTTTAATGGTATGTGTATAGTCTTATGGTAATTAGGACATTGTTAGCTATGATTGTCGGTGGATACGTTTAATGGTATGTGTGTAGTCTTATGGTATGTTTAATAGTATGTGTTTAGATCGCACCCGTATGATCACTTTAATATGTTAGTGGATAAGTAAAATCAATCCAAATTGCCTAACAAAAATCATTTTGTTAAAATTAACAAGATTAGGTACCGAAAGGGCACTAATTGGTCAATTAGTGTAATCAAGTCCCCGACCCTAGATTCTCTAGTTGCGTAGGAAGTAAGGTAAACTCTCAAGCCTCACTTGGTTTCTAGCCGGACCCCAATAGGCTAGTGGCGACTCCTTTTGTGCAAAATTTTTTAAGAATATTCCAACGTCACACGGGGTATGGGCTTGAGAGAGTCTGCGCCTAATCAGGGGCCTTAGGTCTGTTATTTAGGCAATACCCCTAAACCTGTTCCCTCCCCCCAAAGGGTAGGTCGTGACAACAAGCAATACACGGAATCTATGCGAGGTTAACCATGATTGCCTCGACCTGTTCTTCTGATCTTAAACCAAATCAAGTGTGCAACTGGACAAGCAATACACGGAATCTATGCAAGGTTAACCATGATTGCCTCGACTTGTTCTTCTGATCTTAAACCAAATCAGGTGTCTCCAGCATTTGAACCCAAGGTGGTTCGCTGTTGCATAAATTCCTTCAGAAGAATAAGAAGTTGCACACCGCTGATCAAAGTCAACCTCGGCCTTGCACATCAATTCCGGCGATGCTTTTAATTTCCACAGATTGTGTCAACCGGCACGATACCATCACTTAATTATGCACAGAACCAACATGCTTAAGGTAAAACCATATCAACATGTCAAAAGTCTTTATTTTTATATAGTGAGGCGATGATACCTACCATGGCATATTTGAACCACAAAGTTAAATCCATAAAAAGCATAGAGAGAGAGAGAGAGAGATTTAGAATGACTACACATCATTGTTAGCAAAATCGTTAATAAGGATGAACATTTGCCGGGAGCGGATCTCCTTGTGCAGCCATCAGTGGATCAATAATGCTTCTCCATACAACATAATCTATGGTCGAGTCACTATCTGACAACAAGAATCCATTGACGAAGAAAGTAGGCGTGCCAAATACTCTTCTTGATGTGCTATACCGCAATGAGAAGCAACATTCCAAATGAGCGAGTTGTACCGAGATATGCTTAAAGCAAGTAATGCCGCATCTATAATTCCAGCGAGGTCGTCTTGCTGAAGCTACAGATTTAAACTGAATTGACCCTTGAATCAATATCCAGAACCCGAACTAACCTTGAAAAAAACCCTTGTTTTAAGATCAGTTTGACTATTCTGGAACCCTAACAGAACTGCATATTTCGAGGAGTTCGCAACCACTTGTGTGGCAAAGTTTGCAATGTAACTCACCACAGCTGCCTTTGACATGTTTACAGTCTGGGCATTATAAAACTTCGCCTGCACCAAACATAGTAAGAACACTTAATCCCTTCGACGAATTCAAGTATTTCAAAACCAAAAAGACTGAAAACAAAAAACATACATAAACTGTTCCTTTTTTGCATGCAACAAACATTTTGTGCTACTAGGGCTCTGTTTTAGAGGGTGGAAAGTATGGAAAGGAAAGAAAAGAAATTTTCTCTTATCTTCTCACAAAAAGTTCTGAAAGTCTCTCCATTTTCCAAAACACCTTCCATTTTCCTCACCTCTCCTGCTTCCACAAATAAAGCCTAGGAGCAAACAACTGGCCAAGCATCAATGAAAATTCATTAAGATGTGAAAAGCAACCAAGAAGAGCTACCTATGCAGTGAAAGAAAACAGGTTTCCACCATGTGATGAGGTCGTTTGCAATAGCTGCAGTATAATTTGCCTTTTCCTCTAATATTTTCCTTTGGTGCGAAATTTCTTGGACCGTAGGATCCCTTAAAGGAACCAGAGCCGTTGGATTCAGCTAGGGCATTAGCTGAATAATGACCATCAGATCTGAAGATTTGATCTGAGCCGTCCACCCTGAGATTAGGGTTTCCTTCCTCCTTCTTTCTCTCATTCGCATTATAGAAGCTTTCTCCATGGAACCCGAAGGGCTGATCCGCCAAAGAGAGGACGTACGAGGAGCTGCCAGCTGAAGTGAGGCCAAATCCGGGAACCGTGAACGCCGATGAGGGCTCCTTCTCCAGTTCGCACGAGTCCAGTCGCCGCCATCCTCTAGCTTTCTTCTTGGACCGCCAACTGGTAGATCCGCTGGAGCGACAGTGGTGGCTCCATTGCGAGCACTTGGGACCTAAAATGTGAGTAACTTTCATTTAAAATCAGCAAAAATCGAGTCGATTTTTCTCTGTCTCGAATAGCCCTATACTGATTTAGGGTTTCCTCCGGTTCCTCGAGTCTCTCCTCGGCAGCCTCAAGTTCGTTCCAGAGGGCAAAGAGTCGGTTGAAACATGTCGTGACAGTCTGATTTCCTTGTTTCAGGTCAGATACGGCTTGAGTGAGCGAGAAAAGCTTGGCTCGACCGAGCTTACCGTACATCTCTCGGATCGCCTTCCAAATTGCCTTCGAGTCTTCAGTTGGTGGAAGTCTGGCGGCCACCTCAGGAGCCAAACAGTTGCCGATCCACGTCCGCACGAGTTGATTGCACCTGCGCCAATGCCACTGCGAGCGTTCGTCGGTCGGGAAGGGTACGTTGTCGTCGATGAAGCCTTCTTTCTCCTTGGTCACCAGTGCCCGCCGGAGATCTCGAGCCCAGGTAGTGTAGTTTTCAGGTCCAGTAAGCTGCAAGGAAATGAGTCGTAGCTTGGGTCCGTAGCCCGGCGACGTATAGAACGGATCGCCAGGTTTCGGGCGGCCGCTGCTAGCTGGAAAGATGAATGGCAGGTATCCAGGTCCTGCATTCGGGTAGCCGGGTCTTGCATTCAAGTAGGGATTCCCTCCTTGACCCGTCGAAGATGCTTCAGGTCTCGGGCCTGTGCCGGTGCTCGAGAACCCTTCTCCAGATATTCCGTATGGAACCCACGACTGAGCTGGTCTAATTCCCCACGGACCCTGAAAGGGAAACCACGGGACTGATGGCCATTGAGTTGAGCCGGAAACATTGGCTGGAGTAAGTGTTGGGTTGGCAGTAGGTTGAGCCGTCGAGTGGTCATCTTCAGAGGGGTCGACTAAGGCTGGATTCCTGCTTTGAGGTGAGTTTGGACTTTCCTCAATTGAGATTTCTCCTTGAGTATTCTTGGCCATGATGAATTCCTCTGCTTCTTTGTAGAAACTGATTTGTGAGAAAGGAACAGAGGCAATTCGGAGAATTTGGCGGAAGCTAGGTTGAAAAGTATGGCTCTGATACCATGTCAGAAATGGAGGAATAGGCCAAGCATGAGAGAAGACTCAAGGTCTTCTTGTATTTCTGTATATGTAATTTACATTGTATGATGTCCTATTTGTAGTACATTAAATGTCTAACTAAAGAAAAAGAATATTCATCAAATCAAATCCAATCACAGATTGACATAATTAAATAATCACAATCTCCTGTAATCTTGGATTGATTGATTACAATCTTCAGCTCGATTTGTGCATATCTCCAACAAATATCACCTGTAAGTTATCCATCAAGCTTTTCTTCATTGTAATAAGAAACGCCAATGACACGAGAACAGGAGGTACCGACCTGCTCTTTGAAGAACAATTCCAGCAGCGGGAACGTTGCTGATGTATTTAGCAAATTCACAATGTTCAGCGCACGAGATGCAACATAAGCATTATCATGATAAGTGCATGTTCAAAAGGTTAGAAAGCAAAGTTAGTAGATAGTGATAACAATATTGAGATTTCTAATCCCAAGAAGAACTATATACAGCATTTAGACATGTTCTCTCGATCCAGATAATTTATGAAGATGACTTTGAAGATAAAAACTTCAATCTACTGTGGAGAATACCGGACTAGAAGAGCGGATCCATGCATATAGTAATTCAACCACACAAGCTAACAAACCTTGCCGGCGGCAGCAGCTGGGCACTCCCAACAAGGGCGCGGTGGGTGGCTAAGAAGGAGAGGGCCCAGAGCAACGCCGCCGGGACCGGAGAGCTCGACATCATCGCCACCATCGTTTTGACTAGAAACTGAATCTGACATGATCGAATGGATAGCAAGGAAAACAGAGGTCAACGCACGAACGAAGGCACTAGGGAAGGAGCATTTTAAATTTTCGAGGATTTTAAGCACGCATTTGGTAATTATTCTGTTTCCGGGAATAATTTCTGATCAGAAATGATTCTTTTTTATTCTGTTCCCGGGAACAATTTCTAATTAAAAGAACACGTTTGGTAACTGCACAAAATTTCTGATTTTGAAATAGAAAAAGAACACAAATGCGTTTGGCAATTACATAAAATTTTTATTCCAATTCTAAATTTAATCAAATCATAGAAATTCTATTGATTAATTATATCTATACTAAGTAATAAAAATATTAACTAATCAAATTTTTATTGAAGTAGGAATTGAAATTTTGCTATATATAGAATACATATTTAATTTTGTATTTTAATTTATTATTTAGTATTTATATTTATGAGAGGAGGAAAAAGAAAGAATAGGTAGACTTGATTCTAGAATTATTCCCGGGAACAAAAAAATTAACTCTCTTTTTTTTTTTATTCTACTTCAAATCTGTTCTTGGGAACAAAAATTTTACCAAACACTATTCTGTTCCAAAACTACTCCTGAGAATAAAAGAATAGAATCTGGCAATGTTTGGCCGGTTACCAAAGAGGCCCTAAGAAGACCCTAAGAAACGACGTGCGTTTTTTCATGAGGTGTTATCACACATGATTTGGTTGGACCGCAAGAGGAAAAAAAAAAAGATTACAAGAATTAAAAAGGATCGTTAATTAGTAAATTTACTTTTATGTTTTTACACATGATTTGGTTGGACCGCAAGCGGAAAAAAAGATTCGAAGAATTGAAAAAGGATTCGTAATTAATAAGTTTACTTTTATGGGTATTCTAAATTCTCTAAAAACGCAAAAGAAAAAGGCTAATATAGCATTGCTCATGATGCTTCATGCTTGTTATTGATATCCATAATTATCATCTTAAAAGATGTTTTTCCAAAAATAGTTGCTCGTGTCACTTGCAAAAAATATTGAATGAAAATTATTTTCGTCGTCCGCGTAAATGTTTAAACGTATGTTATTATAGATTATAAAAACATTTGTAATTGAATTATTATTTCAAATGATATAAGCAATCATTTTTATGAATATATCTTCTAAATCATTCATTTTTCATGAAATTAAAAGAGTCATGATGTTATATAGCTATTTCTATCTTGCAAGCATAAAACGCTTTAAAACACGTCTCATACCATAATTTCCTGGTAATTATAATTGGAGTTCATTTATTTTAAAGAAAATTTAAGATTCCAAAAATATTTTCAAAAAAGTAATCGCTTGTATCACCCTCAAAAATAAGTGAGAGAGAAATATTTTCATTCCCTACGAAAATAATTAGACATAAATTATTGTCAAGAATAAAAATATTTTCCCTTCACTCATTTTATCAAGCGATGTAACCAATCATTTTCTAAGAAATAATTTCCAAATATTGAGTTTTCGTTGAAATAGATAAAGCCTTATATTTTACCATAATATCAAACACGACATAGAAAATATTAATAAATAGATAAAGCCATATATTTTACCGTAATTTCAAACACAATACAGGAAAAATTAATAAATTCACGAGAGGGATTTGCTCACAATTCTCGTAATAACCAGCAATAGCATATACGGGAGGACCAGATCAGACCCTCGCGATCCATAGAAACGCTCGCCATTTTCCTCCGGGGCCTCTCCTTGAAAACAGAAAACGAAAAGCCAATCGACGATGGCCTGCTTCACAACACTCTCCACCCACCTTCAACAGTTTCTCAAGTTCAACACACACACAGAGCGAGAAAGAAAATGCTTCTCTCAGTGTTCTTGGCTCTCTGTCTTCCGTTCGCCGGCGGGAGCGCGGTGCTCCTGGTCTATGTTTGCCTCCTGCGGTACGTCTCCGGTGCCGATCGCTGGGCCGGAACGGACAAGCCGGCCCAAGGCGGAGGGCTGTCGGCTCAGGAGCTCGCAGAGATGCCGAGGATCACTGGGAAGGAGCTGGCGGCGGGGACGGAGTGCGCCATCTGCCTCGACGAGGTCGCCAGCGAGGAGCCGGCCCGGGTGGTCCCGGGTTGCCGCCACGGGTTCCACCAAGAGTGCGCCGACGCGTGGCTCGCCTGGCGCTCGGTGTGCCCCGTTTGCAGGGCCACGCTCGAGCCTCGGTCGTGGACCGAAGAAGCCGGAGATCATCAAAGCCCGTGCTAGCTTTCGATTCTTTTGGCTCTTGTTTTTTTTTTTTTTCAAATTTCTGGAGAGATAGAGAAGCATTTTCAGTTCTTATGTGCGTCCAACTGCGACCGTGATGATTAATGCTTTGCGAAACGGATAGATACGGAGTCTTTCAATTGATTTGAGCAGGTTGGTTATTCCGCCGTGCATGGTGGCGACCGGCCGGCAACAAGTGAGTGGATGAAAAAACTCTTGGTGACTCCAGCGTCTATAACTCTTACGCATTTTTGCCGTTCATTTACATAAATTTCGTATGTGACTCAAACCACAAATAGATCCTAGTAACCCTCAAAGCTTAACCCTTGGATAAACAATTTCCAAAAAATAGTTAATAAAAGTCGATCAAACGAGAAAATATTTGGTGGTTAGTAACCACCATGTCATCGGCTGACGCGGCGTGCATATTCCATTGAGAAATCGACATCTGTTCGTGAGCTGGAATATGTAAAAATTGAAAAATAAAAATCGGAAGGGGTCGGACGCTCTTTTTTCTCTCATCTGGCAAACCACTGACACAAGGAATAATAAATGCCTGTCTCCGCTCAAGCCCTCTCTCTCATCTTTTCAATTTTTCAATTACCCGCGCGCTCTCTCTCCCCTCTTTTCTTTCTCTCTCGTCTTTTCAATTTTTCAAGCAATAGGCTCTTCACCTGCTCTCTCTCTCTCTCTCTCTCTCTCTCTCTCTCTCTCTCTCTCTCTCTCTCTCTCTCTCTCTCTCTCTCTCTCTCCTTTTTGGAGAAAATATTCGCTTGTTTCTCACTGCGTCAACAAGAAGACGGCATTTTTCTTCCTCCATCTTCTCCAGAAAATCGAATGTTGGAGCGATTTCCATCAACGCGGATCAAGCAACAAGCGTGATTTCCATCAACGCGGATCAAGCAACAAGCGTAACCTCGGACGACCAGCGCACGGGGATTGGGAGATTATTTGCAGTCTCCAAAAAGAATGGGGTGCGCGCTGTTGGTCCTCCTCTCTAATGTTGTTCATCTTGTTTCTCTTGCTAGACGAGTATGCATATACTCTGATTGTTGGGGGCATAATTTACACCATCATAGATGTTGAAGAACTGGGCGAATGGATGAAGGGCTGTTTGGAAAACCACCCATGTTTGAGGCACTGACGGAGGAAGAACTCGTGAACAATCCGATGGTGAAGATAATGACCAGCGACCGAGGAAGGCCAAAATGTTGCCAAGAATGGTGGGCGGACATTTCAAGCAGTGTGCAGACGCATTGCCCCATCTCTATGATAGAAATCAACTAATGGCTTTATGTTTGTGTACCAGTAGTAATTTTTTGGGACCATCCTAAGTGAACTTTCATGCATTTTTTGGGATCCTTTGAAAGATTGAGATATTCTTTATAATGCAAAAGAGAAATTGCATACCCGTTTCTTCATTTCTTCTTATGCCTTCCTTTTTTCTTTCCTCTCGCCATTCTGTACTTTATTTTTTTGGCCAACTATGTATTCACGTTATCATTGCATTTAAGCTTCGCCACTTTGAAAATTCCATCAACCAGAATTTTTTTAGCAGCGATAAAGCTTTAGTATCAAGACTTGATAGGGACGGCATAATTAGCCATCTATTTCAATCTACAAATATACATTATTAACAAAATGCTACGAGCGATCGTAAAAATTTGCCCTTTTCAACGTGCTTCTTCTCACATCCAACGATAGAGCTTTCATGCTTTTAGAGCATCAATGGTTAGAGTTTGCTATTGTGATGTCAAAAGGCCAATCTATATGGTCTAAGATAGAGGCGATGAAGAAGGAACTGTCGTCATCGATTTGTGCACATAGGTTCAATTCTTCTTTGCTGGTTCATGCCGTGACGTGCAATCTCACATCCGACAATAGAGTTTTCTTCATTATTGCTCATCAGAGAAGCACAAACGCACCCAACCTCATCGACAAAGAGTGTTCGTTCCACTAGACTTAGCTCTCAAATATACGGTGACGAACTGCTTCCACGAGAAACCCACACTAGGTAACAGATGGTGGTAGACAGAGACTCGATGCGCTTCGAGCGTCTTCTCGTACTCCTCGATGGACTTGAAGAGCTCCGAGAAGCTGAGCTGCCCGAATCCTCCGCACCCGCCCTTATGATACACTTTCCTGTGATCGTCCGTGAGCATGCATCCCACTCTTTGTATGATCTCTATGAATATGGTCGGCCTGCCCAGTCATGCAGCAAGAGAAATCGGATGAACAACATCAGAGAGGAGGACCAACAGCGTACACCTCATTCTTTTTGGAGACTGCAAATAATCTCCCAATCCCCGTGCGCTGGTCATCCGAGGTTACGCTTGTTGCTTTATCCATGTTGATGGAAATTGCTCCAACATTTGATTTTCTGGAGAAGATGGAGGAAGAAAAATGCCGTCTCCTTGTTGATGCAGTGAGAAACAAGAGAGCGCGTGGGTAATCGAAAAATTGAAAAGATGAGAGAGGGTTTGAGCGGAGACAGGCATTTATTATTCATTGTGTCAGTGGTTTGCCAGATGAGAGAGAAAAGAGCTTCTGAGCCCTTCCGATTTTTATTTTTCAATTTCTACATATTCCAGCTCACAAACAGATGTCAATTTCTCAATGGAATATGCACGCCACGTCAGCCGATGACGTGGTGGTTACTCCGACCGATCAAAGACAACGGTGGAAAGGAGGAAAGTGGAAATTGTCATTTACATAACTTTTCAACATTACTCGGTCACATGTTTTGACTTAACAGACTTTAGATATGGCAAGAATGTACATAACCTTAACCAATCAGTCCACTCTAAATTGATCCATACTTCTATCAAGACATACCCGAACGAAAAGATGCCCTATAAACAGACCTATACAAAACTATCTATATTAACTAATAGTATTAAAAAGACTTCGTCTTATTAGTCTTGTTGGTCATATATCTCCATAAGTTACTAGTCTTACCACCACTTTCAATCATCATCTTGAGGTCCTTATGTCACTTACATCAATCTTTCGTACACTTTATACCTCAAAAGAATAAATTATTATAGTCTCAGATGATGTACACAAATTATTATTATTGTTATAAATAATAAAAACTCGTAATACATAAGATATGCTCCTAATTTTCTTACGCATGCTTATCCAATCCTCAATGATATCTTTGGGAGCACTAGTCTAAATGTCCTGGAACTCCAAACTCGACCAATCCATAAAGTATTTTGAAGTGAGTCTAAACTCATTAAAAAATAAAAATCTAGGTCTAAATTAGTAATTCTACTCACATATTAATCAGAAATCACAATAGCATAGAATTAGCAAGTAATATCACATATCATTGTCAATAGATAAACGAACATATTTTTTGAGCTCATTTAAGATAACGTAAACAGTGTGTTATATATGAACCACTATAATTATGAGTTCAATGAGTAAAAATAGATTATATGAGCCAATATTCAGGTTAACACTTAAATGCATAGGAATGAATGTACAAATATCATGATGCGCAAATGCCATGTAGTAGCTTACCGATATACATTGGTGACTATCTATTTTCTACTTAACAATGGATAAGACTCATCTCGATTAATAAGATATCGTCACCGCCAACCTATATAGCACCGACACGGACACGCAACACGCGACACGACACGACACGCTAACACGTCATTTCTTAAAAATAGAGAATTTCGACATGTTCCGACACGTTATATATTAAATATATTTTTATATATAAATACATAAATAAATAATAATAATAATAATAATAATAGCCCAGAATAAATTTACATGAAAAATATTAAATAATATCATTCATTATTTTAATTTGTTACAATAATACACAAAACTTAGAGGAAAAAAACATTGTTTAAAGAAAAATGCTGAAATGATATTTTTAAATTTATTTATTTATCATATATAGCATTTTTTATTACTTCTTTCATAGTAAAAGACTTTTAAAAAAAATAAAACAATTCTAAAAAAACAAAACTGAAAAAAAAAAAATTGACCCCGTGCGTTATCGGAATCGTGTGTCAGAATTTTGAACTCACGTGTCGGAGCGTATCGGAGAGAGTTGACCACGTGTTGGATTTTTCGACACTCGTTGACCGCGTGTCGGATCGTGTCAGGACGTATCGGAGCGTATCGAACACGTGTCGGAGTGTCGGACACAACGCGAAGGCTTCCGGAGAGTATCCGTGCTACATAGCCGCCAACTCATGGAAGAAGAATCATATACACATCCTTGTCACCTCTCAACCCATCCAAGTGTTCTCTATATCAGTAAGGATAACTATACTATTGCACAATCGCATGATGATGTCTATTTCATGTTCATTCTCGTCAACATTCATACTCCTTTTTTTTTTTTTTTTTTTCTTTTCTTTATTTTCCCAATCTTGGACCTCAAGTCCATAATATCAACAAAAAGGCTACTCAATCTGTACCAGGCTACACAAGCCATATCAATTGGTGTATAAATTATAGGACTTTATGTCCTCTTAACCCTATACAAACCCATGTTACACGACAAAACATCTTTCTTTCTTTTTTGGAGTTTTATACACATGCACAATGAAGGAATTCACTCTCTCGCGAATGAGCCATGACAAATATACTCATCACATGGCATCATTCAGATGCACATCATTATAACACAACAATTGCTAAGTACAATTATATATGATAATGCAAATAACATCAAACTATTTTTTCGTCATTTCCCATATTAATAAGGAAAACCAAATATCTATTCATCATCATTTGCAAACCCACAAACTCCGATCCATAAAACAATCACTTAGAACAAGAGTTCACAGTATTCTTACATGACATGAATTTATCGTTATTCCCAACTTACTATTAAAAACTAAAATGTATGTCCAACAACGTGATCCATTAAACAAATGACACTTAGGGTGCACATAATAACCATCTGGTTTTTCTATTTCTCTATTTTTTTGTTCTCTAAATGGATTTGAAATAGAAATCTATTTGATAACACAATTTCATTTTTTTTTTAAGAACAAATTTCTTCTCCAAAAATATATTTGGATCAAAAATTAGAATTTAAATTTTTTAGCTTTTCTATTTCTAGAATAAAAGTGAGAAATGAAAACTCTTTTCATCGTTTACTCTTGTCACCGCCCGCTGCCCACCTGTTGCCCGTGAGACGCCGATGCCCACCACCAATCACCAAACATTGGCCGCCCGCTAGCCGCCATCGGTTGCCTGTTGCCCATTGCCGAACATCGGACGCTCGCCACCAATCACTTGCTGCCCGTTGTCAATTGTCAGACACCGGTCGCCTCCTGCCGTTGATCACTAGAAGCTGGCCACCCACTGTCGGTCGCTAAATGTCTCCCACCACCACTCGAGAGGGAAAAAATTTGTGTTGTTATCAAAAGAATTTCTATTTTAAAAACATAAATTTTACAAGGTTATCAAATGCATATTTTTGCTTAGAAACTTGTCTAAGGAATAGAAAAAAAAAAAAAAAAAAACAATGCTAGTCAGAAATTGATTTCTAGAAAAAATTAGTTATCATGCATGCCCTTAACTTTCTCATTGCACCTTGTACATGGCATCAATCACATGCATGTATAACAACAGTAATAGGCAAAAGAACACCTTAAGTGCCAAAACTTGACACAAGAAGACACTTAAGTGCCAAAAGTTAGAAAAGTGGCACTTAAGGGCTGGCAACCTCACCGAAGTGTTGCCGGCCCTCGGCGAGGCCGGCCCTCGTTGGCCAAGCCTCGCGGGCAGCTAGGCGAGGCCCGCCTGGCCACCGGCATGGCTAGGCGTCGCGAGACTTGCCCAGCCCCGGCAAGCTCGCTAGACCTCACCCTAGCCTAGCGAGCCTCCAGCAAACTCGCCAGACCAGTTGCCGGTGACCAACCGCGACGGACGGCGGCAAACGACGGCAAGTGGTAGCGGACGGTGGTAGATGGCGATCACGGGATGGCGGTCGATGAAGAAGAAGAAAATAGAAGAAGAGTTTATTTTGATTCTCAGATTTGTTCCCAGAACAAGAATCAACTTTTTTTTTTATTATTCTTGATTCTACTCCAAATATGTTTCCTGGAACAAAAATTTTACCAAATGCGATTTTGTTCCAAAATTACTTCTGGGAACAAAAAATCAGAATCGGGTATTATTTGGCACGTTGTCAAACAGCCCCTAAATGTCACATCCAGCGAATCTCGCTAGAAATCTTACGCGGCAATTTTTTTATTAATTTTGTTTGCTTACACATCTCGCTAAAAGGCTAACTCAACAAAGAAACACAAAAACGACGTCGTTTTGGCATAATTCAAATTTTAATATAAAAAATATTTAAATTAAATTTAAAACCAAAAAAAAAAATAATAATAATAATAAAAAGGATCCCTATCGTCGCCGGGAAGGTGGGGGAAGGGTCGGCCGGGGTAGCCGACCCCAGCCAATCGACGGCGAGGGCCGTGGCCAAGCAAGGGTCGGCAACCATCGCCAAATCTAGGGGAGGGAAGCGACCCTCACCCTAGATCCAGGCGAGGGTTCGCAAGCCCTCATCGCCGGTTAGTTGGGGTCGCCGGCCCCTGGCCAAGGCATAGCGACTCCGGCTAACCCTCCCCCCACCTTTCTAGCCACAATGGGATGGCAACAGTGGGAGGGCTGAGCCCTTAGCCATCGATGGCTATTCATCTTCCTCCTCCTTTTTTTTATTTGGTTTTAAATTTAATTTAATTAATTTTTATATTAATTATTTACCCACGTCAGTAGCAAAATGATGTCATTTTAATACTTATCTAGTCACATCAGTGCGTAAAACGACATTATTTTACACTTGCCTCATCGGAAAATTGCCACATAAGCATTTGGCATGATTTTTTCGCTGTTGACACTTAACTGATCAATTTTGCTCCGATTTTAGTATTTAAGTGTCACTTTCCTAACTTTTAGTACTTAAGTATCCTTTCGTGTCAAGTTTTGGCATTCTAGGTATCTTTTTCTCACAATAATATAACTTTGTACATGTCACAAAGAATATCAACATAGACATTCCCCCATAATTGTGCATCAATTTACACTACATTAATCTCTTGATGCGTTCCATATGATCAAAAGGGCTCTTATGAATCATATGCGCCATAATCACTACATGTCGCATAATCTCATCAGTGCAAATCACATGCATTAATCCCAGTGTGGCTCACATCTCAAAATCTCTTAATCTAGCTCTACGAACCAAATCAATTAGGTAAGGTCATTCATTTTCTCGTTGATCCATATGAATATCTAATTGATACTATGTAAATGTCCCAAATTTTATAAAATTACAAAAACAACCCACTTTTTAAAATATTTGTGTAAGTGAGTCCAAATTTTGACTAGTTAGATAAATTGCCTAAATTAGGCAATTAATTTAAAACGAACTACGAACCTCCAATCATAGGCCCCCAAATTTTCAGTTTTAGAAGATGAGACATCTAATTTGCTTTAATTATAAAATAGCCTCTAATCTACAATACTGGATTTGTTACCCGATTCCTTTTCCTTTAATTAATCCATCTTACTCACTTACTAACAATCATTTTAATTAACAAAGTTCACTGTTCACAGAAGAATGTATATGCTATGAATTCACGTTTTTTCCCTTGTATTAAACAAATCTATTATTTATGCCTTTACATGCATAGTTTCATCATTTTACTATCAAAAAAATTACCAAAAACATTCTAAACCTATTTTAATTGTATCAATTCAATGATAAACTTATTTTACTAACCAATTGAATCATAAACATTTTCCATTTGTGACAATTCAATTCATCTAGCCAATTTTGACCGAAAATTACTACATAGATGACAACCGTCTTATGTGCCATAGTCGGAGCTGAGTAAACAATTTTTTTTAATTTTTCAATTTTTTTTCAAAAATTTTTTTTTTATCTTTTTTTCAATTTTTTTCCTTCTTTCTTTTGTTTTTGCTAGCAAGCTATGGCTGATAAGGGTTGCTAGAGCTCACCAGCCACTAATGAGGGTCGCTGCCCTCGCCCGGCCTAGCACAGAGAATTGGACGGAGACAAATTGCAGGAAGACGGACAGGCGCAATGGTTCATCGACAAAGCACGCATGGTTTCAAAATACCCATGATGGCAGACAACACTTGGAATCTGAAGTTAAAACGACCGGTGCACACGAGAGAGCAAAATAATTTCTTTACCATAAATATGGTACAGTGATATTTTGATTTGTCGCCAATGTATTATGCTGCGGTGATGGTAATTGTTGGTCACGATTCTAGAATTATGATGGCACTCCGCGAACAGTTATTTAATTTAGTGGACATATTTAAATAAAGGACAAAACTCAGCCACATCATTATTAGTCTTGGCCACATTGTTCCTTCCAAATTCAAGTGGATCGATAAAGTGGGATTCGAAGGATGGCGCTGATGCTCTAAAAGTTGACTTTCTGCCCTTAGATTTTGCGCATTAGATGAACTTCGGAATTAGGATGAACACTGATAATGTAATCTTTGCTATTGCACCTACAGCCTGAGCAGAGAACCAGACGCAACTGGAAAAGCAATACACGCAATCTATGCAAGGTTAACCATGATTGCCTCGACCTGTTCTTCTGATCATAAACAAATCAGGTGTCTCCAGCATTTGAAACGAGGCGGTTCACTGGTGCATAAATTCCTTCGGAATAAGAAGTTGCACGTTGCTGGTCAAAATCAACCTCGGCCTTGCACATCAAGTCCGGCAATGCTTTTAATTTCCACAGATTGTGTCGACCGACACGATACTACCACTTAATTATGCACAGAACCAACATGCTTAAGGTACATCGACATATCAAAAGTCTTATTTTTATACAATGCAGCAAAGATACCTACTATAGCACATTTGAACCGCAAAGTTAAATCCATAAAAAAGCATACAGAGAGAGAGAGAGAGACAGACAGACAGACGGAGACAGAGAGAGAGACAGAGAGAGATTTGGAATGACTACATATCATCGACAGCAAAATCGTTAATAAGGATAAACATTTGCCGAGAGTGGATCTCCTTGTGCAGCTATCAGTGGATCAATAATGCTTTTCCATCCATCATAATCTATGGTCGAGTCACTATCTGGCAACGAGAATCCATTGACGAAGAAAGTAGGCGTGCCAAATACTCCTCTTGATGCACTATACTGCAACAGCAGAAGCAACATTCCAAATGAGTGAGTTGTACCAAAATATGCTCAAAGCAAGTAATGCCGCATCTATAATTCCAGCGAGGTTGTCTTGCTGAAGCTACAGATTTAAACTGAATTGACCCTTGAATCAAAATCCAGAACCCGAACTAACCTTGAAAGAAACCCTTGTTTTAAGATCGGTTTGACTATTCTGGAACCCTGACAGAACTGCATATTTCAAGGAGTTTGCAACGACTTGTGTGGCAAAGTTTGCAATGTACTTCACCACAGCTGCCTTTGACATGTTTACAGTCTGGGCATTATAAAACTTCGCCTGCACCAAACATATTAAGAACACTTAATCCCTTCGACGAATTCAAGTATTTCAAAACCAAAAAGACTGAAAACAAAAAACATACATAAACTGTTCCTTTTTTGCATGCAACAAACATTTTGTGCTACTAGGGCTCTGTTTTAGAGGGAGGAAAGTATGGAAAGGAAAGAAAAGAAATTTTCTCTTATCTTCTCACAAAAAGTTCTGAAAGTCTCTCCATTTTCCAAAACACCTTCCATTTTCCTCACCTCTCCTGCTTCCACAAATAAAGCCTAGGAGCAAACAACTGGCCAAGCATCAATGAAAATTCACTAAGATGTGAAACGCAACCAAGAAGAGCTACCTATGCAGTGAAAGAAAACAACCAAGAAAGAGACAAATGTCAGAATGTGTGTAAAGTGAAGTTCACTACTGAAAAATCTACTTGGTCACCATAACATCAAAGCATGAGTTGTTGCTATGTTTTATATCGACATTTTGAATGAGACCATTGGAGGGGGCCTGGAGATACTTACAGGTTGTCATTATGTGAATTGAGATCTTACATGGATTGTAGATATATTTGCTGAGTTTTCTAAGTTAGATATTTGAGTTAAATCTTCTATTACAATGGATGCTACACAGTACCAAAAGCTTTGCAGGTTCGATAGTCACTGTGGTTAAAAAGAAACTAGAAGATTAACCCATGCCTTGCCTTGAACGAAAATATTTCAAAATCACAACATTATCAATCTTTTCACAACATTGTAGCTCGCATGTCATTTTTTCAAATTTTTAACATTTGTAGCATTCTTTATAAATCTCAATCTAAGTACTTTCCTGTAGTAAGGTTCAGACAGCTCCATACATGTATATCAGTATATTTGAAGACCCTTCTATCAACCAAGTGAAAAAATAACTCCAAACTACCGTCCTATATAGAAATTGCTTGTCAAATTAAGTTGAGGGGTATGAATAGTTTTGGGACCATCCATGTTTTGTCACAACACAACTAATAGGATACTCTTTCAAAGGGTTAATACACAAAAAGCCCAAACTATGCCCATTGAGATACAAATACCCTGAACTTCTTTTTGTGTCACAAAAAAACCCTAAATCTGCCCATTGTGAAACAAATATCCCAAGCTTTTTGTAATAAAAAACCAGCTTATATCAGTATGACAAATACGCCTTCAATGGAACTGAAATAGAGAGTATATATGTCACACATATATAAGTTTGAGTTTCTTCATGACACAAAAAAAAGAGTTAAGGGTATTTGTGTTACAGTGGACAAACTTAAGGTTTTTGGTGACACAAAAAAAAGAAAGTTTGGGTTGTTTGTGTCGCGGTGGGCATAATTTGTGGTTTTTTTGTGGTATTTGCCCTTTTTTAAATGGTATCCTATGTTCAATCCAAATATTTCAAGGACTCCATGAACATAAAAATAGGTAGTGGTCTCTCCTTTGCAAATAGTGAATTCACAACCATATATGACATTTTCTTAATGCAGTAATTGTTATTAAGGTTATGATGCTGTATATTAATAATGTGAACTTATTCCATTGGGGAGCTTAAATAGAAATTTTGACACTTACAAATGTGAGCATCAAAATTCGTGATTGTGCTGCAAGTTTTATGATTATGAAATTTTTTATTAAATTAGAAAGAATGATATAATATAATTTGAAAAATAAAGTATGGGAAATTTGATATAAAAAAGGCTGAAAGAAAAAAGGAGAAGAAACGATGGGCAAAGGTAAAAATCGATAGACAATTAGTGAAATAAAAGTTAATACAATAAAAGGAAAGAGGGGAGCGAGGAAAAGACATATGTCCTTCCAAAACTCTCCTTTAGTAGCACAGTAATAGTTAGAACAAAATAAAATAGAGGGTTTTCTGCAACATCCTTTAGTATCCTTTTACAGATAGATAGAGATGGAAAAAAAAAAAAAAAAAAAAAAAAATCCAGTTCCAAATTGAAAATAGAGAAAGACAAAATAAAAGGTGAAAGCCAAACCAAACATGTCATGGTCTGTGATTAATACATCAGATGTGAATTAACAGGTTTTTTGATAAGGTGTGCATTATTATTTGAATAAAACAATATAATAAAATAATGAAAGTATACAAACAAGGAAAAAAGGAAAAGAAAGATGAGTGAGAGATGAGAGTATCAAAAAAGGACAGAAGAATGAGGGAGAGTATGTACCCTACTCTCCCTAAGGTGGGGCTAAAAAGCCTTCCTTTCATCCTTTGACACACAAAAGACAATGTAGAGATTATACAGTTTTACAGAAAGTTTATCAAGTTCCGGATTTCCCTCAAAGATATTAATTTTTACAAAAACCTCATGAACTACTCTCGACTGCATCACTAAAGCTCTGCCATGTAACATAAACAAAAAAGGACAGCACAATGGGTCAAATATCAACATCAATCCCCAGTATGATATCAATCCAGGCAAAAATCACCTATAAGTTATTCATCAAGCTTTTCTTCATCGTAATAAGAAATGCCAATGACACAAGAACTGGGGGTACTGACCTGCTCTTTGAAGAACAATTCCAGCAGTGGGAATGTTGCTGATGTATTTAGCAAATTCACAATGTTCAGCGCACGAGATGCAACATAAGCATTATCATGATAACTGCAAGTTCGAAAGATTAGAAAGCAAAGTTAGTAGATAGTGATAACAATATTGAGATCTCTGATCCCAAGAAAAACTATATACGGCAATCAGGTCCTCTCGATCCATATAATTTATGAAGATGACTTTGAAGATAAAAACTTCAATCTAGTGTGGAGAATACCGGACCTAGAAGAGCGGATCCATGCATATAGTAATTCAACCACACAAGCAAATGAAACAGTTACATACATTGCCATCATAATGCAAATTGGATGTCACTGAACACGTGAAATATCGATTGAAGATCATTTTATGTGGCATTTGGCAAATCTTCCAATGGTATATGGCAGTGCAGACACAGATAAAACACCATGTGAGAAATCCAACCTCAAGGACCAGATAAGCTTTGAGAATATAAAAAACTGTACATCCATTGGAAAGTTGAAGTAAAAAGAAGCAATGGATAATGCCTAGTTGGTCCATAACTGTATGGCCTAAGCTTTTGAGTAAAGATAGATCCGACTAGGGTGTTTTTAATAAATTGCAATTTGGCTCAACAGACCAAATCATAACCACGATTTAGCCCACCCTGCAACCATGTTTTGACTTGGCAAACCAAGGCCCGACAGCAAAATAGCTGCCATATCAGATTTGTAGATGGAAATTGCAGCATTTACTGAGACTTGCTCGCCGAATCACTGCTCTGATCAGGCGGAACCAAATTGTGGAGGCAATTTAGCCGACACTTGGGTCAGCCCTTTTGATTGCTCAAGCGCCCAGATGGCAAAGATTCACCAACAGTCGGAACAATCAATTCGATCAAGACATCCATGTCTCCCCGAAGCTAAGGAAAACGATACCCTGCATCATCTAGCTAGCTAACCATAATCCCAAACTTATCTGAACCAGACGCGATACAACAACAGTCTCTCAAGTTCCTGATCCTATCACATCCTACTCTATCCAATTCCATATCCACGAGATGAAATCCAATTGAGTTCGACCTCAGCAAAGATCCTATAACAATAGACTCGGCCGAACGCGTGCCGGACGAAAACCCTTAAAACGCAAAATCCAACAACGACGAGAGAGAGAGAGAGATTCGCGCCACTCACGGCAGAGGGAGGAGGTGGACGACAAGCCAAACGCGAGGCCCGTAGTGATCAACGGCCTGCTTCAGGGGCGGCCACGCGTCCCGGCTGTCCGGGCAGACCGGGTCCAGGAAGGCCTCGATCACGACGGTGCGGGCGTCGACCCGGTGCTCCGCGTACACGAACCCGTCGAACCTCGCCGGCGGCAGCGACTGGGCGCTCCCGACGAGGGCGCGGTGGGCGGCGAAGAAGGAGAGCGCCCAGAGCAGCGCCGCCGGGACCGGAGAGCTCCACGTCATCGCCGCCGTCGTTTTGACCGGGAGCAGAATCGGCCGGTATTGAATGGATTGCGAGGAAAACAGAGGTCAATGCGCGGACGGAGGTACTAAGGAAGGAGCATTATTACACATGATTAGGTTGGACCGCAAGGGGGGGAAAAAAGATTACAATAATTAAAAAAAGGATCGTTAAATTAATAAATTTACTTTTATGTTTTTACACATGATTTGGTTGGACGTCAAGAGGGAAAAAAAAAGATTCGAAGAATTGAAAAAGGATTCGTAAATAATAAATTTACTTTTATGGATATTTTAAATTCCTCCAAAAAGGCCAAAGAAAAGGGCTAATATAGCATTGCTCATGATGCCTCATGCTAATTATTAATATCCATAATTATCATCTTAAAAGATATTTTTCTAAAAATAGTTGCTCGTATCACTTACAAAAAATATTGAAGGTAAAGCATTTTCGTTGTCTCCAAAAGTATTTAAACTAAGTTATTATTGATTATAGAAACATTATTCGTTGATTAATTATTTTAACTAATATGAGCGATTATTTTTAGGAATATATCTCGTAAAATCTTGTAAATAATTTATTTTCCATAAAATTAAAAGAGTCGTGTTATATGACCGTTTCTATCTTGTAAGGATAAGATGCTTTAAAACACGTCACAAACAGGTCACATACCATAATTCCATGGTAATTATAGTTAGGGTTTGTTTATTTTAAAGAAAACTCAAGATTCTAAAAGATATATTTCATTAAATAATCGTTTGTATCACTTTAAAAAATAAGTGAATGAGAAATATATTCACTGCCCTAAAAAATAATTAAACATAAATTATTATCGATAACAAAAATATTCTGTTTTGTCTTGTTATTTCAAGCAATAGAAGTAATCATTTCTTGAAAAATATCTTACAGATCTTGAATTCTAATTGAAGGAAATAAAGCCCTATATTTTGCGGTAATTCCAAACACGATGCGGGAATAATTAACAAATTCAGGAGAGAGATTTGCTCACAATTTTCATACCAACCAGCAATAGGATATGCGGAGGACCAGACCAGATCCTCGCGATCCCTAGAAACGCTCACCATTTTCGTCCCGAGCCCTTCCTTGAAAACAGAAAACGAAAGAGCCAATCGACGATGGCCTGCTTCACAACACTCTCCACCCACCTTCAACAGCTTCTCAAGTTCAACACGCACAGAGAGAGCAAGACCCAGGAAGAAAGAGAGAATGCTTCTCTCGGTGTTCTTGGCTCTCTGTCTTCCGTTCGCCGGCGGGAGCGCGGTGCTCCTGGTCTATGTTTGCCTCCTCAAGTACGTCTCCGGGGCCGATCACCGGGCCGGAACGGACAAGCCGGCCCAAGGCGGAGGGCTGTCGGCTCAGGAGCTTGCGGCGCTGCCGAAGGTGGCCGGGAAGGAGCTGGCGGCGGGGACAGAGTGCGCGGTCTGCCTTGAGGAGGTTGCCGGAGAGGAGCCGGCCCGGGTGGTCCCGGGTTGCCGCCACGGGTTCCACCAGGAGTGCGCCGACACGTGGCTCGCCCGGCGTTCGGTGTGCCCCGTTTGCATGGCCAAGCTCGAGCCTCGGTCGTGGGCCGAAGAAGCCTGAGATCATCAAAGCCCGTGCTAGCTTTCGATTCTCTTCGCTGTGTCTTTCTTTTTTTCTTTTTCTTTTTTTTTTTCCAAATTTCTAGAGAGATAGAGAAGCGTTTTATGCCCGACTGCGACCGTGATGATTAATGCTTTGCGAAACGGACGGACACAGAGTCTCTTAACTGATTTGAGCAGGTTGGTTACTCGGCCGTGCATGGTGGCGACCGGCGAGCAGCGAGTGAGTGGATGAAACACTCTTGATGACTTGAGTGTCTGTGAATCCGAGGTGTGCTTATTTCACGAAAAACGTAACGTTTTTGGAAAATATTTTTCGGGAAATCATTTTCTAAGAAAACTGAATTTTCCTTTGTTTGATGATACGTGACTAAAAATATTTTTTTGGTATTTGAATTCATTTGAAAAATGATTGAAGGTATAGAAGACGCCGCTGAAAAGGAAGATGAGAGAGCGAAGCCAACGGGAGCGCAAGAGGGGCTAGGGTTGGAGGAGGTGGCAGTGACGAAAGGGAGGGGGCGAAAGAGAAGGAGAGAGAGGATGAGGAGTTAGGGTTTACGTTCACAAGCAAGGAAAGAAAAGAGAAAATAAGAAAAAAAGATATAATAATAACAAATTCAAAAATTTTATTAGAAATTCTTTTTAATAATAAATTTTTTATTAAAGAGATCTTAAAATATTTTGGAAAACGTTTTCTGGTTCTTTAAAAGGGAAATCGTTTTTTTGAATTTAAGGCTTTGGAATGAAAATATTTTCTATTGACTAGAAAAACATTTTCCGTTGACTCATTTTCCTAAATGAACCAAACGCCGAAAAATGAAAAAAAACGTTTTCTCATAAATTATTTTTCGCAAAACAAACACACCCTAATACATCTTTACTATTCATTTACATGAATTTCATATGAGACTCACGTGATTCAACAGTTGAGATGAATTAGGCTCATATATTTTTTGTTATCAGTTCAAATAATGTCTCAAGCAATTTATGTGCCGTAGGCATAACAAATAGAGTCTTCTTCATTGTGGTGACCGATTTGTGTGCCTATTGTAGATCAAGTAGTTCTAACTATCGAAATTTCTATAGCATCTTAAAGAGATGAAAAAAGGTGCAATGCGATTTCAAGTTGTGGGTACGTTCTCATCTCAATCCTAGCCTGTTCGGAGATCGGAACCAGCCCGACCATCTTTGGCCAGTCCGGATTCTAATTTTGAAAACTCATAGGCTGGCTCGAACGCCGATCGCTCGTGCCGTTCTTTGACACGACGGACGACCTTCAAGAGAATTTCTGAAGCAACTGAATTAGCGAAGGCCCTCTTGAGCCTGCTTTAACGGTGGCAATTGGCAAATGGGATAGGGTGGGCCCAGCGTGCCTTGCACTTTATTGGTCGAGCCAGCCTGGCCTGGCCCTTTGTATTTTTTTCTTTTGGAGTGGCCCACAACCACTTAGCCCAAAAAACATTTAAAGAGGGCTTTACACCGAAATGGACAGGTCGACTCATCGTCGCCACAAGCTCGGGCTGGCCCCACCCACCACAAGCCTGCATCGTGCTGCGCCAACGCAATAGGACAGGCCAGTCTAAGCATGACCTGTCATGTTGAACCGCCCGGGACGGGCCGAACCGTGCAGCGCTTGTTTAGCACCCCTGGCCGACCTGCTTTTTCCCACTAAAGACATAAAAATTATATGACACTACGGTAAATAAGATGAGCGAATGGAAAAGGAGAAGAAAGATGGTGAGGATGTGTTTGGTACTAGCCAATTCTTGACTATTTTTGTTCTTTTGTTCTCTAAAATAAATAAATAAAATAGAAATTCATTTGGTAACGTCATTTAATTTTTATATTTCTAAAACAAATTAGTTCTGAAAAAAAGTACTCCTTTACTTTCAATAACAATACTAAAATCAATCCATTTTCATGTTTTCTCTTTTCCTCTCTTCTTTTTCCTCTTCTAGCCAATAGCAAGGCACAACAAAGGCTAGCGAATAACTAGAGAGGAGGGACAAGGCCGACTCACCTTGTACCAATAGGAATCTCCTAAAAATATTTTAAAGAAAATGCTATGTTACAAATAAAAATCAAGAGTTAAATAAACATATTATTGTTTTATTTTTATTCGAAAACATAAATTTTGTGTAATTACCAAACACGTCTGAATACTTATGAATTCGTTTTGAAAATGGAATTAGAAAAAATTATTCTTGAATGAAAATTATTTATGAGAATCAAATGATTACTTAAGACACCTTAAAAAAATTTCAAAAGCAATCTCCATTCCCCCATATTCACTCGAAATTCAATTTCCCAACGACCGATTCTGAAGCATGACGCAATTCTCACAGAGTCCTCGTCTCGCCGTATCTCATCAGTTATCTCAATCCAGCTTTTAATCATGTCGCGGTTCATACAAGATAATGCACAGATCCTGGGCGCCCTGCGTCGTCGGAACCCAGATGCAGCAGCGTGGCCTCAAAAGGCCGATCGAATCCGATCATCCCAGCCGTCGAAGGCCGCCACGCCCGCAACCGCGAGCCCGTCGATGCCGTTGGATCCGAACGCTCGCGGGGGTCCGGACAGCGGAGTTCCGTACACGGATGGAGACCCCACTTCATCATTTTCCGGGGAAAAGAGGAGGGGCCCCGAGATCCTGGCCCCCCTACGAGGGAGAAAGATTAAGAGAGACAGAGAAAGGCCAGGACGCCAAGACAGGTGTCCCCCGTCCTTCGGTTCTCCTCTCGCTGCCGTCGAAAAGTACCGTTTTTCCACAGGCTTTCATGATGACGCGGGGGGCCCCTCCACGCCAGAAAATCCGTAATCATCCGGTGCTTCTCGTCTCAGCGTGAAGCGGACGTCCCGAGCTCGCGGATCATCGGACACGTCCCAGGATGTCAGGGGTTGCGTTGACTGGGTGGGGGAGCGGGGTCGACGCAGTGGGTGGCGATGGGAGCGTGAGGTGATGACACTGATGAGTGGGGGCGGGGGCGTGTCGTGCTGCGGTCCGGTGCGGGGGCGGGAGCCGCTCGGGTTGCGGGTCGCCAAGTGCTACGTGTTGTGCTGCGGATGAGGCGATGTCGGGGTGGTACTGGTGGGGCCTTACTTGCATAGGATGGGACGAGATGATGTGATGCTCGTTGTGCCAGCAGATATCCGGTTCTTCTTCCAATTTCCAAAAGCCAAAAGACCGAAGCGCGTGACGCATCGGAAAAAATGCCTTGTGAAGGATGTTTGGACCTTGGACTTTATGAAAGGAGTCGATATTATCAAACCCTGTAATGGTTCTGTCGCTTAACGAGTCGCATTTTAGGTAAAATATATGATTAACCGAAAATAAAAAAATATGGATAATTTATGTCAATTTTTATGCTCAAATCAGATTTCTTTTGGTCTCTTAATCATATTTAGTCATATCAATCTATTGGCTAATCTCGATTTATCCATTATTTATTCCCATCATCTGGAAAGCGTGCCCTTTCGTCCATCCTTTAGAAAGAGAGAGAGATAGAGAGAGAGAGAGAGGCGAGAGGTTTGAGGAGATGAACTCTGAAGGAGCAGATCGAGACGACGAGACCACCAGCCGGGTCGAGGTCACGTCGAACGGCCATGCTGAGAAGGTCTCGAGCTCCAGATTCACGTCTCTCTTGGCCTCCAAAGATCGCGACTATCTTCTCTCTCCAACTGGGTCTCAGGTTCTCCCTCTCTCTCTCTCTCTCTCTCTCTCTACCGCAGAAGTAAGTAGAGCTTCGTGTCATCGCCGGCATAAGACAACAGTCGCACGAGCAGCGGTTTGCAGACGTCTTGTTGTGTAATATTCTTTCGATGTTTCCTATGTTTCGTTAACTAATCTTCTATTAAGAAAGAACAAGTTGCGTAGAAACGTTGCATCAGTAAACTGATCTACAGTGGAAAAGAGACGGGGGATCCGTTGAAAGATCCACTCGTGTAGGATCAAGCTGGGTTTGTACCTTCCTTTCTTCTGGTTTTTCGCTTCATTCTTTCCTCAAGATAGCGCAAGCGATCTCTCGAAACTACTCTATTACATGGGAAGTAAATCAGTCGTACGGCGAAGGATTCTTCTGAGGTCATTTGGAGGATTGGATTCAGGTTTGGTCTGATAACTAGAGAACAAAGCTCAGATTTTTAACGTGGGTTGTGATCTAAGTCAGTCTCCAAGAGAGCAGTCTTGATACGTATTATCAAAAACCCTAATAAGGTAAAGGTGCGCGCAGCAGAATTAGATGTACGCAATCATGAATTTAGGATCGAAATACGACGCTCGCGGGACTAATTTACATTGAAACAAAGGTTAGTTTGGTTCGTTGAAGGAAAGACTTGCCCACTTGACCAGAGCCAAGCTTAGAGAATAGAGGAAGACATAAATTTTGTGTACGGTTTTCCATCTCTATATATACAACTATATCTGCTACGATATACCGTATTTTGATGTTATCGTGTCAATTTTTCGATACCAATCCACTTATGACACGTGAAACCACAACTACCGCAGCATCTCGGTGATTAGTGAAGTGCTTGGACATTTGATGCATACCTGTTGGTTTCAAAGGCGTGTACTATCTCTTTATTATTTCCTTCCATGAAATTAAGTAGGTTTTGCCTGTAGCAATCTTACCAAAAAAATTTTCAAGCGATTCTTTATGTAAAGTTTACATGGTAAGGGATTTTACTCACAAATGCAAAGAAAATCTCTAAGTTGAAGTGCATTTCATTAAGACTTTATTGGCGATATAGTGAATGGAATTCTTTTAAAGTCCACGTAAAGATGCTTTAGGGATACGGCCGATCTAAACTAATTGTGCTTGATCCCTTAGTCAAAAGTGATCACTGAGCATTCCACTCTTAAGCACGCAGTATCTCGCTTCCTTGCGAAACACCTAGAGAGCAGAGAATAAAACATGTCACTCATTGCATGGTTAGCGTACAACGATTGTTTTCGTCTCTCGCCTTCCCTCTTGGGAAACTGGAGCTTTGTCGTGTCGTATTCGGTGGAGGGCCGTGCCTGGCTTGGCTAAGAAACTTCTAGTCAAGAGGCCATGCTCTGCTGCCACCTACCAAATTCGCATCGGGCAGTCCCCGTCTTTCCCTCATTGCGGGCGTCCCACCTCGTTTCAAACTCCACCGCAAACGAAAAAGCAACACCTAATCATCAACTTTCCAGGGCTTTTTCGCTTTTCCTTTCTCCCTTTATCTTTTTCAAATATCTCGTTCCAGCTAGCCTAGGTACGTGGATCTCAGATGAGCTCCCAAGTGTTGTCATGCGGTGGAACGTCGTTTTCGTACTTTTTATAAGCTATGGCCGAATGCAGAAGATGGTATTCCATCGTGGCATGCAGGTCCGGTCCCGATGTGCAGAAAATGCATCGAAAAGACTTGCCCTTTCAAGCATTTGCTGGTCTTTAGGTTCTTAGCACTATTGCTGTTACAGGGTAATGATCAGCTTCGTAGATTAGAAAAGTACAGTTCTGTGGACGATGTCCCAATCTTCATCACGGATTCAGGATTTCACTGTCGATTAAAGAATTAAACTTAGGTAAAGGCTTCGGTTTGTAAGCTGCACTGTAGTGAGAATGAATAGAATTATTTGGCTGTGATAGGTGACGGTCTCCGATTTGGAAGGCCACATAGTGGGCCTCTACTTCTCGGCGAATTGGTACTCGCCGTGTCGGAACTTCAACTGTGTCCTATCAGAAGCTTACGAGCAGTTGAAGACCAACCAATCCAAATTCGAGGTCGTCTTTGTCTCTGCCGACGAGGACCTGAGCGCGTTCAACAGCTATCACTCCTCCATGCCGTGGCTCGCAATCCCCTTCTCCGACCTGGAGTCCAAGAAGGCGCTGAGCCGTAGATTCGATGTTGAGGGCATCCCATGCTTGGTCATCCTTCAGCCCGATGGTAATAAGGAAGAGGAGATACTGCACAATGGTGTTGAGCTCATCCACCGATACGGGGTCGAAGCGTTCCCGTTTACGAGGGAGAGATTGGAGGAATTGGAGAGGGAAGAGAAGGAGAAACATGAGAACCAGACATTTACTAGTCTACTCAGCAGCCATGATAGAAATTTTCTTTTGGCTCATCACCCTGTGACTGGTCAGGTTAGTATCATCAGTTTCGCTCAAACCTGATCACGAAATTGATAGTTGGCCTGGCTTATCTAGATTCGAAATGCAAACTATCTGAGTCTGGTGACAAATCATGTTGGGTCCGACTTCGAGCTTAGTGCAGTTTGGTCTTCATAACGAAAATTTCTTCCTTATACTTGATCCATTGGATTGGGTTAACCTTAACCATTAATTTAGTGGATCCCATGTAAGCCACATAAGGAGTTTATTACTTCTTATAATCATCCGTGGATATGGGAGCAACCATGGATTCCTACGTAGAGACTGCCATGGCTGATCTAAATAGTATAGTCAATATGGAAGTAAAATCGTCGGGATGCCACGTGATAGAGCTAACTTTGTCGCCCTAGCTTGAGGTCAGATTGGGTCAGGCGCAAATTGAATCAAGTGAGGGAAAATACAATAATACTAGCCAAACTCAATTTGATTTAAAACATAACTTGGCAATCCTAGAAAAACTTGAGATATCAGTAGCCAAAAGGTCAAGCGATATTTAAATACACGGTAGATCTCACTGTTTCAAAGTGCAGGTACCGGTTGCTTCTTTAGTTGGTAAAACACTGGGCCTATTCTTCTCGGCCCAATGGTGCCTTCCGGGCATGAAGTTCACTACCAAGCTGGTCTCCATCTACCACAAGATCAAGCACGCGATCTCCGAGCGACCAGGCGCCGAGGACTTCGAGATCGTCTACGTGTCGAGCGACCGCAACAGGGCCTCATTTGATTCCTACTTCGCCCTCATGCCCTGGCTCGCGCTGCCCTTCGGGGACCCCAAGATCAGGACGCTCGCCAGGCATTTCGACGTGCAGGACATTCCCTGCTTGGTCGTCTTGGGCCCGGATGGCAAGACCATCACGAAGCACGGCCGGAGCCTGATCAACCTGTACCAGGAGCAGGCGTACCCTTTCACGGAGGCCCGGCTGGAGTCGCTGCACAGGCAGATGGACGAGGAGGCAAAGGACCTCCCGAGGTCGGAGCTCCACGCGGGCCACCACCATGAGCTCACCCTGGTCTCAGATGGCACCGGCGGCGGGCCCTTCATATGCTGCGACTGCGACGAGCAGGGGGCCGGATGGGCTTACCTGTGCGTGGACTGTGGGTACGAGGTGCACCCGAAGTGTGTCCGGGCCGCAGGTGGGGATTCGACCGTCGGCTCGTGAGGGCCTGCTTTGTCTCGGCTGACCAGAGATTTCTAATGGGGCGAGCGGCATGAAATCGCAAAGTAAGTCGTTGAGTTCCGTTCCGTTTATCCGAGTTGAATTAATGATGATCAAGAGGGTTCAAAGTCGTCTTCTTGATGTACGCTTGTCGATGGTGAATATAAGTTAGCTTGTTGTCTCCGAAGAAGGTAATCATCGCTCTCGGATATTACCAAGAAAAATTGCGAGCTTTGGATGACCTTAATTGTGATTTAGCGTGAGTTGAAATGGATCGACTACTACGTAGCAATTGACAATCCTAATGATAGATGTGCTATCTGTCTAATCTGCAAATACAGGTTGATTTAATAGGCACACGATGCTAGTGAGTCTGCTTGTTTGAAGGAAAAATAGTATTCAAGGAATTAGTTTTTGATTTTTTACTAAATTAATCGATTTATGGAAAATATATGGATGCCTAAATTTTAGCAAGCCATTGAGGCATTCATGTCATAGAAACTAGAAGTGAGTCTGGATCCTATTGTTAAATTGCATAATTAGAGCATCTGTCATTTAATAATGGCAGTAATTATTGGCCCATATAATTGCATTTTAATTGGATCGGTGCATGGAGGTTCCAAGCCTAAGTGAATCAATTGGATTAAGCCCATCAAGTGGAAAGTAGCGCCCAAGCTCTTTAATCTCATATGGTGGCTGAATTCATAATATGGATGCCTAATTATGAAAGTTGATCGAAATTGAAAGCGAAGGGGCATTATTTCATCAAGTTTTCGACGGAAAGAAGATTAAGAGTGAAAGAAATATTGAGATTTGATTAAAAGGTGTATTCTAATTAACGATTGGATACAAAATTCGGCCAAGCTCTTCTATTTTTACACTGTGCCTTGCACATGATGGCCGAAATTCGTATCATGGGAAGATTGCATTATTAAATTTGGAAAGCGGTGGGGGGGCCTACTGCAACGAGAATAGGAGAGAGAGTTATTTCAATTCCCTGATTAGGATATCCTTTGGATTTAAATTAGGAAAAGTAATACGGTGCATGGAACTTCTAAACCTACATGTGCTGGGGACATTATTCTAGGACACGTTCACAATATAGAAGTCCACAATACCCAAAAAAAAGAGGCCAAAGAAGGAAAAGTGAAGTGACAAAAGAAAGGGAATTCACTTTTTTTCCTTGAGGGCCCAACTTTTTCCCACTCGTAAAAGAGAGGACACACGTGTCCACAAGGGACTGGGTTGGGGGTGAGCATTGAAATGGGACTGAATAGGAATCATGAAGGAACAGGCCGATTCTTAAAACTTGGAACTGGTGATACGATTGGGTTCCCAATTGATTTCAGGAGTAGACCGGATCCATAATTAGTTTTTACAATCCTCATTATTAAAACATATTTTTTTAAAGTTGAATAAAATTGAAAGAAGCGGACAACCCTTATAGCCTAGGCCTGAGCTTCTCACGTGCACACCTTAATGCCTCCCTTAGTCCCTCAATTGTGATTTAGCATCAATTGAAATGTATCGGCTACTACATGGCAATAGGTGATGCTAATGATGATGCGTCCAACGTCTAATCTACACATATAAATTGGACAATGCGTCAAATGTTTAATCTACACATACATATTTGTTCTATACGCACACAACGTTGTGGGTCTGTTTTTTTTTTTTGAAGAAAATCTATTTCTGAGTTATTGTTTTTCAATTTTTGCCATTTTTTATAACGGAAAACCAATTGATTTACCAAAAAAATGTTGCTGCCTAAATTTTGATGACTCATTTAAGTATTTATGGCACATAAAACCAAGAGTTGGTATTGACCCCTAACAAAAGAATATTCTTAAATTGCATAATAGGAGCATCCATCATTTAATAGCATTAGCAATAACAGGTTCATATAATTGCATTCTAATTAAAGTGGTGCCGGAAGGTTTCGGAGCTTAAGTGAATTAATTGGATTAAGCCCATGGAAGTGGAAATTAGTCCAAGTCCTTTAGTCTCATATGGTGGCTGAAATTCATAATATGGATGCCAAATTAGGAAATTTGACTGAAATTGAAAGCAACAGGGCATTATTTCATCAACTTTTCGACCACAAGTAGATTAAGAATGAGAGAAATACTGAGATTTGATTAAGATGTGTATTCTAATCAACGATTGGATCACTCGCAAGGGGATACAAATTTGGCCAAGCTTCTCTATATTTACTGTGTGCCTTGCACATGATGGCCGAAATTCACGTCAAGGGAATATTGCATTATTAAGATTGGAAAGGCGTCTCATATTTCAGCTACGAAGAGAAGAGGTGAGAGCATAATTTCAATTCCCTTATTAGGATATCCTTTGAATTTAAAATAGGAAAAGTAATATGGCGCGGGGAACTTTCTAAACCTTTCGTGTGCTGTGGACTTTATTCTAGGACACGTTCGCAATATAGAAGTCCACAATGCCCAAAAAAAGAGGCCAAAGAAGGAAAAATGAATAGACAGGAGGCAATCTGCCAATCTGGACATAAATATAATCAAGAGTCAAGACCAAGGAATAACTAAGGAAAAAGAAATACTTATGCGCCCACTCACAAAAAGAAAGTGAATTCTCTTCTTTTTCTCAAAGGACCCAACCTTTTCCCCCTCATAAAAAAAGTACGGGTTGGAGGGAACCTTGAAATTGAATCAAATCGAAATCACAAAGGAATAAGTCGATTCCTAAAAATTGGAGTAGGTGATGCAATTCGGTTCCCAATTGACTTCAGGAGCAGACTGGGCTCATAATTATTTTTGGGTTAATACATTGAAAAACCTCAAACCCAGACATCTATGACAAATTTACCTCAAACTATTTTTTTGACCATAAAAAACCCAAAACCGGTACATTTGTGACAAATTTACCCCGATTAACCATAAAAAACCATAAACTGGTACATTTATGACAAATTTACCCCAAACTAATTTATTCGACCACAAAAAACACCAAACTAATAAATTTGTGACAAATATACCATTCGCTAAATTGGATTAATACCACAAAATAATCACAAAAATTGTAAATTGTGACAAACGGGTCATAAAATCCCAAATTGATATACCAATTAATTGTCAAGTGTCATTTAACTTAATAATTTGAAAATGAAATTTAACAAAAACTAACAGAGGGTAAATTTGTCACAAGTGTACCAGTTTGGGGTAAATTTGTCAAAAATATACCAGTTTGGGGTTTTTGGTGGTCAAAAAAATAGTTTGGGGTAAATTTGTCACAGATGTACCAGTTTGGGATTTTTTAGAGTATTAACCCATTATTTTTTTACAGTTCTTATTATTGAAACATATTTTTTGAAAGTTTGAGTAAGAATGAAAGAAGCCGACAACCCTAACAGCCTGACTGCCTCAAGGCTCAAACTGACCCTCTCATGCGCACGCCTAGCCTCCGTTAGTCCCTCTTGCTTGACGCCTCCCTCTCGCAGTCTCATCTTGAGTCTCAACTCCCACCTCCTCTATTTTTAGCTGATCTTGACTGTAATTATATCTCATCAAGAAAAATACTAAATGCTCTGTTTTTTTTTTCCTTCTATTCTTCTTACAAAGTATAGGGTAAGGATTGCCATGAATCCATGTCTGATATATGTGATTGCCGTGACTCTACCTATGAGTTTCACAATTGTGAACCTCACTTAGATCTAGCTTCTGGACCAAGACGCCCTCCAAGTGTTCGCTTGTTTGTGCGGCTTGATTACTTTACTTCGAGGCTCTCGATTTTCCTCTCCTACATGATCCGAAATATCACGAAGTCTTGCGAGGAATAAGAAGAAAGGAAGAGGAGATATCACCGTCGGTTTCTAGAGTGGACCGGTATACGGGGGAATTGATCCTTCTTGTCCGATTTCCCGATTCTGGTTCGAATTCTTTTTCCAAAGTGAGAACTGACCCACTCTGGATCCCATCACCTCAATGGGGATTGATTAAAAAACGGAGACACGCACGATGGAGAAAAAGAGTCGCTGCTTGCCTTGTTTTTGACAACCGCGAATTGCACCGCTAGCACCGCATCGTCCTTCGCGTCGCCGCTCGTCAATTCTCAAAGCGAGGCTTTGCTTCCAGCTTGATCCAAAAGTCTTTCTGTCGAATCATGCTGCTTCCTGGTGTCTCGAGCTCCCGCGAATTTCCACAGCCCTTGACAAGTCCTTGACGTCCCCAGGGCCGCCACTCAGCACCCCCGCCGCCCTATCCGGTAACACTGTTTCCTAATTTAATTTAGGATATGATATATTTCAAGAAGTTTCATGTTTTAGTTTTAGAGAAAATTATAATTAAAGAAAAAGACACATATTTCATATAGAATTAGTTTCATCATCATCACATTATCATTACCATGTCCTCATTGTCAGATTATCATATTATCATGTCATGATACTTATGTCGTTCTCATATCCTCGTCATGTATCTTCATTGTATATTGCATGTTATTTGATAATTATATCTTTTAGGATCATGCATAGAATATAGTTTAAATTTTAAGAAAACACAAAAATAATCATAGCATATAGTTGGATAATAGGATTAATCTATTAAGATTGCATATAGGAGGTATTTAAATGAACAATAGGTTATTTCATATTCATTTTGCCTGTCATTAAAATTAAAATTAAAATGAAGGTAATTCAAATATTTTAGTTCATGTCAAATGTCAATAGCTTAGTAGTTCAAGTATCATATTTTCACTAGTGGTTTATAGGAACCACGTTATGGTGAGGTAGTGTTTTGGCTTACTTAGGGCTTTGAGGTTTGATTTATTTTTATTTATTTATTTATGCTTTATTGCTTTGATTTATTGAGTGTTAATTTCTTGATTGTGCACTCGCATAATTACCTTCCACATTAGTGGTTTAGGTTTAAATTTGACCAAAATTGCTTGCAAAATATTTGAAAGATTGTTAGATTAACCTAACATAATCAAGTCCTTGTATATATAATGGTTTCAATAAGTAAAGTGTCCTCCCACGCTTTATATGAGTTTCTAATCGATCCATAGTAGATTAGTGGTGACTCTTAATTGAACTAAATTATTTGTTTAAACTGATTAAATCAAAATCCCAAAGTTGTGATTGATAAGACTTGGAAGAGTCCACACTAAGTTTTTGGTTTAGTAATCCATTAACTTTCCTTTCAGTGATTCACCTCAAGAAAGGTCATGATAAAACGTTTTCCACGGATTGAAAAAAGTTTAGATTGGAGGAAAATAACTTCCCCTTCTAGTAAAAATGAAATCACTTTCCCTAACCACCAAACAAATGAAAATTAACCATTTTTCTTAAAAAAATTCTTTCATTATGAAATTTTCATTTAAATAAACGCACCCCAAATTAAAAACAATATTCCATGTTAATCTAACACTAGCTTTTCTTTGGCCAAGAGATGTTATATTAATCAAGTGTGAAAGATTACAATTTAAATTTTTTATCACATTAAAAGTACACAGATTCAAAGATAAAAAAGACAATGCATTAGAACGAAAAAGTGCATTAGAATTTCGAAGGGGAAGTTGACGGGATCTTAAGCGTGGCGTTGGGGTGGTGTATCACCAAAAAAAAAAAAAAAAAAATCAATTAATGTAAAGGTTTGAATATTCGAAATACGAGACAATTTGAATCTTTAGTCATATCAAAAGCACATGAAATACAATTGTTGACACCCAAAAATAACAAACTTGTAGTTATAATCGACAAATTAGTTATAATCGACAAATGACAAACTAGTCGATAATAACAGAGTTTGGTGAACAACAATTGCCATCAATATAAAGAACAATATCGACAACTTGCAAGAAATTTATTGACAACAAATATCAATGATGAAGTCATCAACATCTACATGTAACTATCAAATAACAATATTTTCAAATATGTAACTTTTCTTAGATAAGTGTTACTAGATAATAGGTAACTGTTAGGCAATTATGTTTAAAGCCACTATTTTAGGATTTTGTAGCTTCTTTTAGATATGTGTTATTGTAACTTCTTGTAACTGCAAATAAGATTAGGAAGTTATTTGTTCTAAAGATAGGATTAGAAAGTCATCTTTTAAATTTAATGGTCCTTTGTAACCATCAACCGTAGGCTAATAGCCACATTATAATCTTTGTAGAGATTTCCAATCAATCATAGAACTTAATATTTTTTTGCAAATTTATCTTCATTTTTACTTTTTCCCAATTTAAATGATTGGTCATGATTGCCTCTAATTTTTGTATTTTTAAATTTTTTGCCATTTACTTTTTTGTCCAAAACTAACAAAGGACCGTTCAGAGCCTTCGTCGATTCGCTCCTCAATCCATCAATACATAGAAAGATATTTCCTTGACACTTTTCAACAAAATATCTTTTTGGCACACTTGGTAAGAAGCATTTTATTGATCTCAAGGAGATGGCAATGGCAAGAACAAGAAATCAGTAAGAGCTCGATAATGTTGCCGAAAACAATAACTATTACCACAAAGTGGCAATGAGGCTGCCGCACATTTGGAGTCCTTGGCCACTAGATAAGTGGCAGAGGGTAACCAAAAGGAGATGTTAATCTTTTAATGCATTATACTGATAAGCAGTTAAAGGATGCTACTCCAAAATCCAGAATGGCATCTACCATGAGAATATGGCCGAAGAACAGAAAAATAAAACAGTTAATTACATCGTGAGTTACATATCGAATGCGATCAAATTAATTGTGATCAATGCTTGAATGATGCTTTGTCAAGGTCGTACTGTCCAATCAACCACTATTATTCCAAGTCAATCCAGTGGTAACAGCGTATCTTCCTAGTCTTTCTTTCAATTTATTGATGCTAATAATAATAATCGAATAAAATTAACAATTTGCAGACCAAAATGGTTGACAAAATGGACCAATGCCAAACGTTGAAAACATAAGACCAATCAGTTTACCCATGCCACTCAAAGGGGCTAATATACTTACTAAGCTTAACATGCTATTTAACATAGATTACCCGACAAGATCAACTTTACCACCTAGGGGCAAGATGGCCAACTAAATCCACAGTCGAACGTAGCAGATATTGTCGAAGAAGTTCAACAACAATTGGGGTTAGACAAATGTGTTATTGTACATTTTTATGGAAACCACATCTTGAATGGGTTGATAATCAACATCTTCCAAGAGGCTTCAAAATCCTATGTAATATTTGCAATTTTCTACACTCAAAATAGTATTTAATATGATTATCGGAATACGATGTTTTGAGATTAAATAGATAGCTATCATCACTACGTTGGTGGGTAGAATGACCGTTATTAAATTTAACCCCATAATAGTTGTAGGAAAGGGCTAGTATAAGTTGAATTTCATATTTGAAAATTTTCAAGTTTGAATTAAACGAATTGAGACTTTCCTAATATTTAATATTGTTTACCAATAATTTTAGTAGATTTAAGATATTTTCCAGATTTATCAATATTCAAAACAAGTATTGGTTTCCTTGTTTATATATCTAGAGAGAGGAACAAGAACAAGAAAAGAAAAAAATGTAATAAAATTTTTAAAAAAATTAAAACAAATTCTAACTCACAGAAAAATTTGAGTCATACCAAACGAATCTAGGAATAAGAATTTTGTAAGGTTACCAAATGAATTCGAATGCTTAGAAGTTCATCCAAGGAACAAATTCAAAAAAACTCTTTTTGAGTAAAAATTGTTCTCAAGAGTAGAATGATTATCAAATGCATCCTAACTAGGGATGAAGTTCAATATTTCTGGATCTTGTCATTCCATAATAAAATAATAATACCCCATGAATTTGGTTTTCAATAGGAAAATGCTTGGCTCGCGGTACCAAGAAAAAGACGGTCAACACCAAGAGATGGCCTCTTCTGATAGAAAACAACAGCACGTTATCCACACACCTCATCTCAACACCAAGAGATGCCCTCTTCTAATAGAAACTCTTTTTTTCTCTTTTGGCAAACTTCAAACAGAAATTTACCTTCTTCAAGCTTGGACCATTACTGGACTCATAGCCAACACAACCAATTCCCTCACTCTCATCACGTTTCATCAATCCAAGTCACCATGAGAAATTCAGACCAAACCGGTGTTAGTTCGTGTCCCCTACTTATCTTGCCAGAGCCATCAACTTAGCCTCGACGGTCGTTGTCGTTGTCACGCCATTGTCACAATCCGTTATTCAGGGCATTCTCCTCCATTCTCACCGTAAGATTAGTTGACAAGGTGCCATCGCCAGATCATAGCTCCAAATCTATAGGCATAAACTCGACCTCACCGTCAAGGCTTGCAGCCCATCAAGGCTTACAGCCTTGGACAAGCAGCCGTCATCGAATCTAGAGGTGAGCTTGAGACCTAGGATTGCCTAGACGGTGAGCCTGAAGACCTGCAATCGCACATGCACCTACGGCTCGAGCTTGCTCGGCATGGTGTAGAAGAATAAAAAAGAAGGAAGAAGATGATGAACGGTAAAATGAATAATGAAAAAAAAGAAAAGAAAAGAAATGCTTTCAGACAAAAATGACCCCTAACCATGTTGCCGGAATCAACACATGAGATGGATGTGTCTGCTGGCTATTACAGATTTGACTGGTCTGAGAGCTAGGTTCTTATTTGAGATTGAATAAGTCACTTCGGACCCTTATTTAAAATAAAATCCACTTTAAACTCTCTTTTGAGAATATAATGGCATTTTGAGCCTTTATTTGAAATTTTTACACCACTATTTTAGGATTTCATAATTTCATATGGGTAAATGTTGTTGTAATTTCTTGTGATTGCAAATACGATTATAAAGTTATTTGTTTTGCAAATAGGATTAGAAAGTAATCATTTAAAAACAATAATCGTTTGTATCTCGTGGCCTTTAAATAACCATATATTTCTTTTTGTAGAGACTCCAATCAATCATAGAACTCAACATTCTTTGTAATTTTTTTCTTTATCTTTAGTTTTTTGCAATTTAAATGGCTCGTCACAGTTGCTACAATTTTTGTACCTTTAAATTTCTTGGCATTTACTTTTTTGTCCAAAATCAACAAATGACATTCACAACCTTTGTCAATTCACTCATTGATTCATCAATACTTCAAAAGATGTTTTCTTGAAACTTTCTAGCAAAACAACCACATCTAGATTATGGGTGAATATAGTTCTTGAGTAAAACCTAGAACCTAAAAACTAGACTGGTAGAAACTTATCAAGTTCCAAATTCCAAAAATTAAGGAATATGTTTCCAAAGATAGATTCTAGGTTTTAGGTAGGTGAAACTTTTTTTTAGGATTAGGTAGGTGAAACTTAAAACCTAGAATAAGTTTATATATATTGTTTTTGTCTTTGCAATATCTCGAGATATTTCATGGTGTTCGATGATGAATATAAAGCATTAGTTTAAACTTTCATTTTATGACTATGACTTTACATTATTAATGTTTATATTTTTTGTGTGTCTAAATATAAATGTGATCAGTGGATTGTAGTAGCAAGTAATGGTCATTAGATGTGATATTTATTGCAACCATTCGATACATAATATAAGTAGAACTCGAGATCTTGATTCTTGTGATATGATAAGTTTTAGATTCTTGGATATGTAGGGTATGCTTCAGGTTCCAAAAAATGAAGAATATAATCCAATGCATATGTTGTAAAATCCATGAACCTATACAAAACCTAAAATTGCTCACTCATAATCTAGAGTATCTGAAAAGTTGAGCGTATAATTGATTAATCTTAAAATCCTTGACTCGCCAAAATAGAAGGAAATATCTCAAGACCTGAGGAAATATTAGGTGGTACAGTACCACCTCAGCTGCTAAGGTGGCATGTGTTTTCACTCAAATCCAATAGAAAATCGACACATATCCGCTAACGTGGAATAAAAGTGAAAAAAAAAAAAAAAAACTCTACTGTCTATTCACCCATGGATGCTTCCCCTCCATTGTGCTCTTGCTCGCCTCCGTCTTCCACCGTCGTCGCTCATGGCCTCTGTCGCCCCTTGCAGCCGGCTCGTGGTCGGCCCCATCGACGGCCGAGCCACCCCTTCATCATCATGGCACCTTGCAGTCGTTTTCCGTCCGGATCTAGACTAGAGTTGTGTCTCTAGATCTGGTCTCTTCCATGGCAACGGGCAAGGAAGAGATCTCGAAGGCCATGGACAGATCTCAAATATCAAGGAAAAAAACAGACAAGCTGTCTTCTTGCAGTCGGCTTTGGTTGGCCATGGCGATGGGTGAGGACGAGATCTCGGAGGTATGGACAGAGCTCAAATATTGAGATCTGTCGTCCCTTGCAATCAGCTCGTGGTCGACCGTGGATGAACGACGGAGATGACGCCTGAACGCGTTCGACGATGGATGAACGATGTCGACGACGGACGACGGGCATGGACGAGTGCAGACGATTTCGGCCATGGACAGACAGATCTCGAGACGGGGAAGACAAACGGAGCTGGCCATGCTAGCTTAGATGCAGCGGTGGTCAGCTCGGTCACGGTGGCCTGCGACTCTGCTGGTGGTGACGGCGGGGGGAGGAGCGGAGGTCCAGCGGCCATGGACTAAGGAGGAAGAAGAAAGAGATGAAGAGATTTTTAATTTTTTTATTTAGACTTCACATCAGATCAATTGCTGACATGGATTGATGGATAGATGTCAATATATTGGACATGAGTGAAAATAATACATGCCACCTCGATGGCTGATGTGGTACTAATAAACCACTGAATTTTTCCTCTACCTGACCCTCTCACGCAGCAAGTTTGTAGAGTGATGGGAAGCTCAATTCATTACGTAAGGGGAGGGGTGAATGAAACCATGCCCCGTCTCTTAAAACGTTATACAGAGATGACCAATAAAAAAGCTTACACGAGCAAAAAGAGAGAATTACAAATGGAAAATGCTTGGCTCGCGGTGCCAAGAAAAAAGATGGTCAAACATCAGCCAAGCGTTTTCCATCTCCAAAGTGGGAGACTGGGCTAACAGGTTTTTTCGTTTTTATTATATGAAATTGCATTTTCCATATGAAAAAACAATTTTCTTGTCTTATTTAAAGGAACAAATCATAGTGATAATATTTAAAAAAAAAGAAAGAAGAAATATCTGAAAAACTCAATTGCGACTTTTAAGATAGTGTATATTTTTCTATAGTCAAAGAAAATTGACGAAGAATTTTTATTTTTTTTTAACTTTAGCTTTGACTCACGTGATCCTAAGATTGATTTTATAATGTTTTAGGTCATTGTACATCATCTACGAGATTTGGATCAATGGAGAAATCTTTTTCTCTATTGAGTCATTATTCTTATCTTGAATTTTCTTTACTTTATTTGTTTTATGCATAATCAATATATGGTCTTAATTTTAGGTTACCAAGAGTTCTTCTAGAGCAATTTAATTTGAGCGAAATGCCTAAGAAGCCATTTCATTGCACAATGATTTTGTTATTAGTTGCAAAGCCAATGTTTTAAATGTTTTTTTATCTTTTAAATTTAATAGATCTATATAATGACATTAACGATTTCTTTTTAATAAGTGATAATATGTTTTACTTGTAATTATTTATATTTCGATATCAAATTTAATTTTTCTATTTTATATTCAAGAAACTTAATTATGTGGGTCTTCTCATGATTTTTTGCCTTTGAATTTGAGTTTGTAATAAGGAAACATAGAAATAATTACAAATATTCTATGGACCGCCCAAGTGAGAACGCAAAGCACCCAAAGCGGAAAGCTAAAGCTGGCAATCGAGAAGGAATAATCCCTTACCCGCCGAGAGAGAGAGAGAGAGAGAGAGATAGAGGGAGAGAGAGAGAGAATATCATAAATGATTATAAAGAAGACCCTCTTTCTCTTCACTTCATCATCACCCCATATAATCTCCCGAACACACCAGAGCAACGAGAGCATCATCAGTCATCACTCTCTCTCTTTCTCTCTCTCTGTGATCGCCAGCAATGGGACTCTGCTTCTCCAGATCCCAGGACATCCCCATCTCTTCTTCTTCCTCGGAGTCTTTCCCTCATCACCCCTCGAAACAGTCCGAAAAATCCCATCCACCGCCACAACCGCAGCCAAGGCCACTCTGGCAACCGGCGGGACCACCGCCTTCACGTTCACTCACCAAGCAGCCCCAGCCGTCCTCCCAGATCGGCCGCATCCTCGGCAAGCCCTACGCGGACGTAAAGGCCCTGTATAACCTGGACCGCGAACTCGGCCGTGGCCAGTTCGGGGTTACCTACCTCTGCACGGAGCGTTCGACCGGCATCCAGTACGCGTGCAAGTCCATCTCGCAGCACAAGCTGATAACCGACAAGGACATCGGGGACGTCCGGCGAGAGATCCTGATACTGGAGCACCTGTCCGGGCAGCCCAACATCGTGGAGTTCAAGGGCGCGTACGAGGACCCGGAGTACCTCCATCTGGTCATGGAGCTTTGCTCTGGCGGCGAGCTCTTCGACCGGATCATCGCCAAGGGGTCGTACTCGGAACAGGAGGCGGCGAAGATCGGGCGGCAGGTAGTGAACGTGGTGCACGTGTGCCACTTCATGGGGGTGATGCACCGCGACCTCAAGCCCGAGAACTTCCTGTTCGCCAACAAGAGCGAAGACGCCCCTCTCAAGATCACCGGCTTTGGCCTCTCCGTCTTCATCGAACGAGGTTGGTTGGTTCAGTTGTTTTGCTACATGTTGCTTGGATTAGGATTTTCCTTGTTTAGCTAGAAACGCGATCCCAGCCATCAGTCCATTCGCACCAGCCACGTCTGGAGGCTAGTTACTCAACCCACTGTAAACTTTCTTCGTCGTAATTTAGAAAAAAAAAAAAAGAAAAAAAGAAAAGAAATTAGGCCAGCACAAGGAAGGCATAACTAATAACTATCTTGCTCTTTCCATCATCTTGTTGGCTACAAAAGTATAAGAACAGACGCCATGAAAGTCCTTGCTGTCCTTGATGCTTAGCTTGCCGTTATGTTTATGGTGGGGGTGAGATTAGATTGGCGTCCAAGTTTGCATCTCGTCGACGTTGGAGTCATGTGTTTGACACTTTCTCCCCTTTCTTGTTCGTAATCCAGCACGGGATTTTCGGGCGATGCTTGTCTTGCTCTTTGTTCCCCACACGCTTTAATCTTTTGTCTTCTTCAAGCCTCCAATCTCCTCGAGTCTTTCCCGGAATCCTTTTGGGTTGTAAAAGGCAAATGATGTCGAGGAGAGGTAGAATGACTGCATTCTTGCCTTTTGGGCATCTGGGGGTTTCGTTTTCTTCACGGGGTCCTGTCTGCGAATTAGAATTTGCAGAAAAGGAGGATGACGAGGGAATCCGTGTACGGATTGCGAAATTGGAAGCTGATGATGCCTTGGATATGGAGTTTTTTCTTCATTTTTTCCTGGGGAGTGATGGTGATATTTCGGGTCGGGTCAACGGGCGGGTCCAGGATGAGAGGGACAGGTCAACGGGGGGTCAGCCGTTGTTAATAATTGAATCAATAAAAGTTAGGAGAAAGAGAGGCAGACCCCATGAAAAATTTCTTGATTAGGAGAGCCCACTAGGTGGATCTACGATGATTCAAGTGGAACTCGCATGATCCAAAGATCGAAAGTGGACCCCATTCATTTGAGTGCGCGTAAAGCTTGCTCTATGACCCCATACCCTGGTCCCGGATGTTCAGTAAGTGTGCAGACAGGAGAACAGGCTCCGGGGGGATCATTACAAGGTTGGTGTTGGAGGGTACCGTGATTATTCACGGTTTACGATTGGGTAATCGATCAGGGACAGAACTGAGAATTTTGTGGGAATTTTGTCGAACCCGACCTAACCCATCGGTTAGGTTCCAGATCTGTTTCGAAAGAACACAAGTTCTGTTCTCCGTTTATGAAACTTGGAACTGGTTTAAACTGGTCGGCTAACTAATTGGACGTCGGAACCAGCAGAGAAATCGGTCCACTAGGAACTGCAATTAGATTTTTGTTGTTTGGTTTTAACAAGCATTTAAGGGCGCTATTTCATGAAATCCTTTTCTTTCATTATATATAGATGTGAAAAATCACGTGAATGAAATTTTATATTCGATGTAATCTTACATGTTAGATTGTAATCTTTTTTTTTGGATAAAAAAAAACTCCCGTTGCTTCCTAAGTTCATGAGTTCTGCAGCATAATCCTTTCTGCCTCCCTGTTTTTTACTGGGATAGAGTTGCTTCTCACTCTTCGTTCTCTCTCTGAAACGCTCTAATGCTAATGACGTGCTTTACAAACAAGTTTAATGGAATTTTACTTGTGTCCATTTCTCTCTGTAGATTAATTTGTGTAGGAAATTGTCTATTTTCAATGAGTAACTTCTATATTTGTTAAATTTATGTACATTTTATACCATAAAGTCTGCTTCTGTTTCTGTCTTATCGTACGATTTGTTGCCTGGAATTGTGGAATCGGCGAAGTTCTGTGTTCTAGGAAGTTTTCAAAAAGTTACCGTGCGAGTTTTAGGTTCTACAAAGATTTGCAGCATGTCCATCACGTGGTGATGCTTAAGTAACTACATCAGTCCATCTCATAGGTTTTGTACCACCATGAGTGGCATCTGCACATTCTAAAATCATGTCTGCATTGGGGAAGAGGAAGGAGTTTCGCGGCGTAATGTTGCTCTTATTCTAGTACAACCTTCAAAGGACTAGCCGCTTGGTGTTTGACTCGCTTATTTTCCTTGTGAATTGATCTTCTAGCGATGTAATTAGTAAATCATAATGAGTGATTTGAGCCATCATTGGCAGGGAAGGTGTATAGGGACATTGTGGGAAGTGCGTACATTGTTGCACCGGAGGTGTTGAATCGAAATTACGGGAAGGAAATCGATGTCTGGAGCGCAGGCGTCGTCTTATACATCCTCCTTTCTGGTTCACCTCCCTTCTGGGCAGGTAAGCCTTTGCTTGTACGACAGTTGTTCACTATTAACTATCTTGTCAGGTGTTTTCCGGATTCAATTGCACTTTTCCACATCCTTGTAAAACATTTTTGAGAAAACAGGCGTTGTTTGTTCCGTTGGCATCAATCCAAATTTCACGATTATCAGCTCTTGATGGACTAGTATCTCCTGATTTTACTGTGAATCTGTAACATTTTTCTCCCTCACAGAGAACGAGAAGGACATATTTGGAGCAATATTGGCAGGCGACCTAGATCTACAAAACCATCCTTGGCCATCCATTTCCTCTTCAGCAAAGGATCTCATCAAAAAAATGTTGAGGAGGGATCCTAAGAAAAGGATCACCGCCACGGATGCCCTCGGTAAGTGCTCCCTTTTCTAGTGAAATTCTGTGGTTTCATATCAAAATCAAACAATTCCTAGGGAGTTCATGAAATGACTTTCTTTGATTAAGTCAGTCCACATTTGTGCATTAACAGGATAACGAATTAGATCATAATCTAATTGGCAAATCTGAACCAAACCTGAAAATCATTAAAAGAACACTGACATATTGTTTGCATACAATGTATGGACAGAACATCCTTGGCTCCGGGAAAATGGAGTGGCATCTGATAAACCTATTGACAATGCTGTCTTGCGGAGGATGAACCAATTTAGAGCGTCGAACAAGCTGAAGAAACTTGCTCAGGAGGTACTGTTTTTCTACTAGTCTACGGATACTTTCCTCGCATAATTGGACATCAGGTTCCAGAAATAGATTAGACAGTCTAGCTTTGAACACTTCCGGAACAATCATCATCTCGGTTTTACTTTGATTTCATAGCTCTCATCAGTAGTCTCTATTTTATGCTTTTGGCGACAAAGGATGATATTCTATGTTCTTGAGGTGCAGTGGAAGAGCTGCTTCAAAGTTTCACTTTCCTTACTGAAATTGTTATTGAGTGAAGGTAATTGCGCGAAACCTCACGGAAGAAGAAATCAAGGGCTTGAGACAAATGTTCAGCAACATGGACACCAACGAAAGTGGTACGATCACATTTGAAGAATTTAAATCGGGATTGTCTAGGTTGGGATCAAAGCTCTCTGAACCAGACATAAGGCAGCTAATGGATTCTGTTAGCACAATCAATCATTTGAACTCTCTTTCACTTCTTCTCTGTGGAACAACCAGGTACAGTTGAGGAGTTTTTCTCTTTGGGAAGTCACTCCGAAAATGCATTTATTTTAACAGGTCGATGTCGATAAGAGTGGGGCCATCGATTACACCGAATTCATCACTGCCACGATTAACCGCCACAGGCTTGAGAAGGAAGATGATCTGTTCAAGGCTTTCCAATACTTCGATAAAGACAACAATGGGTCAGTGTCGCTTTCACCCTGTTTCTGCTAGGTTCTAATCTGTTATGCCTCAAGAATAATGTGAGTTACTTATTTAGAGGACATTTCACGACTACTGTCCGGAGAGAGATTAAGGTCTACAAACACAATTGAGGGACCGAATGTATCTCAGAACTCTAAAACCTGTGAAATCAAGAACATATCATGCTCGGTGTTGTTAGTGTTCAAAGCTTTTGTATTTACTTGTTTTCTTAACCTACATTTCTGCTTGCTTAATCTTCTGTAGGTTTATCTCAAGAGACGAGCTGGGACACGCTACGGCACAATACGGAATGGGGGACGAAGCCACCATCGACGAGATCATCGAGGATGTCGACACAGACAAAGTATTGAATCTTTCCTCGAGCCTTAACTCTGATTTCTCGATCCCTATATGCTCAAACTGACTCAGGTTCATTATGATCCCACCTATGGGATGCAGGATGGGATAATCAATTACAAGGAGTTTATGGCCATGATGAGAAAAGGAACATAAGATCATAATGGAAACGAGAGATAGGAGGAAAGGTAGATGAATGATTATTTGTTCTCCTTTTGTACATTCATCTCTAAAATGCATATCATGTTAGAATAGTTCACATTAACTCTACTTGTCATTAGAATGATGTTATATAGATTGCATGTTGCATGTCCTGTCAAATTAGGTCATACAGTCATATTTAAAGATTAGAATCGCATCCCATGCACTACATTAGTCTTCATAAACAAAAAATAAAAAATAAAATAAACCCAAAAAGAATATGTTAGAATTGTGTATTATTTAGAATTCGTGATTAGGCCATGCATGCATTTTTTAATAACACTTTGCATATATTTGGAGATTAATTAGTGAGGGTATGCTTTGCTTGATATTGAGGCTAGCCTTATTTCTAACAATTTATTTATTTATTTATTTATTACCTTGATTATTGTTTGTCAAATTGTTGTTTGTGCATCCCCGTGATCACATTTCACATGTTAGTGGATTAAATTAAAATTAACTAAGATTGCCTACAAGATATTTTTCAAATAAAGGGAAATGGTGCCAAAAGGGCATTGAATTAATTAGACATAGTCTAGTCCCCGTATCCATGAATCTCTTGCTCATAGAACTAAAGTGTTTTCACACACTGTACTTAGGTGTCTAATTGACCTACCAATAACTGATTAGTGGTGATTCCTAAATAAACTAATTTGCATGTAAAGCTATTAAATTAACAATCTCGAAGTTGCAATTAGTATAAGCTTGGGAGAGTCCACATAAGTTTTTGGACTTAGTAATCTATTAGCTTTCTTTTCGGCGATTCACCTCTGGGAAGGTCGCGACTCTTACGTGACGGTCCAGTTATCGCTGGTCGTCCTACATAGCATACCACCATATTAGCAATTTCCAGCAAAAATTGGCAAAAGGACTACATTGGTATTTTGTGCAAAGATTTAAGATTAAATTGGTAAAATTGAAAAAGTATAGGATTAAATTCGCATCTATACAATAGGTTAATGATTGATCGAACAATTTCTCCGAAGAACATTCTTACAATCACAAGCCAAGGTAGGGGAAAAACAAAAAGCTTCGGGTGGGAGGGGTTTAGTCTAGTATGGTTCCAAGCGCGCTCCAATAGAATTAAGATGTGATCCTACCTTTCCAAAGAAGCCAACAATCCTGCCACCACCTAATGCCGATGGGATACGGAAATCACCTTCATCCTTTTTTTTTTTTTTTTTTTTTTTTGATCAGCAAACATCATCACTTGATTTACTATTTCATATGAGAGAATATAACACCCAGAGCATCAGTACATAAAAGATCAAATAAAGCAGGGGGGTTGGATATCCAGTTCGGGGGTAAGGAGTTGTTTCGACACGCCTTAGCTATCCAGTCCGCGGGGCAATTTAAGCTTCGGTTGCAGTGGGCTAGGGAGAGGCCCGGAAGATGGGCGAGTTTAGCTTGGGCCCGGCTCACAATCGGTTGCAGTTCCCAACTCAGTTCAGTCGAAGACTTTAACGCGTGCACCAGAGATAAACAGTCAGAGTGTACTTGTGGAGAGAGAAAGCTTCGGCTCTCGATGAAATTTAGGGTTTCGTCCATTGCGATCACTTCCGCCTGAGAAGCCGAAGCAGCGTTGACAGGCTTTGCAAAACCGTCCACCAAGAAGCCTCGGTGATCTCGACAGACACAAGCGATGGCAGCTCTGTGTCAAGGAGGATCTCTCACGTCGGTGGGTGCTGCGTCATTAGCCAGATCGGGATCAAAAGATGCATCTATATTGATTCGAAGCGTACCTAGAGGAGGTGGAAGCCAGGTTTCAGATAAGTGTTCGGATTCCTTCTTGCTGTTCGATTTGCCGATTATAGCTCTGTAACTTTCTGTGAACGCCTCTGCTCTAGCAATTGTTGATTGCAGCCTTGGGTTTTGATGACTAAAAATAAAATGATTTCGCTCCTTCCAAATGCTCCATAACACCACCGCTATGTGATTAAATTTGCCCGAGATAACTGGATTCTGTTGTATGCTGCAAATCCAGTCTTCGAACCGGGTAAGGCCGAATCTGGAGATCTGTAGATGCAGGGGAGCTAAGTTCCAGACCTTGGCAGTCCATGGGCAGAGAAGAAGTGTGTGCTCGAGCATTTCTGCTTCCTGCTTGCAGAGGGGGCATAGAGGAGAAGGTACGATCTTTCGGTGGTGCAAATTCTCCATTGTAGCTAGGGCATTATTGCATGCGTTCCAGAGGAAAATTTTAATTCTGGGTGGGGTTGTGGACTGCCAAATGTATTTCCAGAGGTTGGGGTTGGCTTGATAAGACGAGGTCGCTTGTATACCCTGTGATATAACTGAGACGTCCCTGAATATAAAATAGCCGCTCTTTACTGAATAATCTCCTGATTTTGTGTGCATCCATACCAGTTTATCTTCTTCATCAGGTAAGCCAATGGGTGTGGCTAAAATTTCCTGAACCTTTCTTTCATCAAATATAGAATGTAGTAGAATTTCATTCCACGTGCCTGTATCTGGATTTATGAGATCTGAAACTTTTGCTGGCTCTTGGTTTGTTGCTGGGCCTCCTATGGGGCCACTTTTTAGCCATCTATATGTTCTAATTAATGTGTTCTTTCCATTGCCAATCCTGTGCATGACCTGAGGAGCAACCGAATCCCTGGCCTTGATGATACTCTGCCAACCCCACGAGGGACGTGAGCCTCTGCCAGCATTCCAAATGTCACCATGTGAGTAATACAGCCCTTTCAGTAATTTGGTTAACAGAGAGTCTGGATTTTTAATTATACGCCACATCTGCTTAGCTAGCATTGCTGTGTTGAATGTTTGTAAATCTTTGAAACCCAAACCCCCTTCACTCTTCCTGGTTTTCAACAAGTCCCACTTCTTCCAATGAATTCCAGCCTTTTTCTCATTGCTTTTCCACCAAAAAGATGCAACCTTTCTCTCAATTGCTTTGCATATCGATATAGGTATTTTGAATATTGACATAGCATATTGAGGGATAGCTTGTATTTTGCTTTCGGGAGTATTTCCTTTCCGCTTTTGATAACAATTTTTCCTTCCAGCTGTCCAGTTTGGAGTTGACCCGAGCTAAGATCCATGCGAACATGTCTTTCTTGGATTGCCCCCAGTCTGAAGGTATGCCTAAATATTTCCCTGTCTGTGATTTCTGGAACTCTAAGAGTTGATGCCATGTTTCTCTTTAGAGCCGTAGGACATCCTTTTGAAGTAGATGCGATTTGTTGAGATTGATTGCCCGACTGAAGCAAAGCAGTATTGATTTAAGATATCAGCCAAGTTTTGACATTCTACAATTGTGCCATGCAGGAAGAAGATCGAATCATTAGCAAAGAGTAGATGGGACAGAGTAGGGCAGTGGTTATTCAATTTGATTCCTGTAAGCGAACCCTCTTGAACAGCTTTCTTCATCAGGATAGACAGCACATTGGCCACAATGATAAAGAGATAAGGTGAGAGTGGGTCTCCTTGGCGTAAGCCACGGGTGGGTTTAAAGAAAGGTAAGGGCTCCCCATTGAAGTTTATGCTGAAAGTTATTGTGGTCACACATTGCATGATCCACTGTACCCATAGGTCACAGAAGCCTAATTTTGTTAGACAGGCCTTAAGGAAGTCCCACTCAATGCGATCGTACGCCTTTTGCATGTCCAGTTTTAAAACTGCTCGGAACTTCTTTTTCCTATTGCTGGTTCTTAGTCTATGTAGCACCTCCTGAACTATCAATATATTATCCTGAATCTGCCTGCCTCCCACAAAAGCACTCTGTTCCTCTGCAATGATGTGTGGTAGAATAGGTTTGAGTCTGTTTGTTAGTACTTTGGAGATTATTTTATATAGAAAATTGCAGAGACTGATAGGGCGATATTGCTCCAGTTTTTCAGGCTGTGGGATTTTGGGTATTAGTGTGATGAGTGTTCTGTTAAGTGCAGGATCTAGATGACCAGAGGTGAAAAAGAGCTGCATCGCTTGATAGATATCCTTGGAGATTGCTGACCAGTGCTCCTTATAGAAGATGCCATGAAACCCATCAGGACCAGGTGCCTTGAAGGCTCCTAGCTGCTGCATAGCTCTAGTGATTTCCTCCTCTGTGACTGGAGCCATCAAGGTATGATTCATCTGGTCATCCACTAAGGTAGGGATGAGTTGTAAGATGGGTTGCCAGTTGCAGAAGCCCACTGATGTGTATAAACTTTTGTAATATTGTTCTGTCATCTCCTGTAGCTGTTGTTCCCCTCGAACCCATGCTCCACTCTCATTTTTCAGCATTGTTATCTGGTTTCGACATCTCCTCTGAATTGTCGTCGCATGAAAAAATCGAGTGTTTTTATCACCCCACTTTATCCAACTTATCCTCGATCGCATACCCCAATACATCTCCTCTTGTCGCCATAGTTGGTCAATTTCTTTAGTTATCTCTTTCACTTGAGCTGATTCTCCATTAATTTGCGTGCTGTTCGTCAGGTTCTGGAGTTCACCTTTCAGCCAGTTGATCCTTTTCTTTGCATGGCCGAATTTGCTTTTACTCCACTGTATCAACTTCTGCTGTACTTGTTGCAATTTCTTCACCAGGTTGAGATCATGTGCAGCAGGGTCATTCCAGGTATCTGTGACTATGGTTTTGCTTTCTGCATCGTCAGTCCAGTATGCTTCATACTTAAACTGCTTTCGTTTTCTATTATTTGGTTGAGCCAGGGATATCAGGAGAGGAGTATGATCCGAGCCTATCGCCGGGAGTGCAATACATTCAGCCTCTAGGTAAGTAATTCTCCACTGAAGCGAGCAAAAGCTCTGTCAAGTCTCTTTTTCACCAGATTCTCTCCCTCACGTTTATTTGACCAGGTGAAGGAGCACCCCTTACATTCTAGGTCCATCAAGGAACACTGATTGACAAAGTCTCTGAAAGCTGTTAACCTGTAAGTTTCAGCTCTGTACTTACCCACTTTCTCCCAGTGATTTAGTATTTCGTTGAAGTCACCCAAGCAAAGCCATGGTAGTCGGTAATGCACACTAACTGAATAAATCTGCTCCCATAACTGTATTCTTTCTCTGAAAACATTTGGAGCATGGAGAAAAATAATATTCATTCTCTGATTACTGTCTTTCAGATGACACTAGGTAAAGATTGCTGTGGTTGAGGAGGAGTTGATGGATAAATGCAGTTGATCATCCCAGAATAAAGCTAAGCCCCCTGCTGTACCTTCTGGATTAACTATATAGCTGTTCTGAAACTTGAGTCTCCTTTTTATTCTCGAGCACTTTCTGTTCGGGGTTTTTGTTTCCATAATGAAAACAAGGTTGGGCCGTTCTTGAGTCACAAGTGACTTGCAAAAGCCTGGATTGTCGTGGGATTGCCCACCCCGACAATTCCAGCTTAAGAGTTTCATGGGTAATTTGGTGGCTTATTAGGGCTAGCCACCAGAGCCCATTGATCTGACTTTTCTGCCACCCTAATAGGTGTTTCCACTAGCTGATTACTGTCCTCTGAATGTTGAGATGATGTTTGTGCTCCATATGGACAGAATCTTTTTACTTTTTTTGAATTAATTGACTTCACACATTTCCCTTTCGACTTTGCAGGGGGGTCACCTCCAGCCCAACTTCAGCTTCCTTCATCTGTTTCTCGTGGAGTATCAATATTGATTCCTCATCAATGCAGCAGTTTCCCCTCTTCTGGGGGCTTTTCTCTTCAACCAGAATTAGTTCCCGAGATGAGGAAGGTGGGTAAGCTTCCTTTCCCCTTAGCTGAGTATTACAAACTTGTGTTTGCTGGGATAATGGTGAACTGTTCTGCTCTGTTGCAGGTGCAGGAGATAATGGGGTTTCAAGCACTACATCCACTTCTTCAGGAGGGAGCTCCTGCTTTCCATAAAATATTTTGCCATAGGGGCTGAGTTCCTTCACCTCAGCTCGCAACCAATCACCACATCTGGCTGGTAAGTTTTGTTCCAACCCTGATTCCTTGTAAGGTATTTCAGTACACTCCGTTGCATAATGGCCAATTCTGCCACAAGAATAATAGTAGTATGGCAGTCGTTCGTATTTAAATTCAACCCAAAGCTTTTTGTTATCTAGATTCACAATCACACCAGTCTTCAGAGGGTTTGCTAATGGCAGTGTCACTCTGGCTTTACCCACTTTATAGGTGCTATTTCCCTTTTCCTCCAATTTCACTTCGACAACTACTCCAAGTTTGGAGGCAATTTCCTCGATTACATCATAGGTAACTCTCCCATAGGGTAAGCCAATAAACTTTACCAAGAAATCACAGTGATTGAAATCATAACAGAACTCAGGTGTGTCAGGTTCGCACTGCCTAAGAATGAGAAGATGGCTGGAGAAGGACCAAGGCCCAGATTGGAGTACTCTCTGTGTCTCAGCTTCCGATTGGAAGGAGAAGGAGAAAAAACCAGGTTCTAGCGTCGCACAGGTAAAGTTCTCCGTCTTCCAAGCTTTCCTCATAAGGTTTAGAAAAGCATTATAGTTCAAAGCTGGGTTTGTGTAGAAACGGCCAAATAGGGTTTTGCAACACTCAAGTAATTTTTCAGGAGAAATAGCACCTGGGATATCGACGACGTCGACTGCATTCTAGAGTTTGCCCATGCTTTTACAGAGAGCCGCAAGTCTCTTATCTTCGTTGTTCTGATCTGCCATGGTTTGTTTGTAGGGGAATGGGGATTTGGATGAATCGTGGATTTAAGGGTTGAAGGGAGCTTAGATGGGTGAAGATGGAGAGGTACCTTGATGTGGAGGAAAGGGGCAGAAATTAGGGTTTCCGAGCATTCAAATGGGGTTATTCAGGGTTAGACGTCTCGGCACAAGAAGAGCATCAAGGCAAAGAGACGAAGAATCGAAGCAAGCAGAGGCTCCAAGATCAGAGAAGAGAAATGCAACAGGAACTACCCAGCTGGTAGAGGGGGACTACACAAGCGGTAGAGGGGAACCTCCATGGTGGAGGAGTCGGGAGTTGCGATTATCACCTTCATCCTTTAACCATGATTTCCATGCAACGGCCCGTAAGTGGTCTTCGTCGTATGTATTTTCACGTCGCAGATGGTAGTATCAGGACTGTTTTCATTTCCTTTCCGGTAACCCAATATCGAAACTAGGCGCTCCTTGGGATAATCAAGCATGACCTGCAAAAAAAAAAAAAAAAAAAAAAAGCTAAGCCAAACACGTATTACTTGTGAAAATGTATGAAGGTTTGAAGCTTGAACTCTAGATGTAGGATGCGAGAAGAAGAGCCTCAGTTTCGATGAAATGAACCCGTGCTACATGAAGCTGAGGACATTATGAGAAGCAACGTCTACATGAATAACTTACAGACAGAAAAAAGACCGAAAAGCTAAGAGAGAGGGATTGAGATATGGACTAGCCTGGTGCCTTGAAGACTGGTGTTCTTCTCTGCCACGATGACAGCATATGACGAAGGAACCATTGTCATCGTACAGAATTCGGATGGAGTGAATTACCAAGTCGGCATTGATCTCAAACCCCCTCACATCATAATGCACTCCATCATCCCATGGAGTCTGTTGGGATATAATACGCGGAAACGATAGGATCTTGTAATTTACGTCAATGCAAAATCACCAGAAAAATAAATGAGAAAAATAAGGACACTAGAAATTTTCGTGGTTCGGTTTGAATATCGGTACCTACGTCCACGGGAGAGCCAGCAGCAAATAATCCACTAAAATCGGAAAATCAGAGTTTACAATCGCTCAATCGCTCAAGTGTTTCCCACAACTAGATTTAACCCCAAACCCAAAGTGTTTATAAAATAAACAACTCACTTGGAGATAAACTCATGACACAAAAATACCACGCGCTCAAGTCGCATGCCAAAAAAGAAATCTCCAGCTTCTCTTCGGCGGACGTGCGGCTTCTTACTGCTTCGCGCGGCTCCTGGATCCTCGCGACTACGTAGGTTTTCTTTCGGCAGGCAAACGCATGAAGAGAAGACCTTTCCCTTTTATACGTGCGGGTGTGCCCAAGGTCAAAGGTTTGACCTTGGGCCCCACCTTTCCCTTTTCGGTTTCACGCGCATATCTTCAGCTTCACGGCCAGATTTCCTTTTTCAAAGGAATTTGAAACTGCAGGGACTCCTTTTATTTTATTTTATTCTTTTGTCTTGCTTTGCACACGTCCGAAACAGAGAATCCAAGAACGAAATTGTTTCTTCCTTCTTCATCTGATTTATTTTTCCTCTTTTCTAGTGAAAAACTTGAGACATAATTTTAACAGAGTCTCACCAATACCTCCAAAGGTTCCAATAGTTTTGAAAGGATACAAGTGTGGTAGGGGCTCCGCATACACTCCTATCGAATTGAGAGCCTCGCCGCATCTTCCATAGAAGCCGATAATTTTGCTTCCGGTCAATGGATACCAAAAGTGCTTCCCCGTGTCCTTGCCAAATGGACCATGTCTTCCTCTATTACTGTGAAATGTAAGCGACTCGACAAACAATAGCATTATTGACGTCGTCGCCATCCTCTTGCTTATAACCAGAGATCGATATCAAGTACTCCCGTGGATAATCCAATTTAACCTATATAATCTCACAAGGAAATCCTAGTGGTATCAACAAGACTTATTTGCCAAGTCTAATTTACTAAATCATGTGATCCGACAAATATCAATATCATATCGACCAATAAGAAATGAGTCAATAAATAGTTTCAAATCGGACAGGGAAAAACAAACGCTAACCTTGGACTTGAATTATCCGGTGCGGCTACCGTGCATGACTCAGCAAACTTGTTAACCACTCTTGTCGTACGCAAACATAATGCCACGGATAACAAAGTCATACATTACCTCAATCTCCCTCACACCATTGAATGTCCCATCATCCCAAACACATCCACCTGATTGGGTAAAGACATGAGATTGGTTCAAAATACGCTCCCACCGTTTCAAGTTGTTCTCCATTCATCCCATAAAATCCAACGATTTTGCCACCCGTTGCAGGAGATGAGAAGTGTTTGCCCCATTCTTTACCAATAGGTCCGATCATTCTTTTGTTAGTTTGAAACGTGAGGGATCTAATGCCACCCAACCTGACCCCGAATACAGAAGTCAGATACTCATCTGGATCATGTATTTCAATCTGCATTAATAGACACAACCATCAAACTCACGATTTAAGTCTCAAAAGAGTCTCCCGCCATCGTAGGCTATGAGGGTTCTATAAGGATTTTACAGAATATTTGTATCTAAGGGAACATACCGTATGGATCTTGACGTTCCTTCCTATATTTAATGTGTTTCCATCAACTCCATCATATGCCTCTGATTGCCACAATTTTTTATTCTCCTCTTCGTACTAAAACCAAATTGATCGGATGTGTTGCAATAAAGCGAGCGATCGAACAATAATATAGACAGATGAAAAAAATAAATCGAACATCAGATTTACGTGGTTCAGTCGTAAAGACCTACATCCGCGGGGAGAGCAGCAACGAATTTCACTATAGATCAAGCGATACAAGGAGATTACACATTCGAGTCACTCACTCTCTGAGTGTTTTCCAAGCCCCAATTATACCTAATAACGCACGCGGTGTTTAGCCCCGAAATTCCTCTAAAATAATCTCTCAATCTCACGAAGGAATTACATGCAAATCTTACCTCAAGATTTAATCGGTTATAAACACTAATTCTTCTCAGATGTAATTGCACGAACGAAAAACAACAAGCCCACTTTCAAGCACTCGATTTGCTTGCATCAACAACGGTGGAACATCAAGCATTCACGCGGCGCTTCAAGATGTGGCTTCGCTGAAGAGAGTCCCACGAGCATATATATATATATAACCGCCAGAGAATTGCGTGCATGGAAGAAACCGAATAATCCAAGATTCGGTCAACATGAAAGAAATATTGGACTTTCCCTTTTTCGTCCAACTCAATCAAGGAACAGACTGCATCGGTCAACTACTTCCAAAGTTTGTTGACCAGCTTTATCTCTAATAATATGACGTCAACCAGACTAATTCGTGTACTCATCTCCCTTTATTTTAATTTAATTTATTTTCAAAATTCATCTTTTTACTTCGGGCTTAAACTCGAGACATATTTTAATAGGATAAATGGCCATTTACTTGTTTCAAATTCAACAATGATTTTCTTTACATTGGTATGCTCATTGCCATCATCCCAACAAGACACACTTGAACTCCAAAATAACTCCAAACGCTCAAAGGGATAGAGCTCCCAAAATGACCCACTTGAACTCTGAAATAACCCCACAGACTTGAAGGGGTAGAGCATGTTAGAGTATAGCTCGATTTGTGCTCCAATAGATACAAGAGAATCACCACTTCTCCCAAAGAAGCTGATAACTTTGCCAGCTTCCAATGGTAAGGAGAAGTACTGCCCGTCCTCTCTCCCAATCGGTTCCCATATTCTTTTATTAGTTCGAAATGTGAGCGAATTCATAATGGCGGTGAAGAAACCCGCAACTGACGTTATAAACTCATCTGGGTAATCCAATATAACCTGCAAATCGGAAGTAAATTGAAAAAAATCATATAGTGGTCCAATGGATGTAAATCATTGTATTTCACATATAATCAGCAGAACCGCTAGCTAGTATTCTTGGGAAATAAGGCAAATCAATAATATCAATTGGAAAGGTGATGCAAATCATCATCGACTTTTCTTTTCCTCGCCGGGACTTTAAATCCGCTCCTTCAAAAAGAAACAAAAAAATCAAAATCGAACTGATAAAAGTTTTTTTCTCAGGTGGCATTGCCTTTGAAAACCACAAGCAACCATCTTTTAATTGTTTTTATAAGGATCATTACAAATTCCGTGCCGGAAAAATCTGGCCAAGGAACGACTTAATTATAGAAGTCCTGGGAACTGATTCAATCAATTACAAAATAGAATTATTCACTTACCGCAAATTTTATTTGATCCTTACATTGAGAAGTGATAAAGAAAATGAGTTTACCAACCTCATAAATACGTCCCTGGAGTTTAGAACCATGCCTAGTGGATCGAATAGAACCATCCACGTTGATATAATCAAAATCAATGGAATTAATGGAGGACTCGTAGCGGACAAGAATCCTCTTTATATGAGCATATTGTCCATCATCCCAGGAATCTCCACCTGCACCTCCAAAAGGCCCAAAACCTTAACAGGATATGTATGAGGAATCGGCTCATAGAAAGCTCCAATGGACTCGAGACGAGGGCCGTCGCAACTCCCATGAAGCCCGACAATCTTGCCGCCGGTGTATGGAAATGAAAAGTACCTTCCTTCTGCTGTTCCAAATGGTCCATAACTCTTTACATTAGTATGGATTGTTAATGACTTAAGGATGACAACTCCAGAAGCTTTTTCTGTGTGGCCTGAGGCCGAAGTCAAATACTCATGTGGGTAGTCCAGTTTAATCTGGGAAAAAAAAATCAAAATTCGAAGAGGTGAGGAAAGCAAGACAATAGTTCAGGAAATGAGATCGAATATATGAACATAACATGTATCTAAGGACGACTATTATGCTCGCTTTTCTTGGATTTGTAATGTTTCATTTCTTCTGATTTTAATATTAACTCCTTTTGGGCCCATCTATTTCCCGATAGCTTAATCAAGCGCAACTTGGCCATACAATCCAAAAAAGGAAACAAGAATACTAATGACTTACCTCATATGTTTTGCCTCCTTCATTTGTGCCATGTGAGAGGGGACCAACCGGATGTCCATACTTGTCATATAAAGTAGAGATAGACTTGACTACTGAATCGAAGCCTACGACAATTTTCCTTACATCTGTGTATTTCCCATCATCCCAAATGTCCATACCATGACTACCCCCAAATGGTCCATCAACTTCAAAAGGATAAGCATGAGAAATTGGCCCAAAGTGTGCTCCAATTGAATCAAGATGCTTGCCACATTTTCCATGGAACCCAACAATTTTTGCCCCATCAACTTGTGGGATATGAAAAGATTCCCCTTGTTTAGAACCAAATGGTCCATATGTCATTCTGTTGGTATGGAATTTGAGAGATTGAATGACAATAGGAGTTTGGTCGTCTCTTATATGGCCCGAGATTGAAGTTAGGTATTCATTTGGATAATCTAGCTTGACCTGCAACAAGTACAAGAATTTTGGTAAGTCTCCCCATCCTCTTTTTTTTTTTTTTGGGATATGAACAATAGATATTCATTTCTGAACCGAATTTGACAAATTACGAAAGGCTTTAAGGTCCAAACATAAGATCAACTAAAGGGATTGAGGGAGATTTATAATCTAGTTTGTCAAGAGAGAGCCGGCACGATGAACCTTAGCAACCCAATCGGCCGCTTTATTGTATCGAAGACTGAGTAGTAATAGTTAAATCCATATGTGAAACGTAAATTCCACTCTTTTTTTTTTTTTTTTTTTTCGTACTTATCTATTTTACCATCTAGATGGACTTTTTTACAATAATAGTATGTAAGAGTTTAATATGATCGGTTATCACTCCTTGTCTCAAATGCTAATGAGTGATTTAAGCACATAATTACTTCTATTAATATCCTAATCATGATAATTAATAAGGGAAAAACTTATAACCCCGTGAAACTTTAAAGAATAACCGGATACCGACCGTATAAGTTTTGCCATCAAGATGTCCACCATGCTCTAAAGAACGCATCAAACACTCATCTTGATCATAATCAATGGTGATGGATTCAATAACCGACTTAACAAGGACACTAATTTGCCTTACACCAGTGTATGTTCCATCATCATAAGAAACGCCACCTTGACCTCCGTATGGCCTAACTGATTGCACTGGAGGAGAAAATGAACTATTATCTCCATCAATGCAATCAAGATGAGGGCTCCTCACCAACTTATTCAATATTTCATGCCAATGATCTTTTGACTTATTACTAAGATAGAAACCTAATCTTTTAACAGCCAGTGGATGACCTCCTGCATAATGAGTTAGATTTTTACACAACTCCTCATATCCTTTAGGTTCTTCTCTCTTGAAGGCATGGCGACAAAAGAGTTGAAGTGCTTCGTCTAGACTCAATCCTTTAACAATGTACTCATCATCTACCTTGAGAACTTTCAGCAAAGTTCGATCTCTTGTTGTGACCATGATTATACTCCCGGGGTGAAACGATTCTCTCTCTCCAGCTCCAAAATAGTCCATTTGTTCTTTCTTAGTAACATCATCAAGAACAAGAAATATCTTTTTACGATATATGATACTCTTTATCACATTGATGTTGGTGTGAATGTCGTCATACGTCTTCAGTCCTTTCACCTTCATGAGATTTTGAAGTAACTTTTTCTGCAAGCCAAGAAGATCAATCCGATTTGCTTCCCCAATTTTATCGAGAAAGACAAAACACTCGAATTTGCCAAGAATGTTATTACAAGTAACTTCGGCCACTGTTGTCTTACCTATACCTTCCGTACCACATATGCCGATCATGCGCACTTCCTCCTTTCGGCCAACCAAAAAACCTTTTCTTGTCCTTCTACTTAAGGGGCAAATTCTTAGCAAGGAAATCACATCTTTTGCCAAATGATCTGCTCCAATTGTGTCTTTCACAAAGTAGAGAGATCGTATTGGTCGAATCTTTTCGATAAGGCACTTGACTACTATTTCGGTGAGCTTCGATTCATTTCTGATGTTAAACGTGAGGGAAAACATATATGGGCACTATGTATGAGAAAATAAACATAGGCATACATTGGGGTCAATTGCACAAAAAATTATAAATATATTATAGGACTTTCAATTCAATTCTAAGCGCTTTCAATTATGCACATTTATTAATAAATCTTTTGATGATTTGCTAATTTAGTCCTTACGGCAATTTTGATTGAAATTGCTAACATAGATGACGGCCGTCTTACATGGCACTATTAAAGGACGGTCGACATTAACATGAACAATTTTTGTAATTTTTCTATTTTTTTGTTCTTTTATTTTCTTTCTTATTTTTATAACTCTAGGTCAACGAGGGCCACGGCACCCTCACCTATGGCCTGTGACCTCGCCAGCCTAGAGTTTGAAAAAATGATAAAGAAAAGAAAAGGAAAAGAAAAGAAAAATGAATAATTTAGAAAAAATTTAAAAAAATTAAAAATTTTGCAAAACTTATCTAGGTCAGCATTAGCCATGGCATATAAGATAATTAGCTTTGAGTATATCGTTATTTTAGTAATTTTCAGCCAAAATTAGCCATAATGATTAAATTAACAAATCGTCAAAATGTTTAAAAATAAATTAACTCATCGTCAAAAGTTTTAAAACTAAATTAACGCAATTGAAAAGTTCAAGAATAAATTGGCAAATTGTCAAAAGGTTTAGGATAAATTTGGCATAACTAAAAATTTAATAATTTAATTGGTCATCCTATGATAGATTTATGAATATTTGGACAATTTAGAGACAACCATGACAAACATTCCCCATCCACCCACCGCCGCCCACATCATTTTTTTTTTTTTTATATATAATTTTTGGAAAAAGGGAATCAAAATATTCGGGAAAGTCGAAAGAGACTTCTAATTGTTCCATTCCCTAAAGAAATAACATTAAAAAGAAAAAGAAAACTCACAGATCGAGATAATAAACTTCGACATGAAGTGAGAATCACAGGAACATACCCATTGACGTGGTGCTTCAAATCAAAACCCGAGAAATGCTTAGCCTCTGTTAGGGCATCCCTCCATATTCGTATCTGCGCATTGTCTCTCTTGTTCATACACAGCCTCTCGAAACCTCGTGCAAATTCGCTTCCGCTCGTCAAGTTCGAAACGTCAGCAGGTTTTACGCCGTGAAAGATGGGAACAACCATGTGGCCGTGGTTCTTGAGCTGCCTTCTGTGAAGAAACGAAGAACAAAAAATACAAGATGTAGAAGAAAGATTTCTGTATTTCTTGAATCAAAGAGCAAAGCATACATTCAACTGAGAGCTTTTACTTCTGCTCTACAATTACCCTCTTCGTCTCTCTCTTTCTAAGCTATACTCTGTATTCGATCTGCACACTCTGAAAAAACAGAGTACCTTACAAGAGACCTGAGGAAGAAGACGATTAAAGAATGAACAGACTCGACACCGGCTTAACAACTTTGGTTTTATATCTAACAAAATAACTGCCCTAATGTATCAGAACACGTGTGTTTACTTTTGAAGTCTTCAAGCTCTACAAACACGTGTGATGAAAAAGAAACAGACTCTCTCTTCATGTCGGTCTTGGATTCACTATCTTCAATGCTTCTCACTATAGCCATGAGTATAGCATCAGTCATCACAAGCAAAGCATCAGCAGTCACGAACTTCTTTTTCAGCTTCTTTTTCCTTATGCATTGCCACAGATGCTGTCTTCAATTCACTGTCTTTAACATCCCCCCGCAAATTGGGAGGGGGTAAACACCCCAAGCCCAATTTGGTGCGAAGAGTAAAATGTAGGAAGCGAGGTAAAGATTTTGTAAAGATGTCTGCAATTTGGCGAGTATTGGGAGTATAAGAGACAATTAAGGATCCGGAAGCACCTTTTCATGAACAAAATGAAAGTCTACTTCAATATGCTTTGTGTGAGCATGTAAAACAGGGTTAAGTGAGAGAGCAATAGCTGACTTGTTGTCACAAAAGAGAGATGTTGGAGCAGATAAACCGATGCCAATGTCTCGAAGTACAAAAGTGACCCATGTAAGATCAGCTATATCTGAGGCTAAAGCTCAATATTCAGCCTCTATTGAGGAACGAGAGACTGTAGATTGTCGTTTTGCTGACCAAGAAATGAGGTTGGAGCCAAGGTATGTACAAAAACCAGTGGTAGATCGCCTAGTAGTACTACACCCTGCCCAATCAGCATCAGCAAAACCATACAAATGCATGAAGTTGTTGGAATGAATGGTTAGTCCAAGAGCAACAGTGCCTTTCACATATCGAAGAACCCTTTTGAGCTTGTGAAAATCACCTAATGTGGGCTACTGCATCTTTTGACAGAGAAGATTAGTGGCATAAGCAATATTTGGACCAGTTATAGTGAGATACTGAAGTCCACCCACAAGACTTCGATACTCAAGAGGATGCTGTAATAATGTGTCATCAGTTGTCATGGCTGCAGATCGTAATGAGGGAGGAGTAGAAATAGGTTTGCAATCTTTCATATTAGCTCAAGTAAGTAGATCAAGAGCATATTTGGTCTGAGAAAGAAATAAGTCTTGTGAAGTTTGTTTAGCCTCAATTCCCATAAAGTAATGCAGAAGACCAAGATCCTTCATATGAAATTGAAGGCTCAGTAGATGAATCAAGTGGGAAAGTAAGTGAGCTAAGCTACTAGTGAGCACAATATCATCTACATAGAGCAATAACAGTATGGTGTCTGAGCCATGATGAAACACAAATAATGAGGGATCAGTGGTGCTGCAAGTGTGACGGCCCTATCCTCAGGCACGCGCACATCCCTTACTTTTGGTCGATTTTAAAATGTGATATCCCATGACTATGTATCGCTGACCCTTTCATTTATATATGCACATGCGGAAGCAATTATAAATCCCCAAACAATAAAACAATGGTATAGAAAAGTAAGCCATAATTTTCATACTAAAAATTCACAACCATACATTTTTACACGCATCTCATAGTACTCTACAATACTATATAGACGTAAGTCTGATCTAACATCTATTCACATGCAGACAAGGTCTGACAAGACAGAACGGGATCTCAGTTCTCATTCGGGTCGTACTCGGGGTTATCCTCGGGGTTCTCCTCCACGTACTCCTCTTTGGGTTCCTCATCAGGGATCTCCTCGTCAGATTCCTCCTCCTTAGGCTCTTCATCTGGTTTCTGAAATGGTTATTCAATAACCACTGAGACAACGTCTCAGCAAGTTCTACCCCCTAAGACCCGATTAGTAAACTAATACACCCTAGGACTGCCTATGCACAACATGAGTTAGAGGACTTACCTTGGCTTCAGATTCTATATTAACACAGATCAAATAGGCACCCAAGCAATCAATCACAAATTGAAGCATCGATCTAATCGACTTAGTCGATTACACGCCAACAAGACCACTCACGGTTATTTCTATTCAATCAATGAATCCACAACATCAAATCAAGATAATGATCAATCGACTTAGTCGATTACATACCAACAAGACCACTCACGGTCATTTCAATTATTCCAACTCAATTCCCAATTATAAATCACAGTCCTTAGGACACGACTTATCTATAGATGGTAATTACGGCCCCACCAAGCAATTTTCTTAGATTTAGTGGCTTTACGGTTCCACCCAACCTTTTCCAAGATTCAGTGGCTTTGTGGTCCCACCCGACCTTTTCAATATTTAGTGGCTTTATGGTCCCACCCGACCCCTTTCTACGATGCCATACTCTGTCACCGAGCCACGTGCATTCTCTAGGAAGACATACCGAGTTTTCGAGCCACGTGCATTCTCTAAGGCTACCTTTTCGCCAAGATGACATCTAATCACCGAGCCATGTGTTTTTCCCAGGTGACATTCCAATTCACCGGGCCACATGCATTCTCCAGGTGATTTACCAACTCACTTTCGATATCGACAACCGATACCCGACCAATTCTCAATCACATAGCCAAAATTTCCTTATTTAAGAATATAACTTAAAAATGCATCATTAAATCAATTCGACACGAATTAAAGCTCAAATAAATAAACGGACTGCTCCACGAAAATCAGCACGAAATTCCAGTCACCGGCCATAGGTTGAATTTCCGGAAAATAAATAATTAAATAATTAATTTCGAAAATTAAATAAATAAACACAATAATTCCAATTTAGCACAATATGAAGTTCAATTAAATAAACAGACTACGCCACGATCATCAGCATAAAATCTCGGTCGCTGGCCATCCTAGTTGAATTTCCGGAAAATAAATAATTAAATAATTAATTTCGAAAATTAATATTTAATTCCTAAAAATTCCATTTATGCCTGAATTGCCTAATTAACACCTGATAAGGGTCGGGAAAAATCCCACGAAGCATCCAATAAATACTATAGGCAATTCTCTATCTAAGTACACTAACCAAACAACTAATATGCAATGCAATTAACTAATAATCGCTAATCAATTCTAATATAACCACCTAATTACACTTAATTAACACTAATCAATATTTAAGTATAATTAGCAAAATAAGAAGGCATTAGTGAGTAAAACTCACTCAAAACGACGGCATGGACGCAAAGATCGACTTTCCTCAAAGCGGGCCGAGCATCCGGGCTCGGGAAGACGGCCAAAACGGGCCAAACAGTTGCCATACCCATTTCTGTACTCTCTGTGCACTGCTGGTTGGGGGCGAAGGAGGGCGGATCCGGAGCCAGGTTGGGTCAGAAATGGATGGAGGGGCTGAATCGAACCTAGGCGGGGCTTCGCGGTGGCCGGAGGTGGACTGAACGGCTTTGGCGGAGCTCCACCAGATCTGAACTAGTCGCTAGAACAGAGGGCCGGCGAGGTGGAGATGGGGCGGGTTGAAGCTGCTGCAGACTTCGCTGGGCCAAGCTTCGCTGAAGACGTGGACTGAACACGAGACCAAGAGAAGAAGCTGGCTTGGACGCGTGGAGCGGTCAACGTTTGGGGATGCTTCAGTGGGTTCTTGACCCACGAGTGAGATAAGCTGCAACAAACGGTGGAGACGCGAGCTAGCGGAGAGAAGACGCGTGAAGATCGGTGGTGGAGCAGACGCATGAAGTCTTCGAAGGAACTTTGGGTTGACTTGCGTGGGAAAAAGAAGAACAATTGATGGTGGAGAGGCAGAGGGACGTGGAGTAGATGGGTTGCTTTTGGTGAATGGAGAGAGTGAGATTGAGGGGATGAAGCTGCGGGAAAAGAAATGAAAATGGGAGCAGCTGGTGAGCTCGACGAAGAGAAAAAAGAGAGGGGCAGCCACCGTGCAAGGAAAGTTTAGAGAAAGAGAGAGAGTCCAAAAGTCAAACACTTATCCAAATCATTAATGTTTGGTCCCCCTTTAGTCTTCATAAAAATCCTAATGTTCCCCAATTAATTCTTGAATAGAATTTCCCAAATAATCAAATTTCAAAACCAATTTTGCTGTCCCAAGAACCAATTCCGAATTTCACCGATTAAACTTCAATTTCTTCACTCAATTTCCCAAATTGAGATCTAATTCCGATGAAGATAAATCCCATAGAATTTTCTATAAATACCCAACACCCAAAAGCTTGGCTTGAAAGTTCAAACTCGCTTAAATTCGGTCCATACGAATTTCTATTAATTTTCCGCAACGTCCGAATTGATTTTCCGTAAAAATCTCGGAATCTCCAAAAATTCTTCTGAGACCGAGTCGACTTTCCTAAAATTTATTGTGACATGACAGACTCTTCAATTTCTGAAATCGGACTTAGATTGGTGGTTAATTTCACTCGGACACGTTTTGAGCATGACCTAAGCTACTAGGTAGTTTTTAGAACTTTTTAGGACAAATGACCCGTGGCCAATTTTCTTCGAGCCACGATGAACCCACTCGACCCCGTTGGTGACTCTCGATTGTCATGAAAATCTCAAGAATTCAAATACGGACACAAGGTGTACCAAAACGATAGTAAAATCAAATTAGTGCCGGTCGATGAGAATTTTCCAATTTAGTGGAGTCACCCATGATCGGTCATTCATCTCAGTCAAACCGACCTATCTCTGATTTCAAATCGATTTTATATCTTTGTCCAGAATGATCTCTAAAGATGAGCACGGTCGGAAGTCGATCCCTAGTCGAATTCTCAAGTTTATTTGCCTTAAAGTCCTTAATAGCCTCGGCTAGTCTAGTTATTTCGTGAGTGGCCAACTCAGAGAAAAACACTGTAGTCGTGTCGATGAAATGCCCAATTTAACCAATCGAAATCAGAGTCTGAAAATCAGGATGTCACAGCAAGAGAACCCATTCTCAAGAAGGAAGTTACTGAATTTATCAAACTAGGCTTGTGGTGCTTGACAAAGACCATACAAGGATTTCTTAAGCAGACATACATGATGAGGCTTCTGAGGATGTATAAAACCTAGTGGCTGTTGCATATACACTATTTCATTCAAAGTGCCATGTAGGAAGGCATTCTTAACATCAAGCTGATGGATTAGCCAATGCTTTGTCATTGCAACAGAAAGAACAATTCAAATAGTAGCATGTTTAATGACAGGACTAAAGGTCTCCGTGAAATCAATACCTTCTTCTTGATGAAACCCCTTAGCTACTAGTCTTGCTTTAAGTCTGTCAAGCTGACCATCTGCAGTAAGTTTAGTTTTAAACACCCACTTGAACCCTATGACATTCATGTGATCAGTTCGAGGCACTAATTCCCATGTCTGGTTTGTGTATAAGGCATCCATTTCATCTTGCATTGCTTGATACCATCATCTGTCTGCCAGTGCAAATTTGACTGTTTTTGGTTCGAGAGGAACTTTATATTCAGCCAAGCATGCATATTTAGGATTAGGTTTGACTATTTCAGATATTAATCTGGTTTGCATAGGATGAACATACAATATACCTTGTGTGTTGTCTAGAGAACTGCTTTGTGCTTGATGAGTATTGATCTCTGGCAGTGCTGGCATAGAACATACTAGTTCCTCAGTATGCATTTGTGGTAATTCAGCAGAATCTGATGCATGAGTGTGGATATTCTATATCAATCCAGTATCTTGTAGATGTCCCATATGTTCATTGGACCTAGGTTGAACTTGTTATGTAGTTATAGAGTCTAGAAAGGTTACTCTATTTATCCACTGTTTGTACAAGTCTGTACCTTGATGATACTTAGTTGGTAGTCGATTGGTGAAAGGAAAAACTGATTAATCAAATACCACATGATGACTTACATAGACATGTCCATTAGTGGGTAGAAGACATCGATATCCTTTATGTCTTTCACTATATCCCAAAAATATGCATATAAGAGATCTTGGATCAAGCTTATGTTGTGCATATGGTCTGAGGCAAGGATAACAAGCACATCCAAAGACCCTTAAATGTGTATAGCTTGGTTTTTGTTGGTACAATTTACTGTAGGGTGAATTCATATGGAGCTTAGAAGTAGGAAGCAGATTAATGATGTAATTTGCTGTCATGAAGGCATCTACCCAGTAATTTAAGGGTACTTTGGCATGATATAGCATTGCTAGTCCTAACTCGACCACATGTCGATGTTTTCTTTCAGATAGTCCATTATGTTCTGGTGTATAAGGACAGGAAATGTTCTGTTTAATTCCACATTGTTGTAGATAATTCTGAACTTTGTTGCTGGTGAACTCACCTCCTCCATCACACTGAAAGATTTTGATCTTATGATCAAACTGATTCTCGACTTGCTTTTGAAACATGACAAAGATGTCATAAAATTCTGACTTCTGTTTCATTGGATACAGCCAACTGTATCGAGAGAAATTATCCATAAAAATGACATAGTATCGAAATTTTTGAAAAGATTGAACTAGTGAGGGTCCTCAAACATCACAATGTATCTTTTCTAGGGGAGTATTAGATGTATAGTCTGACATAGGAAAGGGTAAAGCTGAACTCTTAGCAATCTGGCAACTACTACATATGCTTTGAGTTCTTGAATTACATTAAATTAGGTGCTGACTCTGCAAATACTTCACTGTTTTTAAACTGGTATGTGCCAACCTCTAATGCCACAAGTCTTCTCCTACTTCTTTTTGAATTTGAGTGAAGAAAACTTCTGTGACTTTAGGGTCGACTTGATACAGTCCCTTGACTTTCCTTCCTAGCCTCACTGTTGTATTGTTGTAGTTGTCCTTCAAATATACCCCATGTTTGTCAAAAATAAAAGAACTGGGATAATCATCTATTAACTTCGAAACAGAAAGTAGATTTTTCTTTATTTCAAGGACTATCAATACATCATTTAGTGGTAAAGAGCTAGTTTTTGTATGCAATAAGCCATCACCAACACAAGAGATTGATAAACAAGAACCATCTCCTATCATAACAGTATCGGTCCCACTATATAAAGAACGGTATTGAAGCATACTAGGGTCTGCGCAAAGTAATATGAGCGAGGCTCCTGTGTCTGGATACCATTCAGTACCATGAGAGTCTTCAATGTGCATTGCTGCTAGTGCAGTTGGTGTTTCATCTGCTTGATATGAATTATCAAAGTGATACCAACATCAAAGTGCTATATGTCCTGGTCTTTTACAGATTTGGCATTCTAATGGACTATTATTTGCTATTTTCACATTCTGCATATTCTGATCAGATGCTGCACTTTGTGGTGGATATGACTTAGTGGCTTGATACTTTTGAGAAGGATTTGCATATGGTCTGAACCCTTGTCCATAGTTAGACCAGTTGTGTGACAACTTGTTAACCTGATCTTCTTGATTTAGACTCAGGTTATTCATCTTGTAATGTTGATTTCTTCCCGTCTCAACATAGTCATTACCATGATCTCTAGTATTCATTGTACGTCCCTTGCCATAGCTATATCCTCCTCGACTATTTCCTCTTTGATTTCTGAAGTTAGAGTTTTGCACAATTCCAGTAGACTTTCTTTGGCCATAGTAGGCTAGATTAGGATTATATTGGTTCACGAATATGTCTCGTAGCCTAGTTTCAAATCTCTCGAGCGAGAGATAACCTCATCATAATCTGGTTGAGGTTTTAAGCAATACATTGTTGTTTTGAAACTTTCATATTCTGAACCTAATCCCTCGAGAACACCAAACATCTTGGTTATCTCATCAACGGGTTTTCCAATGGCATTAAGCTGATCACAAATGGACTTAAACTCTCGAAGATAAACATTCAATGTTCTATCTCTTTTCTGACATGCTTGCAGTTTTCCCCTTAGTTTGAATTCTTTTGCCATTGACTTTTGTGTGAAACGATTAAGAAGAGTCTGCCATACCTCATATGATGATGTCTCTAGCCTGATGATCAAGCTTAAAATGTTCTCAGACATTGCTCCACTTATCCAAGATGAGATTAACTGATCAGTCTTCATCCAATCTATATGATCAGGATTCACCACTTCTGTATCATTACCTTCAATCTCGACCTGCATCATTTAAGCTGGTGGTGGTGTTTCGCCATTGATGAATCCAAAGAAATCCTGACTTCGTAAGAGCCTGTGAAACTGTGCTTGCCAAAGTAGGAAATTATCTTAAGCTAACTTTATTGTAACAAAGTTGGCTATATTGACATGGATCGGAAATAGATATTTATGTATCCTTGCTGCCATTCTGTATTTCCAGAAACTTTTGAAGATATGCTTTCTCGACTACTATCAAACAGAAACCAGATTTTGCTCTTGATCTTCTTGCTGTCGTCTGGATCACACAGACTCTATAAGACTTCAAGCAGTATAATAGAGGAAGCTAGAGCTCTCAGGAAGGCTTTGATACCATGTGAAGAAATGAAGAACAAAAAACACAAGATGTAGAAGAAAGATTTCTGTATTTCTTGAATCAAAGAGCAAAGCATACATTCAACCGAGAGCTTTTACTTCTGCTCTACAATTACCCTATTCGTCTCTCTCTTTCTAAGCTATACTCGTATTCGATCTGCACACACTGAAAAACAGAGTACCTTACAAGAGACTTGAGGAAGAAGACGATCAAAAAATGAACCGACTCAACACCGGCTTAACAACTTCGGTTTTATATCTAACAGAATAACCGCCCTAATGTATTAGAACACGTGTGTTTACTTTTGAAGTCTTCAAGCTCTACAAACACGTGTGATGAAAAAGAAACAGACTCTCTCTTCATGTCGGTCTTGGATTCACTATCTTCAATGCTTCTCACTATAGCCATGAGCATAGCATCAGTCATCACGAGCAAAGCATTAGCAGTCACGAACTTCTTTTTCAGCTTCTTTTTCCTTATGCATTGCCACAGATGTTGTCTTCAATTCACTATCTTTAACACCTTCTGCACTCGAGGATCTCGACCAGCTCGTTCAGGCACCACTTGGAGTCGGCATAGTTCGGGGAGAACACGACAAGGGCGAACCTGGAGCGGTGGATCGCTCTGAAGATCTTGCCTTGGATCTCCTCCCCAGTGTCTTCTCTATTGTCGTCACTGAAGTAGTCGATCCCCGCCTGGTCCAGCCCATGGAAGAGGTGCGATATGAAGTTGTTCCGCAGGTCGATGCCTCTGAAACTCACGAACACGTCGTGTTTCCACTGATGAGAAGACGAAGAAGAAGAAGAACAAGACATGGGTTTTTTTGTCTAGTTGATAAGTGGTGAAGAAACTTTGCTTGAGAGGCTATAAGTGTACATGGTTGAAAAGACTTTAACAGGAGACTTCTTCACAATGACTTCGAGGAAACAATGCACGATTTGACACTGACATAAATTTCAACACGGGTATTTTTATTTTTACTTTTTTGGGCCAGGTCATCTCCAACTAGCTTGCTTGAATATTAGCCTTAACCTTGTCTATTTTCTTTCCATATTTTCTGAAAATGATCAAACTCAATTTGAACGTGGATTTTTATCCAGGAAGCAATGAATGGTGTGGGATGCATTTGTTTGGCCGGAAAAGTCATTAAATTCAATTGGAGACATGATGTTCGTGACTGCCATAAGGAAATCTGGCGTGTCCAACTGGATTTATTTGATGAATTTTATCAGTTCCCACCAACATTTGTAAAAGGAAATGGATGGAAAGGCAGGAGTAAAATCTCTCCCTCTCTTGCCTACTTGTAGTTGTACTACTACCTAATTAGTAATTTGGCATGCGGGAAATTTTAAGACAAACTTAAGTGGCAGCTCTGGAAGTTCGTCACTTCATCTCCATTGACGCTTCTCATTTCACCGGCGGCACAAACCTTCGCCAAACCACAACCACATATATGTCACATGCCATTATCTACACCACAGATAGGGTCTTTTTCTGTCTGAAATTGTCTGAATGCCTAAATTAAATCTCCCAAATTTAAACCTAATCCCCAAAATCCTTAAAATAAACCCAAAATCCCCAAATCTCCCAAGTTTTCCAATTATATTAAATGGATCTTTTTTATAGAAAAAAAAATCGATCCTTCTTTCGTCTACAAAGAAGACAATTGCCATATGTTGACAACTAATAAATTTAGTCGTGAATTAAACTCTGCTTAAATTGAGGCCTCTTATTGTAAGGATTTTCCTAATATGGATTACATTAATTGATTTTATAATTTATCATTTTACAATATTGGTCTAAAGTGAGATATAATGTTTATTAATTAGTTTAATATGGGGCTGGCTAGTGTGAATCGAGTTGAATTCGGCCCGTAATGAGATAGCCTAGTTGGAAACTATATAAATTGTGCTTAAGTCTCTCCCTTAACTGTAACACACACAATTATCCTCACAAATGGGTGTTTACTAAGTGCTAAGGGTGAGAGGCTATCTCATTGAGCCAATGATACAAGGGGCAATGGAGGAGAAGTTCTTGAGTTGGATAGTTGCTATCCTGAATCAAGAACAATGGTTCAAATCAGGTGTGTAAATCTCTTTACATAATTACATGTGTTCTTGTATCTAACTATGGAGATTTGGGTTGTGTTTTCGCATCTCACGTGTGGTATCAGAATAGCTATAACTTAGAACTCGAATGAATAGTTTTTTGCCCTATTTTCATTTTTTTTTGTTCACTAACAATCAATTTTAATTATAAAAATGGAACGGGCTCATCAAGACAAACAAAATCGTGGCCGATGCTTTGCCCAAAGAGGCTGCACACGCCCCCACGCATGGCCATGTGCCACCGGGGCATCGAGCACGCACCCTCATGTGTTCTCACGAGCAAGGCACACACTGACACTCTCCAAAAGCATTTGTGTCGTGTTTGACACTCCGACACATGTCAGACACGCTGCGATACATTTTGACACGTGGTCAATGAGTGTCGAAAAATCCAACACGTGGTCAACTCTTCTCGACATGCTCCGACAAGCGAGTCCGAAATTCCGACACGCGACTCCGACACGCACGGGGTCAATTTTAAAAAATTTCAATACTTGAGGGGTCAAAATATAAATATATGAAAAAATAATGAAAATAACAAAAATAAAGGGGAAAGAAGAAAATTTTCACTCTCAAACTTCTCAATTATAAGTTTTGACCTTCCCATGAGTGACGATGGAACACCCCTCTTCTCGCCGGCGTCGCTCCACTGCCCCCGCAGTGTTAAAGTTGTGATTTTTTTTTTATTGCTTTTTTCCACCCTTGCAGACGTCGCTTGCGAGTTATCTCTTTTGGTCACATTTTCCATGGCGAATTTAGTTATTTCCTTTTCTTTTGGTCATACTTTGAGAGTTCTTGTTTTGGATTTTCATTTTTCTCAAACCTTGTTTTGCAGAGGAGCTCAAGCCAATCTATATCATGAACTCCGAACTTGGTCTGGGACTATAAGAATCTCATTAATTTTCGACAAATGTAAGAAAATAGGACATGTTCCTTCAAATTTACTCTTTTTTGTTTGCAATCTTTGAATTTCTCATTCAATCTCTGTCAAATTAAAATAATAAATGATATTAACAAACGTTGGATTAATATTTTAGTATAAATTAATTATATGCTCTTTTTTATTATTTATTTATTTTTGCATATATATATAAATATATATTTAATATATAACGTGTCAGAACGTGTCAGAATTCTCTATTTTTCAAGAAATAACGTGTCAGCGTGTCGTGTTGTGTTGTGTTGCGTGTTGCGTGTTGCGTATCCATGTCAGTGCTACATAGGGCACTACTCATGTGTGAGGGCTAACATCACGTTGAGGTCAGCAACCCGCAAGAGTGCTCCAACTCGACCTGTTGACTTAACTTGATTGATCGTTAATCGACCCCATTGACCAGACTCAGATTCGATTGTTGACCCACCCAACCCGGTTCACTGTTGACCTGATCGGTCAATCGGTTAGAGTGGTAGTCAAACTGGTCCAGGTGGCCCATGCATGCGCTGCACGCGCCGTGCACTCCGGACATGCATGCGAGCACGTCCAAACTCCGATTAAGGTGTTTTTGGATTCTATGTGTCCATATGGAGAGACTCTACATTGTGACATATTTATTTATTTATTTTTTGATTGAAAATACGTATGGAACCCTAAACATGTGTTTTTGTGTGTGGGTATTTTAAGGATATTTTCTGTATTTTTCTATGATTTTACAAATATGGGTACAAGCACACATGTAAATCATCACATAAAGATTGTGTAGAGTATGATTTATTGAATATATATATATAATTTAACTTGTATCAATGAATAAAGCTGTGTAATTAGCATGCTATGTGATTTTAGTGAAAATTACCCATGTCGTTAAAATTAAAATCACATCTATATGGTGTATGTGAGAAGTAAAATTTATATCCATAGTATAAGAGAATTTTGAGGATTTCGATTACGTTGTGACTACCAAAGTGCCACACTTGATTGGGTTTGAGAAATATCAATCTCGTATAATAATGGGATGTCTCATGTTCTAATGTGTGGTCATATTCTCAAATGAGATGATTGTGTATTAGTTTATTGAGGAATACATGATAGTATGGTGGAATTATTGATCCTAGTGGTTTATACACCTAAAAGTGATGAATTCATGATGGTTGGAATATATTCGTATGACCGCTGTCATGTGGGAGTATACAACTGCATATCATGTAATCTACTCAAAGGTGATTATGCGATGATGCATGTAACTCTCTAAACATGTACTTATACGTCTTTAAGTTACACAATGTTCACATGATGCTAATTATATATTGCTTTTTTTTAGTCACCTTATTAGTGATCAATAACTCCATAACTATTGAAGTTCAAATTTTAAGTAATGGAAAGTGGATTTTCTGTTTAGAAAAAGATCAATCAGATTTTGTCTATTATTCATGAAACGTTCTAGTTGGGAACACTTGAAAAGAAAATGATTTACTAACTGACTGCACAACTAAAAAGATGATAAAAGCCTTGATGGCTTAAAATTATGTCTTGTTTAATATCGAGACCGGGAGACATTTGTAAGAATTCTTTAATATAAGATATAATGGTTCTGACGAGGTTAGGGATTACGTTCTAAGAATGGTAGATTTGAAGTCTAAAAATCATACTCATAAAAGAACTCATAAAATCACTGGCCATTCTAACAATTTGGATCCTAAGATAAAATCTTTCAAAAAGAATTAGTGACTGTCACTTCTTTTTAAAGGAAAGGTCACATAAAGATACACTGCAGTAAGCACACAAAATTTGGTTGTCTAGGTGTGAGCCTATAAATGGTGGCTAGATAGTGGGACAACAAGTTTGTTGTGTTTATCATATAGAAATTTATAAATCTAAGGAATCTAAATCAAGATGAATCATAGCTCACCGTGGAAAATAACGATAAAGTCGACTTTGGATATATCATTTTAATTCTAGATTCTTTCTTTAAACTAGTATTAAAAAACACATTTTATGTACTTTCCTTTACACGAAATTTAGTTTCCATATCTTGTTTAAGCATATGTGGCTACTCTTTTGAAATTTTAAAAAAAAAATGTTACTTTTGTGTTCTTTAATTCAAATAGGATCGAGTATTACATTATATCAAATGGATTGTACAGATTGTGTTTAAGTCACAATAATATATACATTGCATATACGGTTGAAAATGATTTTTCCAAAAGTTCTTTTGCATAAGGAATACTCTTATGCATTAACATCTTTGTTACGTGTCTAGAGAAAAAGTAAAAAGGTTGATAAAATTGACATTTTGTCTACTCTTAATAGTTTTGACATGTTAGAGGTCATTTAAATTTATCTTTGTTGACACCTAATTTGCTTTTTCAAATATATATATAAAAAAGGAGAGAAAAAGAGAAAAAAAAAAAAAAAAAAAAAGAAAAATAACAAAACAACAAAAAAGAAAAAGAAAAAGAAAAAAATGCCTCTTTTTCCCTCGCGCGGCCAGGCCTGTTTCCCTTTTGGCCTAGCCCACACTAGCCTTCTCCCTCCTCCATCTTCGAGCAGGAAACCATAGAGAAAGGTAGGGACGAAGAGGGGGAGGGGGGACGGAAGAAGAAAAAAATAACAGAAGAAGAGAGGGGAGGAGGGGTCGCCATTGCAGCCCTCGCCGCACCACCGCCGCTCCTGCGACGCCCGCAGCCCAAAGCCGCAACGCCGCCGCGCCCTCCGAGCGCTAACTCATAGCACCTACCACTTTGTTGCTCCCGATCCCGATCGAGCAGAAGAGAACCAGAGGGAGAGGCACAAACAGAGAGCACAAAGAGAGGCGGACAAAGAGAGAAGGAGAGAGAGAGCTTGAGAGGAGGGAGCCGTGCCGCCGCGTTCAAAGCCGCACCGCCGCCGCCGTCGACGAGCCACCCAATCGACGCCGTTTGCCGCCGTCTTCCTCGGAACCCAGATTTGGAGCAGAGGCACCGGCGTCAAGAAGCAACGCAGTAGAGAGGAAGAGAGAGAAGGAACTGAGGGGAGGAGGGCAGCGGCGGCACTGCCCGACACCGTTCGAGCCACTGTTCTCCTCGCTGCCTTAGCCCGAGCACCAGATCCCGAGCTCCCACGATGCCGCCTCTGCTCCTGCTTGCTGATCCTAGGCGAGCCATCGCACTTCCATTCGTCGTCGCTGCCGCCACAGCAGCTCAATTCCGTCGCCGTCTCTGAACGTTGCACCCCTACTCGCTCGTTCGTCACTAGTGACACCCTTGCTGCCCGAGTCGCTTCAGCCTATGCTGCCTCTGTCATCGAGGCTCTACTGGCCCTGTTGCCAGACACCGCGTCGTCGTTCCGCCTGCCACCATTGCGCTCCGCCTCACTTGCAACCCGCAAGATCCCGACGAAGCTGCTGTTACCCCTACTTTGCCCATGATCTGCTCGCCCGACGCTGCTCCTCAGCCGCGACCCGACGCAGCCCCTGCAACACCTCTACCAGCGACGCCATCACCGTCTTTGCTCAACACTAGCCACCCGTGCTACCTCCTGCTGAGCGCCTCCTTAGCCAAGCTGACTCCCCCCGTCGCCACACCTCTACCCGACGCCGGCGACCAACGAAGCCGCACCTTCGTCCGTCTCCGCAGCTGCCCTTTGCTGTCCACACTATCGCTGCCCACCATGTTGCCGCCGCTAAGTCGACGGCGTCCCCGCCGTTTCCCCTCGCTATCGCAAAGAAGCCCAGGAGAAGATGTGGCATTCGAAAATTCCAACGACCCTCAAATATGCAACGGCCACGTTTTCTTTTATCTATTGGACCGACCAACCTTGCAACAAGAGAAGTCTTTGGACTTTGATCGATTGATGGAATTCGGCCATGCATGAGGAACGCACATGCCAAATTTAAGAATAAAATTTTGAGAAGTTGGACCGTGCATGAGGACCCTGCACGTCTTTTCTTTGTGCGATTCGACAAGGAGGAAATGAATTTTTATCACCATGCCGCTTTGTCGAATTCTTTCTCCACACGAGAACTTCGGTCACGTACTTGTTCATGAGGCGAATTGAATAAGGGGATATTAGTTGATTTCCATGGAAATAGAAATGCCCCATACTTGTACAGAAATTTAAGGATTTATCATTGGAGAAATTGGGCCATACATTAGGACCATACGGCCACCAATTCGCTGGCCCCAAATTAACCCAAAACCCCTTTTGATTGTCGACAAAGACAGTCAACAATCCTCAAGACCTCTTCTCGTTTGTTGATCGAAGAAGGCCCAGCAACTGTCACGTTGCTCTTCGTCCGGTGGCCAGCACAGGAGGAGGGATCAAGCAAGGGTAGCCACGCCTCCACCAGTTGTCTTCAACTCCTATTGTCACCAAATAACCTGCATGCAAGAAAAATGAATTAACCAATTAAGTGAGGAACAAAAGGCGGATTAGCCGAGGAAGGAACCGAATTAAAAATTGAGCAAGGAGAGAAACCGAGAGTGAGTAGGTGAGCGAGTGAGAGAGAGAGAGAGAGAGAGAGAGAGAGAGAGAGAGAGAGAGAGAGAGAGTTCGAGCGAGGGAATTCGTGAGGGAAGCAAGCGCGCGAGTGTGGGCAGTGAGGAAGGAAGAGAAGGATTGCCTTCTGCCGTGCTCGAGCTATTGTCATCGACGCCGCTTGTCTTCACTGTCGTCAGACCGCACCACCAAACCGAACCCCTAGTTGTTGAACCATAGGACTTGAGGCAAGTGAAAATCCATTAACCTATATCATGTTGTGCTGTTGTTATCTAGTGGAGTGCAATAGACTTGGAGATGTTTGGGTTGTGGATGTCGGATGTTGGATTTTGAATGAGTAGAAGTAGTTCTCTTAGAATTAGTAAACTGTTTCGTAGAAAACAGCATGACCTTTGACAATTCTGTGAATTTTCTGTAATTATCTAGTTAGAATTAGACTTTGAACCCTTAATGAAAGTTGTAGGACACACCCTTAAGAATAACATATCAAAATTTGAGAATAAATAGACAAGGTTTGGTCAGTAAAACGATTTTCTTTGTAAATGTTAAAGATTTTAAAATAATATTTTAAAAATTTTAAAAACTTAAAAAAATTTTAAAATTGTTTTAAATTTTTTTTTTTGAAAAATTTCGAAAATCCAAAAAATGTAGGTTTTGATTCATGTATTGCCTTTATAGTGTATTTAGGTGTCGCGACCAAAATTTCGGGTGCATCATCTAAAGTTTGACTAATGGATTACTAAGTCTTTAAACTTAGCTCGGGCTCTCCCACGCCCATATCAATTTGCGACTTAAGATTCAAATAATTAACATGCAAATGATTATTATTTAGAAGTCACCACTAATCGGTTTACGATAGGTCAATTAGACACCTAAGTAAAATAATGGGAGGATTATTTTACTCATACGAACTAGAGACTAAGGTTACGAGGACTTGGTTACACTAGATTTCTCTAATGCTCTTTCGGTACCATTTCTTTTTAATTTTCAAAAATGTTTTGCAGGCAGCTTTGGATTGATTTTAAATCTATTTCCCTAATATGTGAGGTGATCATGCGGGTGCACAATCCACCAATTTAACATCCAAGAAAATAATGAATAAATTACAAAATTTACCTCTTAGCAACGAAAGCATCTGCGTCGTTAGATCATAGTTCACATCAATTCACATCAACCCTAGATATGATTTCTAATTAATATGCAATTTCTTTTTTTCGTTTTCACTTAATTAATGAGAGTCATGCAATGCAATGCAATTTAACCTAATGACATGCAATTTATAGCTAAATGGATCTAACCACAATCACTAAGTAACATGCATTTCATGAACCTAATTCTATATGACAAGCACATGACATTTTCTATTTTCTTAAAAAGCATTCAACATATCCTAGAGATTGAAACTAATTTATCTTTTATCTTAAGACATTTTTTGTATTTTTCATGAAATTCGAAATTAGAAAAATGTGAAAATTATCTAACTAAATGAAGATTCTATCTAACTTATATTAAGGATTAGGTCGGGCTAAACCCTAATTTAAACCAAGATATTATCTTAACTTAGCAATCTCTAACCTAAGATGCAATTCCTCTAAACTTATAAAATATTATCTAGAATTAAACTATCCTAATACGCAATGATGTGCAAAGGATGCCCTCATTCTAATTTTTTTCTTCTTTTTTTTTTTTTTTTTATCAAAATTAGCAAATAATTAAACATGCAATTGAATTCAATGAAACGAAAATCTAACATCCTAACTTTATGTTTTTGGTATTTTCTATTTTTAAAAATTCGAAGTAATAAAGTTCCTACCCTAAACATACAAGATAATCCTAAAGCATGCAATATTCTAACTCAAACATATTTCAAGATAAATAAAGCAATCAAGACAAGATGAGCCATTCAAAATCATAAAAAATATCAAACATCGTTCAAATCAAGGGATAATATTTCGCTAGTAAAATCGATAAATTGATTTTAAGCCTTAAAGATCCAAGTATCAATTTTATTCCGTTGATTAATTATTTCATCTAAAGCATTATAGATGAAATAAAAAAACCCGGGCGTGGTTGCGAATTAGGTAATATGTTGGAATTACCAATCATATATTAAGGACTAATTATACTAAAAAGAACAAATAAAGTAAAATAACAAAAATAATAAAATAAGATAGATAAATAAAAGAAAAAACTACATAAATTGATTTTCTCCTTTTTGTCTTTCTTTTTTTTCCAAGCAAAACAGAAACGTAGTGGTCGCCGATGTTCCGGTGAGGGGCGGTGGTGGGCGTCGAAGCTCCGACGAGGGTGGATCGGCGAGACGAGCGGAGCAGCGGGCAGCAGAGATCGGTGGAGCGGGGGCTTGACGCGGCGTTCGGCGGGGCACTGACCGGCGATGGAACTTCGATCCGGGGCGAGCGAAGCGGCATCGCGGGGATCTCGGATCGGTGCTCGTGCGGATGCACAGGACGGAGGCGCCGGGACGTGAGCTGGCGGGTTGGATTTGGACTTGCTGTCGTCGGGGGCCGCGAGCAAAGTGAGCGAGGAAGCAGGGGCGGTGAGCCGGCTCGGGATTCGCCGGGTCGCGGGTTGCGGGCGAGTCGAGGGCAAGATCGACGTTCTACCATGGCGAGAGGAGGGTCACGTCGGCAAGGATCGGCGCAACAAGGTAGCGAAACGCGGGTCGTCGCCGGATCTCGGGAAGTTGCGGGCGATGGTGTAGATCTCGCTGTGTTGACGGGCGTTGGGCAAGACCGGTGGAGCAAGAGAACGGCAATGGAGCGTAGAAGGCTCGTGGGTTGCCGGCATCGGTGGTGTTGGCGCAGTCGGGGGTCTTTCGGGGAAGGCGAACAATCGTTGCTAGGGTTTTGACCCCCCTCCCTTTTTTTTTTTTTTTTTTTTTCCGGTCTAGTCTCTCTCTCACGTCACTCCGTACGGTCTCTCGCCCCACTTGTTTCTTCGACCAAGGCAAACCAAAGTTGACCTTTGACTTTCAACTCTCGAAAAACCCTCCTCACATATTCACTCTCCAATTGTTGATTTTTTTTTCGTCTTCGTACAAGCACCACACCTTTTATAGGGAAAAAATTTAAATCTTTGTTGCACATTTTATTTCCAATTTTGCTTGTGCATAATCTCCTGAATATATCGTTACACCCCGCGCGATATTCTCTTTTGTATTTTTCGAATATTCCATCCGAAAATTTCCTTTCTACTCAAAATATGTTTCCAGTGTATATTACCGAATATGTGAAAAATCTCAGCAGAATATGTGAAAAATCTTGCCCTTACCATTTGTCCAATAAAATAAAATAACACAAAATAACATAAATGTTTCTAAACTATATGTTTTGCAATTTTTATTATTTATTTTTGGGGTAAAAATTAACCCATTTTTATATGCAAAAATTTAGGTGTCAACATTAGGCCTTTAGTTGCTCCTATATTGATTATATTGCATGTTTAATTTATCTGATTAACTATGTTTGCAATTGCTTAGTGGCATGTGTTAATTTTACTGCAATTAGGATCTTGATAGTTATGATTGTTACTTTAATGATTGCGTACTAGCATGATCACCTCACATGTTAGTGGATAGGTATAAAATCAACCCAAACTGCCTGATAAAAATAGTTCCTTTTAAAATGAACAAGATTAGGTACCGAAAGGGCACTAATTGGTTAATTAGTGTAATCAAGTCCCCGACCCTAGATTCTCTGGTTGCATAGGAAGTGAGGTATACTCACATGCCTTGATTTCTAGCCGACCCCAATAGGGTAGTGGCAACTCATTTTTGCCAAATTTTAAAAAATATCCCGATGTCACACGGGGTATGGGCTTGGGAGAGTCCACGCCTAATCATGGGCCTTAGGCCCGTCCTTTAAACAATAACCCTAAACTTATTCTCTCCCCCGGGGGTAGGTCGCGACAATCTTAAAGGACCCTATATGATAATATTGTGTAGAAATTTTTTATTTCAATATAGTCATTTACGACTATTTCTTTTGTAAGGAAAAGTCTGAATCTCTAGATAAATTTAAGATTTTTTTCCAACTAAAAATTGAAAGATAATTAGGATAAGTCTTAAAAGTTGTCAGACCTGACCGTAGTGGTGAGTATTTTAGCAAGTATGGCAATGCTACATAGCTTAAAAGGCTATTGTCAAATACTTGGAAGATTTGGGATAGTAACTTAATTTACTATACCCGGAAATCCTGAACAAAATGGTGTGGCCTAATCGCATCATAACGGACGTAATGATCAAGTATGATTATTAGGACTATTTTACTCGGTTTTCTATGAGTTGATATTTTGAAAGTAGCATTTTCACATACAAAACCGTGTTTCTACCAAAATTGTTCCATTAATTCTCTTTGAGTGATGGATTTAACGTAAACCTAGCTTGAACCATCTTAAGGTTTAGAGTGTCCAGCAAAAGTGAGATTATATAATCCAATGTTAAGTAAGTTGAAATCCGAAACCACTTGGTATTATTTTGTTCTTACCAAGATCATTCAAAGGGGTATTAATTTTAATGAATGTACAAGAATTATGGAATTACAGACAATAAAGTTTTTAGAGTTCAACGTAACCACAGAAAATAATTGCTCTAAGACTATTAAGGATAATAATACGGTGGAGATCACTGTGTCTTTGTCTTTACCTATACTAACAATTATGGAGTCTCCTACATCACAAACTAAGCTTGTTGAGATTTAGGATATTGGCCATGAGACAATTCTTGATGAAATTTTTCAAGCTTCTCAGATGTAGAATGAAGTGGTTATAACTTTACTCAGGAGATCTATTAGGAAAAGAAGATCAATTATACCACCAGACTATATAGTCTATCTATGAGACGTGACTACGATATCTACTACATAGTTGATCTAATGACTTATACAAATGATGTTTTATTGTCCTCAATCAGATTTGTGATTAGACGCGATGAAAGACGATATGCAATTTATGAAACACAATTGTGTTTGGGAACTTGTTGAGTTGCTTGCAAGGTCATGAACTCATTAGTTGCAAATGGGTATATAAGATGAAAAGAGATTCCAAAGAAAGATTGGAGAGTTTAAAGCCAAATTGATAGCCAAGTGTTTCACTAAAAAAGAAGAAGATGAATAGTGAAGAAATTTTTCTAATCTCTTCTAAAGATTCTTTCAAAGTGAACATGATATTAATAGCTCATTTTTATATGGAGTTACACCATATCGATATTAAAATTATCTTTCTAAATGTATACTTTGATAAAGAAGTCTATATGGTGCAGCTGGAAGGTTTTGTACCAGATGATTCAAATAAGCTTCTGTGTAGACTGAAAAGTGTTAAAGTTTCTTAGTGTTGTCACTTCATTCAATTGAGAACAAAATAAATCAGTATATATACTATAATATTTTGCTTACAAGTAATGATCTTAAATTACTACATGCGACAAAGCGGATATTATCGAAAAATTTGACATTGAAGCCCTTGATGAGGCGTCTTTTGTTCTTGGCACTAAGATTCATAAGGATCATTCTCACCATATATCGAGTTTAGCCCAAAGGACATTTGCTCATTGAATTTTGGAAATATTCAACATATATCATTGCAAACTAGGAATTGCTCATGTCATTAAAGGTGATGAATCGAATGTCACATTATCTTTATTTAGACATTGAGAAAACTCAATTGAAGTATGTACCTTGTGTTAGTGCACTTGAAAGCATCATGTATGTGTAAATTTGTACTAAACCAAATATTGCTTTTGCGACAAGACTTCTAGGCAGATAATAGTTAAATCCAGAACATGATCACTAGGTCAATGCCTATGAGGTTTTTATATACTTAAAGAGGACAAAAGACTATATAATGATTTACACACATGTTCAAATCCTGTAGCTAGTAAATAATTCGGAGACAAACTTTGCTGGCTATTAGGATGATATGAAGTCGACAAGGGAATACTTCTTTATATTAGCAAAAGGTGCAATAAACAGAAATCTATGTCATTCTCTACCATGTAAGAAGAGTTTATAACATGCTTTTCAGCTATTACTCAAACTATTAAGCTTCGGAACCTCATTAGGAAGTTGACTGCATTTGACTTTATAGATAGACCCATGCCGTTGTATTGAGATAATAACTCTTCAATGCTGTTTATTAACAATGACAGATGACTCAAGAGGTCTAAACATATGGCAGTCAAGTTTTTGACTATAAAGAAATGGTATAGAATAGTAATGTTACAGTGGAACATATTTTCACAAATAATATCTTTGTAGATCCATTAATTAAAGACCTTTGCCTTTATGTTTTTGAACGACATGTAGTTAACATGGGCTTAGAGCATCATGAGATGCTATTATTTAGTGGGAGCCTTTTTTAGTTTTGCTCTAATTAAGTTTACATCTGTATTTGTTACACTCAGTAACAGTTTGATATATATCAACTTTTGCATTCAATAAAATATTTATGAATGTACTGTTATTATGTTGAATACATATTGATAAAAGTCTCAATGTATTGTAAAAGCCTTGATTGAAGGCTAGAGGCATCTAGTTATTAGTTTTGAGCATATGTATTGTTACATATAAAGAAATGTTAACCATAAAGACAATGCATATCTAGGTTCACTAAAACCATAAAGACATTCTTTAGTGACATAGGTTTTTGTGACATTTAAGATAAAAGAATGGTGATTGAAAAATTGGATCTCTTTATGAAATGTGTTATTTATTTGCCACACTACTATATTGAATCTATATCAATAAAGTTAAAAGCACTCGTGATCATGAAAGGCTTAGTGTGTGTACATATGGTTACCACCGTGATTTGGTGTCTGAGACTTTATGGAATAGGATTGATTATTAATAATTATTTCTTGACCAAGGTATCAATTTGAATTAATATAACCCAAGTGAGAAAATGTAAGAGTTTTCGTAATGTGAATTACATTAATTGATTTTGTAATTTCCCATTTTACGGTGTTAATATAAGGTGAGATAGAATATTTCTTAATTAGTTTAATATAGAACTGACTAGTGTGGGTCTAGTTGAGCCCGATCCCTAATGAGAAAGCTTGACTAGAAACTCTATAAATAGTGTTTAAGTCTCTCCTCTAACCCTAACATATATAATTATCCTCACAAATGAGCGTTTACAAAGCGTTAAGGGTAAGAGACCATCTTATTGAGCCAGTGATACAAGAGGCAATAAAAGAGAAGTTCTTGAAATTGGATCGTCGTTATTCTGCATCAAGAACAGTGGTCCAAATCAGGTGTGTAAATCTCTTTACATAATTACATATGTGCTCTTGGTTCTGATTATGAAGATTTGGGTTGCACTTTCGCGTGTTACACTTACAAGTTGGACAGAAATATGAGTCTACTACTTAAATAATCAATGAGGTCCAAAAAGTCATGTTTCGGGTCCTCTTACTGTCTCGTGGAGAAAAAGGGGACCGATCTCGCTTGATGAATCGTGGATTTTTCTTTGGCTTTCATAATGCTCCTCTCTGATTAATTTACTTGTTACATGCGATTCGTAACTTTTCTAAATAGGACGCAATTCCTCCTTTGTCGTCGGTTACTACGGTCTGTAATGTTCCATAAAAAATTGTGATTTGCCTAAATTTACCGTATATATCTCTTCCTCTTATTAGTAAATTACTTAAGGGATCTTAACTTTCCTTTGGCGTACATAATTGTCATCACTAATAGTTTTTTAATTGTAAACTATCCTTCCGCAACTTTTTCTTGGAGGGTGTAACTTTTTCTTGGAGGTCGCAAATTCTCTTAAGTCCCATGGTTCGTAACAGTTCAAAAAAATAGTAATCAATCTCAGTTAATAAGCAAGCTTCTTTTGTATTATTGTTAGTACAATATCTAATTGATTTTGTAAAGTTTTACAACCTATGTGTCTGGAATTTTCTTCATGCATCGCAACTTTTCTCAATCAAACATAAGTGTGATTATCTTTGCATCCGTAACTTTCATTTAACGTGGGCTACCTTACGAAAACAAATCGGTTTTGCAAGGCAAAATCGACTAATCACTTCTTTCCCCTTTTAATCCAACTGTTCACGTCGAGCATGGGACCTGTCTTAAAATATCACGTAGGTTGCCCGTCCTTTTCGTTCCCTCAACACGTCCAATTGTCCAATTAGTCAAAGCAGTGGGGCGGCTATCGTTGATCAATCATTTCTCATCTGTTTCTGCAAGCAAGCCGTGTGGAATGATTCCATTTACGTCTCCCCGTATCAACTGGTTCGATGTATCTTCTTGTCGGACACATGCGCTGAAGCTTGCTCTTTTAGCTTGATTCGATGAGTTCAAACCTATTCGTCCTCGTGCGAGCAAGTTGCCTCGTCAGTTTCTTTAGTCCAATTCCAAGTCCATCCCAAGTCCACCCCGAAATTGGGGAGAAGTACACTATCAGTGCCATAACTTGTGTACGACGCTCACTTTGATGCCAAAAATTTATGTCGGATCATTTAAGTGCCAAAAATTTTGAAAAACGCTCACTTTGGTGCCAATTCCAATCCGGTTGACCGGAAATCTGACTGGCACTTTTTTTATTAATTTTTTTAAGAGATGTGGCTCGCCGGAGAGTATAGTCAGCATTTAAACAACAAAACAACACCGTTTTGTGTCTTTTCCCCAAATTCAAAACCCTAAATCCCCAAATTGAAAGAGAGAAGGTGTCGTCTTCTTCCCCGAAGAACAACACCAGCAACACCAGCAGTGCCAAAGAATAGCACTAGCAACACCAGTAGCGCACCAGCACAACACCAGTAGTTTTCCAGAAAAGAAACCACGCACTCACCTCCGCCCTCCCCTAGTAGTTTTCCTCCATTTTCAATCACCTTGTCGACCTTTCAAATCCCTGAATCTCAGCCCCACTACCGCCTTTTCCCAAGGAATATCATTGGGCGCAAAGGAAGCGCGAGCTCGAAGAATCTCCAGAAGCTTGAGCAATCCGACCAATAATAGCCACGAAGATTTGGAACGCCATGGAGGTCGTGGGCGAAGCCAGCTGTGACGGCGGTGGCGGCCTTGGCCCCACCATCCCCTCCTCTGCCCTCGCCGTCGACACCTCCCTCTCCCTCGGGATTTTCTGTTCGTTTTTTTTTTCTTTTGTCTTGCTGTGGCAAGCAACTACGATGGAGGTTGAGGGACGGCGGCCGAGCGACGGCGGCCGAGCAACGATGGACAAAAAAACCCTAATTTCAATCCCAAAAAAAAAAAATCCCCAAATGAGTTGTGCGGCGTCGTTTTTGTGAGGCCATTCACGTAGGACGGCAAAACGACATCGTTTTCTTAAGGAAAATGGAAAATGACGTCGTTTAAAAGGCTTCTCGATTTATTTTCAAAATATAAAAGTCACGTAATCATTTTGACCGGAATCTATCGCTGGTGGTACCAAAGTGATCGTTTTTCCTCCGATTTGACACTTAAGTGATTTGACGAAAACTTTTGGCACCAAAGTAAGCGCCGTACACAAGTTATGGCACTGATAGTGTACTTCTCCCCCGAAATTGAGTCTGAACTTTCAATTGAAGAGGCAAAGTCTGTTGTGACTTCTTGCTTACGACTTACGTATCCTCTCTATGACAAATACATTTTATCTAGAAGGAAGGGTCACGACCTTTTCTGATAGTCTCACACGATTGCGCATTGATCCTGCAGGAATCGAATAAATCGAGCAAGATGCATTCCGTGTTCTTCATGCTAATGGCCCACCTCATTTACTGCATATTGACCAAAAGCACAGTGCTGTGCAAAGCCTCATCCCTAAACCCTATTTTATAAACCCTAAACCCCATAATCCTAAATCCTATATAAACTCCAAACCTAAACTCTAAATAATCCTAAATGACCCACAAACCCCATATAAACCCTAGTAACCCTCAAACCCTAACCCTTTGATAAACAATTTCCGGAAAATAACTGATAAAACATAGTAAAAGTCGGTCAAAGACAATGGCGGAAAGGAGGAAAGTGGAAATTGTCATTTCCATAAATTTTCAACATTACTCGGTCACGTGTTTTGATTTGACAGGCTTTAGATATGGCAAGAATGTACAAAACCTTAACCAACCAGTCCACTCTAAATTGATCCACACTTCCATCAATACATCCTCGAACGAAAAGATGCTTTATAAATAGACCTATACAAAACCATCTATATTAATTAACAGTCTAAAAAGACTTGGTCCTATTAGTCTTGTTGGTCTTAATATCTCTATAAGTTACTAGTCTTACCACCACTTTTAACCATCATCTTGAGGTCCATATGTCACTTACGTCAATCTTTCGAACCATTTATACCTCAAAGAATAAATTATTATAGTCTCAAATGATGTACACAAATTATTATTATTATAAATAATAAAAGCTCCCTGTATATAAGATATACTCCTAATTTTCTTACGCACGCTTATCCAATCCTCAATGATATCTTTGGGAGCACTAGTCTAAATGTCCCCAAACTCCGAACTTGACCAATCTATAAAGTATTTTGGAGTGAGCCTAAGCTCATTAAAAAATAAAAATCTAGGTCCAAATTGGGAATTCTACTCACATATTGACTGGAGATCACAATAGCATGGTAACAATCAGCAAGTAATATCACATATGATTTTCAATAGATAAATGAACATATTATTTAAGCTCATTGAAGATAATGTAACCATGTGTTATATATGAACCACTATAATTATGAGTTCAATAAGAAAAAATAGATTATATGAGCCAATATTTAGTTTAACACTCAAATGCATACAAATGAACATACAAATCTCATGATGCGCAAATGCTTATCGATATATATTGGTGAGTATCTATTTTCTACTTAACACTAGCTAAGGCTCATCTCGACTAATGAGATATCGCCACCACCAACTCATGGAAAAAGAATCATATACACATCTTTGCCACCTCTCAACCCATCCATCACAAGTGTCCTCTATATCAGCAAGGATAAATATACAATTGCATTATCGCATGATGATATCTATTCCATGTTCATTCTCATCGATATTCGTACTCAATTTTTTTTTTATTCTTTTCTTTCTTTTCTAAATCTTGGGCCTCAAGTCCATAATATCAACAAAAAGGCTATTCAATCCGTACCAGGCTACACAAGCCATATCAATTGGAGTATGAATTGTAGGACTTTATGTCACCCTATACAAACCCATGTTAAACGACAAAACATCTTTCTTTTTTGGAGTTTTATACACATACACAATGAAGAAATTCACTCTCTCGTGAATAAGCCATGACAAAGATACTCATCACATGGCATCATTCAGATGCACATCATTATAACACAACAATTGCTAAGTACAATTATATATGATAATGCAAATAATATCAAACTAATTTTTTGTCATTTCCCATATTAATAAGGAAAACCAAATATCTAGTTATCATCATTTGCAAATCCACAAACTCTCATCCACTAAACAATCATCATTTAGAATAAGAGTTCACAGTATTCTTATATCGCATGAATTTATCATTATTCGGAACTTACTATTAAAAACTAAAATGTATGTCTAACCATGTGATCCATTCCACAAAGGACACTTAGGGGCTATTTGGCAACGTGCCAAATAGTGCTTGATTCTGATTTTTTGTTCCCGAGATCAATTTGGGAACATAATTGCGTTTGGTAAAATTTTTGTTCCCAAGAACAGTTTTGGAGTAAAATCAAGAATAAAAAAAAATTAATTCTTGATCCAAAAAAAAAAAAAAAGAATAAAAAAGTGGAACCCTTCTCTCCCCCTCTCGTTGCCGTTCACCACTATTTGCCACCCCCGCCCGCCACCGCCCACCGCTGTTCGCCGGTCGCTGGCAACCAGTCCGACGAGCTCACCAAGCTAGGGCGAGGTCCGGCGAGCTCGCTGGAGGCAAGCCCAGCCACCGACGAGGCCTACCTGGCCACCGGTGAGGCCGAGCCTCGGCGGGCCGGGCGAGCCTCGCCAAGCTGCCCGAGGCTCGACCGACGAAGGCCAACGACGCTCCGGTGTGGTCGTCGGCCCTCGTCGGCCGCCGCCGCCCTCGTCGGCGGGGTCGCCGGCCAGGCGATTGGCCTGAAGAAGAAGAAGAAGAATAGGAGAAAAAAGAAAAAAAAGGAAAAAATTATTTAAAAATTAAACGAAATTGATTTGGAATAGAATTAATGAGTATGGTACCAAACACAATTCTATTCCATAATCAGAAATTTTGGACAGTTACCAAACGGCTTAAAATGTTTAGAATCTGTTCCCGGGAACAAAATAAAAAAAAATCATTTCTGATCAGAATCTACTCTTGGGAACAGAACTGTTACCAAATGCGTCCTTAACTTTCTCATTTCACCTCGTACATGGCATCAATCACATGCATATATAACAACAATAATATAACCTTGTACATGTCACAAAGAATATCAACATAGACATTCCTCCATAATTGTGCATCAATTTAAACTACATTAATCTCTTGATGCGTTCCATATGATAAAATGAGCTCTTACAAATCATATCCGCCATAATCACTGCATGTCGCATAATCTCATTAGTGCAAATCACATGGCATAAATCCCAATGTGGCTTACATCTCAAAATCTCTTAATCTAGCTCGAGAATCAAATCAATTAGTTAAGGTCATTCATTTTCTCATTGATCCATATGAATCTTATTGATACTATATAAATGTCCCGATTTTTGTAAAATTACAAAACAACCCACTTTTTAAAATATGTGTAATTAAGTCCAAATTTTGACTAGTTAGATAAATTGTCTAAATTAGGCAATTAATTTAAAACGAACTAAGAACCTCCAATCATAGGCATCCTTAACGTGTCAACAGCCCCCCAAATTTTCAGTTTTAGAAGATGAGACATCTAATTTGCTTTAATTATAAAATAGCATCTAATTTGCAATACCCATTTGTTACCCAATTCCTTTTCCTTTATTTATCCACCTTACGCACTTACTAACAATCGTTTTAATTAACACAGTTCACTGTTCACAGAAGAATGTATATGCTATGAATTCATGTTTTGCCCTTGTATTAAAATAATCTACTATTTATCCCTTTACGTGCATAGTTTCATCATTACACTATAGGAAAAATTACCAAAAACATTTTAAACTCATTTTAATTATGTCAATTCAATCATAAATATTTTTTTATCAATTAAATAATAAACATTTTGCATTTATGACAATTCAATCCATTTGACCAATTTGATCGGAAATCGTTGACATAGACACCAATCATCTTTTGTGGTGCGTTTGGAGCTAAATAGACAAATTTTTTAATTTTTAATATTTTTCATATATATATATATTAGCTTTTTCATTTTTATTCCTTCCTTCTTTTGTTTTTGTTGGCAAGATGTGGCCGATAAGGGTTGCCGAGCTCACCGGCCACTAATGAGGGTCGCAACCCTCATTCAGCCTAGCACAGAGAATTGAACCAAGACAAATTGCAGGAAGACTGACAAGCGCAACGGTTCATCGACAAAGCATGCATGGTTTCAAAATACCCACAACAACAAACAACACTCAGAATATGAAGTCAAAACAACCGATGCGCGTGAGAGCAAAATAATTTTGTTACCATTAATATGATCTTGTGACATTTTGATTTGTCACCAGTGTATCTAAGGTGACAGCAATTGTTGGTCATGATTCTAGAATTATCATATGGCACTCTGCGAATGGTTATTTAATTTAGTGGACACATTTAAATAAAGGACAAAATACAGCCACATACTTTGCAAATAATTATAGAAGGTGAGTCTTAGCCGCATTGTTCTTTCCAAGTTCAAGTCGATCCATAAAGTGGGATTCGAAGGATTGTGCTGATGCTCTAAAAGTTGACTTTCTGCCCTTAGATTTTGCGCATTAGATGAACTTCGGAATTACGATGAACCCTGATAATGTAATCTGTGCTATTGCACGTACAGCCTGAGCAGAGAACTAGACGCAAATGGACAAGCAATACATGGAATCTATGCAAGCTTAACCATGATTGCCTCTGTAACATCCCGAGTCTCCACTATACACATATTGTCTGCTTTGGACACTAAGTCCTCACGGTTTTGTTCCTCACGGGGCAGCCCATACTACCCCAAGAAAATGCGTATGTACAGTTACAGGGACCCAAGTCTTATAAGTTAGCCTAGGACTCTCTCCCTAGGTGATGTGGGACAAGAGAGGAACTCCTTCCTTGCGCACGTCCGAGGACCGCCGCTCGGGCCGTCACACTCTTCACCTCTTAACAGAAGAGCATCCTCGATGTGGCCCAACACGAGGTCGGGAGTCAGAAACGACATTCTTGCTGTGGCCCCACACGTAATTAGGAGTCGGCTCTGATACCACTTGTAACATCCCGGGTCTCGACTGTACACATATTGTTCGCTTTGGACACTAAGTCCTCACAGTTTTGTACCTCTCGGGGCAACCCATATTACCCCAAGAAAACGCGTATGTACGGTTAGAGGGACCCAAGCCTTATAAGACTCCCTTCCTAGGCGATGTGGGACAAAAGAGGGACCCCTTCCTTGCGCACGTCCGAGGACCGCCGCTTAGGCCGTCACACTCTCCACCTATTAACAGAAGAGCCCAACACGAAGTCGGGAGTCAAAATATCACCTGTAACATCCCGGGTCTCCATTGTAAACATATTGTTCGCTTTGGACACTAAATTCTCACGGTTTTGTTCCTCGCAGGGCAGCCTATACTACCCCAAGAAAATGCATATGTACAGTTAGAGTGACCTAAGCCTTATAAGCTAGCTCAGGACTCCCTCCTAGGCGATGTGGGACAAGAGAGGGACCCATTCCTTGTGCACGTCTGAGGACCGCCACTCGGGCCGTCACAACCTCGACCTATTCTTCTGATCTTAAACCAAATCAGGTGTGCAACTGGACAAGCAATACACGGAATCTATGCAAGGTTAACCATGATTGCCTCAACCGTTCTTCGATCTTAAACCAAATCAAGTGTCTCCAGAATTTGAACCCAAGGTGGTTCGCTGTTGCATAAATTCCTTCAGAATAAGAAGTTGCACACCACGGCAGAAGAACAGCCCAAGTGCCATAACTTGGCATGGGGAGACACTTAAGTGCTATAACTTCAAAACGGTACACTTAAGTGCCACTTTCTTTTTCTAGTGGGACACTTAAGTGCCACCTCCGGCGACCCTTGCCGGAAATCCTACGTGGCAATATGTTATTATTTTTTATTGCCTATGTGGCTCACCGGAGAGCTGAGTCGGCTCTAACTCACCAGAAATGACGTCGTCTGCATAATAAAAGCCCCAAATCTTCCAAAAATGACATTGTCTTCCCAAATGCCCCAAATCTAAAACTCTAAATCGGCCAAAATCCCTATTGAAGTGCTCGAATCCAAGTCTCGAACCCTAATTTTCATTTGCCCAAAATTCCTTCGTCGAATCTTGGAAATGGAGAGCAAGACTCGCGAGCGCCTCAATTTCCTCTCCACCGAAGTGAAGGAGAAGGCCAACGTTTCTGTTTTTGTGGGTTACCGAGTCCAAGAAGAACATTGTGGACTCAAATCAATCCTGGGAGAAGATTTTATGGATGCGCCCGATATAAAGAAGCGTCGAAGTGCAAATACTTCAAATGGGTCGATGCGAAGTTCTTTGACCAAGCCACAGAGGTGACATTGGATTTACTTCATAAAAGACAGCAATCTCCATCTGTGTTCGTGGACGACTTGGACGATGTTGACTCAATGCAAGCTCAAGCGTCTTCGTTAAACTTTTCAAGAATGAAGTCTCAATGCACGCTCAAGCATCTTCAACTAAACCTTTCAAGAATGAAGTTTCAATGATGAAAATTGAACAAAAGTGTTACCAAGCGTTTATTATGGTGTTGTTTTGTTGTCTATTGTACTTTATGATGAAATGTAAAGTACTTGAAAATAAGAAAAAGTTTTCTCCGATTGCCATAGTTAAAAATGGTGTTGTTCGGATTAAACGTAGGCTTTTTTTTTTGAAAGATGCGAAGAAATTTGTGTTGTTCCACAAGATCATTGTGTCTTCGTTGTTATTTGTGCTGTCATATGGAGTTGCCATAAGTTAAATTACCATCATCTTCTATGTTTTGATGCAGAATCATCTTCTCTGTTTTGATGCAGAATCATCTTCTCTATTTTGATGCAGACCAACATATACACAAGACAAACATGAGTGATTACCCGAGTGCCATAAGTTGTATTTAGTAATCACTTAAGTGCTAGTCACGATGAAAAAAGGATCACTTAAGTGTCAAGTTATTATTAAAGTGATCGGTTAAGTGTCACTTGTAGTTAAAAGTGTTAAGTGCCAAGTTTTTAGAATATGACCAGTTAAGTGCCAATTTTTTTTGTTGGTTTTCTCTAAAAATTGCGCTAGCCACCACCACCGGCTGCACCACCAACCATTACCACTAGCCACACTACACACTAGGCGCTCCAGCCACCACCATGCTGGTGGTGTTCTTTGCCAAGGTACTAGTGCAAGCCGAGCCTTGCACTAGCTTGCACCAAGTACACATGGTGTAAAATGTGCAAATTGCACACTTGTACCAAGTGTAGGTACAAACCGCTTAAGCCTATAACCCCCACCACAAACCCATAATCACCGGGCATCACCACCAGCCACACAAAGACCCGGCCACCACATTAGCACCCCAACAACAAACTCACTACCACCAAACATCACCATCCACCACCACGGATACACCAAAGACTCCGGCTATCACCACGAACACCAACGGCGGTAGCAAGCAAGTAAAAGCAGAATCCATGACAAACAACAACAACATAAATTGACAAGCAGCGCAAGATCATTTCATTGATATTGAAATTAAGTCTGACAACATCAATGAATGACAAACTAAAGAAAAAAAAAGATAACCATCCATAGCAAGTCTAACAACATCAACGTTTACATAACTATTTTGACTCCTAAGCTCCACAAATCCTATCACATCTCATCTCATCTCATCAATCAATATGCACGACACTCCCTGTTCGTGCTCCTTTCGATGGGCCTTTCACTTGATTCATAATTCTTGCACTCTTTCTAACTGGACGTGCAACTTCATCTTCAACCTTCTCAGTATCCACTGACTTAGATGGAGCTGCAAATGTCCTAGGCCGAATTGATTCAAAAGGAGCTGAAGTTAGAGCTAGAGCTGGAGCTGGGTTCTTTCTCTTTTTTCTTGTTGGCACAGTTGATGTTTTCATTTTTGTTGGTGCAACCGTTGATTCTTGAGTTGGGCCGAGATAAGAACCTTTGAACTTCTCCCAAGCTACAAAAAAAAAAAATAATAATAATAATAAATTGTTAGCAAAAGTCTACATCATAAATTAAATTAAATGCAGCCAATAAAACTTACATTGAGAATAAATGTTCCAAGACGCTCATCGTATAAAGGCCATAGCCATATTGTTTTAACCTCTTCCCAAGTGCCCCTCTTGTTTGAATAGGGGCATCACTTTCAGGAACTTGTGATTTGTTGGCTCTTTTTCTTGTTTTCTTGGGCCCTTCAGCTACAGCCGAGGCTTCTTCGACCAATTCTTTAGCTAGGCGTCTTCTAGATGGCCTTTGTGTAGCTGCCCTTTCACCTGGCCTTGTTCTAGTTGTCTTTCTGTGTAGCCCTTCAACTTCAGTGACACCTCCTTCTGTTGGGCCTTCTGGTGGTACTAGTGGTGGTACTTGTGGTGCCCCTTGCAATGATTCTTCTGGTGGCCCCTGTGATGATCCTTGAGGTGGCTCTTGTGATGGCCTTTCAGTTGGCAGTTGAGTTCCAACTTGCTTTCTTCGAACCTAAGAGAAAGAAGCCAAAAGACACCATAAATATAATATCGAGACATATAATAATATAAAGAAAATGAAAAACTGAATACAAATGGTTGAATTTACCACTAGGTATTTCTTTATTTCTGAAGAACTTGATTGAACTGGCCGTGATCTTGCTTGGGCTAATCCTTCAGCTAGCCGTGATCTTTGCTTGGTCAATCCTTGGATGGCCGTGATCCGCTTGGGCCAATCCTTCACCCGGTTGTCTTCTACCTTGCCTTCTTCGAACAGCTGTTCGGTTTCATGACTTGCGAGGTTCTTCTTATGACCTAACAAACACATTACATACAAGGCCAAATAGATATTATGTACATTTTTATGATAAACGACAAAGCAACATAAACATAAAATAAATTTCATGTCTTACCGGGTTCTACTTGTTGACTGAAGAACAATCGACTCACTTGGCCTTGCTGTGTGCATTTCTCCAACTGTCTCTTCACTAGGCCCTTCACCTTGCCTCAAATGTTGTTGTTGCTTCCTTAATTGACAACCTTTAATATTGTGGCTTGCTAGGCGATAATAAGAGCACATTATCTTTGCACCATGCACGCTCATTCTTTCTTTGCTAACCCGAGATCTCTCCCTCCGCCATTCTTCGTCTTCGTTTTCTCCTTCCAATTTTCTTCTTCAGTGGCAAAGGTTGAGGTGCTTCATGATCTGTGGGCTCCCAAAACTTACTACTTCTAATTGGCTGCATCATTAACTGATAGGAAGCAAGGTATTTTGATTTATGGTACCAATCATCGATGTAATCATCTGTATTGTCGCCTTTCAACTGGATGGCACATATGGCATGTGCACATGTAATTCCACTTACTTGCCATGCTCTACATGAACACTTCCTACTTCCTAGATTGACAACATACTTATCAACATCCTTCATTATCTCATATCCGTCATCACCATTCCAAATGGGATGACAATGCCTACTTGCAGCCAAGTTCTCATCCAATTTCTTGGCAATCCTAGGACCATATTGTCTTGTCCACTTTGCAGCCTCATCTCTTTGTTTTTGCAGCCGAGTCATAACCGCAACTCGTATATCTTCAAGCATTGAGATGACTAGTTTGCATCTGGCATCTATTATCTTTGAATTAAATACTTCACAAATGTTGTTGTCGATGTTATCGCACTTGAACTCCTTATTGAAGAATGCCCTGCACCAATGCTTCGGTTCTAGTTGAAATAGGGTAGCACAACCTTCTTTTGTCAACTGAAGCAGTCCTTCTTTGGCTATTCTAAAGTCAGCCATGTTTGCACTCTTTACTAATTGCCAAAATTGCAATTGCAGCTTACCCCCTTTGTAGGTCTTTGCCCAATTTCCATATATGTGCCGCGCACACATTCGATGTTCAGCATGGGGCAACAACCCGGCTACTGCCGGAACCAATCCCTGCAAAAATTCAAAGTAAGAAATACTAGAGCAAATTACATGTCCATATTATAAAGCAAACTATTGACTAAAGTTTTCAAAAAGCAAGCATTACCTTTTGTTGGTCGCTCATGAATGCCCACCCTTCCCCATTTGTTATCTCCAAGTCAGCCATCAGATTTTTCAAGAACCAGGACCAATTGTCCTTGTTCTCAATCCTTACAATAGCCCAAGCTAGTGGGAACATTTGGTTATTCGCATCTCTTCTAATTGCCACCCACAATTCTCCCTTGCACAAGCCCTTCAAAAAACAGCCGTTCAATCCTATAATCCGTCTGCAACCAGCTAAAAATCTCTGTTTGCATGCATCAAAGCACACATAGAACTTACCAAACTTGGTCCCACTATCAGGAAGCGGCCTCTCCACCACCTTTATATATACTCTACTTGAAGAGTTTTGCAGCCTACACTCCCAAGCATACTCCCACACCTGCCCATATTCCTTAGCATACTGACCAATAAGTATCTTTATCACCTTTTGGTTTGCTCGTTTGCACTGATTCCTAGATACATTGATGCCTATACGCTCCTTCACCAGCATCCTAAAGTTAGTAATTTTCATCTTGGGCATCAGCTTGATCAGATCGAAGAATTGCTTGGACAACCATGCACTTGTTACCCTTTTGTTTTGAAAATTAATGGAACAAGTGTGTTCCTCTTGGTAGGCTCTAATCTAGAAAGACCCACTCTTCTTAATAAACGCACCGTAAATCTTCCATGGACAGTTTAGCTGCAAACACCTATCTCTTACAAATTTCTTGGTATTTCTAATGAAATCAATATTTCTTTGTGCAGCAATGGAGTTCTTCAAGTATAACTTCCCTAAATTGTATCGCATCATGGAGTTTCATACCTACCGACAAAGTAGGAGAGGCAACAGATGGATCATAGGAAGGAAACTTACTTTTCCTTCTATGCACAACTCGTTGATCTTCTTCAACTTCGTCCTAGGAAGTTGCGGTGTCGATGCTTTCTTCATAATTTGTCTTCGGGACTGGCCAGCAACACCAACATCTTGCGGGGCCTTCATCTCGTTTGGAACTTCATCAGCTACATGCAAAGTTGCAAATCTATCGACAAAAAGTCCATTTGTTTTTTCCTTGACTGTGTAAGCTCCTCATTGTCGGCGTCACTTAAGATTAATAAATTTTCAGCTTCGAAGCAGCCAACCCTTCATCGTCATCATCATCATCACCGTCATTGGATTCAGCTACTTCCCAATCTAATTCAATGATGGTGACATCACCTATGTCACAATCGCTCTAGTGAACAGCATCTGCGCCCCTCTCCTCCCCATCTTGTCCATCATGTTCTACTTCATCCCTAACCTCAGTACTAGCTTGAATACCATCTCCTCCTTCTCCTACTTGGGTGTTATCTCTGTCATCATCTTCGTCCTCACTATCACTATTATTTTCAACAAATACTTTCACCTCTTCGCCATGAAGATAATGATATAAGACATCCCTAAAACCATTATTGTCTTCCAAAACTCTCAAACCATCTCTCAAGCCTTTCCCAAGAACACAGTACAGTAACTTTTGTACTCTACAAGGCAAAAATGTCACTATATCCCTAACAAATCCAATATAAGATGTCTTCTTTATATCTACAAAGATGGTACCCTCATTCCCCCCCTCATACTCCCACTCATCCTCCCCAATCACAAAATCCCCACCGTAGTAAACGATGACAGCAACATAGTCTTTATCATGCGCCATTTCTGCAACAAAAGAGGATTTATCATGCGCCATTTCTGCAACAAAAGAGGACAAATATACAATTAACTTTTTGGGACCACATTCACAAAGGACAGACAATTGCAAGTGGAGGTCCCTACACTCTTTATTAAAGAAAAGAAGAAAGAAGAGGGAAGATGCATAGGTCGACGACAATGCGGCTTGAAAAGAGGCCTCGGGACAAGGACAAATAGAGATGGGACCCGACAACTACTTTGATTATGCCGTCGCATTCCTTTAAAATATGGAGAGATTCCTCAGCATGGGTCCTCAACAATGCAATTTATTAAAAAAATACCCAGAAGTCCCCATCCCCACAACAACAAGAGATTCGATTCGAACATGTCCAAAGTCCAATACTCGAACCCTAACAATCATCAATCACCATCACACATTTCACATCCGACCACTACAAATTACTTTCGCACATCACAATTCAACACTCTGAATGAATCACATATCACAGTGGATGAGGCGACGTCGAGCCCTACACTGAGCCCTAATTTTCCCCCCGTCGAGCCCTACACCGAGCCTACATTTCAAGACCGCTCCTAAACTATCAATTTGAACCCCCAATAGGATTGTAGCACCACATCTGAGCCATAAATCTCACACCAAGCCTGAGCTTTCCCAGCCGACCCTCAAATTTCAAGTCCGAGCCCTAATAAATGAGTTGGAGCCCTAATTTCACCAAAGGGGAGAGGAAGAAGAGAAAAAAACCTGAGCAAATCGACGACAGCAAGCAAGTGATGACCTACGAACGGCGAACTGCGAATGGCGAGCTGTGAATGGCGATGGAGAGGACGTCAGATTTGGTGTGAATTGACGAAAGGTTAAAATCCAAATAAGCAAAACGACGTCATTTAGCACTAAGGAAAAACGACGTCGTTTAGTTTGGCCAAATGCACAGTGGATGGGGCGACATCGTTTTCCTCCTCCACGTGTGCTTTTTTTTTTTTAAAAATTGCCACATCGGTTAAGCATGTCGCCGGAAAATGCCACATCTGCATTTTGGCCGGTTTTTGGCTGTCAAACTCATTGGCACTTAAGTGTTCCATTTTACTCCGATATTGGTACTTAAGTGTACCATTTCAAAGTTATGGCACTTAAGTGTCCCTCCGTGCCAAGTTATACCTACGTTGATCAAAGCACATTTCGACCAGCACGATACCATCGCTTAATTATGCATAGAACCAACATGCTTAAATCCATGTCAAAAAAAGATACCTACCTAGCACATTTGAACCACGAGTTAAATAAAAAAAGCCAGTAGAGAGAGAGAGAGAGAGAGAGAGAGAGAGAGAGAGAGAGAGAGAGAGAGAGAGAGAGAGAGAGATTTAGAATGACTACACATCATTGACAACAAAATCGTTAATAAGGATGAACATTTGCTAGGAGCGGATCTCCTTGTGCAGCTATCAGTGGATCAATAATGCTTCTCCATCCATCATAATCTATGGTTGAGTCACTATCACGGCAACAAGAATCCATTTGAAGAAAGTAGGTGTGCCAAATACTCTTCTTGATGTGCTATACTGCAATAGCGAAGCAACATTCCAAATGAGCGAGTTGTCTTGAGATATATGCTTAAAGCAAGTAATGCCGCATCTATAATTCCAGCGAGGTTGTCTTGTTGAAGCTATAGATTTAAACTGAATTGGCCCTTGAATCAACATCTAGAACCCGAACTAACCTTGAAAGAAACCCTTGTTTTAAGATCAGTTTGCCTATTCTGGAACCCTGACAGAACTGCAGATTTCAAGGAGTTCTTAACCACTTGTGTGGGCAAAGTTTGCAATGTAACTCACGAGGCTGCCTTTGAATGTTTACTGATGCAGGCATAATAAAAATCTACTGTACCAAACATATTAAGAACACTTAATCCCTTCAACGAATTCAAGTATTTCAAAACCAAAAGACTGAAAACAAAAAACATACATAAACTGTTTCTTTTTTTCATGCAACAAACATTTTGTGCTACTAGGGCTCGTTTTAGAGGGAGGAAAGTTTGGAAAGGAAATAAAATAAAATTTCTCTTTTCTTCTCACAAAAAGTTCTGAAAGTCTCCATATTCCAAAACACCTTCCATTTTCCTCACCTCCCTTGCTTCCACAAACAAAACCTAGGAGCAAACAACTGGCCAACCATCAATGAATATTCAGTAAGATGTGAAAAACAACCAAGAAGAGATGCCTATGCAGTGAAAGAAAACAACCAAGAAAGAGAAATGTCAGAATGTGCGTAAAGTGAAGTTTACTGCTGAAAAATCTACATGGTCACCATAACATCATAGCATAAGTTGTCACTATCTTTTATATCGACATTTTGAATGAGACCACTAGAAGGGGGCTGGAGATACTTACAGGTTGTCATTGTGTGAATCGAGATCTTACACGGATTGTAGATATATCTGCTAAGTTTTCCAAGTTAGATATTTGAGTTAAATCTATTATTACAATGGATGCTACGTAGTACCAAAAGCATTGCAGGCTAGCTAGTCACTATGGTTAAAAAGAAACTAGAAAATTAACCATGCCTTGCCTTGAACGAAAATATTTCAAAATCACAACATTATCAATCCTTTCACAACATCGTAGCTCACATGTCATTTTTTTTTTAATTTTTAACATTTGTAGCATTCTCTATAAATCTCAATCTATCTAAGTACTTTTTGTTGGAAATTTCTTATAATATGGGCTTACATTAATTAATTGATTTTCTATTTTAAATAATCGGGTTAATGGATATTCCAATATTTGTTAAACCCTAAAGTGATCTGATTGAATTGGATATTGGCATCTATTGTTAACGCACCTAGTTGAGCAGCAAAGTGTAGGCAATTGTGTTTGACTGAAGCCCGTAATGGGAAGGGCCCAGTTGACACGCTGTTGATTAGGGTTTGCTAGGTCCCTCTCTAGCCTATAAAATGGTAGGTTATACCTATCAGTTGCTTTAATCCCATTGAAAGCTGCTATATCGAAATAGGTCATAGAGAGGAAGATCTGGCATTCCGATAAATCCCTGATTATCAGAGTGATCTAGTTTTCTTCAAGTGAAGCAATTGCTAAAACAGGTACACTTTAATTCTGCTGTATTTATTGATCTCAGTGTTTTACAATTATATATGGATTCGTTTGTTCTTAATTGATTAATTGTTTATGAGAATAATTTTATACACTTTTCTGTAGTAAGGTTCAGATGGTTCCATACATGAATATCAACATATTTGGAGACCCTTCTATCAACCAAATGAAAAAATAACTCCAAAGCTACCGTCCTATATAGAAATGCTAGTCAAATTAAGTTGAGGGTACGAATAGTTTTGGGACCATCCATGTTTTGTCACAACAAAACTAATAGGATACTCTTTTAAAGGGTCGATACCACAAAAAGGCCCAAACTATACCCATTGTGATACAAAAACCCTAAACTTGCCTATTGTGAAACAAATATCCAAGCTTTTTATAATTAAAAATCCTGAATTTACATTAGTATGACAAATATGCCTTTGATGGAACTGAAATAGAAAGTATATACGTCACACGTGTAAATTTAAGTTCTTTTTGTGACATAAAACAAAAAGTTAAGAGTATTTGTGTCACAGTGGACAAACTTAGGGTTTTCAATTACAAAAATAGAAAGTATGGGATGTTTGTGTCATAGTGGGCATAATTTGTTGTTTTTTTGTGGCATTTTCCCTTTTTAAAATGGTATCCTATGTTCATTTCAAATATTTTGGGAACTCCTGAGCATAAAAATAGGTAATCAATAATAGATTGTCTCCTCTACAAATAGTGAACTCACAACCATGTATGACATTTTTCTTAATGCAGTCATTGTTATTAAAATTATGAAGTTGTATATTAATAATGTGAACTTATTTCATTGAGAAGCTTAAATAGAAATTTTGACACTTATAAATGTGAGCATCAAAATTCCTGATTGTGCTACAAGTTTTATGATTAAGAAAATTCTAATTAAATTAGAAAGAATGATATAATATAGTTTCAAAAATAAAGTACAGGAAATTTGATATAAAAAGGGCTGAAAGAAAGAAGGAGAACAATGGGCAAAGGTAAAAATTGATAGACAATTAGTGAATATAGAAGTAAATATGATAAAAGTAAAAGGGGAGCAAGGAAAGGACGTATGTCCTTCTAAAACTCTCCGTCAGTAGCATAGTAGTAGTTAGGACAGAATAAAATAGAGGGTTTTCGCACCATTGTCACGACCTCTTTTCGGCGTCCGGTTAAGACAGCGCCGACGGAGGCTAATGGTTTGGCTAGGACTATTAGGCTTAGCCTGACTCTCCCAAATCCACCAATTCATAACTTAATAGTCCAAGTTTTTAATCTGTAAGTTAATTTTAAAAAAGAGTGGCCACTAATTAGTTTGAGATGGATCGATTAGAAACCCAAGCGAAGTATTGGGAGATGTACCCACTCTTGCGCAACCAAAAAAAATTAGGATTGGGGACTTGATTACAATAGTTAATCACTAATGCCCTTTCGGTACCTAATTTGTTTAAACCCTAAGGCTTTTGGATTTTGAGGGATTTTCCATGCATTTGTGAAGGAAAAACATTTTTTTGGTCTTTTCTGTTTTTTAGACATAAAAATTATTTTTGGATTTTTGACCTTTTTCTGAAAATATAAATCATTTTTGGCTTTTTCTATTTTTTTTGGCTTTTTGGGGAAAATATGGGATTTTTTTTTTTTTTATTTATTTTTCTGCAAATAAATTATTTTTTTTGATTTTTTAATTTAAAATATTATTTTTATTATTACAATATATTAAAATAGTTTTAAAAACGACCTAAGAGATCCTCGGGTAGGGTCGACCCGAGTCGCCCACCAACGGCCCGAACAGGCCTACCACATGAGCCCAAGTTAGGCTTCCCTATTTCTTTTAAAAGGAATTCAACCCATGAAGTCAGCCCACGAATTTTACAAGGCCCACACGCAAATGACGTAAGATGGCCGGAGCCCTACCCGATTAAGACCCACGCCCAACCCGCTTTTGGCCAAAAAAGTTACCTGGTGGAGGCTTTCGCTTAACTTGGTGCTGACTCGATTTTGGGGCTCTCTTTCTCCTACCCCTTTGCGGCGCCGATGAAGGATGGTCGAGATGTCACAGGGCGGCAACATAGCGACGGTGGCGGCGTGACAAGTGACGGCACAATGGCGGTGTGAGGAGCGACGGCAACCCAACCCAGCAAGGGATCTCGGTGAATCGTTGAGGACGGCGTTGGGGGTTGCAAGATCGGGTGGAGTCGTCGGTGGCGGATAGACGACAACGGAAGTCCAGTGCAGCGATGACATCAGGGGGTCAGTAATAGGATGTCAGGGAACGGCAACAGCCCAGCACCACAAGGGGTCACGGTTGGTTTATTGGGGACAGCGTCGAGGCTACGGTAGCAGCACAACTTAATAGAGATCTGGTTTCGAGGGGTGGAGAGCATCACAACGACAACGTCGAGGATGGCGGCGGCATTGGGCTGGTGCTACGACGGAGCTAGATCTTGCGGTGGCTCGGCGCAGCGGAGGACGACGTGATGCTCGACTCCCAAATCTGATCACGAGACGGTCAAATATGAACTCCACCGACCCTCACTTTCCCTCTTTGGTTGACTCGCTCAGTGTCAGGGGGGAACAACAGCACAACTCGAGGCGGCCGAACTCGGATCTTAGCTTGCTCATCCTTGGGCCTCCCCTAAAGTCTCTCAAGGGAAAGTCGTCGAAGTTCGTGTTAAAATATGTCTCGAGTTTGAATCCAATGTGAAATTCCGAATACTCCAAATTGGATATGTTGCGGACGTTCGAAATTGAATAATGAAGATCCAAAGATCAACTTCCTAAAATTCGAATTAGCGTTGGAGAATTTGGCCGCTAAAATAGGAAAGTCCAACTTTCATTTGGATTTAGATTTTGATATATTTTGGTTAAAATAGACAAGTTAGGAAATAGAATCCTATGAGAAGTTGGCAAAAGAATAAGGATCTCACTTATATATATAGACTTGTGGCCGTGGATGAAAGAGGGTTGATCATGAAGAAATAGTCTTGAAGCGCCGCCTCGTCGTCGAGTGCTTGAGAGGGATTTTTTTTGTCGTTCTTGTTCATGAATTACATCCAAGAAGATTTAATGTTCAAGCCAATTAAATCTTGTGGTAAGATTTGCGTGTAATTCCTTCGCGAGATTGAGAGATTTATTTCTTGAGAAATTTCGAAACTAAACACTATGTGCGTTATTTTGTGTAATTAGGGCTTGGGAAACACCGAGAGAGTGTTTGAGTGACTCGAGTATGTAATCTCCTTGTATCGCTTGATCTATAGTGAAATTCGCTGCTGCTCTCCTCATGGATGTAGGTCTTTACAATCGAACCACATAAATCCGGTGTCTGATTTATTTTCTTCTTCTGTCTATATTATTGTTTGATCACTCGCCCTATTATAACAATCGGTATCAGAGCCAAGTTTGGCTAAGTTGAAGCGAATCGATGGCGACAAAAGAAGTAAAAGTAAGAATCGACAGATTTGATGAGAATGATTTTAGTTTCTGGAAGATGCATATTGAAGATTATCTTTACCAAATAAAACTGCACTTACCCTTATCTGGGGAGAAACCAGAGTCGATGAAGCAAGCTGATTATGATTTTCTGGATAGATGAGCTATGGGTGTTATTCGGCTAACGTTAGCTTGTAATGTCGTGTTTAACATCTTGAAGGAGAAGACCATTGCTGATTTGATGCAAGCCCTATCAAATTATGAGAAGCCCTCTACGATCAATAAGGTATATTTGATGCGACATCCGTTTAATTTGAAGATGAGCAAGGTGCGTCGATTTGCGAGATCATATCAATGAATTCAATGTGATTGTTAGTCAATTGAGTTCGGTTAAGATTGACTTTGAAGATGAGGTACTTGCTTTGATTTTGTTATCATCATTGCACGATAGTGGGGAAAAAAAAGAATGATAATGAATGATATAAAAAAAGAAGAAAAGAGAAAAATAAGAGAAAAATAAGAAAAATAAGAAATAAGAAAAAATAAAAAAGAAAAAGAAAAAGGAGAGAAAAGGTAAAAAATAAAAGAAAGAAAAAAATGATGATAGAAAATTGAATCGAGGAACGCTGGCGGGAAAGGATGCTCTCGCTACTCTCCGTAAGCTCTCTCTACTCTCCGTGAACTCTCTCTCTCTCTCTCTCTCTGGGGCTCTCTATGATTCTCTCTCTGGTTCGCTCAATTGCGGGGACATCAGCGAAAACGGTGGCGATTACAGCAACGGCGATGACACCAGCATCTCTCTCTTCGTCGGATCGGAGGCGTTCTCTTGAAGATTTCTCGGATTTCTGGCGGAAATGAGAGAATCCGTTTCTCCCTCTCAATCACTCTCTCGACGGGGTCTTGAATCTCCGGCGGAAACCAGAGAACTGGTCTCTCCCTCTCAATCGCTCTCGGTTTCGGTGTTTCTGAGAGTTTTTCGATGGATTTCTCTCTCGATTTGAGGCAAGGATTGGTGATATCAGTGACAACGCTCGCGCTTAACTGATCTTCTCTCTGGATTGGGCTCACCGGATCGGTGAGTTCTCTTTCTATCACTCTCGATCCGTTAGGGTTTCGATTCCTGTTTCAATCTGTTCGGGTCGTGGATTCTGAATTCTCTCTCTCTCTCTCTCGGTTTTTTCGCTTTTTTTTCTCGAGCTCCAATCGGAGACGAAGGTTTTCCTCCATTGACGAGCGATTGGAGATCAAGCGCCGGCGGTTGGAGATCGTGAGGATCTAATTCTTTCTTAGAGATCGGACGCTTGTTTGCTCGATCGGTGGTTCTCTCTCTGGATTGGGCTCACTGGATCAGATTAGGTTTAGAATAGGATCCCGAAGGTGGAGAAGGCGTGAAGATGGTGGAGGTCGATGTCTACTCCGACCGTTATTATGTAATATTCGTTTTTCTCCCAACATATGTCTCGGGTTCCTTGCATTGAATAAAACCCGATGAGTTGCGGGTTTCCTTTATTTCCCGATTGTTTTCTCTTTTATATTTTTAGGATTGCATGATAGATTTACTGCTTTTCTTGATTATTTACTTCATTTGTTGCAATTTCAAATTCATTAGTTGTTTTCCTTTCATTTTTTAGGAATAGAATAGAATGAAAGTAATCCACCACGCATGATCACTTAGTATAAAATTGATGATCCCGAAAAATGTAAAAAGAAACGCATGGACATGTTAGGAAAAACAGAACATACTGTTTAGGTATCGAAAGGGCGTTAATAGAAATATTGGCGTAACCCAAGTCCCCGAACCTAGATATCCGGTTACATAGGAATCGAGGAACACTCGACCTTCGATTGGGTTTCTAGCCGACCCCCAAAATGAGGCTAGTGGCGACTCCTGTGTATTCTTAGGTTGTTAAATACTTAGATCGCATAAATAAATCCGCTGTCACGCGAGGTACAAGCTTGGGAGAGCTCGCGATCTCATGAGGGAACTCTCGTGATCAAGTACCCCTAAACTCGACATTTTCCCCTTTGACATTCGAGGCGGCGAGATCGGGTCGCGACAAAGGCTTGGCGACTCCACTAGGACTGGTTACTAGATTAAGAGGACTGAAGCCATTTAAAAATGGTTGTTGTGTTTTAACTAACATGTCTCATGTAGGATCGCCGCATGTCAAAGTCGCGTGGAAAATCAGGTTAGTCGCTAACCTCGTATTGAATGGTTTTGTAGGTGGGAGTTATAAGGGGAGGCGTGCTTGTAAACCCTTTGTTTTGCAAGTGGTGTAAGGATGTATGAATGTATGTGAGCTTATATTGAAGTGCTGGATGTTTTAATTTAAATGCACCGTTTACAAGCTTTAGCACGACACCGCACACACAATCGTGGTCTAAAACCCCAATCGCCCAATCTAGGACCTTAGGAGGGTTTATGGGTGGAATCTGCGAATGAATGCTCGTGGTAATCCATTACTTACATAAGCACATTCATCCCAACCGATAAAGATAGCACCGACCGACGATAGTAGCGGTGGGTAAACTATTTTTATCCTTTGGGATGAGGACCTTGAGCCTTTAGCACCCTCACCTTAGGCGTCAAAACCTCACGGTTTCATGCGACATGTAATTTGTGCTTGCCATGTGTTTGGTGGGTAAGAGATCGTTCCTTTTTTATCATTCTTATCTCTTACTCTCCATATTTCAATTGTGCATTTTATATTTCAACGATGATATGTTTTAATCATGGATGCCCCTTTAGGTTTAGATTTAGATGGGTAAACTCGAAGTGGACGTGATCCCGGTGCCTGGGAATCTCAAGACTCTATGGGAGAATCTCAACCCAAGACATCAAGACTATGTGGAAAAATTCATGAACCTCAAGGTTTTTGACGAGCTCACATTAAGGAACAAGAAGACAATGCCTTGATCAATGAGGAACACTTGGCCCATGATAACAAGCGTCTCCGCGCGATCCCACCTAGTCCTTAGGTTTTCATTTCATACACTTTTCTTGTAAAGGGATTTCATTTGTGTTTCCTTCTTTTCTATCAAGGTTTCCCTGTATTCATTTCTCATATCTCTTGTAAAATCGAACTACTTTGTAAGCTTCAAGAAAGCAAGATTATGTTTTCCTTGTAATTGTTCGATTGAAATGAATGAAATTCATGAACATTTTCATGTAATTTTTAGAAAAGGGGCATTCGATTAAATATTTGTATTTGTTCCTTTTCAATTGTATAATTTCTTTTGAAGAAATTTTGATAAGAGGATGTTATATGATACGGGATCATATACACTTCTTATCATTATTTCATCTCAAGAAAATATAAAATTGACTAGGATTTGTACTTTAATGGTTTCTTTTGATTGGTACTAATCGAATCATTTTCTTTTACGGGAGGTTTTGAAAGACGGCTGAAGAAAGATTTGTTATACGAACTCGCCGCCAAACAAAGATAGAAAACAAAGATACCCGAGCCCGTGTCATTAATATGGAGAATCAAATGGCACAAATGATGACATTATTGGTCGATCTCTCTAGCCAAGTCAAAAACTTGACGTACGTGACTTCGTTTCTTCTACCATGAATATTCCTACCGCGCCCCCTAAAGTGCCAGTAGTAGAGCCTATGCAAAAGGGCCTATGGAAGAGATTCCGATTGCAATCCCAATAGTTATCGATTCAAAACCTCCCTTTAAGGAGATTCCAACTTCACACTTCGATGAAGAAAATGCAAGGCGCCTCACAAAGATTGAGGAGCGCCTTTGCATGTTGCAAGGCTATCAGTTGCAGGGGTTTGATAAACTATCACCCTTCGCCAAAGTTAAGGTCCTTGAATTCTATAAGGAGCCGGAGTTCACAAGAAAATACGACGGCATCGGATGTCCTAAGACTCATTTGAAGTACTATCTGGGCAAGATGGCCCGTTATTCAGATAATCCCCAACTCCTGATTAATTCATTTCAGGACAGCTTGGTAGGTCTTGCGTTAACATGGTTTATTGAGTTGGACATGGAAAAGATCCATACTTGGGAAGATCTCATTGATGAATTCCTTCAGCAATACAAATTCAATACTGAAATTGCTCCGACCCGAGAGGAATTAGTCTGGGTTGAGAAAAGAAGAACTGAATCATTTAGAGCCTAGGTTTAAAGATGGAGGGTCATTGCGTCTCAAGTAAAACTGCCATTGTCTGAGAAAGAGAGCATGAAATTGCTGCTTCAAGTTATGCCCCGTGATTTTTTCGAGAAGATGTACAACCATACATGTATGAACTTTGCCACATTTGTGAGTTGGGTGAACGCATCGGGGGGATTATGCATGAAGGAAGGTTGACTGAGAACACAAATTGTCGATATACCCTGAAGAGAGATAAGGAATCGACTATGGAGATCGCCTATGTACAAAATTCCTCTTCTCAGAAGCCGTATAATCTTCAAGCTCATAAACCTGCCATGGAAGTAGGGGGTTCTTCCAGAAACTTTGAGCGCAAAGGAAAAGCCCCTCAAAGGCAATTCACTCCATTGCCTAGACCCATGTCCCAACTACTTCCAATGTTGATCGAAAATCATCTTGTGGCGAAAGAGATCCCGAGGGATAATCTGCCAAAGTATGCTGGGTACGACCCTAATAAGACGTGTGAATATCATATGGGAGAGAAAGGTCATCATGTGGATAACTGTTTTGTGCTTCGTTCTAAGATCCAGAATTTGCTGGATAAAAAGTTGCTCACCTTTAAGGACTCAACACCGAATGTCCAACAAAACCCCCTTCCAAAACATTCTGAAGATGTCAACATGATTTATGGGGATGTCAATGAGAATGTACTCCCGATGAACATCCAAGAGATGGAACAGAGCATCCCATTCGTTGATCACCAGTTGAAAGGTCACATCGTACATGATGAAGAAGACCTTATTTCAATTTTGCCAAAGGATAAAAAGATCTACTCCTATAACAAAGAAGATGATGAATACAAAACTTCCTATTCAAATCGTGAATTTGTGAGGAAAGCCCGTGAGAAGGGTGAAGTGATAGACACCTTGGGACAACCAAGTGGGAAATATGACTTTATGGTCAAGTATACTCCTCCTCCAAGTTATTTTCAAAACCCTGAAGACATCGTCCCTAGTGGATGGGGAAATGAATTTGGGGATGACTTCATGGATATGATTGATTTGACCAAAGAGAAAATTTTCTGTTGGGATGATACACCGACAAGGGCGCCATCAAAGTCTCTTGCCTCCATTTTTGAAGGATTTCTTTCCTGGTCCACCGAAACTCTTGTAAGAAGAAGAAGCCGATGTCTATCACTTTGTTGATTTGTTTGAAGATGGTCTGGTTGACACTATTGGCAAAGACGAAGAGCCTACAATTCCCACTGTGTAAGGGATGTTTTTTAATCCTTGCACTTAATTTTTAGTTGTATTCCATTCATTTCTCCCCTGCGAGGGAATTCCATTCATTTCATTCCTTTGTGCTTGTAATAACTGGGTCATAAACTTTCTAGATCCAAGATGATATACGTTGTAATGCAATTTTCGCATATCAATAAAATTCATGTTGTTAATAGACGTGTGAGGCCCAAATCAGTCCTATGCCGATGCTTTGAGGCCGAGCTTCCACATGATCTATAGTTTCAAAATGTTTTAGTGGAACGAAGATATCCAATGACATGAGGGCTAATTCCCAATAATTTTTTCAAAAACAACTTGAATTTGAAAACAAATTTTTCATGACATTTACATTTATTGCATTCATTTATATGTATACATACTAACCATTTTTCGATTGCATCCCAAGCATGGCATTTCACATCATGATAGTCATTTGCATGGCTCGGATTCGCATTCAAAAGACTTTGACGAACCCGATTATTCGACTCAAAGAATGAGGATGATCCTCGAGTTATCGAAAAGGAATGGTTCAAACATGAAGAGTCCAAGCCTCCTACCACCGAACAGCCAATCACTGTAAATTTGGGAGATTTGGATAATCCTAAAGAAATCAAGATTGGGGCAATTTTAATATCTCCAGAAGGTCAGCATTATCCAATAGCTGCAAAGTTGGTATTCCCTTGTACCAACAATATTTCTGAATATGAAGCGTGCATCCTCGGTTTGCAATTAGCCATCGATATGAAAGTCAGAAAGCTTCAAGTTTATGGTGATTCTACACTCATCATCCTTCAGACAGGAGGTGAATGGCAAACACGGGATGTAAAATTGATTCCTTATCATGAATATCTCGAAGACTTGGTCAAGGAATTTGACGAGATCTCTTTTAATTATCTGTCAAGATCACAAAATCAGTTTGCTGATGCCTTGGTAACTTTATCTTTGATGTTGCAAGTGACTGATGGTTTGAGCGATGATCCTTTGCAAATCGATGTCTTGAAAAAGCATGCTTATTGCCTGATGATAGAAGAGGAACTTGATGGTCAACCTTGGTATTATGATATCATGAATAACCTTCGAGAAGGAAAATTTCCCCAAGGGAGTCAAACCAATGATCGATAATACTTGATGAAGTTGGCATCCAAATTCTTCCTTAGTGGAGGAGCCCTCTATAAAAGGTCTTTTGATTCAGTTTTACTTAAATGCGTGGATGCACAAGAAGCTAAATTCCTGATAAAAGAAATACATGAAGGAGAGTGGGGTCCACATATGAACGGTCATCTCTTGGCTAGAAAAATTATGAGGCTCAGTTTCTATTGGTTGACCATGGAAGCCGATTGTATTCAGCATGTGAGGTGTTGTCATCAATGCCAAGTCTATGGAGACAAAATCAATGCTCCTTCTAATGAGCTACATCAAATGTCCGAGTCCTGGCCTTTTTAAATGTGGGGCATCGACATCATCGGACCAATTAATCCTAAAGCATCGAATGGACATCGTTTTATCTTAGTAGCAATTGATTACTTCACCAAATGGATTGAAGCCAATTCTTATGCCCATGTTACTGCAAAGAGTGTGGCAAAATTCATTCATTGTGATATCATCGCTTGATATAGAGTTCCTAAAGCGATAATCACAGATAATGGATCAAACTTGAACAATAAAGTGGTGGATGATTTACTTGGAGAATTCCACATTCGCCATTTGAATTCTTCTCCTTATCACCCACAAATGAATGGAGCTGTGGACGCAGCAAATAAAAACATCAAGAAGATTATAGCCAAAACGGCAGAAAATTATCGTGATTAGCATGATCGATTGCCATATGCTTTGTTTGCCTATCGAACTTCAATTTGCACTTCAACTGGGGCAACACCTTTCTCATTGGCTTATGGGATGGAAGCTATATTACCTGTGGAAGTGGAAATTCCTTCACTAGGGGTACTTTCTCAAATCAAGCTCTCTGAAGCTGAATGGGTTCAACAAAGGTTTGAACAACTTAATATGATTGGTGAAAAGCAGGTGAAAGCCTTATGACACGAACAAAGCCATCATAAGAGAGTAGCTAGGTCGTTCAACCGCAAGGTTAGGCCAAGATATTTCGAGATCAACGATCTTGTTTTGAGAAAGGTCTTACTTATCATTCCAGATCCTCGTGGGAAGTTTACTCTAAACTACGAAGGTCCGTATATTGTAAAGAAAGTGCTACCCGGTGGAGCACTAATCCTTGTAGAAATGGACGGTCAAGAATTGCCAGGACTTGTAAATGCTGATGGTGTCAAGAAGTATTATCCATGAATAAAGTGAAAGGCCTTTGAGCCATTTTTGGATTGAATCTGAGCCACTTTAGGATGTTTGCATCATGCATCGCATGCATACATATTGCATCTGCATGTTTGTTCCTTTTGCAGGTTCTCTAGTGAAGACTCTACCTGTCCACAAGAGGTTCATTTAAAAATAAAAAAATAAAAAATGCAAAACTTTCAAAAAAAAAAAAATTATCTCTCAGAATGCCAAAGAGTCGGTTAGAACTCTAGAAGTATAGCTAGAACTCTAGAAATGAACCCATGTGCTTAGCAAAGCCTGTTCTGTCTATAAATTTTATCTAACCTTACTTCCAAAAGTTTCCTCAGTAGGGTCGAGGAAGCATGTCTTTCCAAACAAAATTTCATTACATTTTCATTCCCCGAGGAGCTGAATTTAACTAAAGTGTGTTTTGGAAAACATGAAAATGATTGTTAAAAATGCCAAGTGGTAATGTCTAAAATGATGAGAGGCAACCCCTTTACCAAACACGTCCTTATACACTCTTTGAGAGAATTGAGTGGAAAGAACCATGTCTTAGGGCATAGGATTCATTCACAGTGAATACATGGTTTGAGATGATAAAGGCATTTCATTTTTCAATTCCAAACACTATCGATATCCCCTGCAAGCCACTTTGAGCCAAATAGGGAGTATTCCCAAAATAACCCTGTCAAGAACAACCCCACATTGGGGCAAAATAGGGGGTCTTGGTTGAAAATCATGGAGCAAAAGATTAAGAAAGATTTTATTGCTTTCACTTGTATCAATCTTCTTGTGCTAGCTTCAGGTGATTTCTTGTCGAAACTCGAAGCATCTTGAAGTGACGAAGAGCATTCCGTTCACTACCACAAACACAATTATTCCTTGCTTAGCCAATTTGAGCCTTATACAATTCTTTCATAACCCTAGGTGATGATTATCTCCCCACACTAGGGGAAGGCACATGATTTACCAACAAAATTGAGAATATTGGTAATGTTTGTAAATGTCACTCGAGAGTCCTAGATACTCAAAAGAGAATGGAAACAAGGGGGCATGAAAAGCAAAGGTGTGCTGGTAAAAAGCAAGGCCAATGCCTATGAAAAAAAGATGCAAAGAAAAGCAAGAATGCAAAAAAGAGCGAAATCCATTATGATGCAAAAGATCATTCGTTGAAAAACAAAAGAAATGTCTTGCAAGAGAAAACATGTATTGCAAGCAATATTATTAGAACAAAGAGCGAAGCTCTCATGTCTCAAGACAAATTACCCAAAGGACTCTCAAGATAGGTTAAATTTCAAGAGTCGAATTTTTGAGAAGTCGTGTGATGGTAATGATGCCAAGATAATCACTCACTTTTTAACCCTTTGATATTTGAAAGTTTTTCAAGCCTTTTTAAGCCTTACTCGAACCAACATTACAACCCTTATCTGAAGTCTCTTCCGATTGGGATGGTTCAAGTTGAAATGAGAGTATCACATAGGAGCTACTGCTAGAAGGAGTGGAAGCAATCCTATCTTATCTTGTCTTCGAGGTTCTTGACTTGTAAACCTGATGAAGATATTGATTGAATATTCATTTCTTGGCCTCAAAGTGCATACCCTTTGTGTAAGCCCATGACCAAGCCATCATTACGGTCCCTTCAAAAGACCTTTTGATCAATGGATTGTATTCACTGTGAACGTTTCCGAAAGCCTTAGACATAGGTTGAGTGAGACTTCTCCAGTGAGATTTAAACAGTTTTCCCATATCAATGGTTGGAACAAAAGCCCTTTTTGAGAGCTAGTGTGAAAGACCTCTTTTGATTAGGATATTTCCATTTACCATATTTGATTAACCCTTAGATGGTTAATCAAATCTCATTTTATTAAAGTCCTCTCTGAAGGGATTTAACAATTGATATCATTTTGCAAGATTGGTTTGCCAGCAATTTCGAGACTCATACCTGGTTGAAACCCATTAGTATACGGTGAGACATTTCTTTCAGTCAAAACCCGTTAGTATACGGTGAGACCTTTCTTCCAATGTAAACCATAGGGTTTGTGGGTCCATCCTTAAACTACACAATTCTAGGTTATCTTAAAACTTTGTCTCCAAGTTATAGGTCAACTTAAAACCTTGTCCCCAAGTTCTAGGTCAACTTAAAACCTTGCCCCTAAGTTCTAGGTCAACTTAAAACCTTGTCCCCAAGTTCTAGGTCATCTTAAAACCTTGTCCCCAAGTTTTAGGTCATCTTAAAACCTTGTCCCCAAGTTCTAGGTCATCTTAAAACCTTATCTCTTAAGTTCTAGATTATCTTAAAACCTTGTCTCCAAGTTCTAGGTTATCTTAAAACCTTGTCTTCAAGTTCTAGGTTAACTTAAAACCTTGTTCCCAAGTTCTAGGTTATCTTAAAACCTTGTCCCCAAGTTCTAGGTTATCTTAAAACCTTGTCTTTAGGTTAGTGGTTATCCTTAAACCATTCCTTTTTCATTTAGTGATTTCATTGTCTTCATTCCATTCCACGAGAGAGAGAGAAACAGAGATATCTTTTCCCTATTTCCGAAGTTGGGTCGACTAAAAATTGCGGGTATCAATTTTGTCTTTGAGTGGAACCTCTTCGAACTCCCACTCAAAGAGGGACAGCTGTTGACACCTGAAATTTTTTGTTAACATTTTAATCATCCATTTTGCAAAAATATAAAAGATAAAGAGCAAAAAGATTTTAAAAAAATGATGATGAATGACATAAAAAAAGAAAAAAAAAAAAAAAAAAAAAGAAGAAAAAAAGAAAAAAAGAAATAAGAAATAAGAAATAAGAAAAAAAGAAACAGAAAAAGGAGAGAAAAGGAAAAAATAAAAGAAAGAAAAAAAATGATGATAGAAAAGGGAATCGGGGAACACTGGTGGGAAAGGACGCTCTCGCTACTCTCCCAAGGCTCTCTTTACTCTCCATGAACTCTCTCTCTCTCTCTCTCTCTCTCTCTCTCTGGGGCTCTCTCTGATTCTCTCTCTGGTTCGCTCGATCGCGGGGACATTAGCGAAAACGGTGGCGGTTACAGCAACGGCAACGACATTAGCGTCTCTCTCTTCGTCGGATCGGAGGCGTTCTCTTGAAGATTTCTCGGATTTCCGACGGAAACGAGAGAACCGGTTTCTCCCTCTCGATCACTCTCTCGACGGGGTCTCGAATCTCCGGCGGAAACCAGAGAACCGGTCTCTCCCTCTCAATCGCTCTCAGTTCCAGTGTTTCTAAGAGTTTTTCGACGGATTTCTCTCTCGGTTTGAGGCAAGGATTGGTGATATCGGCGACAACGCCCGCGCTAACCGATCTTCTCTCGGATCAGCTCTTTGGATCGGTGAGCTCTCTTTCTATCACTCGATCCGTTAGGTTTCGATTCCCGTTTTAATATGCTCGGGTCGTGGATTCCGAATTCTCTCTCTCGATTTTTCGCTTTTCTTTCCCAAGCTTCAGTCGGAGACGAAGGTTTTCCTCCATTGACGAGCGATTGGAGATCAAGCGCCGGCGGTTGGAGATCGTGAGGATCCGATTCTTTCTCGAGATCGGACACTTGTTTGCTCAATCGGTGGTTCTCCCTCGGATCGGGCTCGTTTGGATCGATTAGGTTTAGAATAGGATCCCGAAGGTGGAGAAGGCGTGAAGATGGTGGAGGTCAATGTCTACTCCAACCGTTATTACGTAATATTCGTTTCTCTCCCGACATATGTCTCGGGTTCCTTGTATTGTATAAAACCCGACGAGTTGCGGGTTTCCTTTATTTCCCGATTGTTTTCTCTTTTATATTTTTAGGATTGCATGATAAATTTACTGCTTTTCTTGATTGTTTACTTCATGTCTTGCAATTTCAAATTCATTAGTTGTTTTCCTTTCATTTTTTAGGAATATAATAGAATGAAAGTAATCCACCACGCATGATCACTTAGTATAAAATTGATGATCCCGAAAAATGTAAAAAGAAACGCATGGACATGTTAGGAAAAACATAACATACTATTTAGGTATCAAAAGGGCGTTAATAGAAATATTGGCGTAACCCAAGTCCCCGAACCTAGATATCTGGTTACGTAGGAATCCAGGGAACACTCCCAACCTTCGATTGGGTTTCTAGCCGACCCCCAAAATGAGGCTAGTGGCGACTCTTGTATATTCTTAGGTTGTTAAATACTTAGATCGCATAAATAAATCCGCTGTCACGCGGGGTACGAGCTTGGGAGAGCTCGCGATCTCGTGAGGGAACTCTCGTGATCAAGTACCCCTAAACCCGACCTTTTCCCCCTTTGACTTTCGAGGGCGGCGAGATCGGGTCGCGACAGTTACTACTATAAATAATTCCTCTGGGTCAACAAGTTTGACGTTTGATGGGGTTCGAAATTTATTTCTAAGCGAGGACATCCGTAGAAGAGAATCGCGAACCGTATCTGCCTGCTTTAGTAGGTGAAAGTAGAGGAAGATCTAGAACACGTGTGGGTAAGACTAGTACTAATATGAACAGGCGTAGTCAATCTAAGATTGCTGATGTTGTCTATTGGAGTTGTAGCAAAAGGGGGCATCTTAGAACGAATTGCCTTAAGCCGAAGAATGAGAAAGGTAAGGAAATTATAGTTGATTTTGCAGATAATGTTATAGCTGTAACAGATAATACTGATTATGTCTTGTCTGTTACTGATTATTCATCGTTTGATGGATGGATTATGGATTCTGGTTGTTCTTTTCATGTCACACCAAATAGAAACTGGTTTATCACTTATCAGTGCACGGGTAGTGGTAAAGTCTAGTTAGGGAACAACGCTAAGTATGATATTGTGAGTGTTGGTGATGTTAAAATTAGAATGCATGATGGCATTGTGAGGACATTGACTGGAGTAAGACACGTTCCAGAATTGAAAAAGAACTTAATTTCCTTGGGTACCCTAAATTTAGCTGGTTGCGGTATTCTTCAAAAGGTGGAGTTCGAAGGTTGTTCGAGGTGCCCTAGTGATAATGAAAGGAATCAAGCATGGAGGCTTGTATAAACTTCAAGGTGAGACAGTGACAAAAGTCACTGCAGAAACGTTGGATGCATCTGTTCAAGAGTCTTTTGACTGCTCGAGGAAGACCTGGGTGTTTATGCCAATGCACAAGTTTGATGCTGGTGTCAGAATCACGTGATTGAGAGCTTTGATTGAGACAGAGATTGGTAAGTCGATCAAGCATGTGCGGACTGATAATAGCATGGAGTTCTGATCGGAGTTGGCAAATATATTCTGCATGAAAGATGGCATAATGAAACATCGCACTAGTGCCAATAAATCACAATAATTTGCAGAATTGATGGGAAGAACATTACTAGAGACAGCCCAAAAAATTATCTCTAGTGCTAGCGTTGCTAGGAGAATCCTAACTTATGTGCTTGATACGGTAAGCTGCCTGGTGAATAGATTCCCATCAACTGCTATTGGATGGCGGACTCCTGAAGAAGTGCGATCAAGTAATGTTGCTGGTTATTCTATTATTAGAATGTTTGGTTGCCCGTGTTATTTTCAAGTAAGTGATGGTACACTCGATTGGAGGGCAAGGTGCATATTCCATGGCTATGCACAAGGTGAGTGGGGGGATCGGTTGTGGTGCCTAGATATAAATTCACATGTTAACAGCAGAGAAGTTACCATTGATGAGTCTCCGGTACTTCTAGCTAGGAGTGTTTGTGATAATGTTAATACAGATCTGAACGATGTTCAGCTTAAGGTGGAGTTGCGACCAGAAACTCCTGAGGTAGCGTATATGCGTACTAGCAAAGTAATCAACACATATGGTGTTTGTAGCGAGGTGGAGCCTATAGAGCCAACAGTTGTTGTAACTGTTGATATTGACAATGTACGTATTCGATCTCCTGACAGATATGCAACAATGGTTTTATTTTATCTGCAGTTAAGAAGGTTACGTCGGAAAATCCTTACGAAGTAGTTAAAGGTGCATGTGGAGTTGGTATTCTGATGAGATCCTTAGTTATGGCGAAGTTCAAGCAAAGCTTGGACTTGGATAATATCTGTGGCGGTTAAGCCCATCGGGGGTTTGGGAAAGTAGCGGCAGAGTTTGAATTTTTGTGAAGTGATTGTGACTTAGCTCAAACGTCGAGCCAAGGTGGAGATTGTTAAAATATGTCTCGAGTTTGAGTCCAATGTGAAATTCTGAATATTCCAAAATTGGATATGTTGCAGACGTTCGAAATTGAGTAAAGACGATCCGAAAATCAACTTCCTAAAATTCGAATCAGCGTTGGAGAATTGGGCCGCTAAAATAGGAAAGTCCAACTTTCCTTGAATTTGGATTTTGATATATTTTGGTTAAAATAGGCAAGTTAGAAAATAGAATTTTATGAGAAGTTGGCAAAAGAATAAAGATCTAACTTATATATATATATATAGTGGCCATGGATGGAAGAGGGTTGATCATGAAGAATTGGTCTTGAAGCGCTGCCTCGCTGTTGAGTGCTTGAGAGGGATTTTCTTTGTCGTTCTTGTCCGTGAATTACATCCAAGAAGATTTAGTGTTCAAGCTAATTAAATCTTATGTTAAGATTTGCATGTAATTCTTTAGTGAGATTGAGTGATTATTTCTTGAAGAATTTCGGGACTAAACACTACGTGCGTTATTGGGTGTAATTGGACTTGGGAAACACCGAGAGTGTTTGAGTGACTCGAGTATGTAATTTCCTTGTATCGTTTGATTTATAGTGAAATTCGTTACTGCTCTCCCCGTGGACGTAGGTCTTTACAACCGAACCACGTAAATCCGGTGTTCGATTTATTTTCTTCTTCTGTCTATATTATTATTCGATCGCTCGCCCTATCTCAACAGTTGGCAACTCGTGATCCTTCTCAACGTAGTTTTGGCCTTCCCCGACACCCTATTTATAGGCGCGGGGGCCGGTTGGCGGAGGCTAGGCTGGTGGTCCTTGGTGTGCCGACCGGCCTCCTTCTGCTAACCGAACCAGTGTCAGCTTAGCCGCCCACCTGCGTCCCCTATTCAGCATTGAAGGCTTGTCTCCTCACTACCGGTCTACCCTCGTCGTAGCTCGTCCTCTGGCACGACACCAGCCTTTGCGCGTGAGGCACAAAGGCAATGGAGGAAGAAGACAACAGAAGAAAGAAGAATGGAGGGGAGGGGGTGGGGGCGGGGGGTGGGGGCGGGCCAAGGAAAAGAAAGGGAATGGGCCGGGGGCCCACGTGGAAGCGGGAAAAAAGGGGGCTGGGCTTAGAGCGCAGCCCCAATGGGTTGTTTTTATTTTTATTTTTATTGTTTTTATTAATTTTTTGTTGTTTTTTCTTGTTATTATCTATTATTTATTATCTAAAAAAAAGGAAAAATACATAAATAGAGAAACTAAGGCCTAATTAAAGACCTAATCAAAATTTAGGTGTCAATAACCATCCTTTAATATATTTTTTTTATAGATAGATAGAAATGAAAAAAAAAATCCACTTGCAAATTGAAAATAGAGAAAGACGAAATAAAAGGCGAAAGCCAAGCCAAACATGTCATAGTCTGTGATTAATGCATCGGATGTGAATTAACAGTTTTTATAAGGTGTGTATCATTACTTGAATAAAAAAATATACTAAATAATGGAAGTACACAAATAAGGAAAAAAAGAAAAGAAAAGACAGAAAGGTGAGTGAGAGATAAGAGTATCAAAAATGGACAGAAGAATGAGGGTAGAATATGTACCCTACTCTCCATAAGGTGGGGCTAAAAAGACCTTCCTTTCATCCTTTGACACACAAAAGACAATATAGAGATCATACAGTTTTTTAGAAAGTTTATCAAGGCTCTGGATTTCCCCCAAAGATATTAATATCACAAAACCTCATGAGCTACTCTCGACTAGGGGTGAGCATCGGTCCAGGGTCTACCCTGAGTCGACCCTGGACTGGCCCAACCCTGTCAGTTCTGGTCGGGTTCCTAAGAAGACTGGGTCGGTCATTAGTCCTAGAATTTCTAGACAAGCACTGTGCGGGTTGGTCCTCGATCCTAAGAGTTCAAGGTCGGTCCAACTCAAACCAACTCTAATCCAACTCAGACCAACCCTAATATATATTTAATATATTATTATAATTTTTTTATATAGAGAAAATCTTAAAATAAACAGCGTTAACAATATTAAACAGCTTTTTAGTGAGAAATTCAAGTAATTTTATATTGTTATTTAATAACTTAGATTTTTAATATCTTTTAGGCGTCAACAATCATAATTTACATAGGAGTAAAATGTTTTTGTGAGAAATCCTTACGGCGTCCAAAAGGACATAAATAGCTCCTTACGACATTTTCCTTTAGTAATCATTATTTTTTGTTTTATTTGTCATCTTAGTATTCAATTTGCCAAAATCGAAAGAAACAACTTCTTTGCTTGCCACTCGACACTCGCCTCATTCGCTTTGGGTCACTCTTGCCACTCGCCGCTCAATGCTCGCTTGGCTTATTGCTCCCTGCTCGACACTCGATGCTCACTCTATTCGACGCTCACCCTACTCGACGCTCATCGCTTGTCTTTCTTAGTTGACCTTGCTCGTCATCAAACCCATTGGGTTGGTCCAGTCCTCGGTTGCCATTTCAAGGACTACAAAAAATAAAATAAAAAATTATTGGCTGGTCCCGGATTGACTCTAAAACTGGACCGAACCCATTGGGTCAATCCGGTCCTCAATCACTTTTTTAAGGAGTACAAAAAAGAATAAAAAAATTATCGGTTGGTCCCGAGTTGACATTGAAATCGAACCGGACCCACTGGGTCGATTTGGTCCTTAATCTCAAACTCAATAGGGTCGGTCATCGGTCCCAAAAATTGAGGACCGGCACTGTGCGAGTTGGTCCTAAGGTTATGGGGTGGATGCTCACCCCTACTCTCGACCACACCCCAACAGCTCCACCAAGAACGGCGCAATAGGTCAAATATCAATGTCAATCCCTCGTATGATATCAATTCAGGCAATATCACCTATAAGTTATCCATCAAGCTTTTCTTCATCGTTATAAGAAACGCCAATGACACGAGAACAGGAGGTACCGACCCGCTCTTTGAAGAACAATTCCAGCAGCGGGAACATTGCTGATGTATTTAGCAAATTCACAATGTTCAATGCACGAGATGCAACATAAGCATTATCATGATAACTGCATGTTCAAAAGGTTAGAAAGCAAAGTTAGTAGATAGTGATAACAATATTGAGATCTCTAATCCCAAGAAAAACTATATACAACAATCGACATGTTCTCTCGATCCAGATAATTTATGAAGATGACTTAGAAGATAAAAACTTCAATCTAGTGTGGAGAATACCGGACTAGAAGAGTAGATCCATGCATATAGTAATTCGACCACACAAGCTAATGAAAATTACATGCATTGCCATCATGATGCAAATTGGATGTCACCGAACATGTGAAATATCGATTGAAGATCATTTATGTGGCATTTGGCAAATCTTTCCAATGGTATATGGCGGTGTAGACACGAGATAAAACACCATATGAGAAATTGAACCTCAAGAACCAGATAAGCTTTGAGAGTATAAAAATTGTACATCCATTGGAAAGTTGAAGTAAAAAGAAGCAATTGATAATGCCAACGACGGCAAGAGAGAGATTCGTGCCACTCACGGCAGAGGGAGGAGGTGGACGACAAGCCAAACGTGAGGCCCGTAGTAATTGATAGCCTGCTTCAGTGGTGGCCACGAGTCCCGGCTATATGGCAAACCGGGTCTAGGAAGGCCTCGATCACGACGGTGCAGGCGCCGACCCGGTGCTCCGCATACACTAACCCATCGAACCTCGCCAGTGGTAGGGGCAAGGTGCTCCCAACCAGGGCGTAGTGGGTGGCGAAGAAGGAGAGGGCCTAGAGCAACGCCGCCGAGACTAGAGAGCTCGACGTCATCACCACCGTCGTTTTGACTGGAAACTAAATCTGACAGGATCGAATGGATAGCGAGAAAAATAGAGGTCAACGCACGGACGGAGGCACTAGGGAAGGAGCATTTTAAAGTTTCGATGATTTTAAGCGTGCGCTTGGTAATCATTCGGTTCCCTGGAACAATTTCTAATAAGAAATTATTCTTTTTTATTCTGTTCCTAGGAACAATTTCTGAGCAAAAGAATGCTTTCGATGACGCACAAAATTTTTAATTCTGAAATACAAAAAGAATACGAATGCGTTTGGTAACTACATAAAATTTATATTCCAATTCTAAAATCTTATCCAATCATAGAAATTATATTGATTAATTATATTTATACTAAGTAATAAAAATATTAACTAATCAAATTTTTATTGAAGTAGGAATTGAAATTTTGCTATATATGGAATACATATTTAATTTTGCATTTTAATTTATTATTTAGTATTTATATTTATGAGAGGAGGAAAAAGAAAGAATAGGTAGACTTGATTCTAAAATTGTTCCGGGGAACAAAGAATTAACTTTTTTATTCTTGATTCTACTCTAAATTTGTTCCTAGGAACAAAAATTTTACCAAACGTTATTCTTTTCCAAAACTACTCCCGGGAATAAAAGAATAGAATCCGGTACTGTTTGGCCGGTTACCAAACCGGCCCTAAGAAACGACATGCGTTTTTTCATGAGGTGTTATCACACATGATTTGGTTGGACCACAAGAGGAAAAAAAAAAGATTACAAGAATTAAAAAAGGATCGTTAATTAGTAAATTTACTTTTATGTTTTTACACATGATTTGGTTGGACCGCAAGCGGAACAAAAAGATTCGAAGAATTGAAAAAAGGATTCGTAATTAATAAGTTTACTTTTAGGGGTATTCTAAATTCTCCAAAAACGCAAAAAAAAAGGCTCATATAGCATTGCTCATGATGCTTCATGCTTGTTATTGATATCCATAATTATCATCTTAAAAGATGTTTTTCCAAAAATAGTTGCTTGTGTCACTTGCAAAAAATATTGAATGAAAATTATTTTCGTCGTCCACGAAAATGTTTAAACGCATGTTACTATAGATTATAAAAACATTTGTAATTGAATTATTATTTCAAATTATATAAGCAATCATTTTTATGAATATATCTTCTAAATCATTCATTTTCCATGAAATTAAAAGAGTCATGTTATATAACTATTTCTATCTTGCAAGCATAAAACGCTTTAAAACACGTCTTGTACCATAATTCATGGTAATTATAATTAGAGTTCATTTATTTTAAAGAAAATTCAAGATTCCAAAATATTTTCAAAAAAGTAATCGCTTGAATCACATTCAAAAATAAGTCAGTGAGAAATATTTTCATTCCCTACGAAAATAATTAGACATAAATTATTCTCAAGAATAAAAATATTTTCCCTTCACTCATTTTATCGAGCGATGCAATCAATCATTTTCTAAAAAATAATTTCCAAATATTGAGTTTTCGTTGAAATAGATAAAGCCTTATATTTTACCGTAATATCAAACACGACATAGAAAATATTAATAAATAGATAAAGCCATATATTTTACCGTAATTTCAAACACGATACAGGAACAATTAATAAATTCACGAGAGAGATTTGCTCACAATTCTTGTAATAACCAGCAATAGCATATACGGGAGGACCAGATCAGACCCTCGCGATCCATAGAAACGCTCACCATTTTCGTCCCGAGCCTTTCCTTGAAAACAGAAAACGAAAAAGCCAATCGACGATGGCCTGCTTCACAACACTCTCCACCCACCTTCAACAGTTTCTCAAGTTCAACACACACACAGAGCAAGACCCAGGAAGAAAGAGAGAAAATGCTTCTCTCGGTGTTCTTGGCTCTCTGTCTTCCGTTCGCCGGCGGGAGCGCGGTGCTCCTGGTCTATGTTTGCCTCCTCAAGTACGTCTCCGGCACCGATCGCCAGGCCAGAACAGACAAGCTGGCCCAAGGCCGAGGGCTGTCGGCTCAGGAGCTTGCGGAGCTGCGACAGTCACCGCGAAGGAGCTGGCGGCGGGGACAGAGTGTGCGGTCTGCCTTGAGGAGCTTGCCGGAGAGGAGCCGGCCCAGGTGGTCCCGGGTTGCTGCCACGGGTTCCACCAGGAGTGCGCCGACGCGTGGCTTGCCCGGCGTTCGGTGTGCCCCGTTTGCATGGCCAAGCTCGAGCCTCGGTTGTGGGCCGAAGAAGCCGGAGATCATCAAAGCCCGTGCTAGTTTTCGATTCTTTTCGCTCTTGTTTTTTTTTTTTTTCAAATTTCTGGAGAGAGAGAGAAGCATTTTCAGTTCTTATGTGCGTCCAACTGCGACCGTGACGATTAATGCCCTGCGAAACGGACGGACACGGAGTCTTTCAATTGATTTGAGCAGGTTGGTTATTCCGCCTTGCATGGTGGCGACCGGCCGGCAACGAGTGAATGGATGAAAAAACTCTTGGTTTATCAAGTGTCTGTAACTCTGACGCATCTTTGCCGTTCATTTACATGAATTTCGTATGTGACTCAAACCACATATAGACCCTAGTAACCCTCAAAGCTTAACCCCCGGATAAACAATTTCCAGAAAATAGCTAATAAAACGTAATAAAAGTCGATCAAAGACAATGGCGGAAAGGAGGAAAGTGGAAATTGTCATTTACATAAATTTTCAACGTTACTCGGTCACATGTTTTGATTTGACAGACTTTAGATATGGCAAGAATGTACATAACCTTAACCAATCAGTCCACTCTAAATCAATCCATACTTCCATCAAGACATACCTGTTGAGACCTATTCAAATTTAATTTTTAGAAATAAAACATAATATTTGATTAGCGGGAAATTTTGAAAAAAAAAAAATTGAATTCAAAAGAATTCAATGGTCAGAGTTTGGAGCCACTTCTTTGTTGAAGAAGTTGAGTGAATATCGCCGGATCTTCAAACGATTTCGAGTCTTTCCTCTATAAAAGGAAGGTGAGGTTTCGGAACCAAGCGGGGGCTTCTCTTCATTGTTCGTCCAAGAAAAAATAGCAAATTGAAGAGAAAAAGAGAAGAAGTTGATGTGAGTAGGGAAAAGAGAAAAAAAAGTACAATGGCAGAAAGTGAATGGGGAGGGTTTCGGCAGAAAGTGAGAGAGACAAGTGAGAGAGTGTCAGGTGAGAGAGAAAAGTAAGAAAAAGAAGAAAAAGGAAGGGAGAGAAGGAACCATCCGTGGAGTCGTCGAGAGAAGGAAAGAAACACAAAAGAAAGAAAAGGGGAAAAGTGAAAAGAAAGCAAAAAGGAAAAAAGTGATTGGACATTTACTGTTCATCACCTTCTTCCCTTTGCTGCACGCTTCCACCTTCCTCCTACTGGCTTCGATTTTGCTCCGCCAAGCTGCAACGGCCGTTTCCACTTCTTTTTCACGCCCGTGACGCTCGTCCGCGAACACCGGAGCCACCCTGCTCCATTGCGCCTCTGTCACTGCCGTTTTCGTCTGCCGTTCGCCGGTCTCTCCGCGGCGTGCATCCCCCGCTGCACACCATTTCCGCCCTTGCTCCGACGGCCCAAGCGCCCTTTTGCCGTTGGTTGCTGCTACCGACGACCCGTGACGCCACCTGAGGTCGATTTGCTGCACGCTCAAGCGACCGACGCTACCGTGCCCAACCACCCGAGGCCCACGACCTGCAATTCGCGCCCAGCGAACCTTCACTCGACGCCGAGTCTCCGCTGCAACGTCTCGAGCTCCTGCCGCCCCCGATTCCGATCAGCGCCTGCACCTGAAGTTTCCCCGCACCGCCTGTGCCCGCGTTGCCGTGCCCACGACCAACCTGCTGCCTCCCTGTTTTGTTGCAGGTCCGGTTATCACTCGACGCCGATCCGGGCCACCCTCCTCTCCGAGTGACGCCAACTGCTGCCGTGCCCCTACTGCCGGGTTGCTAACGCCGCCGGTCCACCCTTGCCAGAGCTCCGACGCTTGCCGCCGCCCCTCACGGGACCTTTCGCGGATCACCACGTTGCTGTTTTCACCTTCCCTTAGGTAGTTTAATTTTTAATTTTTATTCTTACTTTTCACTAACTTTTATCTTCTTTTGTTTATTTTGTTATTATTGTTCAATTTAGAATATTGAGATGTGCTTTTCTTTTATAAATCTCGTAGGCATTAACTGCAGGTATTTTATCCCAAATTATGGTAATTATTAATTTGACCCATAAGACGTCGGGTCATTTTTTTAATTACTTTAATTTTTAGAAATTTTGATAATATTTCAATCGTTAAATTATTATAGAGTTAAAATAATTGTTAACTTAATCCGTGAGACAACGGATTATTTTTTTGTTATTTTAATTCTTATCTTCATTCTTTTAAAATAATTACTTGTTCGGAAAGACTAAAAAAAAATTTAAAAAAATCAGAAAATACATAAAAATCTAAATATTGCATTAGAGCATTTAGGTTTAGTAAATTAGGACTATATTTTTAGGGTTAATAAATTAGAATTGCATTTATAGGATTATAATTTTTAGATTATACTTTTAGATGGGTGATTTTTGTTAGGACTAATTTTAAATAATGTTGGCATGTCTTGATTTCTTTATATAGCTTTTAAGATAAGATATAGTTTAAGTTAAATTGATTCCTAAAATAAATTAGAATATCATTCACGTTAGTTAGTCTAATTAGTTTTAATTCGAATTTCAATAAAAAGAATCCAAAAAATATTAGGTATATTAATTAATTTGCATAATAGGTTTAATTAGAATTTGTTTATTAGTAAAATATTGTCATATCTAGAACTTAGGTACCTAGGTCCATACACATTTCATATTAAATCAACACACCTAGATATTTTTAGATTAAATCAATTTTCATTTAGTAAAACAAAAGAGGAACAAAAAAATGTTATGCATGCTATATGAGTTATAGTTTAATTGTTTTTGTTTAATAAAAAGAAAATGCTAAAAGATGAATCATTGCACCATTAAGTTACTTTCTTTTCAATAAAAAATATTATGTCATTAAAAAAACTAAAGATCATTTCCTTGGTTAGTTAATAGGTTAATTCATAATTAATCTCATTTCATATCATCATTATTTAGCATAGGTTGCATATATGCATTAAAAAATTAATCATCATTAATATAAAATCATAAAAGAGCATGCATATAGAAATATCATGTCATTCATCCCATATCACGTAGCATATGCATATTTAGGATTATATAAATTAGATTGCATACATATAGTGATAAGTTTAAGTCATATCATATGAATTGCATCTCGCATGTCATTAAAATAAATTCATGCATATTAAGTTAAATTAAGATTGCATATAATTAACATTTTTTTTAAAAAGAAAAAGAAAAATTAGGTCATGTCATTTAGAAATCATGTTTAAGGCATGCATTTTTATTAGCAATTTTTTTATTGAATGTTACTTTATTGATTGTGCACCCGCATGACCACCATTTGCATGTTAGTAGCTTAAGTTAAAATTAATCAACATTGCCTGCAAAATATTTTTTTTGAAATTAAAATAAAAAGGTACCGAAAGGGCGTTAGACTAATCTAGCGTTAGGGGTGTAAACGGGTCGGGTCGGGTCGGGTCTTGATGTTACCCGACCCGACCCGAAACATACAGTCACATGCGTGACCCGACCCGACCCGACCCAAACACGTTAAACTCGCATAGGAAATTCGGGTCGGGTCGGGTCGGTTCGGGTCGGGTTTCCGGGTCTTTTTTTTTTTTTTTTTTTTTTTTTTTTTTTTTTTTCTGGGTGAGAGTCGAACGGGCATTGGGCCGCAAATGAATGTATCTTCTACAAATGAGCACAAGCATAATTTACTGCCACATTGATGTAGAATGTCAAATAAATGAGGAGCTTATCCGCAGCACTCTTTATATCGAAGTTCCTAAAAAAGACATTGGCCCGGAAAAATGTGATTGCTTCATCAACAATATCGGTTCTATCTGTAGGAGGCATGCATCAGAAACTAAGCACACAGAATCAAATATATTTCAAAATTCTTGATGAAATCAACTACTACCTTGCTCAGAAGTTGGAGCTGGGCCCTTTATATGGCTTTTTAAGGGAAGCAATGGACACCCACATGCCCTAGTAATCCCTTTCTTCATCCAAAAAACTTGAATGGTAAACCTGCCCCAATAGCAAGTTCTAAGCATAATCAGAAGAAGACACTATATGTCCTAAAATTGCAGGAACACAACCGAAGCAATGTAAAATGCAATCTAAATGGATGATTGCAACTTTGCTCGTCTTAGCAAAATCACACGAACAGCGCATTGCTTCAAAGGACCTGCACTCTTACCCGAACGATAGGAAGCTTGCACTCCAATTTTATCTTTACAGGTCTCACTCTGGTCATACCTACATCAATCTGCATTGTAATGAAGGATAAGGACTACATATCATAAGAACCAATGCAAACACTAACCAGCACTGCCCACTATCCAGGAATACCATAAAATTAATCTCATTCTCAGCCTTCCTCACACAAGGGAGAGTCCAACTCAACCCTTAGTCAAGCAAAATCAAAGCTAAAGCAACAACAGAAGTCCCCACCTGCCAAAAGCAACAACCCCTAAATTCTTACCCACCCCAGACTTTAATTTGACATCCTTGTTCTTCTTGCCGGTGTTCTTAGCAGCCTGATCATTGAGAGTCACATTAGCACCCACCACTATTACCTTATACCTCTTGGTCTTCCAAACCATGATCTTGAACCTCACTGCAGTGGCCAAATCCACCCTAAAGACCAAAGACTCGTTCTTGGCCACATGGGATCTTCAAGTGAAAAGATAACCTTTTCTGTCCAAAGCTTCCAATAATAAATTCAGGAAGGGCAGCATTGTTAGGAGCGCAAAAAAAGAAGTAAGACTTACACAAGTTGCATATTATAAAATACTAACCTCTAATACGTCAATCATCGAGAGAAGACAACATCGAGCTTGACTCCGTGGTCGTATTTGGCAATTCTACAATAAATTCATGACGAAAATGAGAACACTAACATATAATGAGTGATGGCCCTTCTACTCGGCACCATCGGATCACTAGGAGGAACTTTCCTTCCTGCTTAAAATGAAGGATGGGAGATCCCTTTCGGCAACCTAGTGTAATAGGAAAGCCTGATAACTTGAGATTAATTCATCAAGTTGATTTTCAATCTGATGACACCACACACCAAATGACAACATGACATCATAGTCTTCCCCATCTACACTACCAGTAGCAACAGCAAAATACTACCCAGAAAAACAAGATGCAAACTCAAATACCATGCCACCAGATTACAGCAAAGCTGGCTAACAAAAGACTGTTACATCAGCAGTGAGTGTCTTATTTCCTTCCAGAATCGTAGATTCTAAAGAGCCTATTACAAGAGGAAAAAAAAAAACCTGCATCAAGGTCACAACAAACTTGAGGGTATACATTGTCATGCTTCAGTAATTTCCTCTCTCCATAGATAATAAATTGTACCATTGCAAGTAAATTCATCATTCGAATCACTTGCAGATCTAGGAATCGAGAGTAGCTGTAAAATTTGTCTACAAAATCTTCTTTAAGAATACACACTTAGAGCAAGTGCATTCAAGATTGTTCATCTTTTCTGCATAGCACAAAAGCACTATGAATGCCAGACCAAGTTTTCGCCCTGTCCAATGTGTGCAACCTATTATGATTGACTAGCCAAGTTAGAAAAACAGGATCACCGCTCGTGTGTTCCAGAAAGCAAAGACACTGCACATGCAATTTTATCATAAGTAATCAATGCAAACCCAGAATTGCCAATGATTCAAAGACCACACAAAGACTATCTTTGTTTCCAATATCAACTGATAAGTACACAAGAGTGAAAATGTCTAAGTAAAACCTTGCTAAACAGCTAAATCTATCTCCATTTAATGCTTCAATAGTGACCAATTACGCCACCAATGAGTGAAGTTATCAGAGCTGATTTTCCAGAGTCCAAACACTCATCCTTCCATCCAGTTAATGTGCAGATAACCACAACGAGAACCGTAGCGACAGCGCTATTTGATAGGACCTGTATCCTGATAAGAAAAGTCAAGCAACCATCACAGCGTTGATAAATCTAAGCACATGATCCGCAGTAGCTGCATTCTCTCCACAGGTCAATTAGGCATCAGACATATAACCAGTGCCCAACTAAGATCATCAGTTACGCTTGCAAGCGCATGAAAGATGGGGAAGATATGCCGAGCACGACTCAGCAATACAATAAAGAAAGATTCATTTTGGACAGACTGGTCGAGGTTGTCAGGTTCGAAAGAAGTCTGTAAAAAACTTTTAAGTTTGTTTATGCAAAATTTTATCGCTGAATTCAGACTTCCGAGGTAACCAAAGAAACAATTCCAGAATAACAAAACCACGCTTTAAGTATCTGAAACACCAATAAAATTCCTATACACTTACGTCCCATTTTTTTTTTCTATGTTTGCAAGAAGGCATTGCATTCATGGAAAAGTGCTAAAATGGAAACACGAATCAGCTCAAACCAAGCCGTACCAATAATCCCACCTACAATTCGCAACCAACGCCCGCACAAAAATTGAACTTTTCGATTGCTTCCAAGCAAACGAACTCGAATAATCATGTCAATCCAATTTCCCACCATGCACAGAATCAGAGAGAGAGAGAGCAGAGACTTACCAATTTCTCTGTCCACCCTCCTTAAAATCAGCGTCAACCTTGCGCTTCTTCTCCTCCCCGACTTTGGTCAACTTCGATGAACTGAAGAAGAAAACGAGCAGCATGGCTCCGTACCTACCCAAGATTCGACACCCACCAATGAAACCCATCGAAGCTTCGTTGACAAAAACAAATCAAAGGGATCCCGTTCGTGAAAACCGAGAAAGCAGCAGCAGCAGCAGCCGGAACTCACCTGTACCCAGCTGCGATGTGGACGGCCATGACGAGGAACCCGGCGAGCGCCCCGGAGAGGTCGAGCGATTTCCGCCGGTAGGCTCTGGCCGCCACGAAAGCCGCTACGAGCGCCGCCACCGCCGGCTGGACCAGGTGGGTTCCTTCCATCCGTCGCGGCGAGGCGTCGGATTCCTCGGATTCCGGCGGGGGGCTTGGAGAAGTTGGTGGGGAAGTGTTAGGCGTTGTTGGGTGCCCGCACGCCGGCGACGGCGAGGCGGAGGCGCGTCGATCGGAGGGCGGCAGCGGACTCCACGAGAAGGCGCACTCGTCGGAGAAGAAGGCAGAGCCGACGAGGTATGTGCTTCAGTTCGCGTTCGACTGTTTGTGTTTGGGGCTAGAGTGTTTGTGTTTTAGGCGTGTTTAGACTTTGGAATAACTTGTTTCGGGTCGAACAATGTTCGAACCTTGACCCTACCCGAAACACATTTTGTTTGCTTGTTTTATATTTGTTACCCGAACACGACCCGAACACGAAACACGTTAATACATGTTTTGTGTTCGGGTCGTGTTCGGGTCGGGTCGGTTCGGGTCGGGTCGGGTCTTTTTGACACCCCTATCTAGCGTAACCATGTCTCCGGACCTACTGAATCTCTGGTTCGCAAAAGTAAAGTATTCTCCCATACTTTACTTGGGTTTCTAACCAACCCTAATTGGTTAGTGGCGGCTCCAAATTGAATATAATTGCATGTTTAAATGAGTTAATTTCTATCAAGTCGCGATAAATTTTCAACGTTACTCGGTCACATGTTTTGATTTGACAGACTTTAGATATGGCAAGAATGTACATAACCTTAACCAATCAGTCCACTCTAAATCGATCCATACTTCCATCAAGACATACCCGAACGAAAAGATGCCCTATAAACAGACCTATACAAAACCATCTATATTAACTAGTAGTCTAAAAAAGACTTGGTCTTATTAGTCTTGTTGGTCGAGATATAAATTACTAGTCTTACCACCACTTTCAACCATCATCTTGAGGTCCTTATGTCACTTACATCAATTTTTCATACAATTTATACCTCAAAATAATAAATTATTATAGTCTCAAATGATGTACACAAATTATTATTATTGTTATAAATAATAAAAACTCCTAATACATAAGATATGCTCCTAATTTTCTTATGGTTGCTTATCCAATCATCAATGATATCTTTGGGAGCACTAGTCTAAGGCCATGTTTGGTAACTATCCAAACAGGCCAAATTCTGATTTTTTGTTCCTAGAATTAGTTTGGGCCCGAGAATCGCGTTTGATAAAATTTTTGTTCCCGTGAACAAATTTGTTCCTAAGAATAGATTGGGAGTGAAATCAAGAATAATAAAAAAAAAAAAAGTTGATTCTTGTTTCGGGAACAAATTTAAGAATCAAAACCAACAACTTTTCTTCTTCCCTTTGGCCATCTCGCGACCACTTTGTCCACCACCGCCCGCCACCATCCGCCGCCACCGGCCACTGCCGCCGGTCGCCAGCTGCCGCCGCCGCCGGTCGCCATCTGCCGGTCTGGCAAGCTCGCCGGAGGCTCGCTAGGCCAAGGCGAGGTCTAGCAAGCTGCTGGAGGCAAGCCCGACCACCGGCGAGGCTCGGCCTCCCAGATTTGGCAAGGCCGAGCCTCGCTAGGGTTGGGCAAACCTCGCGAAGCCAAGCCCCGCCGGTGGCCGGGCGAGCCTCGCCCGGCCCGGCGAGGCTCGCCGCCACCGGCGAGCCCCGCCCAACCACACCGGTGGCCAAGCGGACCTCGCTCGGCCACCGGCGAGGCTCGGCCAACGAAGGTCGGCGACCCCCGGCGACCGGCCATAAGAAGAAGAAGAAGAAGAATAGGAGAAAAAGGAAAAAAAAAGAAAAGAAAGAAAAGAAAAAAAATTAAAAAAAGTAAAAAGTAAAAAAAAATATTTAAAAATTAAAAGAAATTGATTTGGAATAGAATTAATGAGCACGGTATCAAACAAAATTCTATTCCAGAATCAAAAATTTTGGATAGTTACCAAATGGCTTAAAATGCTTAGAATCAGTTCCCGGGAACAGAATAAAAAAGAATCATTTCTGATTAGAATCTACTCCCAAGAACATAATTATTACCAAACGCGCCCTAAATGTCCTAAAACTCTAAACTCGACCAATCTATAAAGTATTTTGAAGTGAGTCTAAACTCATTAAAAAATAAAAATCTAGGTCTAAATTAGTAATTCTACTCACATATTGATCAGAAATCACAGTAGCATAGTATTAGCAAGTAATATCACATATGATTGTCAATAGAGAAACGAACATATTTTTTGAGCTCATTTAAGATAATGTAAACAGTGTGTTATATATGAACCACTATAATTATGAGTTCAATAAGTAAAAATAGATGATATGAGCCAATATTCAGGTTAACACTCAAATGCATAGGAATGAATGTACAATCCTCATGATGCGCAAATGCCATGTAGTAGCTTACCGATATACATTGGTGACTATCTATTTTCTACTTAACACTAGATAAGACTCATCTCGATTAATAAGATATCGTCACCGCCAACTCATGGAGAAAGAATCATATACACATCTTTGTCACCTCTCAACCCATCCAAGTGTTCTCTATATCAGTAAGGATAGCTATACTATTGCACAATCGCATGATGACGTCTATTTCATGTTCATTCTCGTCAACATTCATACTCTTTTTTTTTTTCTTTTCTTTTTTTTCCCAATCTTGGACCTCAAGTTCATAATATCAACAAAAAGGCTACTCAATCTGTACCAGGCTACACAAGCCATATCAATTGGTGTATAAATTATAGGACTTTAGGTCCTCTTAACCCTATACAAACCCATGTTACACGACAAAACATCTTTCTTTCTTTTTTTTTTTGGAGTTTCATACACATGCACAATGAAGGAATTCACTCTCTCACGAATGAGCCATGGCAAGTATACTCATCACATGGCATCATTTAGATGCACATCATTATAACACAACAATTGCTAAGTACAATTATATATGATAATGCAAATAACATCAAACTATTTTTTTGTCATTTACCATATTCATAAGGAAAACCAAATATCTATTTATCATTATTTGCAAATCAACAAACTCTGATCCATAAAACAATCACTTAGAACAAGAGTTCACAGTATTCTTACATGACATGAATTTATCGTTATTCCCAACTTACTATTAAAAACTAAAATGTATGTCCAACCACGTGATCCATTAAACAAAGGACACTTAGGGTGCACAATATAAATATTCGATTTCTCTATTTCTCTATTTTTTTGTTCCCCAAATGAATTTGGAACAGAAATCTATTTCTTAACACAATTTCATTGTTCTATTCTAGAACAGATTTCTACTCCAGAAATAGATTTTGACTAGAAATTAGAAATTAATTTTTTTTAGCTTTTCTATTTCTAAAATGAGAAATGAAAACTCTTCTCATCATTTTTCTTTTCACCACCCTTGCCCACCTGCTACTCGTGAGACGCTAGAATCCCACAATCGACCGCCAAACATCAGCCGTCGGCTAGCCACCATCGATTGCCCGCTGCCCATCACCGAACATCGGACGCCCGCCACCAATCACCTGCTGCCCGCCGTCAATTACCGGACACCGGCCGCCTCCTGCTGTTGATCACCGAAAGTTGGCCACCCTTTGTCGGTCGCCCGCCAATCGTCTTGAGACATCTCCCACCACCACTCGAGAGGGAAAATTTTTTTTTTTCGTTATCAAACGAATTTCTATTTTAGGAACATAAATTTTACAAGGTTATCAAACGCATATTTTTGCTTAGAAACTTGTCTAGGGAATAAAAATTGAAAAAGCAATGCTAGTCAAAAATTGATTTTTGGAATAGATTGGTTATCATGCATGGCCTTAGCTTTCTCATTGCACCTCGTACAAAATTGGACACTTAAGTGTCACATCTAGCGAACCCCACCGAAAATCTTACATGGCAAATTTTTTTTATTAATTTTGTTTGCTTACCGGCTCGCCAAAAGGCCGACTCAACAAAAAAAACACAAAAATGACGTCATTTTGGCACAATTTGAATTTTAATATAAAATATATTTAAATTAAATTCAAAACCAAAATTAAAATTAAAAATTAAATAAATAAAAAGATGAATAGCAATCGGCAGTTGAGGGCTTAGCCCTTGCCGTAGCCACTGCCTTGTCGTCATAGGGAAGGTGGGGGAAGGGTTGGTCGGGGCCACCAACCCCAGTCGATCAGCGGTGAGGGCCTCGGCCAAGTGAGGGCCGGCAACCCTTGCCAAATCTAAGGGAGGGCGGCAACCCTCACCCCGGATCTAAGTGAGGATTCGTAGGCCCTCGCCATTGGTCGAGTTGGGGTTGCCGCCCCCGGCCAAGGCATGGCGACTCTAGCCAACCCTCCCCCACCTTTCCAGCCACCAAGCAAGGTGGCGACAACGACGAGAGCCGAGCCCTTAGCCACAAACTGTTGTTCATCTTCCTCCTCCTTTTTTTTATTTGATTTTAAATTTAATTTAATTAATTTTTATATTAATTAGTTACCCACGTCAATAAAATATTGTCGTTTTGACACATGTCTAGTCACATCAATGCGCAAAACGACGTCATTTTATGCTTGACTCGTTGGAAAATCGCCACGTAAGCATTTGGCAAGATTTTTTCACCATTGATACTTAACTGATCCATTTTATTCCGATTTTAACACTTAAGTATCACTTTCCTAACTTTTAGTACTTAAATGTTCTTTCATGTCAAGTTTTAGCACTCCAGGTAACCTTTTCTCACAATAATATAACTTTGTACATGTCACAAAGAATATCAACATAGACATTCCCCCATAATTGTGCATCAATTTACACTACATTAATCTCTTGATGCGTTCCATATGATAAAAAGGGCTCTTATGAATCATATGCACCATAATCACTGCATGTCGCATAATCTCATCAGTGTAAATCACATGGCATTAACCCCAGTGTGGCTCACATCTCAAAATCTCTTAATCTAGCTCTACGAATCAAATCAATTAGGTAAGGTCATTCATTTTCTCGTTGATCCATATGAATATCTAATCGATACTATGTAAATGTCCCAAATTTTGTAAAATTACAAAAACAACCCACTTTTTAAAATATGTGTAAGTGAGTCCAAATTTTGACTAGTTAGATAAATTGCCTAAATTAGGTAATTAATTTAAAACGAACTACGAACCTCCAATCATAGGCATCCTTAACGGGTCAACAGCCCCCCAAATTTTCAGTTTTAGAAGATGAGACATCTAATTTGCTTTAATTACCTCTAATCTACAATACTAGATTTGTTACCCGATTCCTTTTCCTTTAATTAATCCACCTTACTCACTTACTAACAATAATTTTAATTAACAAAGTTCACTGTTCACAGAAGAATGTATATGCTGAATTCACGTTTTTGCCCTTGTATTAAGCAAATCTACTATTTTGATCTCGAGGAGATTGCAATGGCAAGAACGAGAAATCAGTAAGAGCTCGACAATGTTGCCGAAAACAATAACCATTACCACAAAGTGGCAATGAAGCTGCCGCACATTTGGAGTCCTTTGCCACTAGATAAGTGGCAGAGGGTAACCAAAAGGAGATGTTAATCTTTTAATGCATTATACTGATAAGCAGTTAAAGGATGCTACTCCAAAATCCAGAATGGCATCTACCATGAGAATATTGGCCGAAGAACAGCAAAATAAAACAGTTCATTACATCGTGAGTTACATATCGAATGCGATCAAATTAATTGTGATCAATGCTTGAATGATGCTTTATCAAGGTCATACTGTCCAATCAGCCACTATTATTCCAAGTCAATCCAGTGGTAACAGCGTACATTCCTAGTCTCTCTTTCAATTTATTGATGTTAATCATAATAATCGGAATAAAATTAACAATTTTGCAGACCAAAATGGTTGACAAAATGGACCGCTGCCAAACGTCGAAAACATAAGACCAATCAGTGTACCTATGCCACTTAAAGGGGCTAATATACTTACTAAGCTTAACATGCCATTTAACATAGATTACCCGACAAGATCAACTTTACCACCTAGGGAGCAAGATGGCCAAACTAAATCCACAGTCGAACCTAGCAGATATTGTCAAAGAAGTTCAACAACAATTGGGGTTAGACAAATGTGTTATTGTACATTTTTATGGAGACCACATCTTGAATGGGTCAATAATCAACATCTTCCAGGAGGCTTCAAAATCCTATGTAATATTTGCAATTTTCTACACTCAAAATAGTATTTAATATGATTATCGGAATACGATGCTTTGAGATTAAATAGATAGCTATCATCACTACGTCGGTGGGTAGAATGACCGTTATTAAATTTAACCCCATAATAGTTGTAGGAAAGGGCTAGTATAAGTTGAATTTCATATTTGAAAATTTTCAAGTTTGAATTAAACAAATTGAGACTTTCCTATTATTTAGTATTGTTTACCAATAATTTTAGTAGATTTAAGATATTTTCCAGATTTATCAATATTAAGAACAAGTATCGGTTTCCTTGTTTATATATCTAGAGAGAGGAACAAGAACAAGAAAAGAAAAGAAAAATGTAATAAAATTTTTAAAAAATTAAAACAAATTCTAACTTAGAGAAAAATTTGAGTCATACCAAACGAATTTCTATTCTAGGAATAAGAATTTTGTAAGGTTACGTTGTGAAATTTTGTGGGACCACTACCAACTGTTCTAAAAGCTTAAGCTTATAGATGAAGACGTGATTTATTATTTAAATATTCTAATACTCCTCACGCTTAGTCTGGACTTTTTGCCTAGTACTAAGCGTGGAAATTTAATTGGGGAGACAAATAGGGGCCTAGAAGATTTGAACTCAAGACCTCCTAGCTCTGATACCATGTGAAATTTTGTGGGACCACTACCAACTGTTCTAAAAGCTTAAGCTTATAGATGAAGACGTGGTTTATTATTTAAATATTCTAGGCATTCGAATGCTTAGAAGTTCATCCAAGGAACAAAAAAAAAAAACTATTTCCAAGTAGAAATTGTTCCCAAGAATAGAGTGACTATCAAACGCACCATAACTAGGGATGAGGTTCAATATTTCTGGATCTTGTCATTCCATAATAAAATGATAATACCCCATGAATTTGGTTTTCAATAGGAAAATGCTTCGCTCGCGGTACCAAGAAAAAGACGGTCGACACCAAGAGATGGCCTCTTCTGATAGAAAACAACAGCACGTTATCCACACACCTCATCTCAACACCAAGAGATGCCCTCTTCTAATAGAAACTCTTTTTTTCTCTTTTGGTAAACTTCAAACAGAAATTTATCAAGCTTGGACCATCACTGGGCTCACAGCCAACACAACCAATTCCCTCACTCTCATCACGTTTCATCAATCCAAGTCACCATGAAAATTCAGACTAAACCGGTGTTAGTTCGTGTCCCCTACTCATCTTGCCAGAGCCATCAACTTAGCCTCGACGGTCGTTGTCGTTGTCACGCCATTGTCACAATCCGTTATTCAGGGCATTCTCCTCCATTCTCACCGTCACCACAAGATTAGTTGACAAGGTGCCATCGCCAGATCATAGCTCCAAATCTATAGGCATAAACTCGACCTCAACGTTTACACCACTATTTTAGGATTTCATAATTTTATTAAGGGTAAATGTTGTTGTAATTTCTTGTGATTGTGAATACGATTATAAAGTTATTTGTTCTGCAAATAGGATTATAAAGTAATCATTTAAAAACAATAATCATTTGTATCTCGTGGCCTTTAAATAACCATATATTACTTTTTGTAGAGACTCCAATTAATCATAGAACTCAACGTTCTTTGTAAATTTTTCTTTATCTTTAGTTTTACGCAATTTAAATGGCTAGTCATGGTTGCTACAATTTTCGTACCTTTAAATTTCTTGGCATTTGCTTTTTTGTCCAAAATCAACAAATGACATTGACAACCTTTATCAATTCACTCATTGATTCATCAATACTGCAAAAGATATTTTCTCAAAACTTTATGGCGAAACAACCACATCTAGATTATGGGTGAATATAGTTCTCGGGTAGAACCTAGAACCTAAAAACTAGACCGGTAGAAACCTATCTAGTTCCAAATTCCAAAAATTGAGGAATATGTTTTGAAAGATAGGTTCTAGGTAAGTGAAACCTAAAACCTGAATATATATTGTTTTTGTCTTTGCAATATCTCAAGGTATTTCATGGCGTTCGATAATGAATGTAAAGCACTAGCTTGAACTTTCATTTTATAATTAAGACTTTTATGTTATTAATGTTTTATATTTTTTGTGTATCTAAATATAAATTGTGATCAGTAGATTATAGTAACAAGTAATGGTCATTAGATGTGATATTTATTGCAACCATTCGATAAATAATATAAGTGGAACTTGAGATCTTGGTTCTTTGTGATATGATAAATTCTAGGTTCTTAGATATGTAGGGTAGACTTTAGGTTCCAAAAAATGAGGAATCTATTCCAATGCGTATGTTATAGATTTCATGAACCTATACGTAACCTAAAATTGCTTACTCGTAATCTAGAGTATCCGAAAAGTTGAGCGTATAATCGATTAATCTTAAAATCCTTGACTCGCCAAAATAGAAGGAAATATCTCAAGACCTAAGGAAATATCCGGTGGTTTGTTAGTACCACCTCAGCTGCTAACGTGGCATGTGTTTTCACTCAATCCAATAGAAAATCGACACATGTCCGCTAATGTGGAATAAAAGTGAAAAAAAAAAAAAATCTACTATCTATTCACCCATGGATGCTTCCTCTCCATTGTGCTCTTGCTCGCCTCCGTCTTCCACCGTCGTCGCTCATGGCCGGCTTTGTCATCCCTTGCAGCCAGCTCGTGGTCGACCCCATTGACAGCCGAGCAACCCCCTCATCATCATGGCAGCTTGCAGTCGTTTTTGTCCGGATCTAGACTAGATTCGTGTCTCCAGATCTGGTCTCTTCCATGGCAACGGGCAAGGAAGGGATATCGAAGGCCATGGACAGATCTTAAATATCAAGGAAAAAAACTGACAAGTTGTCTTCTTGCAGTCGGCTTTGGTTGGCCATGGCAATGGGCAAGGACGAGATCTCGATGGTATGGACAGAGCTCAAATATTGAGATCTGTCGTCCCTTGCTGTTGGAATTTGTGATCCAATTTCTGACATGGAATTCTCTAGTCCAATCTAGACAACTCTAGTGGACGTGAGAAACAAACAATAAAAAGACAACCAACAAGCTACGATCTCTTGTGTGTTCTAGAACACTCCATCTTATGTTACTATAAAATAATAGTAGCTATTTATAGAGAAGTCTAGAGACTTCCTCCACTGACTTTGGCAGCTTATATAAAGGAGCAAGTGCTCCATGTTTTGGGTGGGAGCTAACCATAATAACCACATCATGTAGCTCTCTCACCAACACCTCCTTCAACTATTGTAAAATTATTTTCATAATCTAGTGAAACTATCTTTGTCCCATAAACCTTCTCAAAATATCCTATCATTGTCCATCCTCTATCAAATATAAACTATACCATGTTTCCGCGTACATTTAAATTCTAACATGGTATCAGAGCTATGCATATTGGATGGTTATGAGCGTTTGTCCTCACCATCCTCAACTAAAAAGGCCAGAGCCCGAGCGAAAGCTAAGAGAGCCAGAGCTGGAGCCAGAGCCAGAGCTTGCAAGAGCCAGAGCTCGAGCTTGAGCTACTAAGAGCATTTTGATGCCCCGATACATATGGGACATCATTAAAGAAAAGACATGAACATTCGAAAGTAGGTGCGAGTGTGCCAACAAAAGGATACAAGCGATCGTGGAACGAAGACGAAATAAATGGCATGGGACAAATTATAAGAGAAATTTCAAGGTACATCCGAGGCTTTATAACACAAGTTCGGAGTATCCCAAAATTGGATCAAGGGGAGTGTTGGAATTTGTGATCCAATTTCTGATATGGCATTCTCTAATCCAATCTAGACAACTCTAGTGGACATGAGAAACAAACAATGAAAAGACAACCAACAAGCTGCGATCTCTTATGTGTTCTAGAACACCCCATCTTATGTTACTATAAAATAATAGTAGCTATTTGTAGAGAAGTCTAGAGACTTCCTCCACCGACTTTGACAACTTATATCAAGGAGCAAGTGCTCCATGTTTTGGGTGGGAGCTAACCATAAAAACCACATCATGTAGCTTCCTCACCAACACCTCCTTCAACTATTATAAAATTATTTTCATAATCTAGTGAAACTATCTTTGTCCCATAAACCTTCTCAAAATATCCTATCATTGTCCATCCTCTATCAAATATAAACTATACCATGCTTCCGCGTACATTTAAATTCTAACACTTGAAATCAGCTCGTGATCAACCATGGATGAACGACAGAGATGACGCCTGAACACGTTCGACCATGGATGAACAATGCCAACGACGGCCATGGATAGACAGATCTCAAGACGGGGAAGACAAACGAAGCTGGCCATGCTAGCTTGGATGCATAGTGGTCAGCTCGGTGACGATGCCCGTGACTCTGCTGGTGGTGACGGCGGGGGAGGAGCGGAGGTCTAGCGGCCATGGACTAAGGAGGAAGAAGAAAGAGATGAAGAGATTTTTAAATTTTTTATTTAGACTTCACATCAGTTGCTGACATGGATTGATGAATAGATGTCAATATATTGGATATGAGTGAAAATAATATATGCCACCTTGATGGCTGATGTGGTACTAATAAACCACTGAATATTTCCTCCACTTGACCCTCTCACGCAGCAAGTTTGTAGAGTGATGGGAAGCTCAATTCGTTGCATAAGGGGACTGGCATCATTTCCAAGATATCGGACTGGCAATCGTCGAGAGGCCAGCGCGGCAGAGCCAGGATCAGGCCGGGAGCTACTACCAAGTTGGTACAAGGCTCCCGGATGGTTACCATTACCGGGTTTAAGGTCTCCGGTTGGCTCCGATAGACCCCCAGTGTTTCACACCCCCACTTGGGAATTTTCCCGGGGGGATTCGCCGCATGGGCTTGGCGAGAGCTTTTTAAAGACCTGCTCAGGTCTAAGTTTGTAGAGTGATGGGAAGTTCAATTCGTTGCGTAAGGGGAGGGGTGAATGAAACCATGCCCTGTCTCTTAAAACGTTAAACAGAGATGACCAATTAAAAAGCTTACACGAGCAAAAAGAGAGGATTACAAATGGAAAATGCTTGGCTCACGGTGCCAAGAAAAGAGATGGTCAAGCATCAGCCAAGCGTTTTCCATCTATAAAGTGGGAGACTTGGCTAACAGGTTTTTTCGTTTTTATTATATGAAATTGCATTTTCCATATAAAAAACAATTTTCGTGTCTTATTTAAAGAAACAAATCATAGTAATAATATTCAAAAAAATAAGAAATATCTGAAAAACTCAATTGCGACTTTTAAGATAGTGTATATTTTTCTCTGGTCAAAGAAAATCAACCAAGAATCTTTTTTTTTTTTTTTTTTTTTTTTTTTAACTTTAGTTTTGACTCACGTGATCCTAAGATTTATTTTATTATGTTTTAGGTCATTGTACATCATCTACAAGATTTGAATCAATGGAGAAATCTTTTTCTCTATTGAATCATTATTCTTATCTTGAATTTTTCTTTACTTCATTTGTTTTATGCATAATCAATATCTGGTCTTAATTTTAGGTTACCAAGAGTTCTTCTAGAGCAATTTAATTTGAGCGAAATGAATAAGAAGCCATTTCATTGCACAATGATTTTGTTATTAGTTGCAAAGCCAATGTTTTAAATGTTGTTTCATCTTTTAAATTTAATAGATCTATATAATGATATTAACGATTTCTTTTTAATAAGTGATAATATGTTTTACTTGTAATTATTTATATTTCGATATCAAATTTAATTTTTCTTTCTTTATATTCAAGAAAATTAATTATGTGGGTCCTCTCATGATTTTTGCCTCTTAATTTGAGTTTGTAATAAGGAAACATAGAAATAATTACAAATATTCTATGGACTGCCCAAGTGAGAACGCAAAGCACCCAAAGCGGAAAGCTAAAGCTGGCAATCGAGAAGGAATGATCCCTTACCCCCCAAGAGAGAGAGAGAGAGAATATCGTAAATGATTATAAAGAAGAAGAAGACCCTCTTTCTCTTCACTTCATCATCACCCCATATAATCTCCCGAACACACCAGAGCAACGAGAGCATCATTAGTCATCACTCTCTCTCTTTCTCTCTCTCTGTGATCGCCAGCAATGGGACTCTGCTGTTCCAGATCCCAGGACATCCCCATCTCTTCTTCTTCCTCGGAGTCTTTCCCTCATCACCCCTCGAAACAGTCCAGAAAATCCCATCCACCGCCACAACCGCAGCCAAGGCCACCCAGGCAACTGCCGGGACCGCTGCCTTCACGTTCCCTCACCAAGCAGCCCCAGCCGTCCTCCCAGATCGGCCGCATCCTCGGCAAGCCCTACGCGGACGTAAAGGCCCTGTATAACCTGGACCGCGAACTCGGCCATGGCCAGTCTGGGGTTACCTACCTCTGCACGGAGCGCTCGACCGGCATCCAGTACGCGTGCAAGTCCATCTCGCAGCACAAGCTGATAACCGACAAGGACATCGGGGACGTCCGGCGAGAGATCCTGATACTGGAGCACCTGTCCGGGCAGCCCAACATCGTGGAGTTCAAGGGCGCGTACGAGGACCCGGAGTACCTCCACCTGGTCATGGAGCTTTGCTCTGGCGGCGAGCTCTTCGACCAGATCATCGCCAAGGGGTCATACTCAGAACAGGAGGCGGCGAAGATCGGGCGGCAGGTAGTGAACGTGGTGCACGTGTGCCACTTCATGGGGGTGATGCACCGCGACCTCAAGCCCGAGAACTTCCTGCTCGCCAACAAGAGCGAAGACGCCCCTCTCAAGATCACCGGCTTTGGCCTCTCCGTCTTCATCGAACGAGGTTGGTTGGTTCAGTTGTTTTGCTACATGTTGCTTGGATTAGGATTTTCCTTGTTTGGCTAGAAACGCGATCCCAGCCATCAGTCCATTCGCACCAGCCACGTCTGGAGGCTAGTTACTCAACCTACTGTAAACTTTCTTCGTCGTAATTTAGAAAAAAAAGAAAAGAAATTAGGCCAGCACAAGGAAGGCATAACTAATAACTATCTTGTTCTTTCCATCATCTTGTTGGCTACAAAAGTATAAGAACAGACGCCATGAAAGTCCTTACTGTCCTTGATGCTTAGCTTGCCATTATGTTTATGGGGGGGTGAGATTAGATTGGCGTCCAAGTTTGCATCTCGTCGACATTGGAGTCATGTGTTTGACACTTTCTCCCCTTTCTTGTTCGTAATCCAGCACGGGATTTTCGGGCGATGCTTGTCTTGCTCTTTGTTCCCAAAGCACATGAAACCGCTTTCTTCGTCGGTTCCCCACACGCTTTAATCTTTTGTCTTCTTCAAGCCTCCAATCTCCTCGAGTCTTTCCCGGAATCCTTTTGGTTGTAAAAGGCTGTTAAAAATTTTTGGACGTGTGTGATGCGGAAGCATGGTTTTGGTATTAGTTATAGTTTTTGGTTAGTGGCATGTGTACAAGTGTATGATATAGTTTATAGAGGATGGATAAGGGACACGATATGATAATTGAAGGACAAAGAATATGAGATATGGGAAATAGTTTCATTAGTTGGATAAAATAGTTTTACAATAATTGAAGGAAGTGATGGTGAGGGAGCATGGTTTTTATGGTTAGCTCCCACACAAAACATGGAGCACTTGCTCCTTTATATAGCTGCCAAAGTCGGTGGAGGAAGTCTCTAGACTTCTCTACAAATAGCTAAACATAACATGAAACTTCTAGAATACATAAGAGATGGCAGCTTGTAGACTTTTCTAAAATTTTTGTTGAATTTTCTAGCTCAAATCTATCTTGAAGTTTCTAGAATTGGATCATAAATTCCAACAAAGGCAAATGTAGTCGAGGAGAGGTAGAATGACTGCATTCTTGCCTTTTGGGCATCCGGGGGTTGCGTTTTCGTCACGGGGTCCTGTCTGCGAATTAGAATTTGCAGAAAAGGAGGATGACGAGGGAATCCGTGTACGGATTGCGAAATTGGAAGCTGATGATGCCTTGGATATGGAGTTTTTCTTCATTTTTTCCTGGTGAGTGATGATGATATTTCGGGTCGGGGTCAACGGGCGGGTCCAGGATGAGAGGGACAGGTCAACGGGGGGTCAGCCATTGTTAATAATTGAATCGATAAAAGTTAGGAGAATAGAGAGTCAGACCCCATGAAAATTTTCTTGATTAGGAGAGCCCACTAGGTGGGCCTACGATGATTCAAGTGGAACTCGCATGATCCAAAGATCGAAAGTGGACCCCATTCATTTGAGTGCGCGTAAAGCTTGCTCTATGACCCCATAACCTGGTCCCGGAGGTTCAGTAAGTGTGCAGACAGGAGAACAGGCTCCGGGGGGATCATTACAAGGTTGGTGTTGGAGAGTACCGTGATTATTCACGGTTTACGATTGGGTAATCGATCAGGGACAGAACTGAGAATTTTGTGGGAATTTTGTCGAACCCGACCTAACCCATCGGTTAGGTTCCAGATCTGTTTCGAAAGAGCACAAGTTCTGTTCTCCGTTTATGAAACGTGGAACTGGTTTAAACTGGTCGGCCAACTAATTGGACGTCGGAACCAGCAGAGAAATCGATCCACTAGGAACTGCAATTAGATTTTTGTTGTTTTTTTTTTTGGTAAAAGGCAAGTAATATAGATAGACTAGAGAACCAGGAGGCCATACAAAGAACAGCAGGGAAGAGTCGGCACCAAAAAACTTGCACTCAGAATGTCAGAGTACCACTCGAGTGGAAGGGTGCCAACCCGAGCTGCAGAGAAAGAAATAGGAAACAGAAAAACAGGCAGCTAAAAGAAGGCTGACGAACAGCGCAGCAAGGGCAGAAAGCAGGACAAAAGCAAACGAAAAGGGAGGGCAGAAATACAACCCCACAAAACCAGGATACAACCAAACCAAAGCAGCAGCTGGGTGAACTGGAACCAGCAACAACAGCAACTGAAAGACCCAGGGAGAGACGAGATAGAGAACCACCCAAACAAGGGGGAAGAGGGGGCTACCCACGAGCATCATCAATGCAAAGAAAACACGAACGGGAACAGCCAACTGATCACTTCAGTAGGAGGCCGGAACGCTTACTCAAAGATAGAAGGGTGGATACCCCAACTAAGTTGAAGACGTTTGTTGCGGGGGGTATCCGGGACCTTGGAGAATGTAAGGGCCTTGTCTTTAACAGCTTTGATTAGATGGGCTTTCATGGCTGGGAGGGAGAGCTGTTGATTGCGAAAGATGATATTGTTTCTCTCCTTCCAGACAAGGTAACATAAGGCACCAAAGGAAAACCTAGCCATTGATTGGTGGAACCCTGGATCAGATAAGTGAATAATAGCCCACAAAAGGTTCACTTTCCAAGTCTGGTTTCTCCAAGGAAGATTAAACTTCGCTGCCCAAAAGGCCGCAAGGCCGCGAGTAATGGAGCAGCCAAAGAAAAGGTGATCGATTGAATCCGGTCTAATTGAACAAAATGCACAAGACACATCCGGGATTCTTCCATGGGAGAGTAACCTCACCTGAGTTGGTAGACGATTGCGAGTAATCAGCCACAGGTTAGTTTGATATCGAGGAGGGAGAGAGGGGCTCCAAATAAACTTGTACCAGTGACTTAATGGCTTCCTCGTCCTCAGGAGATTCCAAGCAGAAGCTGAAGAGTAGGTACCAGATGGGTGGCCCAGCCAAACCAGTTGGTCATTTTCCTCATTAAGGTTCGGAAGGGGCTCCTCCCAAGTCGCAATAACACCCGCAAATGAGGATGGGGTGGAGAGGGCTGCCAAACCAGTTCTGATTGTTGCAAGACGTGGAATACCGGAGCAATAGATATCATGATTAGAGAAGATCTTATAGAGAGGGCCACGTGGATGCCAATAGTCAAACCAGAAGGAGGCTAAAGAGCCATCGCCAACATTCCACCTAGATTTTTGTTGTTTGGTTACTTAACAAGCATTTAAGGGCGCTATTTCACGAAATCCTTTTCTTTCATTATATATAGAGTTGCTTTTCACTCTTCGTTCTCTCTCCGAAACGCTCTAATGCTATTGATGTGCTTTTACGAACAAGTTTAATGGAATTTTACTTGTGTCCATGTCTCTTTGTAGATTAATTTGAGTAGGAAACTTTGTTTATTTTCAATGAGTAACTTCTATATTTGTTAAATTTATGTACATTTTATACCATAAATTCTGCTTCTGTTTCTGTCTTATCGTACGATGTGTTGCCTGGAATTGTGGAATCAGCGAAGATCTGTGTTCTAGGAAGTTTTCCAAAAGTTACCGTGCAAGTTTTAGGTTCTACAAAGATTTGCTGCATGTCCATCACGTGGTGATGCTTAAGTAACTACATCAGTCCATCTCATAGGTTTTGTACCGGCATGAGTGGCATCTGCACATTCTAAAATCATGTCTGCATTGGGGAAGAGGAAGGAGTTTCGCAGCGTAATGTTGCTCTTATTCTAGTACAACCTTTAAAGGACTAGCCGCTTGGTGTTTGACTCGCTTATTTTCCTTGTGAATTGATCTTCTAGAGATGTAATTAGTAAATCATAATGAGTAATTTGAGCCATCATTGGCAGGGAAGGTGTATACGGAATTTTGGGAAGTGCGTACTATCTTGCACCGGAGGTGTTGAATCGAAATTATGGGAAGGAAATCGATGTCTGGAGCGCAGGCGTCATCTTATACATCCTCCTTTCTGGTTCACCTCCCTTCTGGGCAGGTAAGCCTTTGCTTGTACGACAGTTGTTCACTATTAACTATCTTGTCAAGTGTTTTCCGGATTCAATTGCACTTTTCCACATCCTTGTAGAACATTTTTGAGAAAACAGGCGTTGTTTGTTCCGTTGGACATCAATCCAAATTTCACGATGATCAGCTCTTGATGGACTAGTATATCTCCTGATTTTACTGTGAATCTGTAACATTTTTCTCCCTCTCAGAGAGCGAGAATGACATATTTAGAGCAATATTGGAAGGCAACCTAGATCTACAAACCCATCCTTGGCCATCCATTTCCCCTTCAGCAAAGGATCTCATCCAAAAATGTTGACGAGGGATCCTAAGAAAAGGATCACCGCCACGGATGCCCTCGGTAAGTGCTCCCTTTTCTAGTGAAATTCTGTGGTTTCATATCAAAATCAAACAATTCCTAGGGAGTTCATGAAATGACATTCTTTGATTAAGTCAGTCCACATTTATGCATTAACAGGATAACGAATTAGATCATAATCTAATTGGCGAATCTGAACCAAACCTGAAAATCATTAAAAGAACACTGACATATTGTTTGCATACAATGTATGGACAGAACATCCTTGGCTCCGGGAAAATGGAGTGGCATCTGATAAACCTATTGACAATGCTGTCTTGTGGAGGATGAACCAATTTAGAGCGTCGAACAAGCTGAAGAAACTTGCTCAGAAGGTACTGTTTTTCTACTAGTCTACGGATGCTTTCCTCGCATAAATGGACATCAGGTTCCAGAAATAGATTAGACAGTCTAGCTTTGAACACTTCTGGAACAATCATCATCTCGGTTTTACTTGATTTCATAGCTGTCATCAGTAGTCTCTATTTTATGCTTTTGGCGACAAAGGATGACATTCTATGTTCTTGAGGTGCAGTGGAAGAGCTGCTTCAAAGTTTCACTTTCCTTACTGAAATTGTTATTGAGTGAAGGTAATTGCGCAAAACCTCACGGAAGAAGAAATCAAGGGCTTGAGACATATGTTCAGCAACATGGACACCGACGAAAGTGGTACAATCACATTTGAAGAATCTAAATCAGGATTGTCTAGGTTGGGATCAATGCTCTCTGAACCAGAAGTAAGGCAGCTAATGGATGCTGTAAGCACAATCAATCATTTGAACTCTCTTTCACTTCTTCTCTGTGGAACAACCAGTTCCAGTTGAGGAGCTTTTCTCTTTGGGAAGTCACTCCAAAATGCATTTCTTTTAACAGGCCGATGTCGATAAGAGTGGGGCCATCGATTACACCGAATTCATCACTGCCACGATTAACCGCCACAGGCTTGAGAAGGAAGAAGATCTGATCAAGGCTTTCCAATACTTCGATAAAGACAACAGCGGGTTAGTGCTGCTTTCACCTTGATTCTGCTAGGCTCCAATGTGTTATGCCTCAAGAATAATGCGAGTTACCTTATTCGGAGCACATTTCACGACTGCTGTTCAAAGAGAGATTAAGGTCTGCAAACACAATTGAGGGGCCGCTGTATCTCAAAACTCCAAAACCTGTGAAATCAAGAACATATTGTTGTTACTGATCAAAACAGTAAACAAGAAACAGAAAACCAGAAGCTATAGATTTCGAATGAGGAAGAGAAGCACAAAGAAAAAACAGAACACAAACTTGCATACGTCTTGTGCTTAAGAAAACAAACTGTCGAGTACAACCACTAAATACAAAGCAAAAACTGCTCACATAAGTGCAACACATAACTGCACACAAACGTGCTATTAACTTCCTAGAAAATAACAAAAAACACTAAATGCATAACTAAATGAACTTGGCTGTTTTTTAATAAAAAAACAGAGTAAAACAGAGTAAAACAGAACAGAAAACAGCAGCATTGAGACATTATAATCCAACAAACTCCTCCTTGGATCAGTTGCTGCTGCATACTCCAATTTTCTTTCTTAATACTTCAAATCTTCCAGCTTGAAGTGGTTTTGTGAACATGTCTGCAAGTTGATCTTCAGATCTACAATAAACCAGCTTAACTTCACCATTGTTGCACCTCACGTAGAAAGAAGAACTTAACCTTGAAATGCTTAGTTTTGCCATGAAAACTGGATTTTGAGATATTGCTAAAGCGGCCTGATTATCCACATTAATTTCAATGTAATCACTAGAATTCAACCACAGATCCTTCATTATATTTTTCAGCCACAAAGCTTGATTTGCAGCTGCAGTAGCTGCTATAAACTCAGCCTCTGCTGTGGACTGAGCTACAATCTCTTGCTTTTTGGAACACCGGGAGAAACAAGGAACCAATACCGAAACAATACCCACGTACTTTTCATGTCATCCACCGAACTAGCCCGGTCACTATCAGAAACTCCTTGTAAATTAAACTTCTGACCTTTCTTAAACTTCACACCAAAGAACAATGTTCCTTTGAGATATCTCAATACCATTTTTGCTGCAATCAAATGTAACTGACTAGGACTACTCATAAACCTAGATTAAACACTCACAGCAAATAGAATATCTGGTATGGTTGCTGTAAGATACATGAGACACCCAATCAGACTTCTATACATAGAAGCGTCTACTGCATCTGTTCCATCATTCTTCTGCAGCTTCTCTTTAGCAGCCATAGGAGTGCTTACACTTCGACAATCTTCCATCCGAAACTTCTTTAGAATTTCCTTCATGTATTTTTTTCGACAAATGAAGATCTCATATGAAGCCTCGTTTGACTTCCGTGCCCAAAAAATAAGCCATCTTTCCCAAGTCTGACATCTCAAAAACTGCAAATAAATCTTGCTTCACCTTCTCTATCAATTCCATATCATTCCCCGTCACTAATAGATCATCTACATAAAGTGACAAAATTACAACATTGTGATTCACCTTCTTGACATAAAGAGTGAACTCACTTAAGCTTTTTACAAAGCCAAAATCCTGCAAATATTGATCTATCTTCCTATACCAAGCTCTTGGAGCCTGCTTCAGTCTATATAGAGCTTTCTTCAACCTGTATACACTCTCTTCTTGCCCTTTGATACTGAAACCTTCAGGTTGTTCAACAAAAATCTCCTCCTCAAGCTCTCCATTCAGAAATGCAGACTTGACATCTAACTGAAATATAGGCAACCCATTCTCTGCTGCAATAGCTAACAGTAACCTTATTGTATCAAGTCGTGCAACAGGAGCAAATGTTTCAGAATAGTCTACTCCCCATATTTGTGCATAGCCTTTCACCACCAGTCTAGCTTTGTGTTTATTGACAGAACCATCAGGATTAAGTTTTGTTCTAAACACCCACTTAACACATTCTTATCAGATGGTCTGTCAACAAGCTCCCATGTGTGGTTTTTCTGGATCATTGCAATCTCCTCGCATTGCCGCAATCCACCTCTCGATCCTCCTTAGCTTCCACAAAGTTAGATGGTTCGAGCATTGCCAAATTGCTTCTTTCATAGATTTCAGCAAGTGACCTTGTGCCTCTCACGGTAAATCATCCACACTTTGTCTTCCAATCCATCTATAACTTCATCAACCTCTACATCTGCTGGGTTGTTTTTCGAATTCTTCGTTTCCGCACTCTTTCCTTCCATCCAATTCCACTCATCTTCCTCTAGAAAAACAACATCTCGCTTACTGTCACCTTTCCTGTCATAGGGTGAAAATCCCCGTAAGCCTTTGATTGGAAACTGTACCCAATGAAGATTCCAAGCTCAGCTCTTTTATCCAACTTGTCCCTCTTGACCTGAGGAACATGAGTATAACACAAACACCCAAAAACCTTCAAATTTTTCACAGAAGGTTTAACACCATACCAGACTTCAAAAGGTGTTGACCTCTCTAAGGCCTTTGTGGGCAATCTGTTCAACAGAACACCTGCAAAGATTAGCCGCTTCAGCCCGTAACTTCTTAGGCAACATCTTCTCCTGCATCATACATCTAGCCATCTCCATAATACTTCGCTTTTCCTCTCACGACCCCATTCCGTTGAGGTGAATAGGGAGCAATGAACCGCCGCACAATTCTTGCTTGCTCACAATTCAACTTAAACTTGTGAGCGGTATACTTAACCATTATCGACCCGAGCATTTTAATTTTCTTCACACTCTGATTCTCAACTAAGGCTTTAAACTTCACAAACACATCAGCAACTTTAGACTTGGCTCGCAGAAAATAAATCCAACTCATCCTAGTCATATCATCAGTGAAGGTAATGAAATACCTGCTACCATTGAGAGAAGACTCGGACATAGGTCCACATAGATCCGTGTGGACCAATTGCGGCTTCTCACATGCTCTCCAGCCCTCCTCCTTTGAAAGGAAATCGACTTGCTTGCCAAGAAGACAAGTTCTGCACTATGGAAATTCCTCCTCCAAACTTGGCAAGTCATCTGCCAAGCTATTTCTCTGCATAAACGACATGCTCTTCCTATGAACATGCCCAAGTCTTTTATGCCATATCTCTGCATTTTCTTCTTTGCACTTTAAAGCCATTTATTGCATCTCTTGTGGCTTGAACATGAAACTCTTGTCCTTCATTGGGATTCTTAGCACTTCTTTGCTATCTGCATTATTAATAAGACATTCCTTCCCTTCAAACTTCACTTTATAGCCCTTCTCAACTAATTGACCAACACTTAGATTATGGTCAATATTTGGCACAAAAAAAGAACATCACCGATCGCCTTCACCTCCCGATTTCCTTCAATAGCCACTTTGTACCCCTTCCCTTGCACTTCGATATACTATCCATTGCCAATTCGACTGACCGGACTCCGCTGTCTAGAATCCTAAACAGCTTCGAATTGCCAGTCATATGATTGGTACAGCCACTATCCACCAGCCATGCATCATTCCCAACAGAACATTCAGAAAAAGAAGCTACAAACAAATGCTCTTCCTCAATTTCATTCACTGCTACCTGTGCTTTTCCAGCTTGCTGGTAATTTTTTTTCTTTGCAGATGGCTTCCATGTGACCCAACTTGTGACATCTTCTGCATCTAGCATCAGGCTTTCTCCAACATTTAAAAAACTGATGATTAGTTCCACCACAGTATTGAAAAGGCTTTTTGTTCATCTTCCATTTGCTAGACCCACTGGACTTTCCTTCTTTTGCTACAAACTTGGAGTCACCAGCATTTTCTCTGAACTGAATCCATTTCTTTCCTTTTCCTCCATCATTTGACTTCACTTTAGCTTGCAGCGCACCTCTACAAACTCTTCTCTTCTCATAAGTCTTTCGTGCTCCCGTGCCTCGCAAAGCATTCAACAATTCCGCAAGCTTTATATCGGTAAGTCTCTTGTATTTTCCAGAGATGCTATGGTGGCTTCGAACTTCTCCGGAAGAGACACCGGGATCTTCCGAACAAGCCTATCATCCTTCAAGTCGGTCCCAAAACTCGATTTTATCGCCTATCCCCACTAACCTATCGAGTATTCCTTCACTGACTCAGACTCTTTCATCTGCTGTCTCTCAAATTCTCTCAAGAGATTCAACACCTTCATACCTCTTATCTTCTCATCTCCTTCATATTCTTCCTTCAAGAAGTCCCATATGGCCTTTGCAGAGTCACACTTCATAATTCTGGTAAAGATGGTAGGCGAGACAGCAGCATACATGCAAGATTTTGCCTTGGCTTTTCTTGTGGTTCTCTCTTTATGAAGTTTGATTTGATTCATGGTCGGATTATTTGGAAGTGGAGCAACTTCATAATCATCCTCCACAGCTTCCCACAGATCATGACCCTCCAAAAATGCTGTCATCTTAACAGCCCATGCTTGATAATTCTCTCCAAGTAAATACCGGAGAAGCCATCGCAGAAACCACTCGACCCTCGTCTCCATCACCCTTTAACTTCTTTACACTTCAATACTTGCTTCACTTCACAGTCCCTCAAGATTATTCATGCTCTGATACCACTGTTGTTACTGATCAAAACAGTAAACAAGAAACAGAAAACTAGAAGCTATAGATTTCGAATGAGGAAGAGAAGCACAAAGAAAAAACAGAACACAAACTTGCATACGTCTTGTGCTTAAGAAAAAAAACTGTCGAGTACAACCACTAAATACAAAGCAAAAACTGCTCACGTATGTGCAACACATAACTGCACACAAACGTGCTATTAACTTCCTAGAAAATAACAAAAAACACTAAATGCATAACTAAATGAAATTGGCTGTTTTTTAATAAAAAAACAGAGTAAAACAGAGTAAAACAGAACAGAAAACAGCAGCATTGAGACATTATAATCCAACACATATCATGCTCAATGTTGTTAGGGTCCAAAGCTTTTGTATTTTGCTTGAATTTTTTACTTGCATTTCGGCTTGCTTAACCTTCTGTAGGTTCATCACGAGAGACGAGCTGAGACAAGCTATGGCACAATACGGAGTGGGGGACGATGCCACCATAGACGAGATCTTCGAGGATGTCGACACAAACAAAGTATCAAATCTTTCCTTGATTTTTTACTTTGATTTCTTGATCCTTATATCCCCCAACTGACTCAAGTTCATTATGATCCCACCTGTGTGATGCAGGATGGGAATATCAACTACGAGGAATTTGTGGTCATGATGAGAAGAGGAACTCAATATCATGATGGAAACGGGAGATAGGAGGAAAGGTTGATGAATGATTATTTGCTCTCCTTTTGTACATTCATCTCTATAATTAAGCCTATGTAGAGAATATGTAGTATTATTATATAGCGACATCTGAATACTGCGACGTGACGTGCAATCCAATGCATTTCGGCACAACGAATTATTCCAAATTATTATGTTGTATGAAAGCGTCAATCATCTGAGAATTGGAATGCAAAATATATATTTTCCCTACATCTTTCTATTCAGTCCTGCACACATGCACATGCATGGAGAGACAACAGGTTTGTGAGCTGCAATATTCTTATTTTTTTCTTCTTTTTGACAAGTTAAAGGGATAACGACCACTCTAAACATTATCACGAGGGGCTGCACATCCACTAGAAAATATTTGAATTGAGTCATAATTACTCTGCACCACCCATTCCTTGAAGCTCTAAAGTGTGTGAACCTATCATTGCGGTTCCATTAAAATACCTGCGGTCGAGAAATCTCTCCACACACGAGAGATGTCCCAGCTATGACAATTCTGAGAGTCACTTGCGTTGAACTTGTGATCTCGCTAAAGATCTCCTCGTGTATCCCAACATTTTCCAGGGGAATGGAGAAGATCTCCTCGTGCTCAAGGGGTCGAGCGCACGTGTCAAGAGGGAAAGAACCTCTTGCTAAACCCTAAGAAAATCATTTACCTAATTTAGACAAGCATCGGTACTTGCACGTGCAAAGACGGATAAAAGAAAGATCAGCGAGTGACCCGTGGGTCATTTCCTTGACCGGATCTTTCTCCGTGACATATGCATTTAACCTCTTGCGCACTCAACCTAATCTGCACACGCATAACATTCAAGATTTATACCTTCTCAAAGTCAAGAAACGGGAAAGCAAAATGAAACGGGGTAAGCGCGTCTTCACGTACTTCCAGAATATGTTCCAACTGGTTGATCAAATCATACATCGGATGCTGAGGTTGCGTAAGCTTTGACTCGAAGTGCAGCGTGTATAAGTATGAAGACAAGAACATGCATCAGCCCAACTGTTTTTTATTTAATTCTGCTGGCGGTGGTAGGCCCTTTTGCCTCCTTCGCCTTTGACCATGACCCTTTTGACCATTTGATGCAGTCAATAAAGAGCTCCGGAGATTGCTTGTCTTCTATGTGTGTGTATACATATAGATGGCTCGGCAACAAAAGGCTGTACGTTCAAAGAAGAGCAGCTCCCCGTTTGCGAAGATGGAGAAATCACAGGCCAAGCCAAAGAGCAAGAAGGTGCTGAAGTTCTTGCCAAGAACAGTTTCATCCATCAGCTTCTTCCAAAACCTCCTTTTAGCCCCGATCTAGACAAGAGACTGCCGTCGTCATTGTCCTCATATTCGTCGGAGCTCATTAACAGCACAAAGCGCAGGCTCAGATCCCATGTCGGCACAGCTTTTTCCGGTCCACTCATATCCCTAATTCCCGATGAAGCTCGAGCCAAGAACAGGAATGACCGAGACTTCGACGTGAACGAACCCACATCGCCGAAAGTCTCGTGCATGGGCCAGATCAAGCACAAGAACAAAATATCGTGGCCGTCGTCAGCTGACAAACGTTCTTCCTTCTCTTCATCTGCTTCTTCTTCATTTTCCACGTTGAAACGGGATGTCGATAAGCCTCCGAGATCGAGTAATACTCACGAGAAGCAGAGCTCAACGTTAAAGAGAATATTCAACAGAGTTAGAGGAGGCAACAAGAAGAAACCGTCTGATACTTCGGGAAATAATTGCCGGAAGCCACCGTTGCTTCCCGACAGAGCCCCGTCCTTGAGTCAGATGAAACGGTTTGCGAGCGGGAGGGACACGCTGGCAAACTTCGACTGGTCGGCAGAAGTCGGGCCGGTGTTGGACGCCGACCGCCAGGACTACTATCACTACTACTCGGACGAAGAGAGGAGAGAGAGTGATCAAGAAGAGGAGGATGATAAAGTGATCATTCCTTTCTCTGCACCAAATCCGGTTGGTGGCGGTGGCGTCAGGGTGAATCCAGAATCGAGGAAAGAGATCAACCTGTGGAAGAGAAGGACCATGGATCCTCCTAGACCTCTCGAATTGCACCAACCCGCCACGGTTAGAGCAAATTAAAATTGGATTATCCACGTCTCATGAGTTCTTTCTCTTGGCTCTGTAATTTTCTGTTCCGGCAAATTATTTTCTTCTTTTCGAATGCGTTGTGTAATTCTCTTGTTGAATCGCTTTGCTGGCATGCAAAAAGAATCTGTATGTGGCGAAATAGCCAGTAGGAATGTGCACAGATGACCATCTGCAAACGATATCGATCTTCTTGTTAGAATTTAAATGTGCGCGGAAGCATGGTATAATTTATATTTGATAGAGAATGGACAAGGATAAGATATTTGAAGGTTTATGGGATAAAGATAGTTTCACTAGTTTATGAAAATAATTTTGCAATAGTTGAAGGAAGTGTTGGTGAGGGAGCTACATGATGTGGTTTTTATGGTTAGCTCCCTCCAAAACATGGAGCACTTGCTCTTTTATATAAGCTGCCAAAGTCGGTGGAGGAAGTCTCTAGACTTCTCTACAAATAGCTACTATTATTTTATAGTAACATAAGATGAGTGTTCTAGAACACACAAGAGATGGCAGCTTGTAGACTCTTCTAGAATTTTTCTTGAATTTTCTAGCTCAAATCTATCTTGAAGTTTCTAGAATTGGATCACAAATTCCAACACTCCCCTTGATCCAATTTCGGGATACCTGCACTTGTGTCATAAAGCCTCGAACGTACCTTGAAATTTCTCTTGTAGTTTGTCCCATGTCTTTTATTTCGTCTTCGTTCCACGATCCCTTGCATTCTCTTGTTGAATCACTTGCACCCGCCTTCGAATGCGCATGTGTTTTCTTCAACAATGACCCATATGTCTCGGGGCTTCAAATTGTTCTTAGTTGTAGTTGTTAGCTCGGGCTCTGGCTCTGGCTCTCGTAGGCTCTGGCTTTGGCTCCGACTTTAGTTTTGGCTCTAGCTCCGGCTCTGGCTCTATTGGCTCTCGCTCGGGCTCGGCCTTGATTCCGGCTCCGGCCCGACTCCGCTCGTTGGCTCTTGCTCGACTCTGGCCTTTTTAGTTCAGGATGGTGAGAACAAACGCCCATAACCATCTGATATGCCTGGCTCTGATACCATGTTAGAATTTAAATGTGCGCGGAAGCATGGTATAGTTTATATTTAATAGAGAATGGATAAGGATAGGATATTTTGAGAAGGTTTATGGGACAAAGATAGTTTCACTAGTTTATGAAAATAATTTTACAATAGTTAAAGGAAGTGTTGGTGAGGAGCTACATGATGGTTTTTATGGTTAGCTCCTCCAAAACATGGAGCATTTGCTCCTTTATATAAGCTGCCAAAGTCGGTGGAGGAAGTCTCTAGACTTCTTTACAAATAGCTACTATTATTTTATAGTAACATAAGATGAGTGTTCTAGAATACACAAGAGATGGCAGCTTGTAGACTCTTCTAGAATTTTTCTTGAATTTTCTAGCTCAAATCTATCTTGAAGTTTCTAGAATTGGATCACAAATACCAACACTTCTGCTAATACATTTTGGAAATTTGCTTATCTAAATGGTGAAAACTCGAAACAAGGTGGCAAAGTCGTGTACCGAGAGGTGTTCCAGTGATCTGGGTATATCCATATTCGTGTTCTTGAATATTCAACTCCATCCTCGGATGCGTGTTGCAGCGTCATTCTTGAACATTCTTTTTTTGTTCCTGCAAAATTCTTTTCTTCTTTCCAAATTCTCTCTGTAATTCTAGTGTTAAATTGCTTCGCTGGTGTGGTGATATAGCCAGTAGGAACGTGCATAGATCACCATGTTACATATCTGCAAACGATATCGATCTTTTGCTATTAGATATTGGAAATTTGCTCATCTGAAACGGCCAAAAACTTGAAACAAGGCAGCGAAGTCGTGTATCGAAGGGTGTTGCAATTTCTCTGCACGTTCCAGGGATGTGGGTATATCGATGTTCATATTCTGGAATATTCAACTCCGTCCTCGGAGTGCGTGTTGTACATTATCTCCTTCACATAGGTAGGTCGGCAAGAGCGATAAGATCTTGTGCAAGATTTTTTCCGCTGACAAGGAAGCCGCAGCCCTCCTGGAATTTTCTAATGAATGGTATAGTCCGTGGATGGGTGAAAAGTCCTTTTCAGTCCACTATTCCTTGATTTAATAATCCTCCTCTGCCATTTATTAAAATCCAATAATGTATCTAGGTGGGAGAAAATGGAAACCAGCAGTCGCTCTCTAGGCCAGCTTAGCTTAGCTTAGCCAACAATTTTTCGAAAGATCAAGGCAAGGAGGGAGTCGGTTCTGAGTCTTTTCCTGGGCACCAGCCCCTGGTAATGTTAGCTGCAGTAAAGGATCTCGGACAAAGGAAAATAACTCGGTCGCAAAATCCCTTTTCTATTTAACTCTCGATCTTCTTTTTAGATACAGTATTTTTATTTCGACTGAACCCCCTGCACGAAAGAAAAAAACGAGTTGAACCTCCAGCCCATCGTAATAAAAGCAGCAGCAATGGATCTCGGACAAAAAAAAAATGACTTGTTCGAAAATCCCTTTTCGATTTAACCCTCGATCTTCTTTTTAAAATATAGTAGTTTTCTTTTGATTTAACTCTTTACATGAAAGAAAAAAAAAGTTGAACCTCATTATTTTGGATAGCGTGATAGATGGAATCAATTGCACTTTCATGCTCGGTGAAATCAAGAACATATCATGCTCGGTGTTGTTAGTGTTCAAAGCTTTTGTATTTACTTGTTTTCTTAACCTACATTTCTGCTTGCTTAATCTTCTGTAGGTTTATCACAAGGGACGAGCTGAGACACGCTATGGCACAATACGGAATGGGGGACGAAGCCACCATCGACGAGATAATCGAGGATGTCGACACAGACAAAGTATTGAATCTTTCCTCGAGCCTTAACTCTGATTTCTCGATCCCTATATGCTCAAACTGACTCAGGTTCATTATGATCCCACCTATGGGATGCAGGATGGGAGAATCAATTACGAGGAGTTTATGGCCATGATGAGAAAAGGAACATAAGATCATAATGGAAACGAGAGATAGGACGAAAGGTAGATGAATGATTATTTGTTCTCCTTTTGTACATTCATCTCTAAAATGCATATCATGTTAGAATAGTTCACATTAACTTTACTTGTCATTAGAATGATGTTATATAGATTGCATGTTGCATGTCCTCTCAAATTAGGTCATAGTCATATTTAAAGATTAGAATCGCATCCCATACACTACATATGGTTTAGTTTTCATAAACAAACAAATAAATAAATAAACCCAAAAAGATTATGTTAGAATTGTGTATTATTTAGAATTCATGATTAGGCCATGCATGCATTTTTTAATTAACACTTTGCATATATTTGGAAATTAATTAGTGAGGGTATGCTTTGCTTGATATTGAGGCTAGCCTTATTTCTAACAATTTATTTATTTATTATTTATTACCTTGATTATTGTTTGTCAAATTGTGGTTTGTGCATCCCCGTGATCATATATCACATGTTAGTGGATTAAATTAAAATTAACTAAGATTGCCTACAAGATATTTTTCAAATAAAGGGAAATGGTGCCGAAAGGGCATTGAATTAATCAGACATAGTCTAGTCCCCATATCCATGAATCTCTTGCTCATAGAACTAAAGTGTTTTCACACATTGTACTTAGGTGTCTAATCGACCTACCAATAACTGATTAGTGGTGATTCCTAAATAAACTAATTTGCATGTAAAGCTATTAAATTAACAATCTCAAAGTTGCAATTAGTATAAGATTGGGAGAGTCCACATAAGTTTTTGGACTTAGTAATCTATTAGCTTTCTCTTCGGCGATTCACCTCTGGGAAGGTTGCGACTCTTACGTGACGGTCTAGTTATCGCCGGCCGTCCTACATAGCATACCACCATATTAGCAATTTTCAGCAAAAATTGGCAAAAGGACTACATTGGTATTTTGCGCAAAGATTTAACATTAAATTGGTAAAATTGAAAAAGTATAGGATTAAATTCGTATCTATACAATAGGTTAATGATTGATCGAACAATTTCTCTGAAGAACATTCTTACAATCACAAGCCAAGGTAAGGGAAAAACAAAAAGCTTCGGGTGGGAGGGGTTTAGTCTAGTATGGTTCCAAGCGCGCTCCAATAGAATTAAGATGTGATCCTGCCTTTCCAAAGAAGCCAACAATCCTGTCACCACCTAATGCCGATGGGATATGGAAATCACCTTCATCGTTTAACCATGATTTCCATGCAACGGCCCGTAAGTGGTCTTCGTCGTATGTATTTTCACGTCGCAGATGGTAGTATCAGGACAGTTTTCATTTCCTTTCCGGTAACCCAATATCGAAACTAGGCGCTCCTTGGGATAATCAAGCATGACCTGCCAAAAAAAAAAAAAAAAAGCTAAGCCAAACACGTATTACTTGTGAAAATGTATGAAGGTTTGAAGCTTGAACTCTAGATGTAGAATGCGAGAAGAAGAGCCTCAGTTTCGATGAAATGAACCCGTGCTACATGAAGCTGAGGACATTATGAGAAGCAACGTCTACATGAATAACTTACAGACAGAAAAAAGACCGAAAAGCTAAGAGAGAGGGATTGAGATATGGACTAGCCTGGTGCCTTGAAGACTGGTGTTCTTCTCTGCCACGATGACAGCATATGACGAAGGAACCATTGTCATCGTACAGAATTCGGATGGAGTGAATTACCAAGTTGGCATTAATCTCAAACCCCCTCACATCATAATGCACTCCATCATCCCATGGAGTCTGTGGGGGATATAATACGTGGAAACGACAAGATCTTGCAATTTACGTCAACGCGAAATCACCAGAGAAATAAACGAGAAAAATAAGGACACCACAAATTTTCGTGATTCGGTCTGAGTATCGGTACCTACGTTCACGGGAGAGCCAGTAGCAAATAATCTACTAAAATTGAAGAATCATAGTTTACAATTACTCAATCGCTCAAGTGTTTCCCACACCTAAATTTAACCAAAAATTCAAAGTGTTTATAAAATAAATAAATAAACTCATGGCACAAAAATAGCATGCGCTCAAGTCGCACGCCAAAAAGAAATCTCCAGCTTCTCTTCGGCGGACGTGCGGCTTCTTACTGCTTCGCGCGGCTCCTGGATCCTCGCGACTACGTAGGTTTTCTTTCGGCAGGCAAACGCACGAAGAGAAGGCCTTGCCCTTTTATACGTGTGGGTGTGCCCAAGGTCAAAGGTTTGACCTTGGGCCCCACCTTTCCCTTTTCGGTTTCACGCGCATATCTTCAGCTTCACGGCCAGATTTCCTTTTTCAAAGGAATTTGAAACTGCAGGGACTCCTTTTATTTTATTCTTTTGTCTTGCTTTGCACACGTCCGAAACAGAGAATCCAAGAAGGAAATTGTTTCTTCCTTCTCCATCTGATTTATTTTTCCTCTTTTTTAGTGAAAAACTCGAGACATAATTTTAACAGAGTCTCACCGATACCTTCAAAGGTTCCAATAGTTTTGAAATGATACAAGTGTGGTAGGGGCTCCGCATACACTCCTATCGAATTGAGAGCCTCGCCGCATCTTCCATAGAAGCCGATAATTTTGCTTCCGGTCGATGGATACCAAAAGTGCTTCCCCGTGTCCTTGCCAAATGGACCATGTCTTCCTCTATTACTGTGAAATGTAAGTGACTTGACAATAGCATTATCGACGTCGTCGCCATCCTCTTGCTTATAACCAGAGATCGATATCAAGTACTCCCGTGGATAATCCAATTTAACCTATATAATCTCACAAGGAAATCCTAGTGGTGTCAACAAGACTTATTTGCCAAGTCTAATTTACTAAATCATGTGATCCGACAAATATCAATATCATACCGACCAATAAGAAATGAGTCAATAAATAGTTTCAAATCGGACAGGGAAAAACAAACGCTAACCTTGGACTTGAATTATCCGGTGCGGCTACCGTGCATGACTCAGCAAACTTGTTAACCACTCTTGTCGTACGCAAACATAATGCCACGGTTAACAAAGTCATACATTACCTCAATCTCCCTCACACCATTGAATGTCCCATCATCCCAAACACATCCACCTGATTGGGTAAAGACATGAGATTGGTTCAAAATACGCTCCCACCGTTTCAAGTTGTTCTCCATTCATCCCATAAAATCCAACGATTTTGCCACCCGTTGCAGGAGATGAGAAGTGTTTGCCCCATTCTTTACCAATAGGTCCGATCATTCTTTTGTTAGTTTGAAACGTGAGGGATCTAATGCCACCCAACCCGACCCCGAATACGAAGTCGATACTCATCTGGATCATGTATTTCAATCTGCATTAATAGACACAACCATCAAACTCACGATTTAAGTCTCAAAAGAGTCTCCCGCCATCGTAGGCTATGAGGGTTCTGTAAGGATTTTACAGAATATTTGTATCTAAGGGAGCATACCGTATGGATCTTGACGTTCCTGTTAGGGAAATCCCTTATGATGTTTTGAAGATGACAAAATAAATCAAAGGCTACTAACATGTTTGATGGTTGAGTAATAGACCATGCAGATGATAGAACATGTAGAGGATATTATCAAAGTTTGAAGACGGCCAGAAGACTAAACGTAACATATGTCCAAAGTATATTCTGAAGATTTCCAGACTTCTGTGTCAAAGTCGAAGACTCGCGGACTCAAGACTCAAAGTCGAAGACCGCCGACTTTAGTGTCAAAGTCTGTTCTACATCGAAGTCCGTCAACTCGACTAATTCCAGATCGACCGTGAATGATGAACCAGAAGACAGACTCTATCTTTGAAGCCGAACCGAAGATAGACTCTATCTTTGAAGCCGAACCGGTACAGACCTTAAAGCTAAATCTGTTCAGAAGCAGATATGTTCAGACCCAGATTGTAAAGTCTACAGACTCAGATTGTAAAGTCTATTGCTCTCAGACTTTACATCTAGATTCGACAGAACGTAACTCAAGCCCAATCATATAACGGCTAGTGATCTGGTTTGGATTCCACATCAAGATTGATTTGATTGATTCAATTTAATTGATTGACGATTGGATCTTGAAGACAAGAACTTTCTATACGAAGAAGCTTTACTTGTGGAAACCAAGATTTCGTTTGTATGGGCGGTCGGAATCAATTTGGGATTTTACCTTTGTCACTCAACGGCTACCAAATCTTCTAGATACAGAGCTGTCCAATGGGTATATTGGAAGACGATTCTCCGGGATGCTGTCCAACGGGTAGTTTGGAAGTGGAGGAGTATTTAAGGAGATCATGGACCGATGAGCAAGTAAGAGACGGAGCGTAGAATTTATAATTCCAAAGTCCGAGCGACCTTCGATCATACACTTGTCTTTGGAGAGCTTAAACGTTTGTAATCGTGAGAGAAATACCAAAAGAGTGACTTAGTGAGATAGTGTGATCTACTACTAAGTATTTGCACTCGAAGTTGTAATCTCTTGTTGATTGCATAGTGGAATCCAGCCAAGGAGGCTGTTAGCGTGGGAGAGTGGACGTAGGCTTGGATTAAGCCGAACCACTATAAATCTTGTGTTCTTATTCTCTTCCCTAACTCCTTTATTTTGTTCATACTAGCACTCACAATTGGTATCAGAGCCAAGTGCTCGATTTATAAAAGTAATTTTACTTTTGAGCTAAAGATTCTTTATGGCTAGTATGTTGGCACCAGGACTTATGGAAGGGCAAAGCAACACAAGGCCACCATATTTTGATGGAAAGGAATACAACGTATGGAAGAACAAAATGAAAGCATTCCTAAGATCCAGAGATCTCTTACAATGGGATGTTGTGGAAAGAGGAATCAACCCCATTGCTGCGTCTACATCAAATAAGAATGGCAAAGACAAAGAAACAAAACCCCCGCTCCTATGTCTCGGACGGAGATGTCCAAAAGAGAAGCTTTTGATGCGAAAGCAATTTATTCTTTATATTGCGCTTTGTCTCCTGCTGAATATAATAGAATCTCTTCATGTGAAACAGCAAAAGAAGTTTGGGATAGACTTCATGTTACATATGAAGGGACTGATCGTGTAAAAGAGACAAAAGTAAACTTCTTGCTTGGCCAATATGAATCATTCAAGATGAAGCAAGGAGAGTCAATTGGAGATATGTTCAGCCATTTTACAGAAATTGTAAATGGTTTAGCATATCAAGGTCAGCAAATTTCTACCCCGATGAAGGTCAACAAACTCTTGCGATGTCTCTCAAAAGATTGGAATCATGTCAAGACCTCAATCCGGGAGACTCGAGAGGATTATGCCACTCTCCGTTGATGAATTGATTGGCACTCTTCAATCTTATGAAGTGGAACAACTCAACGATGAAGATCCCGAAGGTAAGAAGTCCATCGCTTTAATATCTAATGCTGTTTTTGATGAAACAGATTCAGAAAATGACATGGACGACGAAGAACTTGCCTTTATGGTCAAGAAATTCAAAAAGCTGAGTAGAAAAGGAAGGAACTTCGATGGAAGAAGTCAATACAAGCATAATGGCCATAAAAGAATCATGAAAGAAGATGATGATCAAGAAAATATATGCTTGATGGCACATTCAAAATCTGAGTCCGATTCGGCATACGTACTTTAATCAAAGTCGATTCGGACACGGACTCGAGAATCAAAGTCGACTCGGACACGAGACTCAGATTCCGATGAGGAAATCGAGGTAAGCAATTCAAAATTCCTCTCAAAGTTTCAAAGTATATAAATGAGCTTTGTTCAAATCTCAAATCTTCTCTTAAAAGGATTTTCGAACTAAAAAGGAGAATTCTCGACTTAGGCAACAAGATCTTTCTCAAGTCTGGAGACCTATTAAGAAAAATTGGATAAAAGCAACATATTCTGCTAACTCTCATGGACCCAAGAAAAAAATGGGTACCAAAGAAAAGATAAGTTATTTTTGCAGGATATAAAGAAGAAAGAAGAAAGAGGATTTGGTAAGGAATTTTTATTCTCAATTTTATTTGGGCAATAATTCTCATTATGCTTGATATTCGATATATCCTTGGTTGATTGAGATTTTATAATGATCATATTTTGCTTTATGGAAGAAAGAATCGTATGATTTATTTTTGTGATTTGTGAGTCAAGATTTGATTTAGTACGTGTGATTATTTGAGATAATTCAGATTATTTGATTTAATTTTATGCTCTCAAATTGTCATATTTTGCAAAGTAAAAATCCGATTCTACGTTATACTAATTTTGCAAGATATTTTTTTCTAAGATATTCAAGGATTTCATTCTCCCTGATTTTATTGTACTATGACTAAGTGAGAATTTATTTTTCAAAATATCATTGTGCATAATATTCTTTCTTTGAATACTTTGTTACGATGAATCAAGAAAGAATATTTGATTATGGAGATTTTCTATTTTGCTCTAACGTCAAGGAAGGATCCAAATTGATGGATACCAAAAAGGGAAATAAGTTGATTGCAGGAAATTCTTTAAGGGAAGGATGATTGCAAATCTACGCAGATTTTGGTGCAATCAGAAAATATCTCTTGCGACAATTGGGGGAGAAAGCAAATCCAAAAGAAAAGGAAAAGAATCGTGATCATCTCAAAAAGGCAACAAATTGAGGGGGAGCTTTGATCAATTATGGAAAAATCTTTTGGATTGATCGTGATCTTATTATGGATGGAAGGAAAGGTAAATGTGTCAGAATTTGTTCTAAAAAATCCGGTTAGTGCATCTTTTATTACTTTTTGTTATTGATAAATCTTGTATTGATATTATCATTTTATTATGACAAAAAGGGTACGTGAATTTCATGATGCATCCGTGATTTTTATTGGATATTTGCTAATATGATCGAAGTGAGCTATATTGCATATCTTTAATATTCGACTTACTTTATAAAAGCTGATTGTGATTCATGCAAGACACGTTTGTTATCATTTTATATTCTCTACGTGAATCCATTATTATCGCTTTTTGATTATGACAAAAAGGGGAGAAGATATGAATATGCATATGTGCTGATTGGTTGATATTATTGCATAATATTGAGCTGCGATTATTTTCTAAATATTATTATGCTCAATCTATTTGTTATCTTCTAATATCCTTTGATTTAAAAGTATGTTTACAAATCTGCATATTCAGAGATTGTTTTGTCATCATCAAAAGGGGGAGATTGTTAGGGAAATCCCTTATGATGTTTTGAAGATGACAAAATAAATCAAAGGCTACTAACATGTTTGATGGTTGAGTAATAGACCATGCAGATGATAGAACATGTAGAGGATATTATCAAAGTTAGAAGACGGCCAGAAGACTAAACGTAACATATGTCCAAAGTATATTCTGAAGATTTCCAGACTTCTGTGTCAAAGTCTGAAGACTGCCAGACTCAAGACTCAAAGTCTGAAGACGCGACTTTAGTGTCAAAGTCTGTTCTATATCGAAGTCTGTCAACTCGACTAATTCCGGATCGACCGTGAATGATGAACCGAAGACGGACTCTATGCTAAAGCTGAACCGAAGATAGACTCTATGCTTGAAGCCGAACCGGGTACGCAGACCTTAAAGCTAAATCTGTTCGGAAGCGGATATGTTCGGACCCATTGTAAAGTCTGACTCATTGTAAAGTCTATTGCTCTCGGACTTTACATCCAGATTCGACGTAACGTAACTCAAGCCCAATCATATAACGGCTAGTGATCTGGTTTGGATTCCACATCAAGATTGATTTGATTGATTCAATTTAATTGATTGACGATTGGATCTTGAAGACAAGAACTTTCTATACGAAGAAGCTTTACTTATGGAAACCAAGATTTCGTTTGTATGGGCGATCGGAATCAATTTGGGATTTTACCTTTGTCACTCAACGGCTACCAAATCTTCTAGATACGAGCTGTCCAATGGGTATATTGGAAGACGATTCTCCGGGATGCTGTCCAACGGGTAGTTTGGAAGTGGAGGAGTATTTAAGGAGATCATGGACCGATGAGCAAGTAAGAGACGGAGCGTAGAATTTATAATTCCAAAGTCCGAGCGACCTTCGATCATACACTTGTCTTTGGAGAGCTTAAACGTTTGTAATCGTGAGAGAAATACCAAAAGAGTGACTTAGTGAGATAGTGTGATCTACTACTAAGTGTTTGCACTCGAAGTTGTAATCTCTTGTTGATTGCATAGTGGAATCCAGCCAAGGAGGCTGTTAGCGTGGGAGAGTGGACGTAGGCTTGGATTAAGCCGAACCACTATAAATCTTGTGTTCTTATTCTCTTCCCTAACTCCTTTATTTTGTTCATACTAGCACTCACAGTTCCTTCCTATATTTAATGTGTTTCCATCAACTCCATCATATGCCTCTGATTGCCACAATTTTTTATTCTCCTCTTCGTACTAAAACCAAATTGATCGGATGTGTTGCAATAAAGCGAGCGATCGAACAATAATATAGACAGATGAAGAAAATAAATCGTACATCAGATTTACGTGGTTCAGTCGTAAAGACTACGTTCGTGGGGAGAGGAATTTCACTATAGATCAAGCGATACAAGGAGATTACACATTCGAGTCACTCACTCTCTGAGTGTTTTCCAAGCCCCAATTACACCCAATAACGCACGCGGTGTTTAGCCCCGAAATTCCTCTAAAATAATCTCTCAATCTCACGAAGGAATTACATGCAAATCTTACCTCAAGATTTAATCGGTTACAAACACTAATTCTTCTCAGATGTAATTGCACGAACGAAAAACAACAAGCCCACTTTCAAGCACTCGATTTGCTTGCATCAACAACGGTGGAACATCAAGCACTCACGCGGCGCTTCAAGATGTGGCTTCGCTGAAGAGAGTCCCACGAGCATATATATATAACCGCCAGAGAATTGCGTGCATGGAAGAAACCGAATAATCCAAGATTCGGTCAACATGAAAGAAATATTGGACTTTCCCTTTTTCGTCCAACTCCATCAAGGAAGCATCGCATCGGTCAACTACTTCCAAAGTTTGTTGACCAGCTTTATCTCTAATAATATGACGTCAACCAGACTAATTCGTGTACTTATTGATATAGCTAGTGCTAGTACCTAGAGGGGGGGTGAATAGGTATATAAACGATTTTTCGCACAATACTTAGACAATTGAGTAATTGCAGCAAATAACATTCAATCGTAAGACTCAGTGAATGAAAGAGAGAATTAAACACGAGGTTTATAGTGGTTCGGCTTGATTCAAGCCTACGTCCACTCTTCGCACCGACAGCCAATCGGCTGGATTCCACTATGAACAAAGAGATGTTACAGCGTTGATCTTCCTTGACTTCGGGTGTAGATGAACTACCACACTCACTCAAGGTATCACAAAGTATAGACACTCTCGTATACAATTTCGCTCAGGATCGTATCGACTAATAATCAAGGTGTTTCGGACTGGAATTTCTCTATCGATCACACTCTTGAACAACCGAGACGTCTTCCTTTTATACTCCTTTATGCCATCATAACCGTTGGCACTTACCAAAGGAATTCCTCCAATCTACCCGTTGGACGGAATCAATCAAGAAGATCATCCGAGCTATTAAAGGAATCGACGATAGCCCATCAATCGTTCGCCCATACAATCGGGATCTTGGTTTCCATGAATAGAACCTTCCAAGAATACTTCGTCGATTATCGGATCTTCAATTGATCTAGATACGAATCAAAGAATCCGTTGTATATGTCCAGCCAAAAGATCTTCTCCGAGATCAAGATGAAATCCTTAACCATAATCCTCGATTTGGATTTCCTTCGACACGAATTAGATAGACTGTCAATGAGAATAATTTTGAGTCTTAAGTCTTGAGTCTTGAATCTTGAGTCTTGAAATATGAGTCTTGAGTTCGAGTCGGTGGTCGAAAGTCTTCGACACAAATAACAGACTAGGCTGATGGAAACGTTTTGTCGCCTTCAAAATCTTCTAGAGCGATTTCTCCAACAATCTCCCCTTTTGATGATGACAAAACTTTCCCGTAGATTTGAACAACCTTGACCTGCAAAAACATTTCTCAAGCAATATGGCTATCTCATAAAGATTTAATAAACAACCGACTCGCATCCACAGAAAATTGGTTAGACTTTCATGAGTAATACCATATAACAATACTCGATATAAATGCCAACAGTCAAGCATCACAACCATCACAATCCACAGCCAAATTCACAAGTCATACTCAAAAACTTAAAAACTCACAATCACAAAACAAATTTAAAATCAAGGATTGAAAAAGATGGTTGGAAAAAGATGGTTGGTTCAAATTTCTTCTCCCCTTTTTGTCATCGGTAAAAGGTGAGAAAAGAGTCATGTCTCGCTTGGGAATGCGCACGATCCGGAATTCTCCCATGGACGTACTATGCCTTCGAGCCTCTTCAAGTCTTCCCTTAATTTTGCTACCTCTTCTCCTTTGGCATTAGCTTGAATCTGCAGAGCGAGGTCTTTCATTCGTCTTCCATGGTAAGCGAAGATGCTTGGCCAGCATTCTTGATGGCTTGAATTTCATAGTCCGAGCATAGATTTGTCCCCGCATTTCCAGGAAGAATATCAAGAATACGATGAAAATCTGCGGAATTGTCGGTCCGTATACTAGCATTTACTTTCTCGGATGGAGTGAATGCAGCACGATGGCGCTTCGTATGACCTTGCGAGATTTGATGATGTATCATGATGATCTTCAGGTAATGGAGAAGCATGAGGTGAGGATTTTCTTGCTCCCCAACTCCCCCCGTCTCTAAGACATCAAAATCTTGCTCGTCAACTCCCCTGTCTCTAAGACATCAAGATGGGTGGAGTGATGATCATGCTCTTCCGTTCCTTTTTCTCCAAATTCAGCAGCAGACTTTTCTTTCTCTTCTTCTCCTTCTTCTTCATCTTCTTTTTCTTTCTCTCTCTGTTCTTCTTCTTCTTGAGCTTCTATCTCTTTCTCTCTCTGCTCTTCTTCTTCTTCATCCTCCAAGATGAGAGATCTTCTCTTTTGGATGGAGCACGAATGGGCTCCTTCCCTTTTCTCTTTGATGCGGAGAAGAGAGCGGAGTTTTCACCTTGAACTTTGCCATTTCCTTGCTAAGTTCTTTCGGACGCATCTTCGTCAACATGTTTAAACCTACCACCATTTTATCGCACGGTCTAACACGAGAGAGTGTGTGGCGGTTCGATATTCATGTGTCGAAGATCTTTGTCACAAGATTTGGATAAGGCAATTGTCGCTTGTTCTTCGACATTGCTCTGTACATATGGAATAGAATAGTATGAGGCAGAGAGAACTTCTTCCTTGAGTTGATTGCATACATCAATTTGGCTTCCGAATTGGATACATCAGTCTTTGATGTAGACTTTGGCTCGATGCGTTGATCACAATTTTGTGCAGCACAATATTGATGGCACTCATCTTCGAGTAGGTAATCTTCGCCTCGTATCTCTGTTTTTGACAAGATCCGAGTAGCACGAGCAATCGAGACTTTGATTGGTTGATAACGTCCTCGTTCAACACCAATTATGTCCGCCGTATGTTGGTTCGACGTCCTCTAGAATGACTTCCTCCCGATGATGACCCGCACCTTGTGGGGTAGATGGTGAGTGATGAGGTGGAGAGGAACAGGACTCTGTTGCTGTCTCGAAAAATCATCTTCCTCGGTGAGATCGAAGTGCGTAGGTCCCTCTTTCATTCTCTGTGGACCCCCGCTTGCTATCCTTGACGACTTTCTCGAAGAAGACATCTTTTCTTGTCAATGGAAGATTCCTTCACTCGTTTTCCCAAGGAAAAATGACAACTTTCTCGAGTATGGATACGAAGTAGAAAACAGGTTGAGAGAAGAATGCCTTTTAGGGTTTTGAGAATCGAGTAAAAAGTGAAAAGCGTGTATATATAACTCAGTTTTGAAAAGGCAAGAGCAATCGTTACAAAGAAAGGTGAACAGTCGTCTTTCTTAAAAAAGTAATAACTGCCATTTTAAAAGAGATTATCCCTTTTGAAAAGGCATGTTTACAAAAATTAAAGATTGTATCAATCAAATATAAGCGAACGAAAGATCGTACCTTTTTGAGATTAAAAGAATAACTTACAGTCTATACAATGAAGGTCTCGAGTCGAGAATTCGTAGTCCGAAGTATAGAGTCGATACCATGAAGTATAGAGTCGGAAGGATAGAGTCCGATTGATGTAGATTCTTCGGTCTTTAACTTCTTCAAGCTTCAAAATGTTGAGTCCGGTACGGATAAAATCGAATTGATTTTTCTCCAATGGCTTTGTGAATATATCCGCTAGTTGACTTTTCGAATCAACAAATTGAATTGAGATTTCTCCATTTTGAATATGATCTCTAATAAAATGATGTCGAATCTCTATATGCTTTGCTCTTGAATGAAGGATTGGATTTTTGGTGAGGTTGATTGCTTATTTGGTGTTGTCACATCGATTTTGTGCATGAGTCTTTAATCCCAAAGTCTTGTAGCTGTTGTTTTATCCATAGAATTTGCGAACAGCAGCTTCCAAGAGCTACATACTCGCTTACGTTGTAGAGAGAGCTACGGTGCTCGTTTCCTTGAAAACCAAGACACTGTTCGCTTCCAAGCAAGCAGCGGCGGGTTCTGAAGTGCTCTTTCTATCGACTCTACAACCGGCCAGATCGGCGTCGAATATCCCGAGAAGATTGAAGTCTCCCTCTTTAGGATACCATAGACCAATGCTTGAAGACGAGGCAACGTATTTAATAACACGTTTTGCAGCCTTGAGATGAGATTCTCTAGGATCCGATTGAAACCTAGCACAGATGCAAACACTCAACAAAATGTCAGTCTAGAGGCGTAAGATAAAGAAGTGAACCGATGATGCTTCGTACAGCTTTTGATCAACTTTCTTCCCTTCTTCATCTTTGTCTATTTTCAACGAACTTGACATTGGTATATCAGTCTTCTTGCAATTTTCTAATCCAAACCTTTTGACAAGATCATTAGCATATTTTCTTGACAAATGAAAGTACCTTCCTTCAATTGCTTTACTTGAAGACCAAGAAAGAATGTTAATTCTCCCATCATACTCATTTCAAATTCATCCCGCATAGACTTTGAAAATTTCTTTACTGAGACTTTCATTAGGGGATCCAAATATGATATCATCCACATATATTTGAACAAGTATAAAACTTTTGTTTTCCTTTTTAATAAATAAAGTAGTATCAACTTTACCTTTAACAAAACCACTCTTTAATAAGAACTTACTTAGTCTGTCGTACCAAGCTCGAGGTGCCTCGCTTTAAACCATACGAGCCTTTTCGGTCCAAGGCGAGTCCGGCTTCTTTGGGTCTTCAAACCCTGGAGGTTGTTCCACGTAAACTTCCTCATGGATAAATCCATTTAGGAAAGCGCTTTTGACGTCCATTTGGAATAACCTGAAATTTTTATAGCAAGCAAATGCAAGTAATAGACGAATAGCTTCTAACCTTGCCACGGGAGCGTAGGTCTCATCATAGTCTATTCCTTCTTCTTGCGTATATCCTTTTGCCACGAGTCTTGCTTTGTTTCGTACGACTTTTCCTTTTTCATTCATCTTGTTTCTGAACACCCATTTGGTTCCGATAACAGTTTTACCTTTTGGTTTAGATGACAGATCCCAGACGTCGTTTATGTTGAACTGTCTGAGCTCTTCTTGCATAGCTTCAATCCAGCTTTCATCAGATAGAGCTTCTTCTATGCTTTTTGGTTCAATTTCAGAAATAAGAGCTACGGCACTAGACTCTTCACGCCTTTTGGATCTGGTGCGGATTCCTTCATTAATTTCTCCGATAATGAGATCTTTAGGATGATTTGGATTTATGCTTCCGGTTGCTGGTTGATTTAACTGGTTGAAGACCTTTTTCTTTATCTCGAGTCTTCATGAGTAGCTTGATGCTGATCTTCCGAATTTGAGAAGCTTCTTGAGTTGTAATCTTTTGAGGGTCTGGAACAGGTTCAGACTCTTCATGCTGAGTCTGACTGGATTCACCTTGCATAGAGTCTTGGAATTTGACATTCATTGACTCCTCCACAGACTGGCTCTTCTTATTATAGACTCTGTAGGCTTTGCTTGATGTAGAATATCCAAGGAAGATGCCTTCATCTGATCTTTCTTCGAACTTACCAACTTGATCTTTTGCATTTTTCAATATAAAACATTTGCATCCGAAAACATGAAAGTATGAAACAATAGGCTTCTTTCCTTTGAGTAATTCATAAGGAGTTTTCTCAGAATAGGTCTTAGAAAGACTCTATTGATAATATAGCATGCTGTTGAAACAGATTCAGCCCAAAATCGTGAAGAAATTTTACTTTCAATTAACAGAGTTCTAGCCATTTCTTGAAGAGATCGATTCTTCCTTTCCACCACTCCATTCTGCTGAGGAGTATATGGAGAAGAGAATATATGTTTAAATCCAGAGTCATCACAAAATTTTGTAAAATTTTGATTTTCAAATCGCCTCCATGATCTGTTCTTATACTTGATATAACACATCCAATTTCATTTTGAATCTTTTTAGCAAATTTTTCAAAATACGAGAGTGTTTCAAACTTATTTGCAAGAAAATATACCCAAGTAAAACGGGAGTAATCATCTACAATTACTAGGCAATATTTCTTACCTCCAATACTGGGTTCGGTTGGTCCGAATAGATCCATATGCAACAGCTGCAATACATGATTAGTAGAGACATGATTTATAGACTTGTATGAATCTTTTACCTGCTTTCCCAGAATGCAAGGAGTACATAGATTGGTCTTTTGATATGACAATTTTGGTAGACCTCGAACAAGCTGTTTTGATGAGATTTTGGCCAATTGCTTCATATTGACATGGCCGAGCTTTCTATGCCATAGGTTTGCTTCGTCTTGTATTGAGATTAAGCAATGCGAATCATTTGGTTTTACGTCTAGGAGGTAGATATTTCCATGTCTTCGACCTTTGAAAGACGAGTAGAGTCTTTCTTGATTCCAGAACATGTTCCTTCTTGGAAGAAAATCTTGAATCCAGTATCACATAATTGACTCGATCTTTGAGAAGATTGTAATTGAGTCCTTCTACTAGCGAAACATTGTTTATTGTGAGATTTCCAATTTTGACAGTTCCAAATCCCACAATATTTCCTTTGCTGTAACACAATAAGATATTCTGTTATATTCAGTTGGTGACAAAGCACAATATAAAGAGTAAATTGCTTTTGCATCGAGTGCTTGTCTCTTATTGATTTCTTCCCGAGTCATTCCACCGAGTCTCAATTGTTTCTTTTCCTCTTTCGAAACTGATGCAACAGTAGGAGTGATCCCTTTTTCCACAACGTCCCATTCCAGAGGATCCTTTGATCGCAGAAAGGCTTTCATCTTGTTCTTCCAGATGTTGTAATCCTTTCCATCAAAGTAGGGAGGTCTGGTATTGCTTTGCCCTTCCATCAGCCCTGGTGCCAGCATACTAGCCATGGATCTTTTCCTGTGAAGTAAAACACTTCAAATAAAGTAAGAACACGAGCTCTGATACCAATTGATATAGCTAGTGCTAGTACCTAGAGGGGGTGAATAGGTATATAAACGATTTTTCGCACAATACTTAGACAATTGAGTAATTGCAGCAAATAACATTCAATCGTAAGACTCGGTGAATGAAAGAGAGAATTAAACACGAGGTTTATAGTGGTTCGGCTTGATTCAAGCCTACGTCCACTCTTTTCGCACCGACACCAATCGGCTGGATTCCACTATGAACAAAGAGATGTTACAGCGTTGATCTTCCTTGACTTACGGGTGTAGATGAACTACCACACTCACTCAAGGTATCACAAAGTATAGACACTCTCGTATACAATTTCGCTCAGACTGTATCGACTAATAATCAAGGTGTTTCAGACTCTGGAATTTCTCTATCGATCACACTCTTGAACAACTGAGACGTCTTCCTTTTATACTCCTTTATGCCATCATAACCGTTGGCACTTACCAAAGGAATTCCTCCAATCTACCCGTTGGACGGAATCAATCAAGAAGATCATCCGAGCTATTAAAGGAATCGACGATAGCCCATCAATCCTGTTCGCCCATACAATCAGGATCTTGGTTTCCATGAATAGAACCTTCCAAGAATACTTCGTCGATTATCGGATCTTCAATTGATCTAGATACGAATCAAAGAATCCGTTGTATATGTCCAGCCAAAAGATCTTCTCCAGAGATCAAGATGAAATCCTTAACCATAATCCTCAGATTTGGATTTCCTTCGACACTGAATTAGATAGAGTTTGTCAATGAGAATAATTTTGAGTCTTAAGTCTTGAGTCTTGAATCTTGAGTCTTGAAATATGAGTCTTGAGTTCGAGTCTGGTGGTCGAAAGTCTTCAGACACAAATAACAGACTAGACCGATGGAAACGTTTTGTCGCTTCAAAATCTTCTAGAGCGATTTCTCCAACACTTATCTCCCTTTATTTTAATTTAATTTATTTTCAAAATTCATCTTTTTACTTCGGGCTTAAACTCGAGACATATTTTAATAGGATGAATGGCCATTTACTTGTTTCAAATTCAACAATGATTTTCTTTACATTGGTATGCTCATTGCCATCATCCCAACAAGACACGCTTGAACTCCGAAATAACTCCAAACGCTCAAAGGGATAGAGCTCCCAAAATGACCCACTTGAACTCTGAAATAACCCCACAGATTTGAAGGGGTAGAGCATGTTAGAGTATAGCTCGATTTGTGCTCCAATAGATAAAAGAGAATCACCACTTCTCCCAAAGAAGCTGATAACTTTGCCAGCTTCCAATGGTAAGGAGAAGTACTGCCCGTCCTCTCTCCCAATCGGTTCCCATATTCTTTTATTAGTTAGAAATGTGAGCGAATTCATAATGGCGGTGAAGAAACCCGCAACTGACGTTATAAACTCATCTGGGTAATCCAATATAACCTGCAAATCGGAGGTAAATTGAAAAAAAATCATATAGTGGTCCAATGGATGTAAATCATTGTATTTCACATATAATCAGCAGAACCGCTAGCTAGTATTCTTGGGAAATAAGGCAAATCAATAATATCAACTGGAAAGGTGATGCAAATCATCATCGACTTTTCTTTTCCTCGCCGGGACTTTAAATCCGCTCCTTCAAAAAGAAACAAAAAAATCACAATCGAACTGATAAAAGTTTTTTTCTCAGGTGGCATTGCCTTTGAAAACCACAAGCAACCATCTTTTAATTGTTTTTATAAGGATCATTACAAATTCCGTCCCGGAAAAATCTGGCCAAGGAACGACTTAATTATAGAAGTCCTAGGGACTGATTCAATCAATTACAAAATAGAATTATTCACTTACCGCAAATTTTATTTGATCCTTACATTGAGAAGTAATAAAGAAAATGAGTTTACCAACCTCATAAATACGTCCCTGGAGTTTAGAACCATGCCTAGTGGATCGAATAGAACCATCCACGTTGATATAATCAAAATCAATGGAATTAATGGAGGACTCGTAGCGGACAAGAATCCTCTTTATATGAGCATATTGTCCATCATCCCAGGAATCTCCACCTGCACCTCCAAAAGGCCCAAAAACCTTAACAGGATATGTATGAGGAATCGGCTCATAGAAAGCTCCAATGGACTCGAGACGAGGGCCGTCGCAACTCCCATGAAGCCCGACAATCTTGCCGCCGGTGTATGGAAATGAAAAGTACCTTCCTTCTGCTGTTCCAAATGGTCCATAACTCTTTACATTAGTATGGATTGTTAATGACTTAAGGATGACAACTCCAGAAGCTTTTTCTGTGTGGCCTGAGGCCGAAGTCAAATACTCATGTGGGTAGTCCAGTTTAATCTGGGAAAAAAAAATCAAAATTCGAAGAGGTGAGGAAAGCAAGACAATAGTTCAGGAAATGAGATCGAATATATGAACATAACATGTATCTAAGGACGACTATTATGCTCGCTTTTCTTGGATTTGTAATGTTTCATTTCTTCTGATTTTAATATTAACTCCTTTTGGGCCCATCTATTTCCCGATAGCTTAATCAAGCGCAACTTGGCCATACAATCCAAAAAAGGAAACAAGAATACTAATGACTTACCTCATATGTTTTGCCTCCTTCATTTGTGCCATGTGAGAGGGGACCAACCGGATGTCCATACTTGTCATATAAAGTAGAGATAGACTTGACTACTGAATCGAAGCCTACGACAATTTTCCTTACGTCTGTGTATTTCCCATCATCCCAAATGTCCATACCATGACTACCCCCAAATGGTCCCACAACTTCAAAAGGATAAGCATGAGAAATTGGCCCAAAGTGTGCTCCAATTGAATCAAGATGTTTGCCACATTTTCCATGGAACCCAACAATTTTTGCCCCATCAACTTGTGGGATATGAAAAGATTCCCCTTGTTCAGAACCAAATGGTCCATATGTCATTCTGTTGGTATGGAATTTGAGAGATTGAATGACAATAGGAGTTTGGTCGTCTCTTATATGGCCCGAGATTGAAGTTAGGTATTCATTTGGATAATCTAGCTTGACCTGCAACAAGTGCAAGAATTTTGGTAAGTGTCCCCATCCTCTTTTTTTTTTTTTTTTTTTGGGGGGATCAGAACAACAGATATTCATTTCTAAACCGAATTTGACAAATTACGAAAGGCTTTAAGGTCCAAACATAAGATCAACTAAAGGGATTGAGGGAGATTTATAATCTAGTTTGTCAAGAGAGAGCCGGCACAATGAACCTTAGCAACCCAATTGGCCGCTTTATTGTATCGAAGACTGAGTAGTAATAGTTAAATCCATATGTGAAACGTAAATTCCACTCTTTTTTCTTTTTTTTCCGTACTTATCTATTTTACCATCTAGATAGACTTCTTTACAATAATAGTATGTAAGAGTTTAATATGATCGGTTATCACTCCTTGTCTCAAATGCTAGTGAGTGATTTAAGCACATAATTACTTCTATTAATATCCTAATCATGATAATTAATAAGGGAAAAACTTATAACCCCGTGAAACTTTAAAGAATAACCGGATACCGACCGTATAAGTTTTGCCATCAAGATGTCCACCATGCTCTAAAGAACGCATCAAACACCCATCTTGATCATAATCAATGGTGATGGATTCAATAACCGACTTAACAAGGACACTAATTTGCCTTACACCAGTGTATGTTCCATCATCATAAGAAACGCCACCTTGACCTCCGTATGGCCTAACTGATTGCACTGGAGGAGAAAATGAACTATTATCTCCATCAATGCAATCAAGATGAGGGCTCCTCACCAACTTATTCAATATTTCATGCCAATGATCTTTTGACTTATTACTAAGATAGAAACCTAATCTTTTAACAGCCAGTGGATGACCTCCTGCATAATGAGTTAGATTTTTACACAACTCCTCATATCCTTTAGGTTCTTCTCTCTTGAAGGCATGGCGAAAAAGAGTTGAAGTGCTTCGTCTAGACTCAATCCTTTAACAATGTACTCATCATCTACCTTGAGAACTTTCAGCAAAGTTCGATCTCTTGTTGTGACCATGATTATACTCCCGGGGTGAAACGATTCTCTCTCTCCAGCTCCAAAATAGTCCATTTGTTCTTTCTTAGTAACATCATCAAGAACAAGAAGTATCTTTTTACGATATATGATACTCTTTATCTCATTGATGTTGGTGTGAATGTTGTCATACGTCTTCAGTCCTTTCACCTTCATGAGATTTTGAAGTAACTTTTTCTGCAAGCCGAGAAGATCAATCCGATTTGCTTCCCCAATTTTATCGAGAAAGACAAAACACTCGAATTCGCCAAGAATGTTATTACAAGTAACTTCGGCCACTGTTGTCTTACCTATACCTTCCGTACCACATATGCCGATCATGCGCACTTCCTCCTTTCGACCAACCAAAAAACCTTTTCTTGTCCTTCTACTTAAGGGGCAAATTCTTAGCAAGGAAATCACATCTTTTGCCAAATGATCTGCTCCAATTGTGTCTTTCACAAAGTAGAGATCGTATTGGTCGAATCTTTTCGATAAGGCACTTGACTACTATTTCGGTGAGCTTCGATTCATTTCTGATGTTAAACGTGAGGGAAAACATATATGAGCACTATGTATGAGAAAATAAACATAGGCATACATTGGGGTCAATTGCACAAAAAATTATAAATATATTATAGGACTTTCAATTCAATTCTAAGCGCTTTCAATTATGCACATTTATTAATAAATCTTTTGATGATTTGCTAATTTAGTCCTTATGGCAATTTTGATCGAAATTGCTAACGTAGATGATGGCCGTCTTACATGGCACTATTAAAGGACGATCGACATTAACATGAACAATTTTTGTAATTTTTCTATTTTTTTGTTCTTTTATTTTCTTTCTTATTTTTATAACTCTAGGTTAGCGAGGGCCACGGCACCCTCACCTATGGCCTGTGACCTCGCCAGCCTAGAGTTTGAAAAAATGATAAAGAAAAGAAAAGGAAAATAAAAGAAAAAATGAATAATTTAGAAATTTTTTTTAAAAAATTAAAAATTTTGCAAAACTTATCTAGGTCAGCATTAGCCATGGCATATAAGATAATTAGCTTTGAGAAAATCATTATTTTAGTAATTTTCAGCCAAAATTAGCCAGAATGATTAAATTAACAAATCGTCAAAATGTTTAAAAATAAATTAACTCATTGTCAAAAGTTTTAAAACTAAATTAACACAATTGAAAAGTTCAAAATAAATTGGCAAATTGTAAAAAAGGTTTAGGATAAATTTGGCATAACTAAAAATTTTATAATTTAATTGGTCATCCTACGATAGATTTATGAATATTTGGACAATTTAGAGACAACCATGACAAACATTCCCCATCCACCCACCGCGGCTCACATCATTTTATATATATATATAATTTTTGGAAAAAGGGAATCAAAATAGGGAAAGTCGAAAGAGACTTCTAATTGTTCCATTCCCTAAAGAAATAACATTAAAAAGAAAAAGAAAACTCACAGATCGAGATAATAAACTTCGACATGAAGTGAGAATCACAGGAACATACCCATTGACGTGGTGCTTCAAATCAAAACCCGAGAAATGCTTAGCCTCTGTTAGGGCATCCCTCCATATTCGTATCTGCGCATTGTCTCTCTTGTTCATACACAGCCTCTCGAAACCTCGTGCAAATTCGCTTCCGCTCGTCAAGTTCGAAACGTCAGCAGGTTTTACGCCGTGAAAGATGGGAACAACCATGTGGCCGTGGTTCTTGAGCTGCCTTCTGTGAAGAAACGAAGAACAAAAAACACAAGATGTAGAAGAAAGATTTCTGTATTTCTTGAATCAAAGAGCAAAGCATACATTCAACTGAGAGCTTTTACTTCTGCTCTACAATTACCCTCTTCGTCTCTCTCTTTCTAAGCTATACTCTGTATTCGATCTGCACACTCTGAAAAAACAGAGTACCTTACAAGAGACTTGAGGAAGAAGACGATTAAAGAATGAACAGACTCGACACCGGCTTAACAACTTCGGTTTTATATCTAACAGAATAACCGCCCTAATGTATTAGAACACGTGTGTTTACTTTTGAAGTCTTCAAGCTCTACAAACACGTGTGATGAAAAAGAAACAGACTCTCTCTTCATGTTGGTCTTGGATTCACTATCTTCAATGCTTCTCACTATAGCCATGAGTATAGCATCAGTCATCACAAGCAAAGCATCAGCAGTCACGAACTTCTTTTTCAGCTTCTTTTTCCTTATGCATTGCCACATATGCTGTCTTCAATTTACTGTCTTTAACATCCCCCCGCAAATTGGGAGGGGGTAAACACCCCAAGCCCAATTTGGTGCGAAGAGTAAAATGTAGGAAGCGAGGTAAAGATTTTGTAAAGATGTCTGCAATTTGGCGAGTATTGGGAGTATAAGAGACAATTAAGGATCTGGAAGCAACCTTTTCATGAACAAAATGAAAGTCTACTTCAATATGCTTTGTGTGAGCATGTAAAACAAGGTTAAGTGAGGGAGCAATAGCTGACTTGTTGTCACAAAAGAGAGATGTTGGAGCAGATAAACCGATGCCAATGTCTCGAAGTACAAAACTGACCAATGTAAGATCGGCTATATATGAGGCTAAAGCTCGATATTCAGCCTCTATTGAGGAACGAGAGATTGTAGATTGTCGTTTTGCTGACCAAGAAATGAGGTTGGAGCCAAGGTATGTACAAAAACCAGTGGTAGATCGCCTAGTAGTACTACACCCTGCCCAATCAGCATTAGCAAAACCATACAAATGCATGAAGCTGTTGGAATGAATGGTTAGTCCAAGAGCAACAGTGCTTTTCACATATCGAATAACCCTTTTGAGCTTGTGAAAATCACCTAATGTGGGCTACTGCATCTTTTGACAGAGAAGATTAGTGGCATAAGCAATATTTGGACTAGTTATAGTGAGATACTGAAGTCCACCCACAAGACTTCGATACTCAAGAGGATGCTGCAATAATGTGTCATCAGTTGTCATGGTTGCAGATCGTAATGAGGGAGGAGTAGAAATAGGTTTGCAGTCTTTCATATTAGCTCAAGTAAGTAGATCAAGAGCATATTTGGTCTGAGAAAGAAATAAGTCTTGTGAAGTTTGTTTAGCCTCAATTCCCAGAAAGTAATGCAGAAGACCAAGATTCTTCATATGAAATTGAAGGCTCAGTAGATGAATCAAGTGGGAAAGTAAGTGAGCTAAGCTACTAGTGAGCACAATATCATCTACATAGAGCAATAACAGTATGGTGTCTGAGCCATGATGAAACACAAATAATGAGGGATCAGTGGTGCTGCAAGTGTGACGGCCCTATCCTCAGGCACGCGCACATCCCTTACTTTTGGTCGATTTTAAAATACGATATCCCATGACTATGTATCACTGACCCTTTCATTTATATATACACATGCGGAAGCAATTATAAATCCCCAGACAATAAAACAATGGTATAGAAAAGTAAGCCATAATTTTCATACTAAAAATTCACAACCACACATTTTTACACGCATCTCATAGTACTCTACAATACTATATAGACGTAAGTCTGATCTAACATCTATTCACATGCAGACAAGGTCTGACAAGACAGGACGGGATCTCAGTTCTCATCCGGGTCGTACTCGGGGTTATTCTCGGGGTTCTCCTCCACGTACTCCTCTTCGGGTTCCTCATCAGGGATCTCCTCGTCAGATTCCTCCTCTTTAGGCTCCTCATCTGGTTTCTGAAATGGTTATTCAATAACCACTGAGGCAACGTCTCAGCAAGTTCTATTCCCTAAGACCCGATTAGTAAACTAATACACCTTAGGGCTGCCTATGCACAACATGAGTTAGAGGACTTACCTTGGCTTCAGATTCTACCTGCATATTAGCACAGATCAAATAGGCACCCAAGCAATCACATCACAGATTGAAGCATCGATCTAATCGACTTAGTCGATTACACGCCAACAAGACCACTCACGGTCATTTCTATTCAATCAATGAATCCACAACATCAAATCAAGACAATGATCAATCGACTTAGTCGATTACATACCAACAAGACCACTCACGGTCATTTCAATTATTCCAACTCAATTCCCAATTATAAATCACAGTCCTTAGGACACGACTTATCTATAGATGGTAATTACGGCCCCACCAAGCAATTTTCTTAGATTTAGTGGCTTTACGGTCCCACCCGACCTTTTCCAAGATTCAGTGGCTTTGTGGTCCCACCCGACCTTTTCAAGATTTAGTGGCTTTATGGTCCCACCCGACCCCTTTTCTACGATGCCATACTCTGTCACTGAGCCACGTGTATTCTCCAGGAAGACATACCGAGTTTCCGAGCCACGTGCATTCTCTAAGGCTACCTTTTCGCCAAGATGACATCTAATCACCGAGCCATGTGTTTTTCCTAGGTGACATTCCAATTCACCGGGCCACATGCATTCTCCAGGTGATTTACCAACTCACTTTCGATATTGACAACCGATACCCGACCAATTCTCAATCACATAGCCAAAATTTCCTTATTTAAGAATATAACTTAAAAATGCATCATTAAATCAATTCGACACGAATTAAAACTCAAATAAATAAACGGACTGCTCCACGAAAATCAGCACGAAATTCCGGTCACCGGCCATCCCGGTTGAATTTCCGGAAAATAAATAATTAAATAATTAATTTCGAAAATTAAATAAATAAACACAATAATTCCAATTTAGCACAATATGAAGTTCAATTAAATAAACGGACTACGCCACGATCATCGCATAAAATCTCGGTCACTCGACCATCCCAGGTGAATTTCCGGAAAATAAATAATTAAATAATTAATTTCGAAAATTAATATTTAATTCCTAAAAATTCCTTTTATGCCTGAATTGCCTAATTAACACCTGATAAGGGTCGGGAAAAATCCCACGAAGCATCCAATAAATACTATAGGCAATTCTCTATCTAAGTACACTAACCAAACAACTAATATGCAATGCAATTAACTAATAATCGCTAATCAATTCTAATCTAACCACCTAATTACACTTAATTAACACTAATCAACATTTAAGTATAATTAGCAAACTAAGAAGGCATTAGTGAGTAAAACTCACTCAAAACGACGGCATCGACGCAAGGATCGACTTTCCTCAAAGCGGGCCGAGCATCCGGGCTCGGGAAGACGGCCAAAACGGGCCAAACAGTTGCTGCCATACCCATTTCTGTACTCTCTGTGCACTGCTGGTTGGGGGCGAAGGAGGGCGGATCCGGAGCCAGGTTGGGTCGGAAATGGACGGAGGGGCTGAACTGAACCTAGGCGGGCTTTCACGGTGGCCGGAGGTGGACTGAACAGCTCCGGCGGAGCTCCACCAGATCTGAACTAGTCGCTAGAACAGAGGGCCGGCGAGGTGGAGATGGGGCGGGTTGAAGCTGCTGCAGACTTCGCTGGGCCAAGCTTCGCTGAAGACGTGGACTGAACACGAGACCAAGAGAAGAAGCTGGCTTGGACGCGTGGAGCGGTCAACGTTTGGGGATGCTTCAGTGGGTTCTTGACCCACGAGTGAGATAAGCTGCAACAAACGGTGGAGACGCGAGCTAGCGGAGAGAAGACGCGTGAAGATCGGTGGTGGAGCAGACGCATGAAGTCTTCGAAGGAACTTTGGGTTGACTTGCGTGGGAAAAAGAAGAACAATTGATGGTGGAGAGGCAGAGGGACGTGGAGTAGATGGGTTGCTTTTGGTGAATGGAGAGAGTGAGATTGAGGGGATGAAGCTGCGGGAAAAGAAATGAAAATGGGAGCAGCTGGTGAGCTCGACGAAGAGAAAAAAGAGAGGGGCAGCCACCGTGCAAGGAAAGTTTAGAGAAAGAGAGAGAGTCCAAAAGTCAAACACTTATCCAAAGCATTAATGTTTGGTCCCCCTTTAGTCTTCATAAAAATCCTAATGTTCCCCAATTAATTCTTGAATAGAATTTCCCAAATAATCAAATTTCAAAACCAATTTTGCTGTCCCAAGAACCAATTCCGAATTTCACCGATTAAACTTGATTTCTTCACCAATTTCCCAAATTGAGATCTAATTCCGATGAAGAAAAATCCCATGTAATTTTTGTAAATACCCAACACCCAAAAGCTTGGCTTGAAAGTCCAAACTCGCTTAAATTCGGTCCATATGAATTTCTATTAATTTTCCGCGACGTCCGAATTGATTTTCCGTAAAAATCTCGGAATCTCCGAAAATTCTTCTGAGACTGAGTCGACTTTCCTAAAATTTATTGTGACATGACAAACTCTTCAATTTCTGAAATCAGACTTAGATTGGTGGTTAATTTCATTCGGACGCGTTTTGAGCATGACCTAAGCTACTGGGTAGTTTTTAGAACTTTTTAGGACAAATGACCCGTGGCCAATTTTCTTCGAGCCACGATGAACCCACTCGACCCATTGGTGACTCTCGATTGTCATGAAAATCTCAAGGATTCAAATACGGACACAGGGTACCAAAACGATAGTAAAATCAAATTAGTGCCGGTCGATGAGAATTTTCCAATTTAGTGGAGTTACCAATGATCGGTCATTCATCTTAGTCAAACCGACCTATCTCTGATTTCAAATCGATTTTATACTGTGCTGCAATGATCTCTAAAGATGAGCACGGTCGAGAAGTCGATCCATGGTCGAATTCTCAAGTCTATTTGCCTTAAAGTCCTTAATAGCCTACCCAGCTAGTCTAGTTATCTCGTGAGTGGCCAACTCAGAGAAAAACACTATAGTCGTTTCGATGAAATGCCCAATTTAACCAATCGAAATCAGAGTCTGAAAATTAGGATGTCACAGCAAGAGAACCCATTTTCAAGAAGGAAGTTACTGAATTTATCAAACCAGGCTCGTGGTGCTTGACAAAGACCATACAAGGATTTCTTAAGCAGACATACATGATGAGGCTTCTGAGGATGTATAAAACCTAGTGGCTGTTGCATATACACTATTTCATCCAAAGTGCCATGTAGGAAGGCATTCTTAACATCAAGCTGATGGATTAGCCAATGCTTTGTCATTGCAACAAAAAGAACAATTCGAATAGTAGCATGTTTAATGACAGGACTAAAGGTCTCCGTGAAATCAATACCTTCTTCTTGATGAAACCCCTTGGCTACTAGTCTTGCTTTAAGTCTGTTAAGCTGACCATCTGCAGTAAGTTTAGTTTTAAACACCCACTTGCACCCTATGACATTCATGTGATCAGTTCGAGGCACTAATTCCCATGTCTGGTTTGTGTATAAGGCATCCATTTCATCTTGCATTGCTTGATACCATCATCCATGCCCAGTGCAAATTTGACTGTTTTTGGTTCGAGAGGAACTTTATATTCAGCCAAGCATGCATATTTAGGATTAGGTTTGACTATTCCAGATATTAATCTGGTTTGCATAGGATGAACAGACAATATACCTTGTGTGTTGTCTAGAGAACTGCTTTGTGCTTGATCAGTATTGATCTCTGGTAGTGCTGGCATAGAACATACTAGTTCCTCAGTATGCATTTGTGGTAATTCAGCAGAATCTGATGCATGAGTGTGGATATTCTGTATCAATCCAGTATCTTGTAGATGTCCCATATGTTCATTAGACCTAGGTTGAACTTGTTCTATAGTTATAGAGTCTAGAAAGGTTACTCCATTTATCCACTGTTTGTACAAGTCTGTACCTTGATGATACTTAGTTGGTAGTTGATTGGTGAAAGGAAAAATTGATTCATCAAATACCACATGATGACTTACATAGACATGTCCATTAGTGGGTAGAAGACATCGATATCCTTTATGTCTTTCACTATATCCCAAAAATATGCATATAAGAGATCTTGGATCAAGCTTATGTTGTGCATATGGTCTGAGGCAAGGAAAACAAGCACATCCAAAGACCCTTAAATGTGTATAGCTTGGTTTCTGTTGGTACAATTTACTGTAGGGTGAATTCATATGGAGCTTTGAAGTAGGAAGCAGATTAATGATGTAATTTGCTGTCATGAAGGCATCTACCCAGTAATTTAAGGATACTTTGGCATGATATAGCATTGCTAGTCCTAACTCGATCACATGTCGATGTTTTCTTTCAAATAGTCCATTATGTTCTGGTGTATAAGGACAAGAAATGTTATGTTTAATTCCACATTGTTGTAGATAATTCTGAACTTTGTTGCTGGTGAACTCACCTCCTCCATCACACTGAAAGATTTTGATCTTATGATCAAACTGATTCTCAACTTGCTTTTGAAACATGACAAAGATGTCATAAAATTCTGACTTCTGTTTCATTGGATACAGCCAACTGTATCGAGAGAAATTATCCAAAAAAATGACATAGTATCGAAATTTTTGAAAAGATTGAACTGGTGAGGGTCCCCAAACATCACAATGTATCTTTTCTAGGGGAGTATTAGATGTATAGTCGACATAGGAAAGGGTAAAGCTGAACTCTTAGCAACCGGCAACTACTACATATGCTTTGAGTTCTTGAATTACATTGAATTAGGTACTGGTTCTGCAAATACTTCACTATTTTTAAACTGGTATGTGCCAGCCTCTGATGCCACAAATCTTCTCCTACTTCTTTTTGGATTTGAGTGAAGAAAACTTCTGTGACTTTAGGGTCGACTTGATACAGTCCTTTGACTTTCCTTCCTAGCCTCACTTTGTTGTATTGTTGCGCTTGTCCTTCGATATACCCCATGTTTGTCAAAAATAAAAGAACAGGGATAATCATCTATTAACTTCGAAACAGAAAGTAGATTTTTCTTTATTTCAAGGACTATCACTACATCATTTAGTGGTAAAGAGCTAGTTTTTGTATGCAATAAGCCATCACCAAGACAGGAGATTGATAAACAAGAACCATCTCCTATCATAACAGTATCGGTCCCACTATATAAAGAACGGTATTGAAGCATACCAGGGTCTGCAGTAATATGAGCTGAGGCTCCTGTGTCTGGATACCATTCAGTACCATGAGAGTCTTCAATGTGCATTGCTGCTAGTGCAGTTGGTGTTTCATCTGCTTGATATGAATTATCAAAGTGATACCAACATCGAAGTGCTGTATGTCCTGGTCTTTTACAGATTTGGCATTCTAATGGACTATTATTTGCTATTTTCACATTATGCATATTCTAATTAGATGCTGCACTTTGTGGTGGATATGACTTAGTGGCTTAATACTTTTGAGAAGGATTTGCATATGGTCTGAACCCTTGTCCATAGTTAGACCAGTTGTGTGACAACTTGTTAACCTGATCTTCTTGATTTAGACTCAGGTTATTCATCTTGTAATGTTGATTTCTTCCTATCTCAACATAGTCATTACCATGATCTCTAGTATTCATTGTACGTCCCCTGCCATAGCTATATCCTCCTCAACTATTTCCTCTTTGATTTCTGAAGTTAGAGTTTTGCACAATTCCAGTAGACTTTCTTTGGCCATAGTAGGCTAGATTAGGATTATATTGGTTCATAGAATATGTCTGTAGCCTAGTTTCAAATCTCTCGAGCTGAGAGATAACCTCATCATAATCTGGTTGAGGTTTTAAGCAATACATTGTTGTTCTGAAACTTTCATATTCTGAACCTAATCCCTCGAGAACACCAAACATCTTGGTTATCTCATCAACAGGTTTTCCAATGGCATTAAGTTGATCACAAATGGACTTAAACTCTCGAAGATAAACATTCAATGTTCTATCTCTTTTCTGACATGCTTGCAGTTTTCCCCTTAGTTTGAATTCTTTTGCCACTGACTTTTGTGTGAAACGATTAAGAAGAGTCTGCCATACCTCATATGATGATGTCTCTAGCCTGATGATCAAGCTTAAAATGTTCTCAGACATTGCTCCACTTATCCAAGATGAGATTAACTGATCAGTCTTCATCCAATCTATATGATCAGGATTCACCACTTTTGTTTCATTACCTTCAATCTCGACCTGCATCATTTGAGCTGGTGGTGGTGTTTCGCCATTGATGAATCCAAAGAAATCCTGATTTCGTTAGAACCTGTGAAACTGTGCTTGCCAAAGTAGGAAATTATCTTAAGCTAACTTTATTGTAACAAAGTTGGCTATATTGACATGGATCGGAAATATATATTTCTATATCCTTGTTGCCATTCTGTATTTCCAGAAACTTTTGAAGATATGCTTTCTCGACTACTATCAAACAGAAACCAGATTCTGCTCTTGATCTTCTTGCTGTCGTCTGGATCACACAGACTCTAGAAGACTTCAAGCAGTAATAGAGGAAGCTAGAGCTCTCAGGAAGGCTCTGATACCATGTGAAGAAACGAAGAACAAAAAACACAAGATGTAGAAGAAAGATTTCTGTATTTCTTGAATCAAAGAGCAAAGCATACATTCAACTGAGAGCTTTTACTTTTGCTCTACAATTACCCTATTCGTCTCTCTCTTTCTAAGCTATACTCTGTATTCGATCTGCACACTCTGAAAAAACAGAGTACCTTACAAGAGACTTGAGGAAGAAGACGATCAAAGAATGAACAGACTCAACACCGGCTTAACAACTTCGGTTTTATATCTAACAGAATAACCGCCCTAATGTATTAGAACACGTGTGTTTACTTTTGAAGTCTTCAAGCTCTACAAACACGTGTGATGAAAAAGAAACAGACTCTCTCTTCATGTTGGTCTTGGATTCACTATCTTCAATGCTTCTCACTATAGCCATGAGCATAGCATCAGTCATCACGAGCAAAGCATTAGCAGTCACGAACTTCTTTTTCAGCTTCTTTTTCCTTATGCATTGCCACAGATGTTGTCTTCAATTCACTATCTTTAACACCTTCTGGACTCGAGGATCTCGACCAGCTTGTTCAGGCACCACTTGGAGTCGGCATAGTTCGGGGAGAACACGACAAGGGCGAACCTGGAGCGGTGGATCGCTCTGAAGATCTTGCCTTGGATCTCCTCCTCAGTGTCTTCTCTGTTGTCGTCGCTGAAGTAGTCGATCCTCGCCTGGTCCAGCCCATGGAAGAGGTGCGATATGAAGTTGTTCCGCAGGTCGATGCCTCTGAAACTCACAAACACGTCGTGTTTCCACTGATGAGAAGACGAAGAAGAACAAGAACAAGACATGGGTTTTTTTGTCTAGTTGATAAGTGGTGAAGAAACTTTGCTTGAGAGGCTATAAGTGTACATGGTTGAAAAGACTTTAACAGGAGACTTCTTCACGATGACTTCGAGGAAACAATGCACGATTTGACACTGACATAAATTTCAACACGGGTATTTTTATTTTTATTTTTTTGGGCCAGGTGATCTCCAACTAGCTTGCTTGAATATTAGCCTTAACCTTGTCTATTTTCTTTCCATATTTTCTGAAAATGATCAAACTCAATTTGAACGTGGATTTTTATCCAGGAAGCAATGAATGGTGTGGGATGCATTTGTTTGGCCGGAAAAGTCATTAAATTCAATTGGAGACATGATGTTCGTGACTGCCATAAGGAAATCTGGCGTGTCCAACTGGATTTATTTGATGAATTTTATCAGTTCCCACCAACATTTGTAAAAGGAAATGGATGGAAAGGCAGGAGTAAAATCTCTCCCTCTCTTGCCTACTTGTAGTTGTACTACTACCTAATTAGTAATTTGGCATGCGGGAAATTTTAAGACAAACTTAAGTGGCAGCTCTGGAAGTTCGTCACTTCATCTCCATTGACGCTTCTCATTTCACCGGCGGCACAAACCTTCGCCAAACCACAACCACATATATGTCACATGCCATTATCTACACCACGATAGGGTCTTTTTCTGTCTGAAATTGTCGAATGCCTAAATTAAATCTCCCAAATTTAAACCTAATCCCCAAAATCCTTAAAATAAACTCAAAATCCCCAAATCTCCCAAGTTTTCCAATTATATTAAATGGATCTTTTTATAGAAAAAAATCGATCCTTCTTTCGTCTACAAAGAAGACAATTGCCATATGTTGACAACTAATAAATTTAGTCGTGAATTAAAATCTGCTTAAATTGAGGCCTCTTATTGTATGGATTTTCCTAATATGGATTACATTAATTGATTTTATAATTTATCATTTTACAATATTGGTCTAAAGTGAGATATAATGTTTATTAATTAGTTTAATATGGGGCTGGCTAGTGTGAATCGAGTTAAATTCAGCCCGTAATGAGATAGCCTAGTTGGAAACTATATAAATTGTGCTTAAGTCTCTCCCTTAACTGTAACACACACAATTATCCTCACAAATGGGTGTTTACTAAGTGCTAAGGGTGAGAGGCTATCTCATTGAGCCAATGATACAAGGGGCAATGGAGGAGAAGTTCTTGAGTTGGATAGTTGCTATCCCGAATCAAGAACAATGGTTCAAATCAGGTGTGTAAATCTCTTTACATAATTACATGTGTTCTTGTATCTAACTATGGAGATTTGGGTTGTGTTTTCGCATCTCACGTGTGGTATCAGAATAGCTATAACTTAGAACTCGAATGAATAGTTTTTTGCCCTATTTTCATTTTTTTTGTTCACTAAAAATCAATTTTAATTATAAAAATGGAACGGGCTCATCAAGACAAACAAAATCGTGGCCGACGCTTTGCCCAAAGAGGCTGCACACGCCCCCACGCATGGCCATGTGCCGCCGGGGCATCGAGCATGCACCCTCACGTGTTCTCACGAGCAAGGCACACATTGACACTCTCCAAAAGCATTCGTGTCGTGTTTGACACTCCGACACATGTCGGACACGCTCCGATACATTTTGACACGTGGTCAACGAGTGTCGAAAAATCCAACACGTGGTCAACTCTTCTCGACATGCTCCGACAAGCGAGTCCGAAATTCCGACACGCGACTCCGACACGCACGGGGTTGTCGCGACCTACCCCTCGGGGGGAGGGAACAAGTTTAGGGGTATTGCCTAAGGACGGGCCTAAGGCCCATGATTGGGCGCGGGCTCTCCCAAGCCCATACCCCGCGTGACATTGGGATATTCTTAAGGAATTTTGCACAAAAGGAGTCGCCACTAGCCTATTGGGGTCGGCTAGAAACCAAGTGAGGCATGGGAGCGTGCCTCACTTCCTACACAACCAGAGAATCTAGGTTCGGGGACTTGATTACACTAATTAACCAATTAGTGCCCTTTCGGTACCTAATCTTGTTCATTTTAACAAAATGATTTTTGGCAGGCAGTTTGAATTGATTTTATGCTTATCCACTAACATGTGAGGTGATCATGCGGGTGCGCAATCATTAAAGTAATAACCATAACTACCAAAATCCTAATTGCCATAAAATTAAGCACATGCCATCAAACATAATTAGATATGCAAATTAAAAAAGGCAACATAATTAATATACGAGCACATAAAAGTCTAATTACGCTAAAATGGCAATACATGGCAAATCCTAATCAAATCCAATCATTTTTGGATTTTCGAAATTTTTATATTTTTTAAATTTTTTTAATTTTTTTTTAATTTTTTTGTTAAATTTTTTTTTTTTTTTATTTCTAAAATTTTAATTTTTAAAAGAAAATATTTTTTAAATTTTTTAATTTTTAAAATTAATTTTTGATTTAAAAAGGTGAACCGGGTCGGGTTCGGTTCGACCCGACCCGGTCAAGCGGATCGGGTCCGATCGGAGACCGGACTTGGGTTCGGTCCAAATCGGGGGCCGGCCGAACCGGCCCGACCAGCCTTGGTCGGGCCTTTCTTCGGTTCGGATTGGGCCCAACCAGCGGGCCCAATCTGGTTTAATCTCTTTTATTTTTTTAAAAAAAGAAGCCCACGATTCCCTAAGTTCCTAAGCCCACTAGTCCATAAGTCCCTAAGCCCACAAGTTTATAAGCCCACAAGCAAAACAGCCCAAACCCAAAACCGGCCCAAATAGCTCAAAAACCCTACCCGGTTCGCGACCCGTGTCCGACCCGTTCCTTTTGGCCGAAACCCTAGGGTTTCTTGGCGGCGTTGGCGGCGAAGGTGATTCGGACGGCAACGGCGGTGGTACGACGGGCGGCGGCGTCGGCACGGCGGTGGATCGGCGGAGACGCGGCCGGGGAGTGGCGGCGGTGGCGAGGGCCGGTGTGGGGCTCGCTCGGCGCCGATTGGCGAGGCGGCTCGGACGGCGTCGGGTTGAGGGCGGTGATGGGTGAGCGACGGCACCGGCTGCAGCAAGGGGGTTCGGACGACGACTAGAGCGGGGGCGGCGGCGGTCGGCCGGGGTGGTGCGGCGGAGTTCGATCAACTCCCAGATCTGGTTCGTCTTACGCTTGTTCGGCGTCGGGAGCGGCAACGACGGCGGCTTGGCTCGAACGGAAGATGGAGGGCGGCGGCTCGGCTCGAACGACGTCGAGGTTGAAGCGGCGAGGAGGGTGAGAGCGGCGTCGGGTCGGCGGGTCCGAGAGGCACGGGCGGAGCAATGGCGGGAGTAGAAGACAGCTTCGCTCGGAGGAGGCTCGGAGCGGATCTGGCAGGCGTCGGAGTAGAGGACCCCAGCGGGGGTCTCGACGGCGCGGCGAGGGGCTCGGCGAACGGGGATCGCAAGTCGAAGGCGAGGCGGAGCGAGCGGGTTGGCGGCGGGGCGGTGACGGACGCGAGGCAGCTCAAACGGCTTCGAGCTCGGAGGGTGGCGGCTCGGACGACGACGGGCGGGAGGGTGGCGGTGACGCGGGTGTCGTGCATTGGTCGAGCGGCGGCGGCAGCGGTGGCGGCAGCGGCGGCGCGGCGGCGGTGCCGCCGTCGCCGCCCTTCCTTTTGAGTTTTCCCTTTTTTTCTTTGCTTTCTGGTTGCTCCTCCCTCGAGCTCCCTTTTCCTTTCTCTTTCCTCTCTCCCGTGCTCTCCCCCTCTTTTGTCTCTCCCTCCTCTCTTCTCTTTCTGCGTTTTTTTTGTTCCGGATCCTCTCCCTCTCTCTGTCTGGTCTTCCCTCCTCTGGCCGGCTCTCTCCTCCCTTTTTCTCTCCGTTCTCCCACTATGCTTTTTTCTTCCTCTCCCCTTGCCGGTCTGCCCCCCCTTTTGGTTGCTAGGGTTTCGGCGAAGATGGAGGCAGAAAGCGGCATGGGCCGGGCCAAGGCGAGATCCGGCCCGGCCCTTTCCATGTCTTCTTTTTTTTTCTTTTTTTCTTTTTTGTTTGTTTTGTTGTTTTTTGTTGTTTCTTTTTTTTTTTTTTTGTTTTTTTTATGACAATTTTTTTATTTTTTTTAGCAACTAATTCCTAGTTTTGTATGCGATTAAGTTTTAAGTAAAATAGTAAAATTTAGGTGTCAACAGCTGCCCCTCTTTGAATGGGAGCTCGAAGAGGTTCCTTTCAAAGACAAAAGACACCTAAATTATTTTGATGACAGACCCAGGTGCATAGGCACGTATTAGGTCGATTGGAAAGAACTCATAACTATGGAAGAGCGTCTTGTCAATAAGAGGAAGAAAGACTCCGGGCTACAAAGCTCTCCGGGCTACAAAAGCTTTGCGGGCTACAAAGTTCACCGTGTCATAGGAAGGACTCCAGGCTACAAAGCTCTCCGGGTTACAAAAGCTCTCCGGGCTACAAAGCTCACTGTGTCATAAGAAGAAAGAGAGGAATGAGGTCTCACCGTGTAACAATGGGTTTTGACCGGGTTGAAAATGCATGATTTGAGGAAAACCAATGAACCTTTGTAGATAACATGGTTTAAGGTTGACCATGAACCTTTTGAAAAATTGTAGTTTAGAAAATAAAACTCATGGACATTTTAAAAGCGGGGTTTAAGGATGACCCACAAACCTTGTGGTTTAAGGATGACCCACAAACCTTGTGGTTTAAGGATAAACCCACGAACCGTGTGGTTTAGATTGGAAAAAGAAAAAAATGTCTCACCGTGTAAAAACAGGTTTTGACTGGATGTGATGGTCTTACCGTGTAAAAACGGGTTTTGACTTGATGTGATGGTCTCACCATGTAAAAGTAGGTCTTGATCGGATGGTAGTCTCACCGTGTAAAAACGGGTTTTGACCGGGAAGAAGGTCTTACCGTGTACAAACGGGTTTTGACCGGATGATAGTCTCACCGTGTAAAAACGGGTTTCGACCGGATGGTAGTCTCACCGTGTAAAAACGGGTTTCGACTAAGAGGAAGGTCTCACCGTGTATAAACGGGTTTCGACCGAATGATAGTCTCACCGTGTAAAAACGGGTTTCGACTGGAAGGAAGGTCTCACCGTGTACAAACGGGTTTCGACCGAATGATAGTCTCACCGTGTATAAACGGGTTTCGACTGGGAGGAAGGTCTCACCGTGTACAAACGGGTTTCGACCGGATGATAGTCTCACCGTGTAAAAACGGGTTTCGATTAGGAGGAAGGTCTCACCGTGAACAAACGGGTTTCGACCGAATGATAGTCTCACCGTGTATAAACGGGTTTCGACCGGATGATAGTCTCACCGTGTAAAAACGGGTTTCGACTGAAAGGAAGGTCTCACCGTTTACAAACGGGTTTCGACCGTGTGGTTTAGGAAAAGCCACCAATCCCGTGGTTTAACGATTAACCCACCAACTTTGTGGTTTAAGGATAGACCCACGAACCATGTGGTTTAATGACAGACCCACGAACCGTGTGATTTAGGAAAGCCACCAACCCCGTGGTTTAAAGATAAACCCACCAACCGTGTGGTTTAAGGATAGACCCACGAACCGTGTGGTTTAGGAAAGCCACCAACCCCATGGTTTAAGGATTAACCCACCAACTTTGTGGTTTAAGGATAGACCCATGAACCATGTGGTTTAAGGATAGACCCACAAACCTTGTGGTTTAAGGATAAATCCACCAACCGTGTGGTTTAAGGATAGACCCACGAACCGTGTGGTTTAAGGATAGACCCATAAACCGTGTGGTTTAGGAAAGCCACCAACCCCGTGGTTTAAGGATAAACCCACCAACCATGTAAATGACATGGTTTAAGGCTGACCATGAACCTTTGGAAATGGCATGGTTTAAGGCTAACCATGAACCTTTGGAGATGGCATGGTTTAAGGCTAACCATGAACCTTTGGAGATGACATGGTTTAAGGTTGACCATGAACCTTTGATTTTTAGGGAAGCACCTGCTAATCTCTTGAAAACTGCATGGCTTCACTAAGGAATCCTGTGAAACTCAACTTGGGCAAATGTCATTAGGGACGTCGTATTAGAAATATTTTAGCATTAATTGAACAAGCTAATCAAGCTAAGCCTGACTGCTTTGGAAAAACATTTTATTTCAATTAGCATCATGTGGCGCAAAATTGTCATCTTGTTCGAGAATGCATCGTTAATCATCAAATTCTCTATGAGTCAAGTTCTTACCAGAATGATTTCTATTCATGAAAAAGACTCATTAAGCATGCCAAACTGGAGCTTTTTAGTCAGAAAGGGCTTCTCACATACTCTCGATAAAATGGCTACTTGATCCCATCCATTCACGTGAGAAGTAACTGATTGCTGAAAGTATCTCACATAGCCTATGTCGAAGGCTTTCGGAAACATTCGCAATGAGCACAATCGATCGATCAAAAGGTCTTTTGAAAGGACCGCAATATAGGCTTGGTTAGGGCTTACACAAAGGAATGATTGCTTTGAGGCCAATAAAGGAACATTTGTCGCTATCTTCATTGGGTTTACGAGTCAAGAACTTGGAAGATAAGACAAGATAGAATTATTTCCACTCCTTCAAGCAGTAGCTTCTTTGTGGTATTCTCATTTTCACTCAAATCATCCCAATCAGAAGAGGCTTCGGAAAAGGGTTATAATGTTGGCTCGGGAAAGGCTTGAAAGGCTTAAAATTTTCAAGAGGGTCTTTAAGAGTCAGTGATCATCATGGCATCGTGGCCGGGTCACTTGACCTTTCGAAAGCATTTGACTCTTGAAACACAGCACATCTTGAGAGTTCATTCACTAATCATTTCTGCATGAGAGCTTTGCTCTTTTCTCTAATTTCCTTTGTCCTTTGCGATGATTTTTTTTCGCAGGCACTTGGATTTTGATAATTTTTCTTTCACATAAGATGCGGCCTTTTGGCTCTTTTTCTTAACGGGCATTGGCCTTGCTTTTACCAGGCACTCTGCTTTTTCATGCCCCTAGTTTGTCAAACTTTTTGCCTTTTGAACTTTTGTAGCTCTCATGACTTTCGAGATGCTTTTCACATTTCCTCGTGATTGCCAATTATATTTGGTCAATTCTTATGCCTTGCCCCAGTGAAGGGAGATGATCACCACTCGGGATTCAGAAATGAATAATCAGGCCCAAATTGGTTATAGCAATGGGTATCAGTGTTTGGGTAGAGAAGGAAATGCTCTTCTTCACCTTGGGATGAGTCAAGCTCCGATGAGAATTCCTCTGAAGCTATCACAAGAAGATTTATATAAGTGAAAGTAATAGAATCTTTCTCAACCTTTTCGTTTTACAACACGACCGTAACCTCCTATGTTGCCCCAATGTAGGGTCGTTCTCGATAGGGGTACTTTGAAGGATCATCTTTTTTTTTAAGCCCAAATGAGTAACAAGAGATCAGTGCAATGCTTGCAATTGATGAAGGAAACGCCTTTATCATTTCGATCTTTGCGCTCAATGCGAATGAATCATTCGTCCTAAGAGAAGGTCTCTTTTCACTCAACTCTCAAAAGTGTTTGAATAATGCTCAACTCTCAAAAGTGTTTGAAGGACGTGTTTGGAAATGAGCTTGCCTTTCTTCATCCTAAGCACTTCTTGTTTGGCATGGTTAACATTTCCATTTCACTCTGCCGAGATCATTCAAGTATATCAATCTCCATAGGGAATTTTGATTCAAAATGAATAATCCACAAGACAAGAAAACAATTTTGAGATAGAAAGGATGCTCAAAAGGTTTGTAATTTTTTTTCTTTTCTCAATTATTATTCATTTTTTTTTGTCTCTAGGAAAGCCCAAAAGTTCTCTTTTGTAATGGAAATTCTCTTTCTCTTTTTTTTTTTACTTAAAAAAAAAAGACTGAGAAGAAGGGTACTTACCTGCAGCATGGCGACTCGATAATCCTGTAAAGAATGTAAAAGAATATGTTAGCGCAAAGATCCTTAGGGATTGAAATGTTGGAAACGATACATTATTACCCTTCATTCGCTTTCATCCTTTGGACGCTAACATCTCTTGGATTCACCTTCGTGGATATTTGGTAACTCAACAATACCCTTCCCTTGTATTCGCCTTTAAGTGCTTGATGTTTTCCTGATTCCTTGGTAGAAGGCGCCGCTTCTACGATCAAGTGCAACCCTTTTTTTTTATTTATCACCCTGTAAGAAAGGGAGATGAAATGAGTTATCTCTATTCTTAGTTAGGTTCAACTAAGGAACGATATATCCTTCTTGATGAATTTGACAATGTTGTTCCAGCACACTTTGTTTGTGGGGAGATGAGAGATTTTTCTAAAAAAAAATCAAATGTTGCTCTGCCACTCTTTATTTGACAATCCTTTGTTATGTTCAAACCCGTCCTATATCAAAGAAAAGGACATGCCATTTTTTATGTTGAAGAGAAATCAAGTTTAGGAACGAGATACATCCTTTTCAAAGTCAAGCAATCAACATCCCAAAGTATCTCTAATGGAGGAATGGATAATATTGCCCCTCTGTTTCATTTGAATCTTTCCTTGTTTAAGATGAACAAGACTTAAAAATGCTCCACTGCGTTTGTTAGGAACGTTACAAAACTTGACACTCTTGATGCCTCCTTGATAATGGAAAAGAAAACCATGTCAAAAACGGTATCCGAAATTGATGATTGAAATCGATACAGTTTACTCTTCCTTCAATTTCGCCCTTTTGGATGCTTGGCAACTCCCTTCATTTGTCTCATCATGCAGAGTGAATGAAATTGTTGGGCTATTTTGGTTCCTAAGGCATTTGCAAATAACAAAACTTCCCAGAATGGAATTCAACTTCGCTCCGCCTCTATGGAAATTGGCGTCAACGATGCCTCAACGCATGCTTGCTTCTCAAGTTTGATGAGCCTAAGAAAACGACTACATGAAGAGAGGGCCTTAAGCAAAGTTTTCTTGAAATTTGTTTTGGAAGGTAGACATAAAGGTTCGCTTGAAACATTTCTAAATTTGTTTTTTCTTTTCTTTCTTTCTTTTTTTTTTTTTTTTTGTTTTTTGGGATGATTTCCACGAAATTGAATTCCATCATAAAAAAATGAGTCGCATGATTTACCAAAGCATCGATTGGATTCGCGATCAAAACCCAAAATGGAAAACAAGATTCTTAACAAGAATAAAAACAATGATAAAATGCGAGAAACTCTTGTATAGATAAGAGTAAAAATCAACTCTCGTTCTAGCTCTAGAATTCACTTCTCTATGTAGTCAAACACGAGAATGTCATGGAGCATCACGTGTAGCGTGCAAAAAGGCAACAATGTCATATAACTTGTGAATGAGAGAATGATCTTTTAATGAGGTCGCTTCTTACAACAAAATCAAGGTGACGGTACATGCCCCATAGTCTTTATTACAGGGATTTAGTATCTAACCAAGATTAGTTATAAGAGAAGGGGCATCATTAAAAGATCGATCAACGGTTACCAATCGAATATCCACTCTATTCCAAAAGTTTCATATGCAAAAGGACATTGATTTTTGAAAGATTGATTTGTGATTTTACTCTTAAAAAAATGAAGTGACTTCTATATTGAGAAATTTGTACACAAAATGATTTGCATTTTAGTCCCAAAATGTGAGGATGAGAGAATTTGATAAAAAAATGCAATTTCAATTTTTGTACCCCAAAATAAAATCACAACTTGAAAGTTTTTTTTTTTAAAATGATTTTGAGCCCATAACTAGAAATTTAAACAAAACCACGTGTTCAACAGGGCCAAATCAAAGTGTTTAGAACTTGCCTTTAATGTTCACTTATCAAAAGTGACTGCCAATTTTTTTTTTTTTAATCATAAGCCTACATCGCTGAGGGCATTCGATTGGTTTCCGCGAATTTCAAGATGAAAATGCAATACAAAGTGGGCAAATAAAAAGGAAAATGATACTTACAATTGATGCCAACCTTTGTCTCTGTTTCTTTTTTTTCTTTTTTTTTAATTACATAGACATGCATATGGAATGTGGTTCGATTTCTACTCTATACGACTCAAAATGAAGCCATAGGATCACCGGACTGAACCAACAAGGTCGTGGCTAGGTCGGGTTACCCATGACTCCGGCTTCGTCAAAGGACCGACCCGTGCCGCATGCTCGCAGGCCGGGGTGGGTACCTTCGACGTGAAGAAAGAAATTTCGGGGTAGAGGTGGGCGACTCGTACTACGCGGTTGTAGTCAGAGTGGTATCCACCTCAACACCATCCTAAGTGATCCTATGCGGCCCGGGTCCGGCAGCAGGTTGTGTGTGCTATGGTGTAGTGTAATGCAGGAAACGCAGGCATGACAATTTATAAGCAATCAACACTTCATACATAAAAAATAAACCATACATTCCTATGCCTCACTGCAAGACAAAGGTGAGCAAACACTTCCCCTTATACCTCCCATTCTGCAAAAACATTTAACACCTTTAATGTTAGGGACGTACCTAAAATCCTCGCTGTCAAACAAAAATATTTTTTTGAACAAGATTAATTTTGGCCTAAGTCCTCTAAGGTCTAAAACCAAGTCCCCAGCGGAGTCGCCAAGCTGTCGCGACCTACCCCTCGGGGGGAGGGAACAGGTTTAGGGGTATTGCCTAAGGACGGGCCTAAGGCCCATGATTGGGCGCGGGCTCTCCCAAGCCCATACCCCGCGTGACATTGGGATATTCTTAAGGAATTTTGCATAAAAGGAGTCGCCACTAGCCTATTGGGGTCGGCTAGAAACCAAGTGAGGCATGGGAGCGTGCCTCACTTCCTACACAAACCAGAGAATCTAGGTTCGGGGACTTGATTACACTAATTAACCAATTAGTGCCCTTTCGGTACCTAATCTTGTTCATTTTAACAAAATGATTTTTGGCGGCGTTTGAATTGATTTTATGCTTATCCACTAACATGTGAGGTGATCATGCGGGTGCGCAATCATTAAAGTAATAACCATAACTACCAAAATCCTAATTGCCATAAAATTAAGCACATGCCATCAAACATAATTAGATATGCAAATTAAACATGCAACATAATTAATATACGAGCACATAAAAGTCTAATTACGCTAAAATGGCAATACATGGCAAATCCTAATCAAATCCCATCATTTTTGGATTTTCGAAATTTTTCTTTTTATAAAATTTTTATAAAATTTTTATAAATTTTTTTATAAATTTTTATAAATTTTTTTTATAAATTTTTTAAATTTTTTTTATTTCTAAACTTTTAATTTTTAAAAGAAAACATTTTTTAAATTTTTTAATTTTTAAAATTAATTTTTGATTTAAAAGGTGAACCGGGTCGGGTTCGGTTCGACCCGACCCGGTCAAAAGCGGATCGGAGTCCGGTCTTCGACCGGACCCGGTTCGGTCCAAATCGGGGCCGGCCGAACCGGCCCGACCACCTTGGTCGGGCCTTTCTTCGGTTCGGATTGGGCCCAACCGGTGGGCCCAATCTAGTTTAATCTCTTTTATTTAAAAAAAAAAGAAAGAAGCCCACGATTCCCTAAGTTCCTAAGCCCACTAGTCCATAAGTCCCTAAGCCCACAAGTCTATAAGCCCACAAGCAAAACAGCCCAAACCCAAAACCGGCCCAAATAGCTCAAAACCCTACCGGTTCGCGACCCGTGTCCGACCCGTTCCTTTTGGCCAAAACCCTAGGGTTTCTTGGCGGCGTTGGCGGCGGCGGCGGCGAAGGTGATTCGGACGGCAACAACGGCGATACGACGGGCGGCGGCGTCGGCACGACGGTGTGGCGAGACGCGGCCGGGGAGTGGCGGCGGTGGCGAGGGCGTGTGGGGCTCGCTCGGCGGTGATTAGCGAGGCAGCTCGGACGGCGTCGGGTTGAGGGCGGTGATGGGTGAGTGACGGCACCGGCTGCAGCGAGGGGGTTCGGACGGCGACTAGAGCAGACGGCGGCGGCGGTCGGCCCGGTGGTGCAGCGGAGTTCGATCAACTCCCGATCCGGTTCGTCTCTCGGCTGGTTCGGCATCGGGAGCGGCGGCAACGACGGCGGCTTGGCTCGAACGGAAGATGGAGGGCTGCGGCTCGGCTCGAACGGCGTCGGGTTGAAGTGGCGAGGAGGGCGAGCGGCGGCGTCGGGTCGGCGGGTCCGAGAGGCACAGCGGAGCGGCAAGCGGGGAGTAGAAGACAGCTTCGCTCGGAGGAGGCTCGGAGCGGATCTGGCCGGGGCGTCGGAGTAGAGGACCCGAGCGGGGGGTCTCGACGGCGCGGCGAGGGGCTCGGCGAACGGGGATCCGCAAGTCGAAGGCGAGGAAGCGAGGCGGGTTGGCGGCGGGCGGTGACGGACGCGAGGCAGCTCAAACGGCTTCGGGCTCGGAGGGTGGCGGCTCGGACAACGACGGGCGGAGGGCAGCGGTGACGCGGGTGTCGGGCATCGGTCGAGCGGCAGCGGTAGCGGTGGCGGCGGCGGTGCCGCCGCCGCCGCCCTTCCTTTCGAGTTTTCCCTTTTTTTTCTTTGCTTTCTGGTTGCTCCTCCCTCGAGCTCCCTTTTCCTTTCTCCCTCCTCTCTCCTGTGCTCTCCCCCTCTTTTGTCTCTCCCTCCTCTCTTCTCTTTCTGCGTTTTTTTTTTGTTCCGGATCCTCTCCCTCTCTCTCGTCCTGGGTCTTCCTTCCTCTCGGCCGGCTCTCTCCTCCCTTTTTCTCTCTGTTCTCCCACTGTGCTTTTTTCTTCCTCTCCCCTTGCCGGTCTACCCCCCCTTTTGGTTGCTAGGGTTTCGGCGAAGATGGAGGCAGAAAGCGGCATGGGCCGGGCCAAGGCGAGATCCGGCTCGGCCCTTTCCATGTCTTCTTTTTTTCTTTTTTTCTTTTTGTTTGTTTTGTTGTTTTTTCTTGTTTCTTTTTGTTTTTTTTTGTTTTTTTATGACAATTTTTTTTAGCAACTAATTCCTAGTTTTGTATGCGATTAAGTTTTAAGTAAAATAGTAAAATTTAGGTGTCAACAGGGGTCAATTTTAAAAAATTTCAATACTTGAGGGGTCAAAATATAAATATATGAGAAAATAATGAAAATAACAAAAATAAAGGGGAAAGAAGAAAATTTTCACTCTCAAACTTCTCAATTATAAGTTTTGACCTTCCCATGAGTGACGATGGAACACCCCTCTTCTCACTGGCATTGCTCCACTGCCCCCGCAGTGTTAAAGTTGTGATTTTTTTTTTTTTTTTTTTTTTTTCCACCCTTGCAGACGTCGCTTGTGAGTTATCTCTTTTGGTCACATTTTCCATGGCGAATTTAGTTATTTCCTTTTCTTTTGGTCATACTTTGAGATTTCTTGTTTTGGATTTTCATTTTTCTCAAACCTTGTTTTGCAGAGGAGCTCAAGCCAATCTATATCATGAACTCCGAACTTGGTCTCGGGACTATAAGAATCTCATTAATTTTCGACAAATGTAAGAAAATAGGACATGTTCCTTCAAATTTACTCTTTTTTTGTTTGCAATCTTTGAATTTCTCATTCAATCTTTGTCAAATTAAAATAATAAATGATATTAACAAACGTTGGATTAATATTTTAGTATAAATTAATTATATGCTCTTTTTTATTATTTATTTATTTTTGCATATATATAAATATATATTTAATATATAACGTGTCAGAACGTGTCAGAATTCTCTATTTTTCAAGAAATAACGTGTCGGTGTGTCGTGTTGTGTCGTGTTGCGTGTTGCGTATCCATGTCAGTGCTACATAGGGCACTACTCATGTGTGAGGGCTAACATCACGTTGAGGTCAGCAACCCGCAAGAGTGCTCCAACTCGACCTGTTGACTTAACTTGATTGATCGTTAATCGACCCCATTGACCAGACTCGGATTCGATTGTTGACCCACCCAACCCGGTTCACTGTTGACCTGATCGGTCAATCGGTTCGACCGGTAGTCAGACTGGTCCAGGTGGCCCATGCATGTGCTGCACGCACCGTGCACTCCGGACGTGCATGCGAGCACGTCCAAACTCCTATTAAGGTGTTTTTGGAGTCTATGTGTCCATATGGAGATACTCTACATTGTCACGTATTTATTTTTTATTTTTGATTGAAAATACGTATGGAACCCTAAACACACGTGTTTTTTTGTGTGGGTATTTTAAGGATATTTTTTGTATTTTTCTATGATTTTACAAATATGGGTACAAGCACACATGTAAATCATCACATAAAGATTGTGTAGAGTATGATTTATTGAATATATATATATAATTTAACTTGTATCAATGAATAAAGCTGTGTAATTAGCATGCTATGTGATTTTAGTGATAAATTACCCATGTCGTTAAAATTAAAATCACATCTATATGGTGTATGTGAGAAGTAAAATTTATATCCATAGTATAAGAGAATTTTGAGGATTCGATTACATTGTGACTACCAAAGTGGCACACTTGATTGGGTTTGAGAAATATCAGTCTTGTATAATAATGGGATGTCTCATGTTCTAATGTGTGGTCATATTCTCAAATGAGATGATTGTGTATTAGTTTATTGAGGAATACATGATAGTATGGTGGAATGACTGATCCTAGTGGTTTATACACCTAAAAGTGATGAATTCACGATGGTTGGAATATATTCGTATGACCGCTGTCATGTGGGAGTATATAACTGCATATCATGTAATCTACTCAAAGGTGATTATACGATGATGCATGTAACTCTCTAAACATGTACTTATACGTCTTTAAGTTACACAATGTTCACATGATGCTAATTATATATTGCTTGTTTTTTAGTTACCTTATTAGGGATCAATAACTCCATAACTATTGAAGTTCAAATTTTAAGTAATGGAAAGTGGATTTTCTGTTTAGAAAAAGATCAATCAGATTTGTCTATTATTCATGAAACGTTCTAGTTGGGAACACTTGAAAAGAAAATGATTTACTAACTGACTGCACAGCTAAAAAGATGATAAAAGTCTTGATGGCTTAAAATTATGTCTTGTCTAATATTGAGACCGGGAGACATTTGTAAGAATTCTTTAGTATAAGATATAATGGTTCTGACAAGGTTAGGGATTACGTTCTAAGAATGGTAGATTTGAAGTCTAAAAATCATACTCATAAAAGAACTCATAAAATCACTGGCCATTCTAACAATTTGGATCCTAAGATAAAATCTTTCAAAAAGAATTAGTGACTGTCACTTCTTTTTAAAGGAAAGGTCACATAAAGATACACTGCAGTAAGCACACAAAATTTGGTTGTCTGGGTATGAGCCTATAAATGGTGGCTAGATAGTGGGACAAGAAGTTTGTTGTGTTTATCATACAGAAATTTATAAATCTAAGGAATCTAAATCAAGATGAATCATAGCTCACCGTGGAAAATAACGATAAAGTCGACTTTGGATATATCATTTTAATTCTAGATTCTTTCTTTAAACTAGTATTAAAAAAACACATTTTATGTACTTTCCTTTACACAAAATTTTGTTTCCATATCTTGTTTAAGCATATGTGGCTACTCTTTTGAAATTTAAAAAAAAAAAAATGTTACTTTTGTGTTCTTTAATTCAAATAGGATCGAGTATTACATTATGTCAAATGGATTGTACAGATTGTGTTTAAGTCACAATAATATATACATTGCATATACGGTTGAAAATGATTTTTCCAAAAGTTTTTTTGCATAAGGAGTACTCTTATGCATTAACATCTTTGTTACGTGTCTAGAGAAAAAGTAAAAAGGTTGATAAAATTGACATTTTGTCTACTCTTAATAGTTTTGACATGTTAGAGGTCATTTACATTTATCTTTGTTGACACCTAATTTGCTTTTTCAAATATATATATAAAAAGGAGATATAAAAAGAAAAAAAAAAAAAAAAAGAAAAATAACAAAACAACAAAAAGAAAAAGAAAAAGAAAAAAATGCCTCTTTTTCCCTCGCGCGGCCAGGCCTGTTTCCCTTTTGGCCTAGCCCACACTAGCCTTCTCCCTCCTCCATCTTCGCGCAGGAAACCATAGAGAAAGGTAGGGACGAAGAGGGGGAGGGGGGACGGAAGAAGAAAAAAATAACAGAAGAAGAGAGGGGAGGAGGGGTCGCCATTGCAGCCCTCGCTGCGCCACTGCTGCTCCCTGCGACGCCTGCAGCCCAAAGCTGCGACGCTGCCGCTGCCCTCCGAGCGCTAACTCATAGCACCTACCACCGTTGCTCCCGATCCCGATCGAGCAGAAGAGAACTAGAGGGAGAGGCACAAACAGAGAGCACAAAGAGAGGCGGACAAAGAGAGAGAGAGCTTGAGAGGAGGGAGCTGTGTCGCCGCGTTCAAAGCCGCACCGCCGCTGCCGCCGACAAGCCACCCAATCGACGCCGTTTGCCACTGTCTTCCCCGGAACCCAGATTTGGAGCAGAGGCACCGGCGTCTAGAAGCAACGCAGTAGAGAGGAAGAGAGAGAAGGAACTGAGGGGAGGAGGGCAGCGGTGGCACTACCCGACACTGTTCGAGCCACTATTCTCCTCACCGCCTTAGCCCGAGCACCAGATCCCGAGCTCCCACGACGCCGCCTCTGCTCCTGCTTGCTGATCCTAGGCGAGCCACCACACTTCCATTCGTCGTCGCTGCTGCCACAGCAGCTCAATTCCGTCGCCGTCTCTGAACGTTGCACCCCTACTTGCTCGTTCGTCACTAGTGACACCCCTGCTGCCCGAGTCGCTTCAGCCTATGCTGCCTCCGTCGTCGAGGCTCTGCTGCCCCTGTTGCCAGACACCGCGTCGTCATTCCGCCTGCCACCATTGCACTCGCCTCACTTGCAACCCGCAAGATCCCGGCAAAGCTGCTGTTGCCCCTACTTTGCCCATGATCTGCTCACCCGACGCCGCTCCTCAGTCGCGACCCGATGCAACCCCTGCAACACCTCTACCAGCGACGCCATCACCGTCTTTGCTCAACACTAGCCACCCGCGCTACCTCCCGCTGAGCGCCTCCTCAGCCAAGCCGACGCCCCTCATCGCCACACCTCTACCCGACGCCGGCGACCAACGAAGCCGCACCTCCATCCGTCTCCGCAGCTGCCCTTTGCTGTCCACACTATCGCTGCCCACCACGTTGCCGCCGCTGAGTCGTCGACGTCCCCGCCGTTTCCCCTCGCTGTCGCAAAGAAGCCCAAGAGAAGATGTGGCATTCGAAAATTCCAACGACCCTCAAATATGCAACGGCCACGTTTTCTTTTATCTATTGGGCTGACCAACCTTGCAACAAGAGAAGTCTTTGGACTTTGATCGATTGATGGAATTTGGCCATGCATGAGGAACACACATGCCAAATTTAAGAATAAAATTTTGAGAAGTTGGACCGTGCATGAGGACCCTGCACGTCTTTTCTTTGTGCGATTCAGCAAGGAGGAAATGAATTTTTATCACCATGCCACTTTGTCAAATTCTTTCTCCACACGAGAACTTCGGTCACGTACTTGTTCATGAGGCGAATTGAATAAGGGGATATTAGTTGATTTCCATGGAAACAGAAATGCCCCATACGTGTGCAGAAATTTAAGGATTTATCATTGGAGAAATTGGGCCATACATTAGGACCGTACGGCCACCAATTCGCTGGCCCCAAATTAACCCAAAACCCCTTTTGATTGTCGACAAAGACAGTCAACAATCCTCAAGACCTCTTCTCGTTTGTTGACCGAAGAAGGCCCAGCAACTGCCATGTTGCTCTTCGTCCGGTGGCCAGCACAGGAGGAGGGATCAAGCAAGGGTAGCCATGCCTCCACCGGTTGTCTTCAACTCCTACTGCCACCAAATAACTTGCATGCAAGAAAAATGAATTAACCAATTAAGTGAGGAACAAAAGGCGGATTAGCCGAGGAAGGAACCGAATTAAAAATTGAGCAAGGAGAGAAACCGAGAGTGAGCAGGTGAGCGAGTGAGAGAGAGAGAGAGAGAGAGAGAGAGAGAGAGTTCGAGCGAGGGAATTCGCGAGGGAAGCAAGCACGCAAGTGTGAGCAGTGAGGAAGGAAGAGAAGGATTGCCTTCTGCCGTGCTCGAGCTACTGTCATCGACGCCGCTTGTCTTCACCGTCGTTAGACCGCACCACCGAACCGAACCCCTAGCTGTTGAACCATAGGACTTGAGGCAAGTAAAAATCCATTAACCTATATCATGTTGTGCTGTTGTTGTCTAGTGGAGTGCAATAGACTTGGAGATGTTTGGGTTGTGGATGTCGGATGCTGGATTTTGAATGAGTAGAAGCAGTTCTCTTAGAATTAGTAAACTGTTTCGTAGAAAACAGCATGACCTTTGACAATTTTGTGAATTTTCTGTAATTATCTAGTTAGAATTAGACTTTGAACCCTTAATGAAAGTTGTAGGACACACCCTTAAGAATAACATATCAAAATTTGAGAATAAATAGACAAGGTATGGTCAGTAAAACGATTTTCTTTGTAAATGTTAAATCTGGAAGCTATTACAGAATGTTAGTAAAGAATATAGCAATTACTGTCCTTGATATACAATGAATCTGACTTAGTGTTCTGCATAAAATTTTTTCCTTTAGATCTTTTTTATATCATATCAAAATTTCAGAATTTTCTGACTTCATTTAGGGGTTATACCGAAATTTTTACTAAAACCGTGCATTCTAACGTTTGAGCTGTTTTATTTCGAATTTGCTCAATTTGTCCCCAAGGTGAATGCATCTTGAGTTGTTATTGGACATAATGATATTAACATTCAGCATATCATGCAATATTGAGATTTGATGAAGACTCATGAGACATCTTGTCATTGCATTGAAAAGTGTTTTTGGAAATTAAGATGTTAATTGTTACCGTTGGACCCTCGGGTCAACGATGCCCCGAGAGTTGGGATGCCCAGAGGTTCGAATGAGTCAATGCCCTCTGAATGCTTGGTTGTATTATGAATACATGCCCAGAGGTTTTCCCCGGGAGCATCAGGATGCCCGGTTGTATTCTTGTCGGTATGTAAATCTGGAGGGTTGGGGTAACCATTTTCATGGCACGCCCCGGAGGTTCTTCGTGATGCCAGGTGGAGTGCGAGATGCCTAGAGGTGTAACGCAACACGCTCTGGATGCTTGGTTGTATTATGAATACATGCCTAGAGGTTTTCCCTGGGAGCATCGGGATGCCCGGTTGTATGCTTGTCGGTATGTAAATCCGGAGGGTCGGGGTAACCATTTTTATGGCATGCCCCGAAGGTTCCTCGTGATGCCAGGTGGGATGCGAGATGCCTAGAGGTGTAATGCAACACGCTCTGGATGCCCGAAGGCTTTCGCGACGCCAGGTTGGGTGCGAAATCCCAAAAGGACGCAAACATTGGTTCTTTGGGGGGATAAAACCCTTTTGAATGTTAAAACCGATGATTATACTAAGTGTGAGTGTAGTCTGGTTATGGGACTAAATTGTATGGCATGGAATGGGACGCGTCATAATAATTTGGCCCTATGATCGGGACCTGTGTGACTGAGCATGATGCATCTTATTTGTTGGAACTGCACTGGTCATTGCATTGAAGAGTTATAGGGTTTAGATGCACACTCATTTCTTGATGACCTGTCTTGTCTATCTTGCATAAAACTGGATCGTGATGGCTTGTATAGTATAGTTTAATGGATCTTTTACAGCTAAGTGGTTATACTCACCCATTTTAGGGGCTAACATTTTAGACTAGACAAGATATCTCTGCGCCACCACCACTAGCAGATGGACTAAGTGGTTGGGTATGACCGCGAGGAGGAGGACAGCAAAGGAAGAAACTTTTCGACGCCAACACTGATCGATGGACTTTAAGTATACGACTATTGGATAAGATGTCGGTCATCTTTTGAAGTATAGCCAAGTATAGAAGACTACGGCATTTTGGTGTACCGACGAATGATGTCCATTTGGTTTAAATAAATAAAAGTATTCGGCTTTTACCTATAAAAATGTTTAGTTGGTGTGCATCGTTTTCTGAATATAAGGAAGGGAGTTGTTGGATACGCTTCCACCATATAAATTGTGCAGGGACCGATCTAAAATATGTTAACCCCCAAGACTCGGGGACTTATCAAAATTTTATGGTATCGGAGTAATAGACTTTCAAGTAAAGAGAAATGACATGATTTGTGGTAACCTTAAGGGATCGGGGGCCGTCGAGGGGTGCCACAGAAGAAGGTTGCGAATCAGGTCGTGGCCGGGTCGAGCGCGGGTTGCAAATCGGATAGGGTTTTGACAATTCGGGTCGAGTTTATTAAGGTTGGGCTTGGGCTATTTTTGCATGTGGGCTTGTGGGCTTATAGTCTTCCTTTATTTTTTTTAAAAATTAGACATGATTGGGCCTGCACATCAAGCCTAATCCGGTTGGTTTTCGCGCGGCCTAGCTCAGTCCAAACTCAGGCCCTTTTCAACAAACCGGGTTGGACCCAATCCGGGGATCCGACCCATTTCGTTTTAAATATATTATATTATTATAATATTAAAATAATATTTTAAAAATTTTAAAAACTTAAAAAAATTTAAAAAATGTTTTAAATTTTTTTTTTGAAAAATTTCGAAAATCCAAAAAATGTAGGTTTTGATTCATGTATTGCCTTTATAGTGTATTTAGGTGTCGCGACCAAAATTTCGGGTGCATCATCTAAAGTTTGACTAATGGATTACTAAGTCTTTAAACTTAGCTCGGGCTCTCCCACGCCCATATCAATTTGCAACTTAAGATTCAAATAATTAACATGTAAATGATTATTATTTAGGAGTCACCACTAATCGGTTTACGATAGGTCAATTAGACACCTAAGTAAAATAATGGGAGGATTATTTTACTCATACGAACTAGAGACTAAGGTTACGGGGATTTGGTTACACTAGATTTCTCTAATGCTCTTTCGGTACCATTTCTTTTTAATTTTCAAAAATGTTTTGCAGGCAGCTTTGGATTGATTTTAAATCTATTTCCCTAATATGTGACGTGATTATGCGAGTGCACAATCCACCAATTTAACATCCAAGAAAATAATGAATAAATTACGGAATTTACCTCTTAGCAACGAAAGCATCTGCGTCATGGGATCATAGTTCACATCAATTCACATCAACCCTAGATATGATTTCTAATTAATACGCAATTTCTTTTTTTCTTTTTCACTTAATTAATGAGAGTCATGCAATGCAATGCAATTTAACCTAATGACATGCAATTTATAGCTAAATGGATCTAACCACAATCACTAAGTAACATGCATTTCATGAACCTAATTCTATATGACAAGCACATGACATTTTCTATTTTCTTAAAAAGCATTCAACATATCCTAGAGATTGAAACTAATTTATCTTAAGACATTTTTTGTATTTTTCATGAAATTCGAAATTAGAAAAATGTGAAAATTATCTAACTAAATGAAGATTCTAACTTATATTAAGGATTAGGTCGGGCTAAACCCTAATTTAAACCAAGATATTATCTTAACTTAGCAATCTCTAACCTAAGATACAATTCCTCTAAACTTATAAAATATTATCTAGAATTAAACTATCCTAATACGCAATGATGTGCAAAGGATGCCCTCATTCTAAATTTTTTTCTTCTTTTTGCTTTTTTTTTATTATCAAAATTAGCAAATAATTAAACATGCAATTGAATTCAATGAAACAAAAATCTAACATCCTAACTTTATGTTTTTGGTATTTTCTATTTTTAAAAATTCGAAGTAATAAAGTTCCTACCCTAAACATACAAGATAATCCTAAAGCATGCAATATTCTAACTCAAACATATTTCAAGATAAATAAAGCAATCAAGACAAGATGAGCCATTCAAAATCATAAAAAATATCAAACATCGTTCAAATCAAGGGATAATATTTCGCTAGTAAAATCGATAAATTGATTTTAAGCCTTAAAGATCCAAGTATCAATTTTATTCCTGCTTGATTAATTATTTCATCTAAAGCCTTATAGATGAAATAAAAAACTCAGGCGTGGTTGCGAATTAGGTAATATGTTGGAATTTCCAATCATATATTAAGGACTAATTATACTAAAAAAGAACAAATAAAGTAAAATAACAAAAATAATAAAATAAGATAGATAAATAAAGAAAAAACTACATAAATTGATTTTTTCCTTTTTGTCTTTCTCTTTTTCTTCCAAGCAAAACAGAAACGTAGTGGTCGCCGACGTTCCGGTGAGGGGCGGTGGTGGGCGTCAAAGCTCCGACGAGGGTGGATCGGCAGACGAGCGGAGCAGCTGGCAGCAGAGATCGATGGAGCAGGGGCTTGACGCGGCGTCCGGCGGGGCACCAGACCGGCGATGGAACTTCGAGCTGGGGGCAGAGCAGAAGCGGCGTCGCGGGGATTCTGGATCTGGTGCTCAGGTAGACGCACAGGGACGGAGGCGCTGGGACGTGAGCTGGCGGGTTGGATTTGGACTTGTTGTCGTCGGGGGCCGCGAGCAACGAGCGAGGAAGTAGGGGCGGTGAGCCGGCTCGGGATTCGCTGGGTCGCGGGTTGCAGGCGAGTCGAGGGCAAGATCGACGTTCTACCGTGGCAGAGGAGGGTCACGGCGGCAAGGATCGGCGCAACAAGGTAGCAGAAACGTCAGGTCGTCGCCGGATCTGGAAGTTGCGGGCGATGGTGTAGATCTGCTGTGTTGACGGGCGTTGGGCAAGACCGGTGGAGCAGTAGAACGGCAATGGAGTAGAGAAGGCTCGTGGGTTGCCGGCACTGGTGGTGCTGGCGTAGTCGGGGGTCTTTCGGGGAAGGCGAACAGTCGTTGCTAGGGTTTCGACCCCCCTCCCTTTTTTTTTTTTTTTCCGGTCTAGTCTCTCTCTCACGTCACTCCGTACGGTCTCTACCCACTATTTCTTCGACCAAGGCAAACCAAAGTTGACCTTTGACTTTCAACTCTCAGAAAAAACCCTCCTCACATATTCACTCTCCAATTTTGATTTTTTTTTCCGTCTCCGTACAAGCACCACACCTTTTATAGGGAAAAAATTTAAATCTTTGTTGCACATTTTATTTCCAATTTTGCTTGTGCATAATCTCTCGAATATATCGTCACACCCCGCGCGATATTCTCTTTTGTATTTTTCGAATATTCCATTCGAAAATTTCCTTTCTGCTCAAAATATGTTTCCAGTGTATATTACCTGAATATGTGAAAAATCTCAGCAGAATATGTGAAAAATCTTGCCCTTACCATTTGTCCAATAAAATAAAATAACACAAAATAACATAAATGTTTCTAAACTATATGTTTTGCAATTTTTATTATTTATTTTTGGGGTAAAAATTAACCCATTTTTATATGCAAAAATTTAGGTGTCAACATTAGGCCTTTAGTTGCTCCTATATTGATTATATTGCATGTTTAATTTATCTGATTAACTATGTTTGCAATTGCTTAGTGGCATGTGTTAATTTTACTGCAATTAGGATCTTGATAGTTATGATTGTTACTTTAATGATTGCGTATTAGCATGATCACATCATATGTTAGTGGATAGGTATAAAATCAACCCAAACTGCTTGATAAAAATATTTCCTTTTAAAATGAACAAGATTAGGTACCGAAAGGACACTAATTGGTTAATTAGTGTAATCAAGTCCCCAACCCTAGATTCTCTGGTTGCATAAGAAGTGAGGTATACTCACATGCCTTACTTGATTTCTAGCCGACCCCAATAGGGTAGTGGCAACTCATTTTTGCAAAATTTTAAAAAATATCCCGATGTCACACGGGGTATGGGCTTGGGAGAGTCCACGCCTAATCATGGGCCTTAGGCCCGTCCTTTAAACAATAAACCTAAACTTATTCTCTCCCCCGAGGGTAGGTCGCGACAATCTTAAAGGACCCTATTTGATAATATTGTGTAGAAATTTTTTATTTCAATATAGTCATTTACGACTATTTCTTTTGTAAGGAAAAGTCTGAATCTCTAGATAAATTTAAGATTTTTTTCTAACTAAAAATTGAAAGATAATTAGGATAAGTCTTAAAAGTTGTTAGACCTGACCGTAGTGGTGAGTATTTTAGCAAGTATGGCAATGCTACATAGCTTAAAAGGCTATTGTCAAATACTTGGAAGATTTGGGATAGTAACTTAATTTACTATACCCGAAAATCCTGAACAAAATGGTGTGGCCTAATCGCATCATAATGGACGTAATGATCAGTATGATTATTAGGACTATTTTACTCGGTTTTCTATGAGTTGATATTTTGAAAGTAGCATTTTCACATACAAAACCGTGTTTCTACCAAAATTGTTCCATTAATTCTCTTTGAGTGATGGATTTAACGTAAACCTAGCTTGAACCATCTTAAGGTTTAGAGTGTCCAGCAAAAGTGAGATTATATAATCCAATGTTAAGTAAGTTGAAATCCGAAACCACTCGGTATTATTTTGTTCTTACCAAGATCATTCAAAGGGGTATTAATTTTAATGAATGTACAAGAATTATGGAATTACAGACAATAAAGTTTTTAGAGTTCAACGTAACCACATAAAATAATTGCTCTAAGACTATTAAGGTTAATAATACGGTGGATATCACTGTCTCTTTGTCTTTACCTATACTAACAATTATGGAGTCTCCTACACCACAAACTAAGCTTGTTGAGATTTAGGATATTGGTCATGAGACAATTCTTGATGAAATTTTTCAAGCTTCTCAGATGCAGAATGAAGTGGTTATAACTTTACTCAGGAGATCTATTAGGAAAAGAAGATCAATTATACCACCAGATTATATAGTCTATCTGTGAGACATGACTACGATATCTACTACATAGTTGATCTAATGACTTATACAAATGATGTTTTATTGTCCTCAATCAGATTTGTGATTAGACGCGATGAAAGATGATATGCAATTTATGAAACACAATTGTGTTTGGGAACTTGTTGAGTTGCTTGCAAGGTCATGAACTCATTAGTTGCAAATGGGTATATAAGATGAAAAGAGATTCCAAAGAAAGATTAGAGAGTTTAAAGCCAAATTGATAGCCAAGTGTTTCACTAAAAAAGAAGAAGATGAATAGTGAAGAAATTTTTTCTAATCTCTTCTAAAGATTCTTTCAAAGTGAACATGATATTAATAGCTCATTTTTATATGGAGTTACACCATATCAATATTAAAATTATCTTTCTAAATGTATACTTTGATAAAGAAGTCTATATGGTGCAGCTGGAAGGTTTTGTACCAGCTGAAAAGTGTTAAAGTTTCTTAGTGTTGTCACTTCATTCAATTGAGAACAAAATAAATCAGTATATATACTATAATATTTTGCTTACAAGTAGTGATCTTAAATTACTACATGCGACAAAGCGGATATTATCGAAAAATTTGACATTGAAGCCCTTGATGAGGCGTCTTTTGTTCTTGGCACTAAGATTCATAAGGATCATTCTCACCATATATCGAGTTTAGCCCAAAGGACATTTGCTCATTGAATTTTGGAAATATTCAACATATATCATTGCAAACCAGGAATTGCTCATGTCATTAAAGGTGATGAATCGAATGTCACATTATCTTTATTTAGACATTGAGAAAACTCAATTGAAGTATGTACCTTGTGTTAGTGCACTTGAAAGCATCATGTATGTGTAAATTTGTACTAAACCAAATATTGCTTTTGCGACAAGACTTCTAGGTAGATAATAGTTAAATCCAGAACATGATCACTAGGTCAATACCTATGAGGTTTTTCTATACTTAAAGAGGACAAAAGACTATATAATGATTTACACACATGTTCAAATCTTGTAGCTAGTAAATAATTCAGAGACAAACTTTGCTGGCTATTAGGATGATATGAAGTCGACAAGGGAATACTTCTTTATATTAGCAAAAGGTGCAATAAACAGAAATCTATGTCATTCTCTACCATGTAAGAAGAGTTTATAACATGCTTTTCAGCTATTACTCAAACTATTAAGCTTCGGAACCTCATTAGGAAGTTGACTGCATTTGACTTTATAGATAGACCCATGCCGTTGTATTGAGACAATAACTCTTCAATGCTGTTTATTAACAATGACAGAGGACTCAAGAGGTCTAAACATATGGCAGTCAAGTTTTTGACTATAAAGAAATGGTATAGAATAGTAATGTTACAGTGGAACATATTTTCACAAATAATATCTTTGTAGATCCATTAATTAAAGACCTTTGCCTTTATGTTTTTGAACAACATGTAGTTAACATGGGCTTAGAGCATCATGAGATGCTGTTATTTAGTGGGAGCCTTTTTTAGTTTTGCTCTAATTAAGTTTACATCTGTATTTGTTACACTCAGTAACAGTTTGATATATATCAACTTTTGCATTCAATAAAATATTTATGAATGTACTGTTATTATGTTGAATACATATTGATAAAAGTCTCAATGTATTGTAAAAGCCTTGATTGAAGGCTAGAGGCATCTAGTTATTAGTTTTGAGCATATGTATTGTTACATATAAAGAAATGTTAACCATAAAGACAATGCATATCTAGGTTCACTAAAACCATAAAGACATTCTTTAGTGACATAGGTTTTTGTGACATTTAAGATAAAAGAATGGTGACTGAAAAATTGGATCTCTTTATGAAATGTGTTATTTATTTGTCACACTACTATATTGAATCTATATCAACAAAGTTAAAAGCACTCGTGATCATGAAAGGCTTAGTGTGTGTACATATAGTTACCACCGTGATTTGGTGTTTGAGACTTTATGGAATAGGATTGATTATTAATAATTATTTCTAGACCAAGGTATCAATTTGAATTAATATAACCCAAGTGAGAAAATGTAAGAGTTTTCCTAATATGAACTACATTAATTGATTTTGTAATTTCCCATTTTAAGGTGTTAATATAAGGTGAGATAGAATGTTTCTTAATTAGTTTAATATAGAACTGACTAGTGTGGGTCTAGTTGAGCCCGGCCCCTAATGAGAAAGCTTGACTAGAAACTCTATAAATAGTGTTTAAGTCTCTCCTCTAACCCTAACATATATAATTATCCTCACAAAGGAGCGTTTACTAAGCGTTAAGGGTAAGAGACCATCTTATTGAGCTAGTGATACAAGAGGCAATAAAAGAGAAGTTCTTGAAATTGGATCATCGTTATTCTGCATCAAGAACAGTGGTCCAAATCAGTTGCGTAAATCTCTTTACATAATTACATATGTGCTCTTGGTTCTGATTATGAAGATTTGGGTTGCACTTTCGCGTGTTACACTTACAAGTTGGACAGAAATATGAGTCTACTACTTAAATAATCAATGAGGTCCAAAAAGTCATGTTTCAGGTCCTCTTACTGTCCCGTGGAGAAAAAGGGGACCGATCTCGCTTGATGAATCGTGGATTTTTCTTTGGCTTTCATAATGCTCCTCTCTGATTAATTTACTTGTTACATGTGATTCGTAACTTTTCTAAATAGGACGCAATTCCTCCTTTGTCGTCGGTTACTACGGTATGTAATGTTCCATAAAAAATTGTGATTTGCCTAAATTTACCGTATATATCTCTTCCTCTTATTAGTAAATTACTTAAGGGATCTTAACTTTCCTTTGGCGTACATAATTGTCATCACTAATAGTTTTTTAATTGTAAACTATCCTTCCGCAACTTTTTCTTGGAGGGTTTAACTTTTTCTTGGAGGTCGCAAATTCTCTTAAGTCCCATGGTTCGTAACAGTTCAAAAAATAGTAATCAATCTCAGTTAATAAGCAAGCTTCTTTTGTATTATTGTTAGTACAATATCTAATTGATTTTGTAAAGTTTTACAACCTATGTGTCTGGAATTTTCTTCATGCATCGCAACTTTTCTTAATCAAACATAAGTGTGATTATCTTTGCATCCGTAACTTTCATTTAACGTGGGCTACGTTACGAAAACAAATCAGTTTTGCAAGGCAAAATCGACTAATCACTTCTTTCCCCTTTTAATCCGACTGTTCACGTCGAGCATGGGACCTGTCTTAAAATATCACGTAGGTTGCCCGTCCTTTTCGTTCCCTCAACACGTCCAATTGTCCAATCAGTCAAAGCAGTGGGGCGGCTATCGTTGATCAATCATTTCTCATCTGTTTCTGCAAGCAAGCCGTGTGGAATGATTCCATTTACGTCTCCCCGTATCAACTGGTTCGATGTATCTTCTTGTCCGGACACATGCGCTGAAGCTTGCTCTTTTAGCTTGATTCGATGAGTTCAAACCTATTCGTCCTCGTGCGAGCAAGTTGCCTCGTCAGTTTCTTTAGTCCAATTCCAAGTCCATCCCAAGTCCACCCCGAAATTGGGGAGAAATACACTATCAGTGCCATAACTTGTGTACGACGCTCATTTTGATGCCAAAAATTTATGTCGGATCATTTAAGTGCCAAAAATTTTGAAAAACGCTCACTTTGGTGCCAATTCCAATCTGGTTGACCGGAAATCTGACGTGGCACTTTTTTATTAATTTTTTAAAGAGATGTGGCTTGCCAGAGAGTATAGCTAGCATTTAAACAATAAAACAACACCGTTTTGTGTCTTTTCCCCAAATTCAAAACCCTAAATCCCCAAATTGAGAGAGAGAAGGTGTCGTCTTTTTCCCCGAAGAACAACACCAGCAACACCAGCAGTGCCGAAGAATAGCACTAGCAATACTAGTAGCGCACCAGCACAACACCAGTAGTTTTCCAGAAAAGAAACCACGCACTCGCCTCCGCCCTCCCCTAGTAGTTTTCCCCCATTTTCAATCACCTTGTCGACCTTTCAAATCCCCGAATCTCAGCCCCACCACCGCCTTTTCCCAAGGAATATCATTGGGTGCAAAGGAAGCGGGAGCTCGAAGAATCTCCAGAAGCATGAGCAATCCGACCAATAGTAGCCACGAAGATTTGGAACGCCATGGAGGTCGTGGGCAAAGCCAGCTGCGACGACGGTGGCGACCGTGGCCCCACCATCCCCTCCTCTGCCCTCGCCGTCGACACCTCCCTCTCCCTCTGGATTTCCTGTTAGTTTTTTTTTTCTTTTGTCTTGTTGTGGCAAGCAACTACGATGGAGGTCGAGGGACGGCGGCCGAGCGACGGCGGCCGAGCAACGACGGACAAAAAAACCCTAATTTCAATCCCCAAAAAAAAAAAAATTCCCCAAATGAGTTGTGCGGCGTTGTTTTTGTGAGGCCATTCACGTAGGACAGCAAAACGACATCGTTTTCTTAAGGAAGATGGAAAATGACGTTGTTTAAAAGGCTTCTCGATTTATTTTCAAAATATAAAAGTCACGTAATCATTTTGGCCGGAATCTATCGCCGGTGGTACCAAAGTGATCATTTTTCCTCCGATTTGACACTTAAGTGATTTGACGAAAACTTTTGGCACCAAAGTAAGCGCCGTACACAAGTTATGGCACTGATAGTGTACTCCTCCCCGAAATTGAGTCTGAACTTTCAATTGAAGAGGCAAAGTCTGTTGTGACTTCTTGCTTACGACTTACGTATCCTCTCTATGACAAATACATTTTATCTAGAAGGAAGGGTCACGACCTTTTCTGATAGTCTCACACGATTGCGCATTGATCTTGCAGGAATCGAATAAATCGAGCAAGATGCATTCCGTGTTCTTCATGCTAATGGCCCACCTCATTTACTGCATATTGACCAAAAGCACAGTGCTGTGCAAAGCCTCATCCCTAAACCCTATTTTATAAACCCTAAACCCCCATAACCCTAAATCCTATATAAACTCCAAACCTAAACTCTAAATAATCCTAAATGACCCACAAACCCCATATAAACCCTAGTAACCCTCAAACCCTAACCCTTTGATAAACAATTTCCGGAAAATAACTGATAAAACATAGTAAAAGTCGGTCAAAGACAATGGCGGAAAGGAGGAAAGTGGAAATTGTCATTTCCATAAATTTTCAACATTACTCGGTCACGTGTTTTGATTTGACAGGCTTTAGATATGGCAAGAATGTACAAAACCTTAACCAACCAGTCCACTCTAAATTGATCCACACTTCCATCAATACATCCTCGAACGAAAAGATGCTTTATAAATAGACCTATACAAAACCATCTATATTAATTAACAGTCTAAAAAAGACTTGGTCCTATTAGTCTTGTTGGTCTTAATATCTCTATAAGTTACTAGTCTTACCACCACTTTTAACCATCATCTTGAGGTCCATATGTCACTTACGTCAATCTTTCGAACAATTTATACCTCAAAGAATAAATTATTATAGTCTCAAATGATGTACACAAATTATTATTATTATAAATAATAAAAGCTCCCCGTATATAAGATATACTCCTAATTTTCTTACGCACGCTTATCCAATCCTCAATGATATCTTTGGGAGCACTAGTCTAAATGTCCCCAAACTCCGAACTTGACCAATCTATAAAGTATTTTGGAGTGAGCCTAAGCTCATTAAAAAATAAAAATCTAGGTCCAAATTGGGAATTCTACTCACATATTGACTGGAGATCACAATAGCATGGTAACAATCAGCAAGTAATATCACATATGATTGTCAATAGATAAATGAACATATTATTTAAGCTCATTGAAGATAATGTAACCATGTGTTATATATGAACCACTATAATTATGAGTTCAATAAGAAAAATAGATTATATGAGCCAATATTTAGTTTAACACTCAAATGCATACAAATGAACATACAAATCTCATGATGCGCAAATGCTTATCGATATATATTGGTGAGTATCTATTTTCTACTTAACACTAGCTAAGGCTCATCTCGACTAATGAGATATGCCACCACCAACTCATGGAAAAAGAATCATATACACATCTTTGCCACCTCTCAACCCATCCATCACAAGTGTCCTCTATATCAGCAAGGATAAATATACAATTGCATTATCGCATGATGATATCTATTCCATGTTCATTCTCATCGACATTCGTACTCAATTTTTTTTATTCTTTTCTTTCTTTTCTAAATCTTGGGCCTCAAGTCCATAATATCAACAAAAAGGCTATTCAATCCGTACCAGGCTACACAAGCCATATCAATTGGAGTATGAATTGTAGGACTTTATGTCACCCTATACAAACCCATGTTAAACGACAAAACATCTTTCTTTTTTTGGAGTTTTATACACATACACAATGAAGGAATTCACTCTCTCGTGAATAAGCCATGACAAAGATACTCATCACATGGCATCATTCAGATGCACATCATTATAACACAACAATTGCTAAGTACAATTATATATGATAATGCAAATAATATCAAACTAATTTTTTGTCATTTCCCATATTAATAAGGAAAACCAAATATCTATTTATCATCATTTGCAAATCCACAAACTCTCATCCACTAAACAATCATCATTTAGAATAAGAGTTCACAGTATTCTTACATCGCATGAATTTATCGTTATTCGGAACTTACTATTAAAAACTAAAATGTATGTCTAACCACGTGATCCATTCCACAAAGGACACTTAGGGGCTGTTTGGCAACGTGCCAAATAGTGCTTGATTCTGATTTTTTGTTTCCGAGATCAATTTGGGAACAGAATTGCGTTTGGTAAAATTTTTGTTCCCAGGAATAGTTTTGGAGTAGAATCAAGAATAAAAAAAAAATTGATTCTTGATCCGAAAAAAAAAAAAAAAAAAGAATCAAAAAAGTGGAACCCTTCTCTCCCCCCTCTGTTGCCGTTCGCCACTATTTGCCACTGCCCGTCGCCGCTGTCCACCGCCGTTCACCGGTCGCGGCAACCAGTCCGGCGAGCTCACCAAGCTAGGGCGAGGTCCGGCGAGCTCGCTGGAGGCAAGCCCAGCCACCGGTGAGGCCGAGCCTCGGCGGGGCTGGGCGAGCCTCGCCAAGCTGCCAGCGAGGCTCGACCAATGAAGGCCAACGACGCTCCGGTGTGGTCGTCAGCCCTCGTCTGGCCAGTCGCCGGCCCTCATCTGGCCGGTCGCCGGTTCCGGCGATTGGCCTGAAGAAGAAGAAGAAGAATAGGAGAAAAAAAAGAAAAAAAGGAAAAATTATTTAAAAATTAAAAGAAATTGATTTGGAATAGAATTAATGAGTATGGTACCAAACACAATTTTATTCCATAATCAGAAATTTTGGACAGTTACCAAACGGCTTAAAATGTTTAGAATCTGTTCCAGGGAACAAAATAAAAAAGAATCATTTTTGATCAGAATCTACTCTTGGGAATAGAACTGTTACCAAACGCGTCCTTAACTTTCTCATTTCACCTCGTACATGGCATCAATCACATGCATATATAACAACAATAATATAACCTTGTACATGTCACAAAGAATATCAACATAGACATTCCTCCATAATTGTGCATCAATTTAAAATACATTAATCTCTTGATGCGTTCCATATGATAAAATGAGCTCTTACAAATCATATCCACCATAATCACTGCATGTCGCATAATCTCATTAGTGCAAATCACATGGCATAAATCCCAATGTGGCTTACATCTCAAAATCTCTTAATCTAGCTCTGAGAATCAAATCAATTAGTTAAGGTCATTCATTTTCTCATTGATCCATATGAATCTTATTGATACTATATAAATGTCCCGATTTTTGTAAAATTACAAAACAACCCACTTTTTAAAATATGTGTAATTAAGTCCAAATTTTGACTAGTTAGATAAATTGTCTAAATTAGGCAATTAATTTAAAACGAACTAAGAACCTCCAATCATAGGCATCCTTAACGTGTCAACAGCCCCCCAAATTTTCAGTTTTAGAAGATGAGACATCTAATTTGCTTTAATTATAAAATAGCATCTAATCTGCAATACCAGATTTGTTACCCAATTCCTTTTCCTTTATTTATCCACCTTACGCACTTACTAACAATCGTTTTAATTAACACAGTTCACTGTTCACAGAAGAATGTATATGCTATGAATTCATGTTTTTGCCCTTGTATTAAACTAATCTACTATTTATCCCTTTACGTGCATAGTTTCATCATTACACTATAGGAAAAATTACCAAAAACATTTTAAACTCATTTTAATTATGTCAATTCAATCATAAATATTTTTTGTCAATTAAATAATAAACATTTTGCATTTATGACAATTCAATCCATTTGACCAATTTGATCGGAAATCGTTGACATAGACACCAATCATCTTTTGTGGTGCGGTTGGAGCTAAATAGACAATTTTTTAATTTTTAATATTTTTTCAATTATATATATATATTTATATATATATATATATATATTAGCTTTTTCATTTTTATTCCTTCCTTCTTTTGTTTTTGTTGGCAAGATGTGGCCAGTAAAGGTTGCCAGAGCTCACCGGCCACTAATGAGGGTCGCAGCCCTCATTCAGCCTAGCACAGAGAATTGAACCAAGACAAATTGCAGGAAGACTGACAAGTGCAACGGTTCATCGACAAAGCATGCATGGTTTCAAAATACCCACAACAGCAAACAACACTCAGAAAATGAAGTCAAAACAACCGATGCGCGTGAGAGAGCAAAATAATTTTGTTACCATTAATATGATACTGTGACATTTTGATTTGTCGCCAGTGTATCTAAGGTGACAGCAATTGTTGGTCATGATTCTAGAATTATCATATGGCACTCTGCGAACGGTTATTTAATTTAGTGGACACATTTAAATAAAGGACAAAATACAGCCACATACTTTGCAAATAATTATAGAAGGCGAGTCTTAGCCGCATTGTTCTTTCCAAATTCAAGTCGATCCATAAAGTGGGATTCAAAGGATTGTGCTGATGCTCTAAAAGTTGACTTTTTGCCCTTAGATTTTGCGCATTAGATGAACTTCGGAATTACGATGAACCCTGATAATGTAATCTGTGCTATTGCACGTACAGCCTGAGCAGAGAACTAGATGCAAATGGACAAGCAATACATGGAATCTATGCAAGGTTAACCATGATTGCCTCTGTAACATCCCAAGTCTCCACTATACACATATTGTCTGCTTTGGACACTAAGTCCTCACGGTTTTGTTCCTCACGGGACAACCCATACTACCCCAAGAAAATGCGTATGTACAGTTACAGGGACCCAAGCCTTATAAGCTAGCCCAGGACTCTTTCCCTAGGTGATGTGGGACAAGAAAGGAACCCCTTCCTTGCGCACGTCCGAGGACCGCCGCTCGGGCCGTCACACTCTCCACCTCTTAACAGAAGAGCGTCCTCGATGTGGCCCAACACGAGGTTGGGAGTCAGAAACGACATTCTTGCTGTGGCCCCACACGTAATTGGGAGTCGGCTCTGATACCACTTGTAACATCCCGGGTCTCGACTATAGACATATTTTCTGCTTTGGGCACTAAGTCCTCACGGTTTTGTACCTCTCGGGGCAACCCATATTACCTCAAGAAAGCGCGTATGTACGGTTAGAGGGACCCAAACCTTATAAGACTCCCTTCCTAGGCGATGTGGGACAAAAGAGGGACCCCTTCCTTGCGCACGTTTGAGGACCGCCGCTCAGGCCGTCACACTCTCCACCTCTTAACAGAAGAGCCCAACACGAGGTCGGGAGTCAAAATATCACTTGTAACATCTCGGGTCTCCACTGTAAACATATTGTCCGCTTTGGACACTAAGTTCTCACGGTTTTGTTTCTCGCAAGGCAGCCTATACTACCCCAAGAAAATGCATATGTACAGTTAGAGTGACCTAAGCCTTATAAGCTAGCTTAAGACTCCCTCCTAGGCGATGTGGGACAAGAGAGGGACCCCTTCCTTGTGCACATCTGAGGACCGCCACTTAGGCCGTCACAACCTCGACCTGTTCTTCTAATCTTAAACCAAATCAGGTGTGCAACTGGACAAGCAATACACGGAATCTATGCAAGGTTAACCATGATTGCCTCAACCTGTTCTTCTGATCTTAAACCAAATCAGGTGTCTCCAGAATTTGAACCCAAGGTGGTTCGCTGTTGCATAAATTCCTTCAGAATAAGAAGTTGCACACCGCGGCAGAAGAACAGCCCAAGTGCCATAACTTGGCATGAGGAGACACTTAAGTGCCATAACTTCAAAACGGTACACTTAAGTGCCACTTTCTTTTTCTAGTGGGACACTTAAGTGCCACCTCCGGCGACCCTTGCCGGAAATCCTACGTGGCAATATTTTATTATTTTTTATTGCCTATGTGGCTCGCCGGAGAGCTGAGTCGGCTCTAACTCACCAGAAACGACGTCGTCTGCATAATAAAAGCCCCAAATCTTCCAAAAATGACATCGTCTCCCCAAATGCCCCAAATCTAAAACCCTAAATCGGCCAAAATCCCTATTGAAGTGCTCGAATCCAAGTCTCGAACCCTAATTTTCATTTGCCCAAAATTCTTTCGTTGAATCTTGGAAATGGAGAGCAGGACTCGCAACAGCGCCTTAATTTCCTCTCACCGAAGCGAAGGAGAAGGCCAGCGTTTCTGTTTTTGTGGGTTACCAAGTCCAAGAAGAACATTGTGGACTCAAATCAATCCTGGGAGAAGATTTTATGGATGCGCCCGATATAAAGAAGCGTTGAAGTGCAAATACTTCAAATGGGTCGATGCGAAGTTCTCTGACCCAGCCAAAGAGGTGACATTGGATCTACTTCATAAAAGACAGCAATCTCCATCTGTGTTCGTGGACGACTTGGACGATGTTGACTCAATGCAAGCTCAAGCGTCTTCAGTTAAACTTTTCAAGAATAAAGTCTCAATGCACGCTCAAGCATCTTCAACTAAACCTTTCAAGAATGAAGTTTCAATGATGAAAATTGAATGAAAGTGTTACCAAGCATTTATTATGGTGTTGTTTTGTTGTCTATTGTACTTTATGATGAAATGTAAAGTACTTGAAAATGAGAAAAAGTTTCTCCGACTGCCATAGTTAAAAATGGTGTTGTTTTGGATTAAACGTAGGCTTTTTTCTTTTTGAAAGATGCGAAGAAATTTGTGTTGTTCCACAAGATCATTGTGGCTTTGTTGTTATTTGTGCTATCATATGGAGTTGCCATAAGTTAAATTACCATCATCTTCTATGTTTTGATGCAGAATCATCTTCTCTGTTTTGATGCAGACCAACATATACACAAGACAAACATGAGTGATTACCCGAGTGCCATAAGTTGTATTTAGTAATCACTTAAGTGCTAGTCACGATGAAAAAAGGATCACTTAAGTGTCAAGTTATTATTAAAGTGATCGGTTAAGTGTCACTTGTAGTTAAAAGTGAACAGTTAAGTGCCAAGTTTTTTAGAATATGACCAGTTAAGTGCCAATTTTTTTTGTTGGTTTTCTCTAAAAATTACGCCAGCCACCACCATCGGCTGCACCACCAACCATCACCACTAGCCACACTACACACTAGGCGCTCCAGCCACCACCATGCTGGTGGTGTTGCTGCACAAGGTACTAGTGCAAGCTGAGCCTTGCACTAGCTTGCACCAGTACACATGGTGTAAAATGTGCAAATTGCACACTTGTACCAAGTGTAGGTACAGCTGCTTAAGCCTATAACCCCCACCACAAACCCATAATCACCGGGCATCACCACCAGCCACACCAGCACCCCAGCCACCACATTAGCACCCCAACAACAAACTCACTACCACCAAACATCACCATCCACCACCACTAGATACACCAGCACTCCAGCTATCACCACAGAACACCAACAGCAGCAGTAGCAAGTAAAAGCAGAATCCATGACAAACAACAACAACATAAATTGACAAGCAGCGCAAGCTCATTTCATTGATATTGAAATTAAGTCTGACAACATCAACGAATGACAAACTAAAGAAAAGAAAAAGATAACCATCCATAGCAAGTCTTACAACATCAACGTTTACATAACTGTTTTGACTCCTAAGCTCCACAAATCCTATCATATCTCATCTCATCAATCAATATGCATGACACTCCCTGTTCGTGCTCCTTTCGATGAGCCTTTCACTTGATTCATAATTCTTGCACTCTTTCTAACTGGACGTGCAACTTCATCTTCAACCTTCTCAGTATCCACTGACTCAGATGGAGCTGCAAATGTCCCAAGCCGAATTGATTCAAAAGGAGTTGGAGCTGGAGCTGCAACTGGGTTCTTTCTCTTCTTTCTTATTGGCACAATTGATGTTTTCTTTTTTGTTGGTGCAACCGTTGATTCTTGAGTTGGGCCTGAGATAAGAACCTTTGAACTTCTCCCAGGCTACAAAAAAATAATAAATTGTTAGCAAAAGTCTATAGCATAAATTAAATTAAATGCAGCTAATAAAACTTACATTGAGAATAACTGTTCCAGTACGCTTATCTGTATAAAGGCCATAGCCATATTGTCTTAACCTCTTCTCAAGTGCCCCTCTTGTTTGAATAGGGGTGTCACTTTCAGGAACTTGTGATTTGTTGGCTCTTTTTCTTGTTTTCTTGGGCCCTTCAGCTACAGCCGGGGCTTCTTCGACCAATTCTTCAGCTGGGCGTCTTCTAGATGGCCTTTGTGTAGCTGTCTTTTCACCTGGCCTTGTTCTAGTTGTCCTTTTGTGTAGCCCTTCAACTTCAGTGACACCTCTTTTTGTTGGGCCTTCTGGTGGTACTGGTGGTGGTACTTGTGGTGCCCCTTGTAGTGATTCTTCTGATGGCCCCATGTGATGATCCTTGAGGTGGCTCTTGTGATGGCCCTTTAGTTGGCAGTTAAGTTCCAACTTGCTTTCTTCGAACCTGAGAAAGAAGCAAAAGACACCATAAATATAATATCGAGACATATAATAATATAAAGAAAATGAAAAACTGAATACAAATGGTTGAATTTATCACTGGGTATTTCTTTCGTTGCTGAAGAACAATTGACTGAACTGGCCGTGATGCTGCTTGGGCTAATCCTTCAGCTAGCCGTGATGTTGCTTGGGTCAATCCTTCAGCTGGCCGTGATGCTGCTTGGGCCAATCCTTCATCTGGCTGTCTTCAACCTTGCCTTCTTCGAACAGGCTATTCAGTTTCATGACTTACTGAGGTTCTTCTTATGACCTAACAAACACATTACATACAAGGCCAAATAGGATATTATGTACATTTTTATGATAAATGACAAAGCAACATAAACATAAAATAAATTTAATGACTTACCGGGGTTCTACTTGTTGACTGAAGAACAGTCGACTCACTTGGCCCTGCTGTGTGCATTTCTCCAACTGTCTCTTCACTAGACCCTTCACCTTGCCTCAAATGTTGTTGTTGCTTCCTCAATTGACAACCTTTAATATTGTGGCCTGCTAGGCAACAATAAGAGCACGTTATCTTTGCAGCCTGGCTGCTCATTCTTTGCTGACCTGAGATCTCTCCCTCCGCCATTCTTCGTCTTCGTTTTGTCCTTCCAATTTTCTTCTTCAGTGGCAAAGGTTGAGGTGCTTCATGATCCGTGGGCTCCCAAAACTTGCTACTTCTAATTGGCTACATCATGAACTGATAGGAAGCAAGGTATTTTGATTTATGGTACCAATCATCGATGTAATCATCTGTATTGTCGCCTTTCAACTGGATGGCACATATGGCATGTGCACATGGAATTCCACTTACTTGCCATGCTCTACATGAACACTTCCTACTTCCTAGATTGACAACATACTTATCAGCACCTTCATTATCTCATATCCGTCATCTCCATTCCAAATGGGATGACAATGCCTACTTGCAGCCAAGTTCTCATCCAATTTCTTAGCAATCCTAGGACCATATTGTCTTGTCCACTTTGCAGCCTCATCTCTTTGTTTTTGCAGCCGAGTCATAACCGCAACTCGTATATTTTCAAGCATTGAGATGACTAGTTTGCATCTGGCATCTATTATCTTTGAATTAAATACTTCACAAATGTTATTGTCGACGTTATCGCACTTGAACTCCTCACTGAAGAATGCCATGCACCAATGCTTCGGTTCTAGTTGAAATAGGGTAGCACAATCTTCCTTTGTCAACTGAAGCAGTCCTTCTTTGGCTATTCTAAAGTCAGCCATGTTTGCACTCTTTACTAATTGCCAAAATTGCAATTGCAGCTTATCCCCTTTGTAGGTCTTTGCCCAATTTCCGTATATGTGCCACGCACACATTCGATGTTCAGCATGGGGCAACAACCCGGCTACTGCCGGAACCAATCCCTGCAAAAATTCAAAGTAAGAAATACTAGAGCAAATTACATGTTCATATTACAAAGCAAACTATTGACTAAAGTTTTCAAAAAGCAAGCATTACCTTTTGTTGGTCGCTCATGAATGCCCACCCTTCCCCGTTTGTTATCTCCAAGTCAGCCATCAGATTTTTCAAGAACCAGGACCAATTGTCCTTGTTTTCAATCTTTATAATAGCCCAAGCTAGTGGGAATATTTGGTTATTCGCATCTCTTCCAATCGCCGCCAACAATTCTCCCTTGCACAAGCCCTTCAAGAAACAGTTGTCCAATCCTATAATCCGTCTACAACCAGCTAAAAATCCTCGTCTACATGCATCAAAGCACACATAGAACTTATCGAACTTGGTCTCATGATCAGGAAGCGGTCTCTCAACCACCTCTACATATACTCTATTTGTAGGGTTTTGCAGCCTACACTCCCAAGCATACTCCCACACCTGCCCATATTCCTTAGCATACTGACCAATAAGTATCTTTATCACCTTTTACTTTGCTCGTTTGCACTGATTCCTAGATACATTGATGCCTACACGCTCCTTCACCAGCATCCTAAAGTTAGTAATTTTCATCTCGGGCATCAGCTTGATCAGATCGAAGAAGTGCTTGGACAACCATGCACTTGTTACCCTTTTGTTTTGAAAATTAATGGAACAAGTGTGTTCCTCTTGGTAGGCTCTAATCTGGAAAGACCCACTCTCCTTAATAAACGCACCGTAAATCTTCCATGGATAGTTTTGCTGCGAACACCTAGCTCTTACAAATTTCTTGGTATTTCTAATGAAATCAATATTTCTTTGTGCAGCAATGGAGTTCTTCAGTATAGCTTCCCTAAATTGTATCGCATCATAGAATTTCATACCTACTGACAAAGTAGGAGAGGCAACAGATGGATCATAGGAAGGAAACTTACTTTTCCTTCTATGCACAACTCGTTGATCTTCTTCAACTTCGTCTTGGGAAGTTGCGGTGTCGATGCTTTCTTCATAATCTGTCTTTAGGACCTGGCCAGCAACACCAACATTTGCATGGCCTTCATCTTTGTTTAGAACTTCATCAGCTACATGCAAAGTTGCAAATCTATCTGACAAAAAGTCCCTTTGTTTTTTCCTTGACTGTGCAAGCTCCTCATTGTTGGCATCACTTAAGATTAATAAATTTTCAGCTTCAGCAGCCAACCCTTCATCGTCATCGTCATCGTCATCATCACCATCACTGGATTCAGCTACTTCCCAATCTAATTCAGTGATGGTGACATCACCTATGTCACAATCGCTCTGGTGAACAGCATCTGCGCCCCTCCTCCCCCGTCCCCGTCCATCATGCCCTACTTCATCCCTAACCTCGTACTAGCTTGAATACCATCTCCTCCTTCTCCTACTTGGGTGTTATCTCTGTCATCATCTTCGTCCTCACTATCACTATTGTTTTCAACAAATACTTTCACATCTTCGCCATGAAGATAATGATATAAGACATCTCTAAAACCATTATCATCTTCCAAAACTCTCAAACCATCTCTCAAGCCTTTCCCAGGAACACAGTACAGTAACTTTTGTACTCTACAAGGCAAAAATGTCACTATATCCCTAACAAATTCAATATAAGATGTCTTCTTTATATCTACAAAGATAGTACCCTCATTCCCCCTCTCATACTCCCACTCATCCTCCCCAATCACAAAATCCCCACCGTAGTAAACGATGACAGCAACATAGTCTTTATCATGAGCCATTTCTGCTACAAAAGAGGACAAATATATAATTAACTTTTGGGACCACATTCACAAAGGACAGACAATTGCAAGTGGAGGTCCCTACACTCTTTATTAAAGAAAAGAAGAAAGAAAGAGAGAAGATGCATAGGTCAGACGACAGCTGCAGCTTGAAAAGAGGCCTCATGACAAGGACAAATACAGATGGGACCCGACAACTACTTTGATTATGCCGTCGCATTCCTTTAAAATATGGAGAAATTCCTCAGCATGGGTCCTCAACAATGCAATTTATTAAAAAAATACCCAGAAGTCCCCATCCCCACAACAAGAGATTCGATTTGAACATGTCCAAAGTCCAATATCTGAACCCTAACAATCACCAATCACCATCGCACATTTCACATCCGACCACTACAAATTACTTTTGCACATCACAGAGGATGAGGCGACGTCGAGCCCTACACCGAGCACTAATTTTCCCCCCGCCGAGCCCTACACCGAGCCTACATTTCAAGGCCGCTCCTAAACTATCAATTCGAACCCCCACTAGGATTGTAGCACCACATCTGAGCCATAAATCTCACACCAAGCCTGAGCTTTCCCAGCCGACCCTCAAATTTCAAGTCCGAGCCCTAATAAATGAGTCGGAGCCCTAATTTCACCAAAGGGGAGAGGAAGAAGAGAAAAAACCTGAGCAAATCGACGACGGCGAGCGACGATGGCAAGCGACGACGGCAAGTGATGACCTGCGAACGGCGACCTGCGAACGGCGAGCTGTGAATGGCGATGGAGAGGACGTCAGATCTGGTGTGAACTGATGAAATGTTAAAATCCAAATAAGCAAAACGACGTCGTTTACCACTAAGGAAAAACGCCGTCGTTTAGTTTGGCCAAATGCATAGTAGATGGGGCGACGTCGTTTTCCTCCTCCACGTGTGCTTTTTTTAAAAAAAAAAAAAAAAATGGAAAATGCCACGTCTGCATTTTAGCCGGTTTTTGGCCGGATTGGCACTTAAGTGTTCCATTTTACTCCGATATTGGCACTTAAGTGTATCATTTCAAAGTTATGGCACTTAAGTGTCCCTCCGTGCCAAGTTATAGCACTCTAGTGTTCCAACCTCTGCACACCGCTGATCAAAGTCAACCTCAGCCTTGCACATCAAGTCTGGCGATGCTTTTAATTTCCACAGATTGTGTCGACCAGCATGATACCATCACTTAATTATGCACAGAACCAACATGCTTAAGGTAAAACCGTATCGACATGTCAAAAGTCTTTATTTTTATACAGTGCGGCAATGATACCTACCTAGCACATTTGAACCACGAAGTTAAATCCATAAAAAGCATACAGAGAGAGAGAGAGAGAGAGAGAGAGAGAGAGAGAGAGAGAGAGAGAGAGAGAGAGAGAGATTTAGAATGACTACACATCATTGACAGCAAAATCGTTAATAAGGATGAACATTTGCCAGGAGCGGATCTCCTTGTGCAGCTATCAGTGGATCAATAATGCTTCTCCATCCATCATAATCTATGGTCGAGTCACTATCTGGCAACAAGAATCCATTGACGAAGAAAGTAGGCGTGCCAAATACTCTTCTTGATGTGCTATACTGCAACAGCAGAAGCAACATTCCAAATGAGCGAGTTGTACTGAGATATATGCTTAAAGCAAGTAATGCCGCATCTATAATTCCAGCGAGGTTGTCTTGTTGAAGCTACAGATTTAAACTAAATTGGCCCTTGAATCAATATCTAGAACCCGAACTAACCTTGAAAGAAACCCTTGTTTTAAGATCAGTTTGCCTATTTTGGAACCCTGACAGAACTGCAGATTTCAAGGAGTTCTTAACCACTTGTGTGGCAAAGTTTGCAATGTAACTCACCAGAGCTGCCTTTGAATGTTTACAGTCTGGGCATAATAAAAATCTACCTGTACCAAACATATTAAGAACACTTAATCCCTTCAACGAATTCAAGTATTTCAAAACCAAAAAGACTGAAAACAAAAAACATACATAAACTGTTTCTTTTTTTCATGCAACAAACATTTTGTGCTACTAGGGCTCGTTTTAGAGGGAGGAAAGTTTGGAAAGGAAATAAAAGAAAATTTCTCTTTTCTTCTCACAAAAAGTTCTGAAAGTCTCCATATTCCAAAACACCTTCCATTTTCCTCACCTCCCTTGCTTCCACAAACAAAGCCTAGGAGCAAACAACTAGCCAAGCATCAATGAAAATTCAGTAAGATGTGAAAAACAACCAAGAAGAGATGCCTATGCAATGAAAGAAAACAACCAAGAAAGAGAAATGTCAAAATGTGCGTAAAGTGAAGTTTACTGCTGAAAAATCTACATGGTCACCATAACATCATAGCATAAGTTGTCACTATCTTTTATATCGACATTTTGAATGAGACCACTAGAAGGGGGCTGGAGATACTTACAGGTTGTCATTGTGTGAATCGAGATCTTACACGGATTGTAGATATATCTGCTGAGTTTTCCAAGTTAGATATTTGAGTTAAATATGTTATTACAATGGATGCTACGTAGTACCAAAAGCATTGCAGGCTAGCTAGTCACTGTGGTTAAAAAGAAACTAGAAAATTAACCATGCCTTGCCTTGAACGGAAATATTTCAAAATCACAACATTATCAATCCTTTTTAGCTCACATGTCATTTTTTTTTTAATTTTTAACATTTGTAGCATTCTCTATAAATCTCAATCTATCTAAGTACTTTTTGTTGGAAATTTCCTATAATATGGGCTTACATTAATTAATTGATTTTCTATTTTAAATAATCGGGTTAATGGATATTCCAATATTTGTTAAACCCTAAAGTGATCTGATTGAATTGGATATTGGCATCTATTGTTAACGGGCCTAGTTGAGCAGCAAAGTGTAGGCAATTGTGTTTGACTGAAGCCCGTAATGGGAAGGGCCCAGTTGACACGCTGTTGATTAGGGTTTGCTAGGTCCCCTCTCTAGCCTATAAAATGGTAGGTTATACCTATCAGTTGCTTTAATTCCATTGAAAGCTGCTATATCGAAATAGGTCATAGAGAGGAAGATCTAGCATTCTGATAAATCCCTGATTATCAAAGTGATCTAGTTTTCTTCAAGTGAAGCAATGGCTAAAACAGGTACGCTTTAATTCTGATGTATTTATTGATCTCAGTGTTTTACAATCATATATGGATTCGTTTGTTCTTAATTGATTAATTGTTTATGAGAATAATTTTATACACTTTTCTATAGTAAGGTTCAGACGGTTCCATACATGAATATCAACATATTTGGAGACCCTTCTATCAACCAAATGAAAAAATAACTCCAAAGCTACCGTCCTATATAGAAATGCTAGTCAAATTAAGTTGAGGGTACGAATAGTTTTGGGACCATCCATGTTTTGTCACAACAAAACTAATAGGATACTCTTTTAAAGGGTCGATACCACAAAAAGGCCCAAACTATACCCATTGTGATACAAAAACCCTAAACTTGCCTATTGTGAAACAAATATCCAAGCTTTTTATAATTAAAAATCCCGAATTTACATTAGTATGACAAATATGCCTTTGATGGAACTGAAATAGAGAGTATATACGTCACACGTGTAAATTTAAGTTCTTTTTGTGACACAAAACAAAAAGTTAAGAGTATTTGTGTCACAGTGGACAAACTTAGGGTTTTCAATTACAAAAATAGAAAGTATGGGATGTTTGTGTCATAGTGGGCATAATTTGTTGTTTTTTTGTGGCATTTGCCCTTTTTAAAATGGTATCCTATGTTCATTTCAAATATTTTGGGGACTCCTGAGCATAAAAATAGGTAATCAATAATAGATTGTCTCCTCTACAAATAGTGAACTCACAACCATGTATGACATTTTCTTAATGCAGTCATTGTTATTAAAATTATGAAGTTGTATATTAATAATGTGAACTTATTTCATTGAGAAGCTTAAACAGAAATTTTGACACTTATAAATGTGAGCATCAAAATTCCTGATTGTGCTACAAGTTTTATGATTAAGAAAATTCTAATTAAATTAGAAAGAATGATATAATATAGTTTCAAAAATAAAGTACAAGAAATTTGATATAAAAAGGGCTGAAAGAAAGAAGGAGAACAATGGGCAAAGGTAAAAATTGATAGACAATTAGTGAATATAGAAGTAAATATGATAAAAGTAAAGAGGGGAGCAAGGAAAGGACGTATGTCCTTCTAAAACTCTCCGTCAGTAGCATAGTAGTAGTTAGGACAGAATAAAATAGAGGGTTTTCTGCACCATTGTCACGACCTCTTTTTTCGGCGTCTGGTTAAGACAGGCGCCGACGGAGGCTAATGGTTTGGCTAGGACTATTAGGCTTAGCCTGGACTCTCCCAAATCCACCAATTCATAACTTAATAGTCCAAGTTTTTAATCTGTAAGTTAATTTTAAAAAGGAGTTGCCACTAATTAGTTTGAGATGGATCGATTAGAAACTCAAGCGAAGTATCGGGAGATGTACCCCTCTTGCGCAACCAAAAAAATTAGGATTGGGGACTTGATTACAATAGTTAATCACTAATGCCCTTTCGGTACCTAATTTGTTTAAACCCTAAGGCTTTTTGGATTTTTGAGGGATTTTCCATGCATTTGTGAAGGAAAAACATTTTTTGGTCTTTTTCTGTTTTTTAGACATAAAAATTATTTTTTGGATTTTTGACCTTTTTCTGAAAATATAAATCATTTTTGGCTTTTTCTATTTTTTTGGCTTTTTTGGGGAAAATATGGGATTTTTTTTTTTTTTTTATTTTTCTGCAAATAAATTATTTTTTTGATTTTTTAATTTAAAATATTATTTTTATTATTACAATATATTAAAATAGTTTTAAAAACGACCTGGGTCAGATCCTCGGGTAGGGTCTGACCCGAGTCGCCCACCAACGGCCCGAATAGGCCTACCGCATGAGCCCAAGTTAGGCTTCCCTATTTCTTTTAAAAGGAATTCAACCCACGAAGTCAGCCCACGAATTTTACAAGGCCCACACGCAAATGACCCAAGATGGCCGGAGCCCTACCCGATTAAGACCCACGCCCAACCCGCTTTTGGCCAAAAAAGCTACCCGGTGGAGGCTTTCGCTTAACTTGGTGCTGACCCGATTTTGGGGCTCTCTTTCTCCTACCCCTTTGCGGCGCCGATGAAGGATGGCCGAGACGTCACAGGGCGGCAACACAGCGACGGTGGCGGCGTGACAAGTGACGGCACAATGGCGGTGTGAGGAGCGACGGCAACCCAACCTAGCAAGGGATCTCGGTGAATCATTGAGGACGGCGTCGGGGGTTGCAAGATCGGGTGGAGTCGTCGGTGGCGGATAGACGACAACGGAAGTCCAGTGCAGCGATGACATCAGGGGGTCAGCAATAGGATGTCAGGGAACGGCAACAGCCCAGCACCACAAGGGGTCACGGTTGGTTCATTGGGGACTATGTCGAGGCTACGGTAGCAGCACAACTTAATAGAGATCTGGTTTCGAGGGGTGGAGAGCATCACAACGACAACGTCGAGGATGGCGGCGGCATTGGGCTGGTGCTACGACGGAGCTAGATCTCGCGGTGGCTCGGCGCAGCAGGGACGACGTGATGCTCGACTCCCAAATCTGATCACAGACGGTCAAATATGAACTCCACCGACCCTCACTTTCCCTCTTTGGTTGACTCGCTTAGTGTCAGGGGGGAACAACAGCACAACTCGAGGCGGCCGAACTTGGATCTCGGCTTGCTCATCCTCGGGCCTCCCCTAAAGTCTCTCAAGGGAAAGTCGTCAAAGTTGGTGTTAAAATATGTCTCGAGTTTGAATCCAATGTGAAATTCCGAATACTCCAAATTGGATATGTTGCGGATGTTCGAAATTGAATAATGAAGATCCGAAGATCAACTTCCTAAAATTCGAATTAGCGTTGGAGAATTTGGCCGCTAAAATAGGAAAGTCCAACTTTCATTTGGATTTAGATTTTGATATATTTTGGTTAAAATAGACAAGTTAGGAAATAGAATCCTATGAGAAGTTGGCAAAAGAATAAGGATCTCACTTATATATATATATATATATATATATATATATATATATATATATAGACTTGTGGCCGTGGATGAAAGAGGGTTGATCATGAAGAAATAGTCTTGAAGCGCCGCCTCGTCGTCGAGTGCTTGAGAGGGATTTTCTTTGTCGTTCTTGTTCATGAATTACATCCAAGAAGATTTAATGTTCAAGCCAATTAAATCTTGTGGTAAGATTTGCGTGTAATTCCTTCGTGAGATTGAGAGATTTATTTCTTGAGAAATTTCGAGGCTAAACACTACGTGCGTTATTTTGTGTAATTAGGGCTTGGGAAACACCGAGAGAGTGTTTGAGTGACTCGAGTATGTAATCTCCTTGTATCGCTTGATCTATAGTGAAATTCGCTGCTGCTCTCCTCGTGGATGTAGGTCTTTACAATCGAACCACATAAATCCGATGTCTGATTTATTTTCTTCTTCTGTCTATATTATTGTTTGATCACTCGCCCTATTGTAACAATTGGTATCAGAGCCAAGTTTGGCTAAGTTGAAGCGAATCGATGGCGACAAAAGAAGTAAAAGTAAGAATCGACAGATTTGATGGGAATGATTTTAGTTTCTGGAAGATGCAGATTGAAGATTATCTTTACCAAATAAAACTGCACTTACCCTTATCTGGGGAGAAACTAGAGTCGATGAAGCAAGCTGATTATGATTTGCTGGATAGACGAGCTATGGGTGTTATTCAGCTAACGTTAGCTTGTAATGTCGCGTTTAACATCTTGAAGGAGAAGACCACTGCTGATTTGATGCAAGCCCTATCAAATTACGAGAAGCCCTCTACGATCAACAAGGTCTATTTGATGCGACATCTGTTTAATTTGAAGATGAGCAAAGGTGCGTCAGTTGCAGATCATATCAATGAATTCAATGTGATTGTTAGTCAATTGAGTTCGGTTAAGATTGACTTTGAAGATGAGGTACTTGCTTTGATTTTGTTATCATCATTGCCTGATAGTGGGGAAAAAAAAAGAATGATGATGAATGATATAAAAAAAAAAAAAGAAAAAAAATAAGAAAAATAAGAGAAAAATAAGAAAAATAAGAAATAAGAAAAAATAAAAAAAAAAAAAGAAAAAGGAGAGAAAAGGTAAAAAATAAAAGAAAGAAAAAAATGATGATAGAAAATTGAATTGAGGAACGCTGGTGGGAAAGGACGCTCTCGCTACTCTCCGTAAGCTCTCTCTACTCTCCGTGAACTCTCTCTCTCTCTCTCTCTCTCTCTGGGGCTCTCTATGATTCTCTCTCTGGTTCGCTCAATTGCAGGGACATCAGCGAAAACGGTGGCGGTTACAGCAACGGCGACGACACCAGCATCTCTCTCTTCGTCGGATCGGAGGCGTTCTCTTGAAGATTTCTCGGATTTCCGGCGGAAACGAGAGAACCGGTTTCTCCCTCTCGATCACTCTCTCGACGGGGTCTTGAATCTCGGCGGAAACCGAGAACCGGTCTCTCCCTCTCAATCGCTCTCGGTTCTGGTGTTTCTGAGAGTTTTTCGATGGATTTCTCTCTCGATTTGAGGCAAGGATTGGTGATATCAGTGACAACGCCCGCGCTTAACCGATCTTCTCTCTGAATTGGGCTCACCGGATTGGTGAGTTCTCTTTCTATCATTCTCGATCCGTTAGGGTTTCGATTCTTGTTTCATTCTGTTCGGGTCGTGGATTCTGAATTCTCTCTCTCTCGGTTTTTTCGCTTTTCTTTCTCGAGCTCCAGTCAGAGATGAAGGTTTTCCTCCATTGACGAGCGATTGGAGATCAAGCGCCGGTGGTTGGAGATCGTGAGGATCTGATTCTTTCTTAGAGATCGGACGCTTGTTTGCTCGATTGGTGGTTCTCTCTCTGGATCGGGCTTGCTGGATCATATTAGGTTTAGAATAGGATCCCGAAGGTGGAGAAGGCGTGAAGATGGTGGAGGTCGATGTCTACTCCGACCGTTATTATGTAATATTCGTTTTTCTCCCGACATATGTCTCGGGTTCCTTGCATTGTATAAAACCTGACGAGTTGCGGGTTTCCTTTATTTCCCGATTGTTTTCTCTTTTATATTTTTAGGATTGCATGATAGATTTACCGCTTTTCTTGATTGTTTACTTCATTTCTTGCAATTTCAAATTCATTAGTTGTTTTCCTTTCATTTTTTAGGAATAGAATAGAATGAAAGTAATCCACCACGCATGATCACTTAGTATAAAATTGATGATCCCGAAAAATGTAAAAAGAAACGCATGGACATGTTAGGAAAAACACAACATACTGTTTAGGTATCGAAAAGGCGTTAATAGAAATATTGGCGTAACCCAAGTCCCCGAACCTAGATATCTGGTTACATAGGAATCGAGGGAACACTCCTGACCTTCGATTGGGTTTCTAGCCGACCCCCAAAATGAGGCTAGTGGCGACTCCTGTGTATTCTTAGGTTGTTAAATACTTAGATCGCATAAATATAACCGTTGTCACGCGAGGTACAAGCTTGGGAGAGCTCGCGATCTCATGAGGGAACTCTCGTGATCAAGTACCCCTAAACTCGACATTTTCCCCTTTGACATTCGAGGGCGGCGAGATCGGGTCGCGATAGGCTTGGCGACTCCACTAGGGACTGGTTACTAGATTAAGAGGACCTGAAGCCATTTAAAAATGGTTGTTGTGTTTTAACTAACATGTCTCATGTAGGATCGCCTGCATGTCAAAGTCGCGTGGAAAATCAGGTTAGTCGCTAACCTCGTATTGAATGGTTTTGTAGGTGGGAGTTATAAGGGGAGGCGTGCTTGTAAACCCTTTGTTTTGCAAGTGGTGTAAGGATGTATGAATGTATGTGGGCTTATATTGAAGTGCTGGATGTTTTAATTTAAATGCATGTTTACAAGCTTTAGCATGACACCGCACACACAATCGTAGTCTAAAACCCCAATCGCCCAATCTAGGACCTTAGGAGGGTTTATGGGTGGAATCTGCGAATGAATGCTCGTGGTAATCCATTACTTACATAAGCCTGTTCATCCCAACCGATAAAGATAGCACTGACCGACGATAGTAGCGGTGGGTAAACTATTTTTATCCTTTGGGATGAGGACCTTGAGCCTTTAGCACCCTCACCTTAGGCGTCAAAACCTCACAGTTTCATGCGACATGTAATTTGTGCTTGCCATGTGTTTGGTGGGTAAGAGATCGTTCCTTTTTTATCATTCTTATCTCTTACTCTCCATATTTCAATTGTGCATTTTATATTTCAACGATGATATGTTTTAATCATGGATGCCCCTTTAGGTTTAGATTTAGATGGGTAAACTCGAAGTGGATGTGATCCCGGTGCCTGGGAATCTCAAGACTCTATGGGAGAATCTCAACCCAAGACATCAAGACTATGTGGAAAAATTCCTGAAGAACCTCAAGGTTTTTGACGAGCTCACATTAAGGAACAAGAAGACGATGCCTTGATCAATGAGGAACGCTTGGCCCATGATAACAAGCGTCTCCGCGTGATCCCACCTAGTCCTTAGGTTTTCATTTCATACACTTTTCTTGTAAAGGGATTTCATTTGTGTTTCCCTCTTTTCTATCAAGGTTTCCCTGTATTCATTTCTCATATCTCTTGTAAAATCGAACTACTTTGTAAGCTTCAAGAAAGCAAGATTATGTTTCCCTTGTAATTGTTCGATTGAAATGAATGAAATTCATGAACATTTTCATGTAATTTTTAGAAAAGGGGCATTCTGATTAAATATTTGTCGCGTTCCTTTTCAATTGTATAATTTCTTTTGAAGAAATTTTGATAAGAGGATGTTATATGATACTGGGATCATATACACTTCTTATCATTATTTCATCTCAAGAAAATATAAAATTGACTAGGATTTGTACTTTAATGGTTTCTTTTGATTGGTACTAATCTGAATCATTTTCTTTTACAGGAGGTTTTGAAAGACGGCTGAAGAAAGATTTGTTATACGAACTCGCCACCAAACAAAGATAGAAAACAAAGATACCCGAGCCCGTGTCATTAATATGGAGAATCAAATGGCACAAATGATGACATTATTGGCTGATCTCTCTAGCCAAGTCAAAAACTTGACGTCTGTGACTTCTGTTTCTTCTACCATGAATATTCCTACCGCGCCCCCTGAAGTGCCGGTAGTAGAGCCCGTGCAAAAGGGCCTATGGAAGAGATTCCGACTGCAATCCCGATAGTTATCGGTTCAAAACCTCCCTCTAAGGAGATTCCAACTTCGCACTTTGATGAAGAAAATGCAAGGCGCCTCACAAAGATTGAGGAGCGCCTTTGCATGCTGCAAGGCTATCAGTTGCAGGGGTTTGATAAACTATCACCCTTCGCCAAAGTTAAGGTCCTCGAATTCTATAAGGAGCCGGAGTTCACAAGAAAATACGACGGCATCGGATGTCCTAAGACTCATTTGAAGTACTATCTGGGCAAGATGGCATGTTATTCAGATAATCCCCCACTCCTGATTAATTCATTTCAGGACAGCTTGGTAGGTCCTGCGTTAACATGGTTTATTGAGTTGGACATGGAAAAGATCCATACTTGGGAAGATCTCGTTGATGAATTCCTTCAGCAATACAAATTCAATATTGAAATTGCTCTGACCCGAGAGGAATTAGTCTGGGTTGAGAAAAGAAGAACTGAATCATTTAGAGCCTAGGTTTAAAGATGGAGGGTCATTGCGTCTCAAGTAAAGCTGCCATTGTCTGAGAAAGAGACCATGAAATTGCTGCTTCAAGCTATGCCTCGTGATTTTTTCGAGAAGATGTACAACCATACATGTATGAACTTTGCCACATTTGTGAGTTGGGTGAACGCATCGAGGGGATTATGCGTGAATGAAGGTTGATTGAGAACACAAATCGTCGATATACCCCGAAGAGAGATAAGGAATCGACTATGGAGATCGCCTATGTACAAAATTCCTCTTCTTAGAAGCCGTATAATCCTCAAGCTCATAAACCTGCCATGGAAGTAGGGGGTTCTTCCAGAAACTTTGAGCGTAAAGGAAAAGCCCCTCAAAGGCAATTCACTCCATTGCCTAGACCCATGTCCCAACTACTTCCAATGTTTATCGAAAATCATCTTGTGGCGAAAGAGATCCCGAGGGATAATCTGCCAAAGTATGCTGGGTACGACCCTAATAAGACGTGTGAAAATCATATGGGAGAGAAAGGTCATCATGTGGATAACTGTTTTATGCTCCGTTCTAAGATCCAGAATTTGCTGGATAAAAAGCTGCTCACCTTTAAGGACTCAACACCGAATGTCCAACAAAACCCAATTCCAAAACATTATGAAGATGTCAACATGATTTATGGGGATGTCAATGAGAATGTACTCCCGATGAACATCCAAGAGATGGAACAGAGCATGCCATTCATTGATCACCGGTTGAAAGGTCACATCGTACATGATGAAGAAGACCTTATTTCAATTTTTCCAAAGGATAAAAAGATCTACTCCTATAACAAAGAAGAGGATGAATACAAAACTTCCTATTCAAATCGTGAATTTGTGAGGAAAGCCCGTGAGAAGGGTGAAGTGATAGACACCTTGGGACAACCAAGTGGGAAATATGACTTTATGGTCAAGTATACTCCTCCTCCAAGTTATTTTCAAAACCCTGAAGACATCGTCCCTAGTGGATGGGGAAATGAATTTGGGGATGACTTCATGGATATGATTGATTTGACCAAAGAGAAAATTTTCTGTTGGGCTGATACAACTAACAAGGGCGCCATCAAAGTCTCTTGCCTCCATTTTTGAAGGATTTCTTTCCTGGTCCACCGAAACTCTTGCAAGAAGAAGAAGCCGATGTCTATCACTTTGTTGATTTGTTTGAAGATGGTCTAGTTGACACTATTGGCAAAGACGAAGAGCCTACAATTCCCACTGTGTAAGGGATGTTTTTTAATCCTTGCACTTAATTTTTAGTTGTATTCCATTCATTTCTCCCCTACGAGGGAATTCCATTCATTTCATTCCTTTGTGCTTGTAATAATCTGGGTCATAAACTTTCCAGATCCAAGATGATATACGTTGTAATGCAATTTTCGCATATCAATAAAATTCATGTTCTGTTAATAGACGTGTGAGGCCCAAATCAGTCCTATGCTGATGCTTTGAGGCCTGAGCTTCCACATGATCTATAGTTTCAAAATGTTTTAGTGGAACGAAGATATCCAATGACATGAGGGCTAATTCCCAATAATTTTTTCAAAAACAACTTGAATTTGAAAACAAATTTTTCATGACATTTACATTCATTGCATTCATTTATATGTATACATACTAACCATTTTTCGATTGCATCCCAAGCATGGCATTTCACATCATGATAGTCATTTGCATGGCTCGGATTCGCATTCAAAAGACTTTGACGAACCCGATTATTTTGACTCAAAGAATGAGGATGATCCTCGAGTTATCGAAAAGGAATGGTTCAAACATGAAGAGTCCAAGCCTCCTACCACCGAACAGCCAATCACTGTAAATTTGGGAGATTTGGATAATCCTAAAGAAATCAAGATTGGGGCAATTTTAATATCTCCAGAAGGTCAGCATTATCTAGTAGCTACAAAGTTGGTATTCCCTTGTACCAACAATATTTCTGAATATGAAGCGTGCATCCTCGGTTTGCAATTAGCCATCGATATGAAAGTCAGAAAGCTTCAAGTTTATGGTGATTCTACACTCATCATCTTTCAGACAGGAGGTGAATGGCAAACACGGGATGTAAAATTGATTCCTTATCATGAATATCTCAAAGACTTGGTCAAGGAATTTGACGAGATCTCTTTTAATTATCTGCCGAGATCACAAAATCAGTTTGTTGATGCCTTGGTAACTTTATCTTCGATGTTGCAAGTGACTGATGGTTTGAGCGATGATCCTTTGCAAATCGATGTCTTGAAAAAGCATGCTTATTGCCTGATGATAGAAGAGGAACTTGATGGTCAACCTTGGTATTATGATATCATGAATAACCTTCGAGGAGGAAAATTTCCCCAAGGGAGTCAAACCAATGATCGAAAATACTTGATGAAGTTGGCATCCAAATTCTTCCTTAGTGGAGGAGCCCTCTATAAAAGGTCTTTTGATTCAGTTTTACTTAAATGCGTGGATGCACAAGAAGCTAAATTCCTGATAAAAGAAATACATGAAGGAGAGTGGGGTCCACATATGAACGGTCATCTCTTGGCTAGAAAAATTATGAGGCTCAGTTTCTATTGGTTGACCATGGAAGCCGATTATATTCAGCATGTGAGGTGTTGTCATCAATGCCAAGTCTATGGAGACAAAATCAATGCTCCTCCTAATGAGCTACATCAAATGTCCAAGTCCTGGCCTTTTTAAATGTGGGGCATCGACATCATCGGACCAATTAATCCTAAAGCATCGAATGGACATCGTTTTATCTTAATAGCAATTGATTACTTCACCAAATGGATTGAAGCCAATTCTTATGCCCATGTTACTGCAAAGAGTGTGGCAAAATTCATTCATCGTGATATCATCGCTCGATATAGAGTTCCTAAAGCGATAATCACAAATAATGGATCAAACTTGAACAATAAAGTGGTGTATGATTTACTTGGAGAATTCCACATTTGCCATTTGAATTCTTCTCCTTATCACCCACAAATGAATGGAGCTGTGGAAGCAGCAAATAAAAACATCAAGAAGATTTTAGCCAAAACGGCATAAAATTATCGTGATTAGCATGATCGATTGCCATATGCTTTGTTTGCCTATCGAACTTCAATTTGCACTTCAATTGGGGCAACACCTTTCTCATTGGCTTATGGGATGGAAGCTATATTACCCGTGGAAGTGGAAATTCCTTCACTAAGGGTACTTTCTCAAATCAAGCTCTCTGAAGCTGAATGGGTTCAACAAAGGTTTGAACAACTTAATATGATTGATGAAAAGCAGGTGAAAGCCTTATGACACGGACAAAGCTATCATAAGAGAGTAGCTAGGTCGTTCAACCGCAAGGTTAGGCCAAGACATTTCGAGATCAACGATCTTGTTTTGAGAAAGGTCTTACTTATCATTCCAGATCCTCGTGGGAAGTTTACTCTAAACTACGAAGGTCCGTATATTGTAAAGAAAGTGCTACCTGGTGGAGCACTAATCCTTGTAGAAATGGATGGTCAAGAATTGCCAAGACTTGTAAATGCTGATGGTGTCAAGAAGTATTATCCATGAATAAAGTGAAAGGCCTTTGAGCCATTTTTGGATTGAATCTGAGCCACTTTAGGATGTTTGCATCATGCATCCGCATGTTTGTTCCTTTTGCAGGTTCTCTAGTGAAGACTCTACCTGTCCACAAGAGGTTCATTTAAAAATAAAAAAATAAAAATGCAAAACTTTAAAAAAAAAAATTATCTCTCAGAATGCCAAAGAGTCAGTTAGAACTCTAGAAGTATAGCTAGAACTCTAGAAATGAACCCATGTGCTAAGCAAAGCCTGTTCTGTCTACAAATTTTATCTAACCTTACTTCCAAAAGTTTCCTCAGTAGGGTCAAGGAAGCATGTCTTTCCAAACAAAATTTCATTACATTTTCATTCCCCAAGGAGCTGAATTTAACTAAAGTGTGTTTTGGAAAACCTGAAAATGATTGTTAAAAATGCCAAGTGGTAATGTCTAAAATGATGAGAGGCAACCCCTTTACCAAACACGTCCTTATACACTCTTTGAGAGAATTGAGTGGAAAGAACCATGTCTTAGGGCATAGGATTCATTCACAGTGAATACATGGTTTGAGATGATAAAGGCATTTCATTTTTCAATCCCAAACACTATTGATATCCCTTGCAAGCCACTTTGAGCCAAATAGGGAGTATTCCCAAAATAACCCTGTCAAGAACAACCCCACATTGGGGCAAAATAGGGGGTCTTGGTTGAAAATCATTGAGCAAAAGATTAAAAAAGATTTTATTGCTTTCACTTGTATCAATCTTCTTGTGCTAGCTTCAGGTGATTTCTTGTCGAAACTCGAAGCATCCTGAAGTGACGAAGAGCATTCCGTTCACTACCACAAACACAATTATTCCTTGCTTAGCCAATTTGAGCCTTATACAATTCTTTCATAATCCTAGGTGATGATTATCTCCCCACACTAGGGGAAGACACATGATTTACCAACAAAATTGAGAATATTGGTAATGTTTGTAAATGTCACTCGAGAGTCCTAGATACTCAAAAGAGAATGGAAACAAGGGGGCATGAAAAAGCAGTGTGCCTGGTAAAAGCAAGGCCAATGCCTATGAAAAAAAGATGCAAAGAAAAGCAAGAATGCAAAAAAGAGCGAAATCCATTATCATGCAAAAGATCATTCGTTGAAAAACAAAAGAAATGTCTTGCAAGAGAAAACATGTATTGCAAGCAATATCATTAGAACAAAGAGCGAAGCTCTCATGTCTCAAGACAAATTACCCAAATGACTCTCAAGATAGGTTAAATTTCAAGAGTCGAATTTTTGAGAAGTCGTGTGATGGTAATGATGCCAAGATAATCACTCACTTTTTAACCCTTTGATATTTGAAAGTTTTTCAAGCCTTTTTAAGCCTTACCCGAACTAACATTACAACCCTTATCCGAAGCCTCTTCCGATTGGGATGGTTCGAGTTGAAATGAGAGTATCACATAGGAGCTACTGCTAGAAAGAGTGGAAGCAATCCTATCTTATCTTGTCTTCGAGGTTCTTGACTTGTAAACCTGATGAAGATATTGGTTGAATATTCATTTCTTGGTCTCAAAGTGCACACCTTTTGTGTAAGCCCGTGACCAAGTCATCATTACTGTCTTTTCAAAAGACCTTTTGATCAATGAATTGTATTCCCCATTAACGTTTCCGATAGCCTTACACATAGGTTGAGTGAGACCTCTCGGTGAGATTTAAATAGTTTTCCCACATTAATGGTAGGAAATAAAAATCCTTTTTGAGAACTAGTGTGAAAGACCTCTTTTGATTAGGATATTTCCATTTAGCATATTTGATTAACCCTTAGATGGTTAATCAAATCTCATTTTATTAAAGTCCTCTCTGAAGGGATTTAACAATTGATATCATTTCGCAAGATTGGTTCGCCAGCAATTTCGAGACTCATACCTGGTTGAAACCCATTAGTATACGGTGAGACATTTCTTTCAGTCAAAACCCGTTAGTATACGGTGAGACCTTTCTTCCAATGTAAACCATAGGGTTTGTGGGTCCATCCTTAAACCACACAATTCTAGGTTATCTTAAAACTTTGTCCCCAAGTTCTAGGTCAACTTAAAACCTTGTCCCCAAGTTCTAGGTCAACTTAAAACCTTGTCCCCAAGTTCTAGGTCATCTTAAAACCTTGTCCCCAAGTTTTAGGTCATCTTAAAACCTTGTCCCCAAGTTCTAGGTCATCTTAAAACCTTGTCTCTTAAGTTCTAGATTATCTTAAAACCTTGTCTCCAAGTTCTAGGTTATCTTAAAACCTTGTCTTCAAGTTCTAGGTTAACTTAAAACCTTGTTCCCAAGTTCTAGGTTATCTTAAAACCTTGTCCCCAAGTTCTAGGTTATCTTAAAACCTTGTCTTTAGGTTAGTGGTTATCCTTAAACCATTCCTTTTTCATTTAGTGATTTCATTGTCTTCATTCCATTCCACGAGAGAGAGAAACAGAGATAGAGTGAATAAACCCCAAGAGTTTAGATACCCTCATGAGCAAAGGTAAGTATCAAGTACGTCTCTCACCAAGTATCATTGCTTATCTTTTCCCTATTTCCGAAGTTGGGTCGACTAAAAATTGCGGGTATCAATTTTGTCTTTGAGTGGAACCTCTTCGAACTCCCACTCAAAGAGGGACAACTGTTGACACCTGAAATTTTTGTCAACATTTTAATCATCCATTTTGCAAAAATATAAAAGATAAAGAGGAAAAAGATTTTAAAAAAAAATGATGATGAATGACATAAAAAAAAAAAAAAAAAAAAAGAAAAAAAAAGAGAAGAAAAAAAAAAAAAAATAAGAAATAAGAAATAAGAAATAAGAAAAAAGAAAAAGAAAAAGGAGAGAAAAGGAAAAAATAAAAGAAAGAAAAAAATGATGATAAAAAGGGAATCGGGAAACGTTGGTGGGAAAGGACGCTCTCGCTACTCTCCGAAGGCTCTCTCTACTCTCCGTGAACTCTCTCTCTCTCTCTCTCTCTCTCTCTCTCTCTCTCTCTCTCTCTCTCGATCTCTCTCTCTCTTTGATTCTCGCTCGATCGCGGGGACATTAGCGAAAACGGTGGCGATTACAGCAACTGCGACGACACCAGCGTCTGTCTCTTCGTCGGATCGGAGGCATTCTCTTGAAGATTTCTCGGATTTCCAATGGAAACGAGAGAACCGGTTTCTCCCTCTCGATCACTCTCTCGACGGGGTCTCGAATCTCCGGCGGAAACCAAAGAACCGGTCTCTCCCTCTCAATCGCTCTCGGTTCCGGTGTTTCTAAGAGTTTTTCGACGGATTTCTCTCTCGGTTTGAGGCAAGGATTGGTGATATCGGCGACGACGCCCGCGCTTAACCGATCTTCTCTCTGGATCGGGCTCACCGGATCGGTGAGCTCTCTTTCTATCACTCTCGATCCGTTAGGGTTTCGATTCCTGTTTTAATATGCTCGGGCCGTGGATTCTGAATTCTCTCTCTCTCGGTTTTTTCGCTTTTCTTTCCCGAGCTCCGGTCGGAGACGAAGGTTTTCCTCCATTGATGAGCGATTGGAGATCAAGCGCCGGCGGTTGGAGATCGTGAGGATCTGATTCTTTCTCAGAGATCGGACGCTTGTTTGCTCAATCGGTGGTTCTCTCTCTGGATCGGGCTCGCTGGATCAGATTAGGTTTAGAATAGGATCCCGAAGGTGGAGAAGGCGTGAAGATGGTGGAGGTCAATGTCTACTCCAACCGTTATTATGTAATATTCGTTTCTCTCCCGACATATGTCTCGGGTTCCTTGTATTGTATAAAACCCGACGAGTTGCGGGTTTCCTTTATTTCCGATTGTTTTCTCTTTTATATTTTTAGGATTGCATGATAAATTTACTGCTTTTCTTGATTGTTTACTTCATGTCTTGCAATTTCAAATTCATTAGTTGTTTTCCTTTCATTTTTTAGGAATATAATAGAATGAAAGTAATCCACCACGCATGATCACTTAGTATAAAATTGATGATCCCGAAAAATGTAAAAAGAAACGCATGGACATGTTAGGAAAAACACAACATACTACTTAGGTATCGAAAGGGCGTTAATAGAAATATTGGCGTAACCCAAGTCCCCGAACCTAGATATCTGGTTACGTAGGAATCGAGGGAACACTCCCAACCTTCAATTGGGTTTCTAGCCGACCCCCAAAATGAGGCTAGTGGCGACTCTTGTATATTCTTAGGTTGTTAAATACTTAGATTGCATAAATAAATCCGCTGTCACGCGGTGTACGAGCTTGGGAGAGCTTGCGTTCTCGTGAGGGAACTCTCGTGATCAAGTACCCATAAACCCGACCTTTTCCCCTTTGACATTCGAGGGCGGTGAGATCGGGTCGCGACAGTTACTACTATAAATAATTCCTTTGGGTCAACAAGTTTGACGTTTGATGGGGTTCGAAATTTATTTCTAAGCGAGGACATCCGTAGAAGAGAATCTGGCGAACCTGTATCTGCTGCTTTAGTAGGTGAAAGTAGAGGAAGATCTAGAACACGTGTGGGTAAGACTAGTACTAATATGAATAGGCGTAGTCAATCTAAGATTGCTGATGTTGTCTGTTGGAGTTGTAGCAAGAGGGGGCATCTTAGAAAGAATTGCCTTAAGCCGAAGAATGAGAAGGGTAAGGAAATTATAGTTGATTCTGCAGATAATGTTATAGCTGTAACAGATAATACTGATTATGTCTTGTCTATCACTGATTATTCATCTTTGATGGATGGATTATGGATTCTAATTGTTCTTTTCATGTCACACCAAATAGAAACTGGTTTATCACTTATCAGTGCACAGGTAGTGGTAAAGTCCACTTAGAGAACAATGCTAAGTGTGATGTTGTGAGTGTTGGTGATGTTAAAATCAAAATGCATGATGGCATTGTGAGGACATTGACTGGAGTAAGACACGTTCCAGAATTGAAAAAGAACTTAATTTCCTTGGGTACCCTAAATTTAGCTGGTTGCAGGTATTCTTCAAAAGGTGGAGTTTTGAAGGTTGTTCGAGGTGCCCTAGTGATAATGAAAGGAATCAAGCATGGAGGCTTGTATAAACTTCAAGGTGAGACAGTGACAAAAGTCGCTGCGGAAACGTCGGATGCATCTATTCAAGAGTCTTTTGACTGCTCGAGGAAGACTTGGGTGTTTATGCCAATGCACAAGTTTGATGCTGGTGTTAGGATCACGTGGTCGAGAGCTTTGATTGAGACAGAGACTGGTAAGTCGATCAAGCATGTGCGGATTGACAATAGCATGGAGTTCTGATCGGAGCTGGCAAATAAATTTTGCATGAAAGAGGGCATAATGAAATATCGCACTAGTGCCAATAAATCACAATAATTTGCAGAATTGATGGGAAGAACATTACTAGAGACAGCCCAAAAAATATCTCTAGTGCTAGCGTTGCTAGGAGAATCCTAACTTATGTGCTTGATATGGTAAGCTGCTTGGTGAATAGATTCCCATCAACTGCTATTGGATGGCGGACTCCTGAAGAAGTGTGATCAAGTAACGTTGCTGGTTATTCTATTATTAGAATGTTTGGTTGCCCGTGTTATTTTCAAGTAAGTGATGGTAAACTCGATTGGAGGGCAAGGTGCATATTCCATGGCTATGCACAAGGTGAGTGGGGGGATCGGTTGTGGTGCCTAGATATAAATTCACATGTTAACAGCAGAGAAGTTACCATTGATGAGTCTCCGGTACTTTTAGCTAGGAGTGTTTGTGATAATGTTAATACAGATCTGAACGATGTTCAGCTTAAGGTGGAGTTGCGACTAGAAACTCCTGAGGTAGCGTATATGCGTACTAGCAAAGTAATCAACACAGATGGTGTTTGTAACGAGGTGGAGCTTATAGAGCCAACAATTGTTGTAACTGTTGATATTGACAATGTACATATTCGATCTCATGACAGATATGCAACAATGGTTTTATTTTATCTGCAGTTAAGAAGGTTACGTTGGAAAATCCTTATGAAGTAGTTAAAGGTGCATGTGGAGTTGGTATTCTGATGAGATCCTCAGTTATGGCGAAGTTCAAGCAAAGCTTGGACTTGGATAATATCTGTGGCGGTTAAGCCCATCGGGGGTTATGGGAAAGTAGCGGCAGAGTTTGAATTTTTGTGAAGTGATTGTGACTTAGCTCAAACGTCAAGCCAAGGTGGAGATTGTTAAAATATGTCTCGAGTTTGAGTCTAATGTGAAATTCTGAATATTCCAAAATTGGATATGTTGCAGACGTTCGAAATTGAGTAAAGACGATCCGAAGATCAACTTCCTAAAATTCGAATTAGCGTTGGAGAATTTGGCCGCTAAAATAGGAAAGTCCAACTTTCCTTGAATTTGGATTTTGATATATTTTGGTTAAAATAGGCAAGTTAGAAAATAGAATTTTATGAGAAGTTGGCAAAAGAATAAAGATCTCACTTATATATATATATATATATATAGTGGCCATGGATGGAAGAGGGTTGATCATGAAGAATTGGTCTTGAAGCGCCGCCTCGCTGTTGAGTGCTTGAGAGGGATTTTCTTTGTCGTTCTTGTCCGTGAATTACATCCAAGAAGATTTAGTGTTCAAGCTAATTAAATCTTGTGTTAAGATTTGCGTGTAATTCTTTAGTGAGATTGAGTGATTATTTCTTGAGGAATTTCGGGGCTAAACACTACGTGCGTTATTGGGTGTAATTGGACTTGGGAAACACCGAGAGTGTTTGAGTGACTCGAGTATGTAATCTCCTTGTATCGCTTGATTTATAGTGAAATTTGTTATTGCTCTCCCCGTGGACGTAGGTCTTTACGACCGAACCACGTAAATCCGGTGTTCGATTTATTTTCTTCTTCTGTCTATATTATTATTCGATCGCTCGCCCTATCGCAACAGTTGGCAACCCGTGATCCTTCTCAGCATAGTTTTGGCCTTCCCCTGACACCCTATTTATAGGCGCAGGGGGCCGGTCGGCGGAGGCTAGGCTGGTGGTCCTTGATGCACCGACCGGCCTCCTTCTGCTAATCGAACCAGCGTCAGCTTAGCCGCCTACCTGCGTCCCCTATTCAGCATTGAAGGCTTGTCTCCTCACTACCAGTCTACCCTCGTCGTAGCTCGTCCTCTGGCGCGTCACCAGCCTCTGCGCATGAGGCACAAAGGCAATGGAGGAAGAAGACAACAAAAGAAAGAAGAATGGAGGGGGCGGGGGGGGGGGGGGGAGGGGCGGGCCAAGGAAAAGAAAGGGAATGGGCCGGGGGCCCACGTGGAAGGGAAAAAAAAGGGGGCTGGGCTTAGGGCCCAGCCCCAATGGGTTGTTTTTATTTTTATTTTTATTGTTTTTATTAATTTTTTGTTGTTTTTTCTTGTTATTATCTATTATTTATTATCTAAAAAAAGGAAAAATACATAAATAGAGAAACTAAGGCCTAATTAAAGACCTAATCAAAATTTAGGTGTCAATAACCATCCTTTAATATATTTTTTTTTATAGATAGATAGAAATGAAAAAAAAAAAATCCACTTGCAAATTGAAAATAGAGAAAGACGAAATAAAAGGCGAAAGCCAAGCCAAACATGTCATAGTCTATGATTAATGCATCAGATGTGAATTAACAGTTTTTTATAAGGTGTGTATCATTACTTGAATAAAACAATATACTAAATAATGGAAGTACACAAATAAGGAAAAAAAAGAAAAGACAGAAAGGTGAGTGAGAGATGAGAGTATAAAAAATGGACAGAAGAATGAGGGTAGAGTATGTACCCTACTCTCCATAAGGTGGGGCTAAAAAGACCTTCCTTTCATCCTTTGACACACAAAAGACAATATAGAGATCATACAGTTTTTTAGAAAGTTTATCAAGGCTCTAGATTTCCCCCAAAGATATTAATATCACAAAACCTCATGAGCTACTCTCGACTAGGGGTGAGCATTGGTCCAGGGTCTACCCTGAGTCGACCTTGGACTGGCCCAACCCTGTCAGTTCTGGTCGGGTTCCTAAGAAAACTGGGTCGGTCATTAGTCCTAGAATTTCTAGACAAGCACCGTGCGGGTTGGTCCTGATCCTAAGAGTTCAAGGTCGGTCCAACTCGAACCAACTCTAATCCAACTCAGACCAACCCTAATATATATATTTAATATATTATTATAATTTTTTTATATAGAGAAAATCTTAAAATAAACAGCGTCAACAATATTAAACAGCTTTTTAGTGAGAAATTCAAGTAATTTTATATTGTTATTTAATAACTTAGATTTTTAATATCTTTTAGGCGTCAATAGTCATAATTTACATAGGAGTAAAATGTTTTTGTGAGAAATCCTTACGGCGTCCAAAAGGACATAAATAGCTCCTTACGACATTTTCCTTTAGTAATCATTATTTTTTGTTTTATTTGTCATCTTAGTATTCAATTTGCCAAAATCGAAAGAAACAACTTCTTTGCTCGCCACTCGACACTCGCCTCACTCGCTTTGGGTCACTCTTGCCACTCGCCGCTCAATGCTCGCTTGGCTTATTGCTCCCTGCTCGACACTCGATGCTCACTCTATTCGACGCTCACCCTACTCGACCATCATCGCTTGTCTTTCTTAGCTGACCTTGCTCGTTATCAAACCCATTGGGTCGGTCCAGTCCTCGGTTGCCATTTCAAGGACTACAAAAAATAAAATAAAAAATTATTGGCTGGTCCCGGATTGACCCTAAAACTGAACCGAACCCATTGGGTCAATCCGGTCCTCAATCACTTTTTTAAGGAGTACAAAAAATAAAATAAAAAAATTATCGGTTGTCCCGGGTTGACCTTGAAATCGAACCGAACCCACTGGGTTGATCTGGTCCTTAATCTCAAGCTCAATAAAGTCAGTCATCGGTCCCAAAAATTGAGGACCGCCACTGTGCGAGTTAGTCCTAAGGTTAGGGGGTGGATGCTCACCCCTACTCTCAACCACACCCAAAAGCTCCACCAAGGATGGCGCAATAGGTCAAATATCAACATCAATCCCTCGTATGATATCAATTCAGGCAATATCACCTGTAAGTTATCCATCAAGCTTTTCTTCATCATTATAAGAAACGCCAATGACACGAGAGCAGGAGGTACCGACCTGCTCTTTGAAGAACAATTCCAGCAGCGGGAACGTTGCTGATGTATTTAGCAAATTCACAATGTTCAATGCACGAGATGCAACATAAGCATTATCATGATAACTGCATGTTCAAAAGGTTAGAAAGCAAAGTTAGTAGATAGTGATAACAATATTGAGATCTCTAATCCCAAGAAAAACTATATACAACAATCAGACATGTTCTCTCGATCCAGATAATTTATGAAGATGACTTAGAAGATAAAAACTTCAATCTAGTGTGGAGAATACCGGACTAGAAGAGCAGATCCATGCATATAGTAATTCGACCACACAAGCTAATGAAACAGTTACATGCATTGCCATCATGATGCAAATTGGATGTCACTGAACATGTGAAATATCGATTGAAGATCATTTATGTGGCATTTGGCAAATCTTTCCAATGGTATATGGCAGTGTAGACACAGATAAAACACCATATGAGAAATTGAACCTCAAGAACCAGATAAGCTTTGAGAGTATAAAAATTGTACATCCATTGGAAAGTTGAAGTAAAAAGAAGCAATTGATAATGCCAACGACGGCAAGAGAGAGATTCGCGCCACTCACGGCAGAGGGAGGAGGTGGACGACAAGCCAAACGCGAGGCCCGTAGTAATTGATAGCCTGCTTCAGTGGCGGCCACGAGTCCCGGCTATATGGGCAAACCGGGTCTAGGAAGGCCTCGATCACGACGGTGCAGGCGCCGACCCGGTGCTCCGCATACACTAACCCATCGAACCTCGCCAGTGGTAGGGGCAAGGTGCTCCCAACAAGGGCGCAGTGGGTGGTGAAGAAGGAGAGGGCCCAGAGCAACGCCGCCGAGACTAGAGAGCTCGACGTCATCACCACCATCGTTTTGACTGGAAACTAAATCCGACAGGATCGAATGGATAGCGAGAAAAACAAAGGTCAACGCACGGACGGAGGCACTAGGGAAGGAGCATTTTAAAGTTTCGATGATTTTAAGCGTGCGTTTGGTAATCATTCGGTTACCGGAACAATTTCTAATCAGAAATTATTCTTTTTTATTCTGTTCCCAGGAACAATTTCTGAGCAAAAGAACGCTTTCGATGACTACACAAAATTTTTAATTCTGAAATAGAAAAAGAATACAAATGCGTTTGGTAACTACATAAAATTTATATTTTAATTCTAAAATCTTATCCAATCATAGAAATTATATTGATTAATTATATTTATACTAAGTAATAAAAATATTAACTAATCAAATTTTTATTGAAGTAGGAATTGAAATTTTGCTATATATGGAATACATATTTAATTTTGCATTTTAATTTATTATTTAGTATTTATATTTATGAGAGGAGGAAAAAGAAAGAATAGGTAGACTTGATTCTAAAATTGTTCCCGGGAACAAAGAATTAACTTTTTTTTATTCTTGATTCTACTCTAAATTTGTTCCCAGGAACAAAAATTTTACCAAAGGTGATTCTGTTCCAAAACTACTCCCGGGAATAAAAGAATAGATTCTGGCACTGTTTGGCCGGTTACCAAACAGCCCTAAGAAACGACATGCGTTTTTTTCATGAGGTGTTATCACACATGATTTGGTTGGACCGCAAGAGGAAAAAAAAAAAAGATTACAAGAATTAAAAAAGGATCGTTTCGTTAATTAGTAAATTTACTTTTATGTTTTTACACATGATTTGGTTGGACCGCAAGCGGAACAAAAAGATTGGAAGAATTGAAAAAAGGATTCGTAATTAATAAGTTTACTTTTATGGGTATTCTAAATTCTCCAAAAACGCAAAAGAAAAAGGCTAATATAGCATTGCTCATGATGCTTCATGCTTGTTATTGATATCCATAATTATCATCTTAAAAGATGTTTTTCCAAAAATAGTTGCTCATGTCACTTGCAAAAAATATTGAATGAGAATTATTTTCGTCGTCCACGAAAATGTTTAAACATATGTTACTATAGATTATAAAAACATTTGTAATTGAATTATTATTTCAAATTATATAAGCAATCATTTTTATGAATATATCTTCTAAATCATTCATTTTCCATGAAATTAAAAGAGTCATGTTATATAACTATTTCTATCTTGCAAGCATAAAACGCTTTAAAACACGTCTCGTACCATAATTTCATGGTAATTATAATTAGAGTTCATTTATTTTAAAGAAAATTCAAGATTCCAAAAATATTTTCAAAAAAGTAATCGCTTGAATCACATTCAAAAATAAGTGAGTGAGAAATATTTTCATTCCCTACGAAAATAATTAGACATAAATTATTCTCAAGAATAAAAATATTTTCCCTTCACTCATTTTATCGAGCGATGTAACCAATCATTTTCTAAAAAATAATTTCCAAATATTGAGTTTTCGTTGAAATAGATAAAGCCTTATATTTTACCGTAATATCAAACACGACATAGAAAATATTAATAAATAGATAAAGCCATATATTTTACCGTAATTTCAAACACGATACAGGAACAATTAATAAATTCACGAGAGAGATTTGCTCACAATTCTTGTAATAACCAGCAATAGCATATACGGGAGGACCAGATCAGACCCTCGCGATCCATAGAAACGCTCACCATTTTCGTCCCGAGCCTTTCCTTGAAAACAGAAAACGAAAAAGCCAATCGACGATGGCCTGCTTCACAACACTCTCCACCCACCTTCAACAGTTTCTCAAGTTCAACACACACACAGAGCAAGACCCAGGAAGAAAGAGAGAAAATGCTTCTCTCGGTGTTCTTGGCTCTCTGTCTTCCGTTCGCCGGTGGGAGCGCGGTGCTCCTGGTCTATGTTTGCCTCCTCAAGTACGTCTCCGGCACTGATCGCCAGGCCAGAACAGACAAGCTGGCCCAAGGCCGAGGGCTGTCGGCTCAGGAGCTTGCGGAGCTGCGACAGTCACCGCGAAGGAGCTGGCGGCGGGGACAGAGTGTGCGGTCTGCCTTGAGGAGCTTGCCGGAGAGGAGCCGGCCCAGGTGGTCCCGGGTTGACGCCACGGGTTCCACCAGGAGTGCGCCGACGCGTGGCTCGCCCGGCGTTCGGTGTGCCCCGTTTGCATGGCCAAGCTCGAGCCTCGGTTGTGGGCCGAAGAAGCCGGAGATCATCAAAGCCCGTGCTAGCTTTCGATTCTTTTCGCTCTTGTTTTTTTTTTTTTTTTTTTTTTTTTTTCAAATTTCTGGAGAGATAGAGAAGCATTTTCAGTTCTTATGTGCGTCCAACTGCGACCGTGACGATTAATGCCTCGCGAAACGGACGGACACGGAGTCTTTCAATTGATTTGAGCAGGTTGGTTATTCCGCCTTGCATGGTGGCGACCGGCCGGCAACGAGTGAATGGATGAAAAAACTCTTGGTTTATCAAGTGTCTATAACTCTGACGCATCTTTGCCGTTCATTTACATGAATTTCGTATGTGACTCAAACCACATATAGACCCTAGTAACCCTCAAAGCTTAACCCCCGGATAAACAATTTCCAGAAAATAGCTAATAAAACATAATAAAAGTCGATCAAAGACAATGGCGGAAAGGAGGAAAGTGGAAATTGTCATTTACATAAATTTTCAACATTACTCGGTCACATGTTTTGATTTGACAGACTTTAGATATGGCAAGAATGTACATAACCTTAACCAATCAGTCCACTCTAAATCGATCCATACTTCCATCAAGACATACCCGAACGAAAAGATGCCCTATAAACAGACCTATACAAAACCATCTATATTAACTAGTAGTCTAAAAAAGACTTGGTCTTATTAGTCTTGTTGGTCGAGATATAAATTACTAGTCTTACCACCACTTTCAACCATCATCTTGAGGTCCTTATGTCACTTACATCAATTTTTCATACAATTTATACCTCAAAATAATAAATTATTATAGTCTCAAATGATGTACACAAATTATTATTATTGTTATAAATAATAAAAACTCCTAATACATAAGATATGCTCCTAATTTTCTTATGCTTGCTTATCCAATCATCAATGATATCTTTGGGAGCACTAGTCTAAGGCCTTGTTTGGTAACTATCCAAACAGGTCAAATTCTGATTTTTTGTTCCCAGAATTAGTTTGGTCCCAGAATCACGTTTGATAAAATTTTTGTTCCCATGAACAAATTTGTTCCTAGGAATAGATTGGGAGTGAAATCAAGAATAAAAAAAAAAAAAGTTGATTCTTGTTTCGGGAACAAATTTAAGAATCAAAACCAACAACTTTTCTTCTTCCCTTTGGCCATCTCGCGACCGCTGTCCACCACCGCCCGCCACCATCCGCCGCCGCCGGCCACCGCCGCCGGTCGTCAGCTGCCGCCGCCGCCGGTCGCCATCCGCCGATCTGGCAAGCTTGCCGGAGGCTCGCTAGGCCAGGGCGAGGTCTAGCAAGCTTGTTGGAGGCAAGCCCAGCCACCGGCGAGGCTCGGCCTCCCCAGATTTGGTGAGGCCGAGCCTCGCTAGGGTTGGGCAAACCTCGCGACGCCAAGCCCCGCCGGTGGCCAGGCGAGCCTCGCCCACCCCGGCGAGGCTCGCCCTTGGCCACCGGCGAGCCTCGCCCAACCACACCGGTGGCCAGGCAGGCCTCGCTCGGCCACCGGCGAGGCTCGGCCAATGAGGGTCGATGATCCCCTGGCGACCGGCCATAAGAAGAAGAAGAAGAAGAATAGAGAGAAAAAAAAAAAAAAAAAAAAAAAATAAAAAAAAGTAAAAAATTAAAAAAATTATTTAAAAATTAAAAGAAATTGATTTGGAACAGAATTAATGAGTACGGTACCAAACGCAATTCTATTCCAGAATCAAAAATTTTGAATAGTTACCAAATGGCTTAAAATGCTTAGAATCAGTTCCCGGGAACATAATCAAAAAGAATCATTTCTGATTATAATCTACTCCCGGGAACAAAATCGTTACCAAACGCGCCCTAAATGTCCTAGAACTCCAAACTCGACCAATCTATAAAGTATTTTGAAGTGAGTCTAAACTCATTAAAAAATAAAAATCTAGGTCTAAATTAGTAATTCTACTCACATATTGATCAGAAATCACAGTAGCATAGTATTAGCAAGTAATATCACATATGATTGTCAATAGAGAAACGAACATATTTTTTGAGCTCATTTAAGATAACGTAAACAGTGTGTTATATATGAACCACTATAATTATGAGTTCAATAAGTAAAAATAGATGATATGAGCCAATATTCAGGTTAACACTCAAATGCATAGGAATGAATGTACAATCCTCATGATGCGCAAATGCCATGTAGTAGCTTACCGATATACATTGGTGATTATCTATTTTCTACTTAACACTGGATAAGACTCATCTCGATTAATAAGATATCGTCACCGCCAACTCATGGAGAAAGAATCATATACACATCTTTGTCACCTCTCAACCCATCCAAGTGTTCTCTATATCAGTAAGGATAACTATACTATTGCACAATCGCATGATGACGTCTATTTCATGTTCATTCTCGTCAACGTTCATACTCTTTTTTTTTTTTTCTTTTCTTTTTTTCCCAATTTTGGACCTCAAGTCCATAATATCAACAAAAAGGCTACTCAATCTGTACCAGGCTACACAAGCCATATCAATTGGTGTATAAATTATAGGACTTTAGGTCCTCTTAACCCTATACAAACCCATGTTACACGACAAAACATCTTTCTTTCTTTTTTGGAGTTTCATACACATGCACAATGAAGGAATTCACTCTCTCGCGAATGAGCCATGGCAAATATACTCATCACATGGCATCATTCAGATGCAAATCATTATAACACAACAATTGCTAAGTACAATTATATATGATAATGCAAATAACATCAAACTATTTTTTTGTCATTTACCATATTCATAAGGAAAACCAAATAACTATTTATCATTATTTGCAAATCAACAAACTCTGATCCATAAAACAATCACTTAGAACAAGAGTTCACAGTATTCTTACATGACATGAATTTATCGTTATTCCCAACTTACTATTAAAAACTAAAATGTATGTCCAACCACATGATCCATTAAACAAAGGACACTTAGGGTGCACAATATAAATATTCGGTTTCTCTATTTCTCTATTTTTTTGTTCCCCAAATGAATTTGGAACAGAAATCTACTTCATAACACAATTTTATTGTTCTATTCTAGAACAGATTTCTACTCCAGAAATATATTTGAACTAGAAATTAGAAATTAATTTTTTTTAGCTTTTCTATTTCTAAAATGAGAAATGAAAACTCTTCTCATCATTTTTCTTTTCACCACCCCTGCCCACCTGCTACTCGTGAGATGCCAAATGCCCACCATCGACCGCCAAACATTAGCCGTCGGCTAGCCGCCATCGATTGCCCGCTGCCCATCACCGAACATCGGACGCCCGCCACCAATCACTTGTTGCCCGCCATCAATTGCCGGACACCGGCCGCCTCCTGATGTTGATCACCGAAAGCTGGCCACCCACTATCGGTCGCCCGCCGATCGCCAGACATCTCCCACCACCACTCGAGAGGGAAAAAAAAAATTTCGTTATCAAACGAATTTCTATTTTAGGAACATAAATTTTACAAGGTTATCAAACGCATATTTTTGCTTAGAAACTTGTCTAGGGAATAAATATTGAAAAAGCAATGCTAGTCAAAAATTGATTTATGGAACAGATTGGTTATCATGCATGGCCTTAGCTTTCTCATTGCACCTCGTACAAAATTGGACACTTAAGTGTCACATCTAGCGAACCCCGCCGAAAATCTTACATGGCAAATTTTTTTTATTAATTTTGTTTGCTTACATGGCTTGCCAAAAGGCCGACTCAACAAAAAAAAAAAAACGATATCATTTTGGCACAATTTGAATTTTAATATAAAATATATTTAAATTAAATTCAAAACTAAAATTAAAATTAAAAATTAAAAATAAATAAAAAAAGATGAACAGCAATCGGCAGTTGAGGGCTTAGCCCTTGCCGTAGCCGCTACCTTGCCGTTGTAGGGAAGGTGGGGGAAGGGTTGGTCGGGGTCACCAACCTCAGTCGATCAGCGGTGAGGGCCTCGGCCAAGTGAGGGCCGGCAACCCTTGCCAAATCTAAGGGAGGGCGGCAACCCTCACCCCAGATCTAAGTGAGGATTCGTAGGCCCTCGCCATTGGTCAGCTGGGGTTGCCGCCCCCTGGCCTAGGCATGGCGACTCTAGCCAACCCTCCCCCCACCTTTCTAGCCACAGCAAGGTGGCGACAACGACGAGAGCTGAGCCCTTAGCCGCAAACTGTTGTTCATCTTCCTCCTCCTTTTTTTATTTGATTTTAAATTTAATTTAATTAATTTTTATATTAATTAGTTACCCACGTCAGTAAAATGTTGTCGTTTTGACACATGTCTAGTCACATCAATGCGCAAAACGACGTCATTTTATGCTTGACTCGTTGGAAAATCGCCACGTAAGCATTTGGCAAGATTTTTTCACTATTGATACTTAATTGATCCATTTTACTCCGATTTTAACACTTAAGTGTCACTTTCCTAACTTTTAGTACTTAAATGTTCTTTTGTGTCAAGTTTTAGCACTCCAGATAACCTTTTCTCACAATAATATAACTTTGTACATGTCACAAAGAATATCAACATAGACATTCCCCCATAATTGTGCATCAATTTACACTACATTAATCTCTTGATGCGTTCCATATGATAAAAAGGGCTCTTATGAATCATATGCGCCATAATCACTGCATGTCGCATAATCTCATCAGTGCAAATCACATGGCATTAACCCCAGTGTGGCTCACATCTCAAAATCTCTTAATCTAGCTCTACGAATCAAATCAATTAGGTAAGGTCATTCATTTTCTCGTTGATCCATATGAATATCTAATCGATACTATGTAAATGTCCCAAATTTTGTAAAATTACAAAAACAACCCACTTTTTAAAATATGTGTAAGTGAGTCCAAATTTTGACTAGTTAGATAAATTGCCTAAATTAGGTAATTAATTTAAAACGAACTACGAACCTCCAATCATAGGCATCCTTAACGGGTCAACAGCCCCCCAAATTATCAGTTTTAGAAGATGAGACATCTAATTTGCTTTAATTACCTCTAATCTACTATACTAGATTTGTTACCCGATTCCTTTTCCTTTAATTAATCCACCTTACTCACTTACTAACAATAATTTTAATTAACAAAGTTCACTGTTCACAGAAGAATGTATATGCTGAATTCACGTTTTTGCCCTTGTATTAAGCAAATCTACTATTTTGATCTCGAGGAGATTGCAATGGCAAGAACAAGAAATCAGTAAGAGCTCGACAATGTTGCCGAAAACAATAACCATTACCACAAAGTGGCAATGAAGCTGCCGCACATTTGGAGTCCTTTGCCACTAGATAAGTGGCAGAGGGTAACCAAAAGGAGATGTTAATCTTTTAATGCATTATACTGATAAGCAGTTAAAGGATGCTACTCCAAAATCCAGAATGGCATCTACCATGAGAATATTGGCCGAAGAACAGCAAAATAAAACAGTTCATTACATCGTGAGTTACATATCGAATGCGATCAAATTAATTGTGATCAATGCTTGAATGATGCTTTATCAAGGTCATACTGTCCAATCAGCCACTATTATTCCAAGTCAATCCAGTGGTAACAGCGTACATTCCTAGTCTCTCTTTCAATTTATTGATGTTAATCATAATAATCGGAATAAAATTAACAATTTTGCAGACCAAAATGGTTGACAAAATGGACCGCTGCCAAACGTCGAAAACATAAGACCAATCAGTGTACCTATGCCACTTAAAGGGGCTAATATACTTACTAAGCTTAACATGCCATTTAACATAGATTACCCGACAAGATCAACTTTACCACCTAGGGAGCAAGATGGCCAACTAAATCCACAGTCGAACCTAGCAGATATTGTCAAAGAAGTTCAACAACAATTGGGGTTAGACAAATGTGTTATTGTACATTTTTATGGAAACCACATCTTGAATGGGTCGATAATCAACATCTTCCAAGAGGCTTCAAAATCCTATGTAATATTTGCAATTTTCTACACTCAAAATAGTATTTAATATGATTATCGGAATACGATGCTTTGAGATTAAGTAGATAGCTATCATCACTACGTCGGTCAGTAGAATGACTATTATTAAATTTAACCCCATAATAGTTGTAGGAAAGGGCTAGTATAAGTTGAATTTCATATTTGAAAATTTTCAAGTTTGAATTAAACAAATTGAGACTTTCCTAATATTCAGTATTGTTTACCAATAATTTTAGTAGATTTAAGATATTTTCCAGATTTATCAATATTCAGAACAAGTATCGGTTTCCTTGTTTATATATCTAGAGAGAGGAACAAGAACAAGAAAAGAAAATAAAAATGTAATAAAATTTTTAAAAAATTAAAACAAATTCTAACTCAGAGAAAAATTTGAGTCATACCAAACGAATTTCTATTCTAGGAATAAGAATTTTGTAAGGTTACCAAACGCATTCGAATGCTTAGAAGTTCATCCAAGGAACAAATTACAAAAAAAAAAAAAAAACTATTTCCAAGTAGAAATTGTTCCCAAGAATAGAGTGACTATCAAACGCACCATAACTAGGGATGAGGTTCAATATTTCTGGATCTTGTCATTCCATAATAAAATGATAATACCCCATGAATTTGGTTTTCAATAGGAAAATGCTTCGCTCGCGGTACCAAGAAAAAGACGGTCGACACCAAGAGATGGCCTCTTCTGATAGAAAACAACAGCACGTTATCCACACACCTCATCTCAACACCAAGAGATGCCCTCTTCTAATAGAAACTCTTTTTTTCTCTTTTGGTAAACTTCAAACAGAAATTTATCAAGCTTGGACCATCACTGGGCTCACAGCCAACACAACCAATTCCCTCACTCTCATCACGTTTCATCAATCCAAGTCACCATGAAAAATTCAGACTAAACTGGTGTTAGTTCGTGTCCCCTACTCATCTTGCCAGAGCCATCAACTTAGCCTCGACGGTCGTTGTCGTTGTCACGCCATTGTCACAATCCGTTATTCAGGGCATTCTCCTCCATTCTCACCCTCACCACAAGATTAGTTGACAAGGTGCCATCGCCAGATCATAGCTCCAAATCTATAGGCATAAACTCGACCTCAACGTTTACACCACTATTTTAGGATTTCATAATTTCATTAAGGGTAAATGTTATTGTAATTTCTTGTGATTGTGAATACGATTATAAAGTTATTTGTTCTGTAAATAGGATTATAAAGTAATCATTTAAAAACAATAATCATTTGTATCTCGTGGCCTTTAAATAACCATATATTACTTTTTGTAGAGACTCCAATTAATCATAGAACTCAACGTTCTTTGTAAATTTTTCTTTATCTTTAGTTTTATGCAATTTAAATGGCTAGTCATGGTTGCTACAATTTTCATACCTTTAAATTTCTTGGCATTCGCTTTTTGTCCAAAATCAACAAATGACATTGACAACCTTTGTCGATTCACTCATTGATTCATCAATACTGCAAAAGATATTTTCTCAAAACTTTATGGCGAAACAACCACATCTAGATTATGGGTGAATATAGTTCTCGGGTAGAACCTAGAACCTAAAAACTAGACCGGTAGAAACCTATCTAGTTCCAAATTCCAAAAATTGAGGAATATGTTTGAAAGATAGGTTCTAGGTAAGTGAAACCTAAAACCTGAATATATATTGTTTTTGTCTTTGCAATATCTCAAGGTATTTCATGGCGTTCGATAATGAATGTAAAGCACTAGCTTGAACTTTCATTTTATAATTAAGACTTTTACGTTATTAATGTTTTATATTTTTTGTGTATCTAAATATAAATTGTGATCAGTGGATTATAGTAACAAGTAATGGTCATTAGATGTGACATTTATTGCAACCATTCGATAAATAATATAAGTGGAACTTGAGATCTTGGTTCTTGTGATATGATAAATTCTAGGTTCTTAGATATGTAGGGTAGACTTTAGGTTCCAAAAATGAGGAATCTATTCCAATGCGTATGTTATAGATTTCATGAACCTATACGTAACCTAAAATTGCTTACTCGTAATCTAGAGTATCCGAAAAGTTGAGCGTATAATCGATTAATCTTAAAATCCTTGACTCGCCAAAATAGAAGGAAATATCTCAAGACCTAAGGAAATATCCGGTGGTTTGTTAGTACCACCTCAGCTGCTAAGGTGGCATGTGTTTTCACTCAATCCAATAGAAAATCGACACATGTCCGCTGACGTGGAATAAAAGTGAAAAAAAAAAAAAATCTACTATCTATTCACCCATGGATGCTTCCTCTCCATTGTGCTCTTGCTCGCCTCCGTCTTCCACCGTCGTCGCTCATGGCCGGCTCTGTCACCCCTTGCAGCTAGCTCATGATCGGCCCCATTGACAGCCGAGCAACCCCCTCATCATCATGGCAGCTTGCAGTCATTTTTGTCCGGATCTAGACTAGAGTCGTGTCTCCAGATCTGGTCTCTTCCATGGCAACGGGCAAGGAAGGGATCTCGAAGGGATCTCGAAGGCCATGGACAGATCTTAAATATCAAGGAAAAAAACTGACAAGCTGTCTTCTTGCAGTCGGCTTTGGTTGGCCATGGCGATGGGCAAGGACGAGATCTCAGAGGTATGGACAGAGCTCAAATATTGAGATCTGTCGTCCCTTGCTGTTGGAATTTGTGATCCAATTTCTGACATGGAATTCTCTAGTCCAATCTAGACAACTCTAGTGGACGTGAGAAACAAACAATGAAAAGACAACCAACAAGCTACGATCTCTTGTGTGTTCTAGAACACTCCATCTTATGTTACTATAAAATAATAGTAGCTATTTATAGAGAAGTCTAGAGACTTCCTCCACTAACTTTGGCAGCTTATATAAAGGAGCAAGTGCTCCATGTTTTGGGTGGGAGCTAACCATAATAACCACATCATGTAGCTCTCTCACCAACACCTCCTTCAACTATTGTAAAATTATTTTCATAATCTAGTGAAACTATCTTTGTCCCATAAACCTTCTCAAAATATCCTATCATTGTCCATCATCTATCAAATATAAACTATACCATGTTTTAAATGTTGTTTCATCTTTTAAATTTAATAGATCTATATAATGATATTAACGATTTCTTTTTAATAAGTGATAATATGTTTTACTTGTAATTATTTATATTTCGATATCAAATTTAATTTTTCTTTCTTTATATTCAAGAAAATTAATTATGTGGGTCCTCTCATGATTTTTTGCCTCTTAATTTGAGTTTGTAATAAGGAAACATAGAACTAATTACAAATATTCTATGGACTGCCCAAGTGAGAACGCAAAGCACCCAAAGCGGAAAGCTAAAGCTGGCAATCGAGAAGGAATGATCCCTTACCCCCCAAGAGAGAGAGAGAGAGAGAGAGAGAATATCGTAAATGATTATAAAGAAGAAGAAGACCCTCTTTCTCTTCACTTCATCATCACCCCATATAATCTCCCGAACACACCAGAGCAACGAGAGCATCATCAGTCATCACTCTCTCTCTTTCTCTCTCTCTGTGATCGCCAGCAATGGGACTCTGCTGTTCCAGATCCCAGGACATCCCCATCTCTTCTTCTTCCTCGGAGTCTTTCCCTCATCACCCCTCGAAACAGTCCGGAAAATCCCATCCACCGCCACAACCGCAGCCAAGGCCACCCAGGCAACCGCCGGGACCGCTGCCTTCACGTTCCCTCACCAAGCAGCCCCAGCCGTCCTCCCAGATCGGCCGCATCCTCGGCAAGCCCTACGCGGACGTAAAGGACCTGTATAACCTGGACCGCGAACTCGGCCGTGGCCAGTCTGGGGTTACCTACCTCTGCACGGAGCGCTCGACCGGCATCCAGTACGCGTGCAAGTCCATCTCGCAGCACAAGCTGATAACCGACAAGGACATCGGGGACGTCCGGCGAGAGATCCTGATACTGGAGCACCTGTCCGGGCAGCCCAACATCGTGGAGTTCAAGGGCGCGTACGAGGACCCGGAGTACCTCCACCTGGTCATGGAGCTTTGCTCTGGCGGCGAGCTCTTCGACCGGATCATCGCCAAGGGGTGGTACTCGGAACAGGAGGCGGCGAAGATCGGGCGGCAGGTAGTGAACGTGGTGCACGTGTGCCACTTCATGGGGGTGATGCACCGCGACCTCAAGCCCGAGAACTTCCTGCTCGCCAACAAGAGCGAAGACGCCCCTCTCAAGATCACCGACTTTGGCCTCTCCGTCTTCATCGAACGAGGTTGGTTGGTTCAGTTGTTTTGCTACATGTTGCTTGGATTAGGATTTTCCTTGTTTAGCTAGAAACGCGATCCCAGCCATCAGTCCATTCGCACCAGCCACGTCTGGAGGCTAGTTACTCAACCTACTGTAAACTTTCTTCGTCGTAATTTAGAAAAAAAAAAAAGAAAAAAAAAATGAGGCCAGCACAAGGAAGGCATAACTAATAACTATCTTGTTCTTTCCATCATCTTGTTGGCTACAAAAGTATAAGAACAGACGCCATGAAAGTCCTTACCGTCCTTGATGCTTAGCTTGCCGTTATGTTTATGGGGGGGTGAGATTAGATTGGCGTCCAAGTTTGCATCTCGTCGACATTGGAGTCATGTGTTTGACACTTTCTCCCCTTTCTTGTTCGTAATCCAGCACGGGATTTTCGGGCGATGCTTGTCTTGCTCTTTGTTCCCAAAGCACGTGAAACCGCTTTCTTCGTCGGTTCCCCACACGCTTTAATCTTTTGTCTTCTTCAAGCCTCCAATCTCCTCGAGTCTTTCCCATAATCCTTTTGGGTTGTAAAAGGCTGTTAAAAAATTTTGGACGTGTGTGATGCGGAAACATGGTTTTGGTATTAGTTATAGTTTTTGGTTAGTAGCGTGTGTACAAGTATATGATATAGTTTATAGAGGATGGATAAGGGATAAGATATGATAATTGAAGGACAAAGAATATGAGATATGGGAAATAGTTTCATTAGTTGGATAAAATAGTTTTACAATAATTGAAGGAAGTGATGGTGAGGGAGCGTGGTTTTTATGGTTAGCTCCCACACAAAACATGGAGCACTTCTCTACAAATAGCTAAACATAACATGAAACTTCTAGAATACATAAGAGATGGCAGACTTTTCTAGAATTTTTGTTGAATTTTCTAGCTCAAATCTATCTTGAAGTTTCTAGAATTGGATCATAAATTCCAACAAAGGCAAATAATGTCGAGGAGAGGTAGAATGATTGCATTCTTGCCTTTTGGGCATCCGGGGGTTGCGTTTTCTTCACGGGGTCCTGTCTGCGAATTAGAATTTGCAGAAAAGGAGGATGACGAGGGAATCCGTGTACGGATTGCGAAATTGGAAGCTGATGATGCCTTGGATATGGAGTTTTTTCTTCATTTTTTCCTGGTGAGTGATGATGATATTTCGGGTCGGGGTCAACGGGCGGGTCCAGGATGAGAGGGACAGGTCAACGGGGGGTCAGCCATTGTTAATAATTGAATCGATAAAAGTTAGGAGAATAGAGAGTCAGACCCCATGAAAATTGTCTTGATTAGGAGAGCCCACTAGGTGGGCCTACGATGATTCAAGTGGAACTCGCATGATCCAAAGATCGAAAGTGGACCCCATTCATTTGAGTGCGCGTAACGCTTGCTCTATGACCCCATAACCTGGTCCCGGAGGTTCAGTAAGTGTGCAGACAGGAGAACAGGCTCCGGGGGGATCATTACAAGGTTGGTGTTGGAGAGTACCGTGATTATTCACGGTTTACGATTGGGTAATCGATCAGGGACAGAACTGAGAATTTTGTGGGAATTTTGTCGAACCCGACCTAACCCATCGGTTAGGTTCCAGATCTGTTTCGAAAGAGCACAAGTTCTGTTCTCCGTTTATGAAACGTGGAACTGGTTTAAACTGGTCGGCCAACTAATTGGACGTCGGAACCAGCAGAGAAATCGATCCACTAGGAACTGCAATTAGATTTTTGTTGTTTGGTTACTTAACAAGCATTTAAGGGAGCTATTTCACGAAATCCTTTTCTTTCATTATATATAGAGTTGCTTTTCACTCTTCGTTCTCTCTTCGAAACGCTCTAATGCTAATGATGTGCTTTTACAAACAAGTTTAATGGAATTTTGCTTGTGTCCATGTCTCTCTGTAGATTAATTTGAGTAGGAAACTTTGTCTATTTTCAATTAGTAACTTCTATATTTGTTAAATTTATGTACATTTTATACCATAAATTCTGCTTCTGTTTCTGTCTTATCGTACGATGTGTTGCCTGGAATTGTGGAATCAGCGAAGTTCTGTGTTCTAGGAAGTTTTCCAAAAGTTACCGTGCAAGTTTTAGGTTCTACAAAGATTTGCTGCATGTCCATCACGTGGTTGTTGATACCTCAATTTTAATTAGGTTAATTTTATTAATTAAGTTTTTAATTCATTTTGTCTTTTCGGATAAGTAGATAATAAAAAAAAAATAAACAAACAAACAAACAAACAAAACAAAAGAAAAGAAAAGCAAAAAAAGCAGCCCATTGGGGCTGGGCTCGAAGGCCCAGCCCCTCCCCTCTTTTTCTCTCTCGCGAGCCCGGCCCCCCTTCTCTTCTTCCTCCTCCTACCTTCTTCTTCCTCAGTCTTTTTGCATCTCACGCGCGCGGTGGCCGGTGACGCGCGCGAATGATGGCCTACGGCCAAGGGAGTAGGCCGACGTCGGCCGGAGGGGATAAGATTGCAGGCGCCATTAATGTTGAGCGAGCTTCACTTGGATAAGCTCGGATGAGACGCCGGTTCAGCCGAGGAGGACCGTTCGATGCGCGAAGACCGGTGGTCGAAGCCGTCGACCGGCCGCCCTCTCACCTATAAATAGCTGGCCACAAGCATCGTCGGAGGGTGTGGCGAGTTCGGAGATCCTTCACCGAGAGACATCGGGAAGGGTTGAACGGCGAGCGCGGGAGAGAGCTCGAGTCGCGAGCTCGGCCCACCCTCCACCGAGAGACTTCGGGAAGGCGGGCGGCAAGCGATTTCGAGAAGGTCGATCCGGCCGGTGGAGGCTCGGATCGGCCCGAGTGAGAGGAGATTGAGGCCGAGGGTAGGGTTTCGCGAGATCTCGCGCCTCGATCGGGTCTTTTTCTTCGCTTTGTTGCCGTCGGACGCCGTGCCGCCGCCGTTCGCCCGACCAAGTCCCGACACCGCGCCGGATCGAGAAGCCGAGTTGCCGCCGTTGTTGCCCCCGTCACCGCCACCGTTCACCACCCCGTCTCGACAGGTAACGTAGCCGTCACCGCCGCCGGTCGCATTGTCGCCGTCGCATTCCTCCTCTCGGACTGTGTCGCCACCGACCGCACCAACGCAGCCACGTTGTCGCTCGTCCTCGCCGTCCTCGTAAGCGGTTTGTCACCGTTGTCGCCGCCGTCGCCGCCGTAATGCCTCGGTTTCCCCCCTCGGCGCTGCGGATTCGCAAACCCTAGGGTTTGCGATTTTCTGGGTCGTGGAGTCGGAGTCGGGTCGGCGAGTCGGGTAGGGTTTCCGCGGTTTTGGGCGGCGGAAGGCCGGGTCGCAGGTCGGGTCGGATCCGGGTAGGGTTTTCGCGGGGGAAGCGGGTCATCGGGTCGGGCGTGTGACCCGGGCGCTATAGGGTTACGCAAGGCCAGCTTCTTCGCGGGCCGGGCATCCCCTTTTTAAAATAGGCCCAATTCCGTGTGTGTGGCCGAGTTTTTAAGAAAAAGAAAAAATCGAGTCGGGCCCGCGTTTTGGGTCGTCGACCGGGTCGGACCCAACCCGCGGATCCGACCCGGTCGGTTTTATTTTGTTATTTTAATATAAAATAATATTCTAATAAATAAAAAATAAATATTTTATTTTCAAAAAAAAATCAAAAAATGTTTTATTTTCGAAAAAATATTAAAAAATGTTTTAATTTCCAGAAAATCGAAAAATATTTAAAAAAAATGTCGAAAAATATTTTATTTTCTAAAAAAAAAAAATCGAAAAAAAATCAAAAATAATTTATTTTCCAAAAATATTTTGAAAAATATTAAAAAAAAATATTTTATTTTCAAAAAAATCAAAAAAAAAAAATCAAAAAAATGCCAAAAAAAGCCAAAAATTCATGAAAAAGCCAAAAAAATTCAGAAAAAGCCAAAAAGACTTGTATTTTTCCATAAATACCAAAAAATCCCAAAAAAAAAAATCCCTTTTGTGTCCAAAAATTAGAAACAGACTCAAAAATGTTTTTCCTCCCAAAAATGCATGGAAAATCCCTCGAACATCCAAAAAAACCTCAGGGTTTAAACAAGATTAGGTACCGAAAGGGCATTAGTGATTAACTAGTGTAATCAAGTCCCCGATCCTAATTTCTCTGGTTGCGCAGGAGCGAGTATTTCTCCCGATACTTCGCTTGGGTTTCTAATCGACCCACCCCAAAACGATTAGTGGCGACTCCGTTTTAAAATTAATTTACAGGTTAAAAATTTAGATTATTAAAGTCGTGAATTGGTGGACTTGGGAGAGTCCGGGCATAATTAATTTTAGCCGAGCCATTAGCCTCCTTAGGCGCTCGTACCAATTGCGGGCGCCCGAAAAAGAGGTCGCGACAGCTTGGCGACTCCACTGGGGACTTTGAGAACTTAGGCCTTTTTTGTCTTGTTTAATATCTTTACTGACTTAGGTTTTTTTTATGCAGGTTAGTGGCTTAGAAACTTATTTTGCTTAAAATAAATTATCTTGTGATTATAAACTGTTTTGCATGCTTTACTGTTTTAAACACTACACATGGCACACACAACCCTACATTTTGCCGGACTGGGCCGCCATAGGATTTCTAGGATGGTGTTAAGAAAGATACGACGTCGAACGCGAGACTGCGATGTAGAGGTTGCCTTTCTTTTCCCGAATTTCTTAGCCGAGGTTAAGGGGGTATGCTTTGCTAACGCGAGATCGCGACGGGCGGATACCCTTTTAATCTCAACAAACCTTCTCGTTAGAAATCGAGCCACACGTCCCATCGTATGTCTCGTGCTTGCCATTTTCTTTAAAAGAAAAGTAATTTATTTACTTTTACTCAGTCTTTTCTGGCTCATGGCAAAATAGGGCCAGGTCGTATATTTCCCGTTCTTATATGCGATGGGAAGAATTGATATCCAGTTCATTCCTACCCCCAAGGGAGAGCTTCTCAGATGGTGGAAGCAGTTAGATCAGTTTGGCCAAGAGCACGTCAAAGCAAGAATCGGTCATCTCCTCCCATTGCTTCAAATCAATATCCACTCCGGAGTCATGCAAGCGCTACCACATTTTTGGTGTCCTGAAACATCTACCTTTGTGTTTGGAAAATTTGAATTGACTCCAACATTGGAAGAGTATAGTCTCGCCATAGGAATGCCCTTGGGAAGGGAGCTCGTTAAACCACCATTTGGCATTGACCCCGTAGTCGGTCTATCCCGCTTTTTAAAAAATCATTCGGTAAGAGAAATTGTTGGAGCCAACAACAATGCTTTTCCACTATCATCCTTAACTGAATGTTTTGAAAAACAATCAATGACCCAAAAAACCAAGATTTTCCTATTGGCCTTCTTTGGACTTATCATCTTCCCATATAGAAAGAATGCCATAAATCCTTCAATCGCAGGGGTAATAAGTCAAGTCACTTTCGGAGCAGGATATGTAAACATGGTTTTGGCTGAAACCTTTTTATCCCTTAATCGTTTCAAGGACCAAAAAGAAAAAATCATGAGGGCCGCTCCAGAAATTTTACAAATGTGGTTCTTTTCCCATATCAAAAGATTTGGACACCTCATGCAAATATTTGAAATCAACGAGTTTAAACACCCATTACAAAAGTTTCAAACCTTGGAAAAATATTCTCCCAATGAAGAGTATTCTCGATGGATTAACTTGCTAAAAAACCCGGTCCCTGAGACATTCCTATGGCGAGCTAAATGGTTCACTACAGAGAGGCGCGCTTTGCGCTTAATTATTACAACCCCATCCCGTTCTTTGGGCCTCTCCGGAGCTACCTCATATTATCCATATAGGGTGGCTCGTCAATACAGGGTCCTCCAAGAAATCCCGCCACCACTCAAATCAGGATTGTTCCGAATCCTTTTCACCCGTACAGACTACAACTACTTGGAGGAGGTCTGCATAATTCAGAACGCATGGAGTAGATGTCACACTGAGAAGATTGTCGTGCCTAGAAGGTTAAAGGGACAAGAAAAAGTTCATCATGCATCAACATTCTACATCCTCAACCATATAATTCCCAAGGAGTTGCAACCAGTAATCCCCGATGTAGTTGATAAACTTACCTTGCAAGGGCGAATCGAATCTCTTGAAAAGAGCTTGGAGACAAGCAGGAAACACGTATCGAAGCTAGTACGAAGAAGCAAGCGGCTTCGCAAGACTGGAGCTTCCCATCGCATATAAAAATGGGCAGCGGGACTTTTGATGTGAATATTTCTAATGTGAATATATAGGGTCGTTCTGACTTGTGTAAAAAGCCCCTTTGGCATTGTATAAATCTCCTGTTAATAAATAAGAAAGACTCGACCCTTGCTATGAGCCAGTTTTCTATGTGTTTCCCTTGTTTATGTTTTCTCCATTTTCTGTGCTGACAGGTAATCACATCATAGTCGTATTTGCCAAATCCAAAAGCTAGAATGGCTGAAGAAAATGTACCAAGCCGTGTTGAGATTATGGAAAATGAAATGAAGCAAGTCTTCAATGTGCTTCAACAACTCTCAAAGCGAGATAGATTCCATCCAAGGAAAATTGGCTCCCGCCCCAGCCTCAATCGAAGTATTGTTACCGCAATCGTCTACCCGAGGTGATCAAGGAAGAGATACTGATGATAACATGCCCGAATTGGAGGATGATACGCACCAAATCATAGTTGAGAAAGCAAAGCCCAACAGTTTGTCTAAGACTGAACATGACAAACGCCTTGAGAAACTTGAAGAGAGGCTAAAACAATTGCAGGGTCTTCAAGATCCTACTCCAACAGACCTCTCCATCTACTCTAAGGTCAAAATGCCGGAAAAATTCAAAATGCTTGAGTTCGAGAAATACGATGGCACGACTCCGCCCAAGAGCTCACTTGCGGATGTATTTGGTTCGAATGACCCGAAGACGTCAATAATGAACCTTTAATGATCCAAGTTGTTCCAATCAAGCTGGTAGGTCCCGCCCGAGGTGGTACATCAAAAAGAACATAAACCTCATCGAGACATGGAGTGAAGCAAGTGAAGCATTCCTTAAGCAGTACAAATTCATAATGGACATTACCCCTTCCCGTGAGGATCTCGATCGCACGGAAAAGAAAAAGCAGGAATCTTTCAAAGAATATGCTATTAGATGGAGGAATCTCACCGCCTGATCAGTCCCGAGCCAACGACTTTGAATTGAGAAAATGTTCATCAAAACCCTCCCTTTCGAATACCGCAATCGGATGGTGACTACGATCGCTGAATCATTCAATCAACTCATTCCAAAGTGGGAGAGCAGATTGAGACAGTTTAAGGGACGGGCGGTTCACGAAACCGCACTGTCAGCAAAAGGCTCAACATGAAAAAAGATAAAGAATCCTTGATTGATGTCAATGCCACCTACACTGCAAACACCGGTCATCTCCCGACTGTTCAGACAAGCACAGGCCAACAACAGACTAATAGCCGTCCACCCCAACGCTACAACAACAGAAGACAATTCACTCCGCTTCCTAGATCTCTATCACAGGTTTTGGCAATCCTCCGGAACAAGAACCTCCTCTCAATTGAGCCAAAACGACCCAACGCTGAAAGCTTCTCCAGCTATGACCCGTCCAAAAAATGTGACTATCACATGGGAGAAGTAGGCCACTCAACTGACGAGTGTTTCATCCTTAAGCATCGGATCCGAACTTGCTGGATACTAAGGCCTTCTCATTCCAAACCGCAAAGCCAAATGTCCAAAGCAATCCGCTCCCGATCATGCGACAAAGTAAACATGATATTCGGTTAAAGCCGGTCAAATCAGAAATGTCAATGCACATATGGTTGACATCTATCGAGGGCTAGTAGAAACCGGGATGAAATACCACCCTTTGCAATAATGGAGGAAAGGGTATTAAGAATGATAGAGGCCGGAATAATCGTGTACGCCATGACCACACCAAAGCATAGTCTCTACCATATCGCAAGTCCTCATCAACCGGGAAGAAGAATTTGCGGTGCTAAATGCGGAAAAGGAGAAGAAGGATTCCACCTCACCCGAGAGCGTCTTTGAAAGGAAGGGAGCCATTGTTCAAGCATCAACGGCGAAGCTTGACTATAGTCATCGAGATTCCCCAACCTTACAAATACAAATACAACAATGCAAAGTGCCATGGTCTTATGACCTTGATGTTGGTTTGGTCACGAGATCTGGGCGAACCTATGCTCAAGCCAATACTCAGTCTGCTAAGCCCGTCACTGACGAAGAAGCCAAAGAGTTTTTGGCCGTAGTTAAGGCCAGCGAATATAATGTGGTGGAACAGTTACGAAAATCACCGGCACAGATCTCTCTGCTGGAATTGCTTCAAACATCTGTCAAGCACCAGAAATCCCTCATGAAAGTATTAAGTGAAGTACATGTCCCTGAAACTATTGAGCATGACAAACTCGAGGAATTTGTCAGTACCATCCTTCTAAAGGATCAAATGGCATTTTCTGATGAAGAAATTCCTGAGGAGGGTAGAGGACACACCAAGGGCCTCTACATATCAGTCAAGTGCAACGCATCTCACGTCGCTCGAGTGCTGATTGACAATGGATCTGCTCTTAACATATGTCCACTAGCGACACTCTGTCGCCTTAAAATAGAGAGATCATGGATCCAGGTACCCAAGACTTCTGTTCGAGCGTTCGATGGAACAAAGAAGGAAACAGTGGGAGAGATCGAGCTCGACATTCAAATTGGCCCAACCATATTCAAAATTTTGTTCCAGGTGATGGATATCCCCACTGCGTTTAATTTCCTCTTAGGGCGCCCATGGATCCACGTCGCAGGAGCAGTACCTTCGAGCCTCCACCAAAGTGTGAAGTTCGTGGTTGGAGGAAAACTGATCATGGTCCGAGGAGAGGAAGATCACCGCATCTACCATGAGACGGCCATCCCTTATGTTGAACCTAGTGACAAAAGCGAAGCCAGCTATCAATCGTTTGAGCTCGTGTCTACTATACATGAAACTCGAGGGACTTTGCCCTCGTCCCCGAGGTATCAAGCGCTGCAATCATGGTAGGAAAAATCATGGTTGGACACGGTTTTATTCCAGGACAAGGACTTGGTAGGAGAGGTCAGGGCATCCGTCAGCCCATTGAAGCCCTGAGGAGACCCTATACTATCGGTTTAGGATATTCCCCAGATAAAAAAGTGAAGAAAAAAATCGGCCTTGTATATCCCCGTCTCGAGGAAACTTTCCCAGGCCCAGCCAGGATGATGCATGAGGAAGAGGAAGTGAATACTTCAAAATGGTTCAACCCCGAAAGCGCGAAATTGCCCATAATCCAGGAAGACACAACTTGGCCCTCACTTAAGAAAGAGGGGCCAGATGATGTGACCTCCATGTTCGGGGACATTTTCATAGGTGCCATTGAGGAAGAGCGGTTAGAAGAGACAAGTGATAACTTCTCGTTCATCCGGCTTCAACACCAAGTCGAAGAATTACGCGAGGCGTACATCATTTGATGAAAACTTCGCTCAAGCTACTCGTGCATTCCGCTCTCGTCACAATGAAGAGCTGGTAGTAAATGAAGAAGACCCTACTGACACGACTTGGCGAGGGGCACGGCTACCCTTATCCCCAAGAAGCACACGGCCATATTCACCTCTTCCTAAATCAATGGCCATTATTTTCCCCATCCTCCTAAAGCAAGGAATAATCGGCGTGGAACCGAACCATCCCACCCCGAGTACTTCCTTGATTATGATCCATCCAAGCAATGTGATTACCATTCGGGGAATTAGGACACTCGCTAGATGACTGCACCATCTTGAGAGACAAGGTTCAAGATCTTTTGGATCTTTGGGGTATTCACGTTCCGCTCTCCATGGCTGTGTTTTGGCAAGGATCACCTCCTCGTGGTACCAAAGCACCCGTACCATGTTCCCTGAGCATGCTAAGGAGGCGCATAAAGGAGAGGCAATCATAGACACTTTGGGCCAACCAAGTGGTAAATTTGACTACTATGTCAATTATTCAATTCCTCAAAGTTTCTATGATCATCATCACAACATCGTCCCTGATGGATGGGGAGACATGGATGATTTGAAATCCACAAAGCCGGGAGCACGGGGAGACGTGGGGCGGCGGTATGAAGACTTCTTCGTGGGCACTATCAACGAAGGACCGTCAGGGGATTTGGGTGCAGACCCGCTCGAGTAGAATCCTTTTTAATTCCTCTGCATACTCCCCTACGTGGGAGCCTGTACATATTTATTAAAGTCTGGTTCGTTTTGTTTTCAACATTAGTTCCACTCAAGGAACTTTTTTGAAATCACCTTGTAAATCCATCTACTAATAAATAAAGTTGAAAACATTTTGAGGGCATGAGGAGACACACCAAACCGGCCCGTTGATGATAGCGGCCGTCAAATGAAAGAAGAAATGCGAGGCCGGGTCTCCTCATGTTTCCTTGTCCTAAATCTTCAAGCACAATTTATCACCTTTTCAAAAGAAAGAAGCATGCATGCTACTAACCTTATTTGTTCCCTTAGCCTATCTACTCTATGACACAGGAATAATCTAGCGGCAGGCGAGGGTATGGGAATGGTCCAGACCAACATCGTAAGTAGCCATGATAGCAATTCTGATGACTCAAATGATGATTTTGATGATTCCGATGAAATTCAACGGAATTGGAAGCGCCGCGAAGAAACAAGGCCCCCTACTACCGAAGACACCATCGTTGTCAATTTAGGCGGCACTGAGAAGATCCAAGGGAGATAAAGATTGGCGCGAACCTTCTGAAGAAGAAGCTGCAAGCTTAATTGCCCTCCTAAAGAGATATCAAGATGTATTCGCATGGTCTTATGCCGATATGCCAGGCCTTGATCCAATGATCGTGGAGCATAGCTTGCCAACCAACCCTGATGTAGCCCCCAAGAAACAACGGCTAAGAAGAGTTAAGCCTGAATTGTCAAAAAAGATTGAAGAAGAAGTAATGAAGCTCCTGGCAGTAGGCTTCCTCGAAGTCTCGCAATATCCTAGTTGGGTGGCAAACATTGTACCAGTGAAGAAGAAAGATGGTCGAATCCGAATTTGTGTCGACTACCGCGATTTGAACAAAGCAAGCCCAAAGGATGATTTCCCGCTACCTCACATAGACGTTCTTGTGGATAGTCTTGCTGGATTCAAACTTTTCTCTTTCATGGATGGGTTCTCAGGATACAACCAAATAAAAATGAAGGAGGAAGACAAGGAAAAGACGGCATTCATTACTCCATGGGGGACTTTTCACTATAAGGTCATGCCTTTTGGCCTGAAAAACGCTAGCAACTTACCAACGTGCCATGGTCACTCTTTTCCATGACATGATGCACAAAGAAATTGAAGTATATGTCGATGACATGATCGCTAAAACCAAACATGGAGAAGACCATGTGAAGACCCTGGAAAAATTATTCAATCGACTTCGCCAGTTCAAGTTGCGCTTGAACCCAGCAAAATGTGTGTTCGGGGCAACTTCTGGCAAGTTACTTGGATTCATTGTGAGCTGTAAAGGGATAGAAGTGGACCCGTCAAAAACTAAAGTGATATTTGAGATGCCTCCTCTCTCAACTGTGAAAGAAGTCCGGAGCCTCCTGGGAAGATTAAATTACATTGCGCGATTCATTTCCCAGCTTTCTGAAACTGCAAAACCTTTCTTTAAACTTCTCAAGAAAGATGCACAAATCAAGTGGGATGATGACCGCCGCGGCGTTTGAAAATTTAAAGAGGTACTTGATGAAACCCCGGTTTTAGTACCCCGACTCTAGGACACCCTTTGACCCTCTACCTTACCATCAACGGTGAATCCCTAGGTGCAATGTTGGCACGAAAGGACCCCATGATGGGAAGGAACGAGCCATTTACTATTTGAGTAAAAAGTTCACCACGTCGAACAAAATTACTCCAAATCAGAAAAAACATGCGCTGCATTGGTATGGGTGTTGCACGGACTACGCGGTATACCTTGCATTACCAGACATTCCTTGTAACTGAGAGTGACCCAATCAAGTATTTGCTCGGTTGCCCGGCCTTGGTGGGAAAATTGGCCAAATGGCAAATCCTGATCTCAGAATTCGACATCCAGGTGATGTCGCAAAAATCAGTTAAAGGTCGGGTGATTGCTGATATGTTAGCAGATTGCCCTAAAGAAGTACGCGAGGATCATTCCCGGATGACCGAATTTCAACGGTAGAAGAGGACACATGGACTATGTTCTTTGACGGAGCTGTAAATTTGTCAGGTTCAGGCACCGGGGCGGTCTTAATATCCCCAAATGGGCAACATTATCCTGTGGCTGCAAAATTGATATTTCCATGCACCAACAATATAGCCGAATATGAAGCATGCATCCTCGGCCTACAAGCGGCTATTGAAATGGAAGTGTTAAAACTAAAAGTGTTCGGTGACTCCACCTTAATTATCCTACGGGCGTGGGCGAATGGAAGACAAGAGACGCCAAACTAGTGCCTTATCACGACTACTTGGAAGAATTGGTAGGAGAATTCCAGGACGTCTCGTTTGAATACCTACCTAGAATTCATAACCGTTTCTTTGATGCACTAGCAACACTATCATCTATGTTGCAAGTAACGAAGGGGTTAGAAGTAGAGCCTTTGAAGATTGAAGTCGACAAGACGGGCCCATTGCATGACTATAATTGAAGAACCCGATGGGAAACCCTGGTATTATGACATCATGAGATACGTCCAGAAGCAAGAATTTCCTGAAGAAAGCACTCCCTCTGATCGAAAATACCTAATGAAAATGGCTTCGAGGTTCTTCGTTAGTGGTGAAAATTTGTACAAAAGATCATATAACTCAGTCTTGCTAAGGTGTGTGGATGCAAACGAAGCCACACAAATAATGCAAGAAATACATGGGGGAGTATGTGGCCCTCACATGAATGGACGTATGTTGGCCAAGAAAATAATGAGATAGGGTTATTACCGGTTTCCCTTAGAGAGCGATTGTGCTTAGCATGTGTGAAGCTGTCATCGTTGTCAGATTCACGGGGACAAGATAAATGTCCCTCCAACTGAATTGCATCGTTATCGAGCCGTGGCCATTTTCAATGTGGGGTATTGATGTAATTGGCCCAATCAATCCCAAAGGCATCAAATGGGCACCGATTCATTTTGGTCGCAATCGACTACTTCTCAAAATGGATCGAGGCTGCATCCTATGCAAGCGTAACTGCACGAAACGTTATGAAATTCATCAGACGTGACATAATTGCCCGTTATGGCGTACCAGAAGCTATCGTCACCGATAATGGGTCAAACCTGAACAACAAGTTGATTGATCAATTGTTTTCTGAGTTCAAAATCCAACATTTGAACTCGTCCCCTTATCGTCCACAAATGAATGGAGCCGTGGAAGCCGCCAACAAGAACATCAAGAGAATCCTATCCAAGACAGCTGAAAACTACCGCGATCGGCATGAGAGGTTACCCTTCGCACTAACAAAGCATATCGAACTTCGATTCGAACTTCCTTTGGGGCAACGCCTTTTTCCTTGGTTTACGGCATGGAGGCGGTTTTGCCTGTAGAAGTAGAAATCCCTTCCTTGCGAATTTTATCCCAGGCAGGATTGTCCAAGGAAGAATGGACACAACAAAGGCTTGAGCAACTGAATATGATCGACGAAAAACGATTGAAAGCACTCTGTCATGGTCAGTGTTACCAGCAGAGGGTAGCTCGATCGTTCAATCAAAAGGTGCGACCCAAGCACTTTGAGGTAAACGAGCTAGTCTTGAGAAAGACGCGCCAATCTTTCCGAGCCGGAGGCAAGTTTGCCCCAAATTACAAGGGTCCCTATGTAATAAAGAAGATACTTCCCGGAGGAGCCTTGATTCTGACTGAGATGGATGGGCGAGAATTCTCTAAACCAGTTAATTCCGATGCTGTGAAAAAGTACTACCCTTGAAAGATGTTCATTGTCTGGCATTGCCAAGCATTTCTCTATCATAATGAAAATGCCTATGCACCTTTATATATGAGTGATGTGTTTGCACCATCATAAAAAAACGTGTGTTTGGGTTGACTCAATGAAGAAAAATGAATGGTAATCATCAGCATTTAAGGAAGTGCCGAAAATCAAGTAGCAAACTCAATGGCATAACTTGAGCAAATCAACGTTACCCAAGCGGACGCGTAAGAGTAATCCATGTCAATTTCACCCGGCTCGGTGTAAAGGACGCGTCATTTAGGAACCGATCAGTTAAAAGGAATCTTTTGTCCGAGTCAACAATCTTAGAATCGGGAGGCCTCACTTCTTGTTCCTTAGAATCGGAAGACACATGCTCTTGCAAGAAGTAATTACCATCGGAGAATTGGAAGTTTTGATTGTCCATCTCAAATTCCATAGAAGCTTGAGGTACATGACTTTTTTGCATTGCTATAATCAAAGGCGGAAGGAAAAATTCCACAAAAGGAAAGCTTTGAAAATCAATCAACGACCAGCAATTATGCATATGTGGCCACAAGTAGGAAAGGCCGTCGAAGGAAGCATTGAAATGTAAAAAGGGCCATCAGCAACTTCCCTAAGAGCCAGCACAAATAAACTCTGGGGGAAAGGTAACTTGGCATCATTTCTAACACTCACTCTCTGAACTCATATTGACAGGAGGCATTGGGATTCAAGAGCCAGATTAAATGGTTAAAACGGGGTAAACCAAGTGATCCAAGCAAGGAAAAAGAAACAAAGATGCCCGATCGATTCCCAACCCTAGCTTGATCATTCATGTGTCATATTCCTAATCAATAGGGACAACCATCGACACCCCTTTGTGAATAATCCTTTTGATGTTCAAAATTTAACAATACTAGTCTGTTGACCCTTAAAGCTACCAAGAAGATCTTTTTGAGCCAAAACCATTCATTTGTTCTGAGAGTACAAACTCCATCACATTTAAAATACTGCATGCCTTTTCCAAATGGATTTTTGCATGATGATTTTGTCTATCTAGATCTTTGATTCCATCAAGGACTATTAGAATAGACAGCTAAGTGAAGAATACAAGATTCATTGAGCATCTTTGGATGAGGTGCGTAAGAATGATGAAAGGCAAGCCATATCCTACACACAGTCCCCCATCTATACACTTGTGAGATGAGTGCGAGAAGATTCCATGATTTGCGGGGTAAAGAGTTCTCTCGCGAATGGTACGATAACCAAAATAGTGAGAGGCATTTCATTGCTCACCCCATTGAGCCCCATACACCGATGAAATTTCTGTCCTATCCCCATCAAGAACCACCCCATCACCGGGGCAGGATCGGAGGCAAAGCGGCATCACAAGGTGAGAAGAGAGATAGAAATTTTCTTGCTCGCACTTGCATCAATCTTTGGGTGTCTTTATTGCATATGAACACTCGCATTAATTTAAGTGCCCTAGAGTCATGAAGAGCAATTCTTTCTCCATGCACTTGTATTTATTGTACAACCCAATTGAGTTGTAAATTCACCCTCACATGGAGACAAAGCGAAGAACCGCCATTTGAACAAAGCATAATCAGAAGCGCCGGCAAAAGATGAAGACTCAATAGTCTAACAAAGGCGTTTGCTTGAACTTGTCAAGATCAGCTCTCAAGCAACAAGAATGAAAAAGCAGGGGCATAAAAAAGCAGTGTACCTGGTAAAAGCAAGGTCAATGCCCATATTTGAAGAACTGGAATAAAAAAATAGGGGCAGGAAAAAGCAGTGTGCCTGGTAAAAGCAAGGCCAATACCCCCGTCAAAAATGCAGCCAAGAAAATCTTGTTGTTGTGGTCCATAGAACCTCCATTTGACGGTGAAAGACGGTGACAAATGCCAAGGCCATCACCAGCTCTCACCCTTTTATACATGAATCAAGCCTACATTGCATCCCATTGTAAAAGTCTCTTCAGACTAGGGGCACTTCAATTAACGTAGGATTTCATATGTCTATAAGCATCGCTCGAAGAAGTACGAGCAAGACTATTCTATCTCTTTTCGCAGGACTCTTGACTTGCAAACCCGGAGATGATCGTGCAGTACTTCGTTCATGAGCCTTAACCTCGACGGTCCCATTTGATGAGCTATTGACCAAGTCTTCATCACAATGTCAACGAAGACCTCTCACATTGGTAAAGTCGTACCACTTGCTCGGACCCCTGCTGACATGATGACAGTGAGATAGTGTGGTCCTTATAAATCCTGCATCAATGGTCGGGATAGCCTTTTCCATGAGAGTGAGCGAAAAGTCCTTTCGGACGAAAGTCCCTCATCTGGCATGCTCAAGACATCTACATTCTAAATGAAGGTTGTCTTTCAAAATCTTCCCCAGTGGAATTCGGATGATGCAAAACTGACAAAATTATCATGCATGAATCTCATTTTAACTCATGAATTTACAAACACATACAATCATGTGTGCATACTGTGCAAATAGCATACATACTCTCAAAGATCAGAGGTATTGCCGAGATAAGCATATTTCTATCCCCATTTGTTTTAAAGTACCTACCACTGTCCAAGTACTCTCTTCTTGACACTTGACCTATTCGAGTTGTCCCCTGAGTTTGGACGCTTGTAATGGTCTAAGTATCCCCTGTTTTTGAGTACCCACTACTTGCCGGGTGCTCCCTCTGTTGACGCTCGACCTGTTCGAGTTGTCTTTAGAGTTTGGATGCTCGTGACTGTGCAAGTATCCTCTTGTTTTTGAGTATCGGCCACCGTTCGAATACTCCCTTTCCGTGACACTCGATCTGTTCGAGTTGTCCTCAAAATTGCATCGTTGAATACTAGTAGCTGTTCAAGCATTCCACTGCGTTGTGCACCTGCGGCCATCCAAGTAAGCCTTGTGCTACATTCAAGTTTATGTTGCCAGGAGGTGGGAGACCTTCACGAATATCCCAGGTACGTCCTCGATATTCCCCTTTTACCAGGAGGTGGGAGACCTTCATGAATATTTGGGGCACGTCCTCGATATTCCCATTACCAGGAGGTGAGAGATCTTCACGAATATGCGAGACCCATCCTCGATATTCCCAATTACCAGGAGGTGAGAGACCTTCATGAATATCCCAGGTACGTCTTTGATATTCCCAATTACCAGGAGGTGAGAGACCTTCACAAACATGCGAGGCACGCCCTCGATATTCCCTTTTACCAGGAGGTGAGAGACCTTCATGAATATGCAAGACCTATCCTCGATATTCCCACATACCAGGAGGTGAGAGACCTTCACGAATATCTTAGGTACGTCCTCGATATTCCATCTACCAAGAGTTTGTACCTGTGATCATCCAGGTACCCTTTCGATACTTGTGATCATCCAGGTATCCCCAAAGAGTTTGTACCTATGATCGTCCAAGTACCCCTTCGATACTTGTGATCATCCAAGTATCTCCAAAGAGTTTGTACCTGTGATCGTCCAGGTACCCCTTCGATACTTGTGATCATCCAAGTATCTCCAAAAGTTTGGTTGTGATGTCGTCCGGTACCCCTTCAATATTTGTGATCATCTAGGTATCCTCCAAGAGTTTGTACTTATGATCATCCAAGTACTATCTCCCAACAAGCGATGCCCCGAGAAAGGTCGGCGCATCTCCCGAAAGGCGACCGAAGAAAGGTTCGGGTCCTAGACAAACAACTTATTGCTCTAACGGGCGACCAAAGAAAGGTTCGGGTCTGGAAAAGCAATTCCCGTCAAGGCGACCGAAGAAAGGTTCGGGTCCTAGACAAAACAACTTATTGCTCTAACAGGCGACCGAAGAAAGGTTCGGGTCCTGGAAAAGCAATTCCCCGTCAAGGCGACCGAAGAAAGATTCGGGTCCTAGACAAACCCACTTCTTGCTCTAAACAGGCGACCGAAGAAAGGTTCGGGTCTGGAAAAGCGATTCCCGTCAAGGCGACCGAAGAAAGGTTCGGGTCCTAGACAAACCACTTATTGCTCCAATAGGCGACCGAAGAATGGTTCGGGTCTGGAGAAGCAATCTCCTCATGCAACGAGGTAAGATGACGCCTTGATACTTGCCAAAACTCGGGGTTCACACCCTATCTCACTCACTCCCGGTAAGTAACTACAGGTATCTTCTTATCTGTCTTAGTATGTGTTATAGTGCTCTTTCTCCGCATAGAATAATAGGTCCCAAATAAAATATAATCTACTACGCATGCATGGATAAAATTGAGGCATCAGTCTGTCTTTGAATGCAACCTCTGCGAGCTCACCTTCAAAGAGGGGCAGCTGTTGATACCTCAATTTTAATTAGGTTAATTTTATTAATTAAGTTTTTAATTCATTTTGTCTTTTCGGATAAGTAGATAATAAAAAAAAAAACAAACAAACAAACAAACAAACAAAACAAAAGAAAAGAAAAGAAAAGCAAAAAAAGCAGCCCATTGGGGCTGGGCTCGCGAGCCCTTAGGGCCCCTCCCCTCTTTTTCTCTCGCGAGCCCGGCCCCCTTCTCTTCTTCCTCCTCCTACCTTCTTCTTCCTCGTCGCTTTGCATCTCACGCGCGGTGGCGGCGCGCGCGAATGATGGCCTACGGCCAAGGGAGTAGGCCGACGTCGGCCGGAGGGGATAAGATTGCGGCGCCATTAATGTTGAGCGAGCTTCACTGGATAAGCTCGAATGAGACGCCGGTTCAGCCGAGGAGGACCGTTCGATGCGCGAAGCCGGCGGTCGAAGCTTCGTCGACCGGCCGCCCTCTCGCCTATAAATAGGCTGGCCGCAAGCATCGTCGGAGGGTGTGGCGAGTTCGGAGATCCTTCACCGAGAGACATCGGGAAGGGTTGAAGAGCGGCGCGCAGAGAGACCTCGAGTCGCGAGCTCGGCCCACCCTCCACCGAGAGACTTCGGGAAGGCGGGCGGCAAGCGACCCGAGAAGGTCGAGATCCGGCCGATGGAGGCTCGGATCGCGAGTGAGAGGAGATTGAGGCCGAGGTAGGGTCCGCGAGATCTGCGCCTCGATTTGGAGTTTTCTGGTCTTTTTTTCGTTCTTTCTTGCCGTCGGACGCCGTGCCGCCGCCGTTCGCCCGACCAAGTCCCGACACCGCGCCGGATCGAGAAGGCGAGTTGCCGCCGTTGTTGCCTGTCACCGCCACCGTTCACCACCCCGTCACGGGACGGGTAACGTAGCCGTCACCGCCGCCGGTCGCATTGTCGCCGTCGCATTCCTCCTCTCGGACCGTGTCGCCACCGGCCGCACCAACGCGCCCACGTTGTCGCTCGTCCTCGCCGTCCTCGTAAGCGGTTTGTCACCGTTGTCGCCGCCGTCGCCGCCGTTGCCGCCGTCACCGCCGTAATGCCTCGGTTTCCCCCTCGGCGGCTGCGGATTCGCAAACCCTAGGGTTTGCGATTTTCCGGTCGTGGAGTCGGAGCCGGGTCGGCGAGTCGGGTAGGGTTTCCGCGGTTTTGGGCGGCGGAAGGCGGGTCGCAAGTCGGGTCGGATCCGGGTAGGGTTTCGCGGGGAAGCGGGTCATCGGGTCGGGCGTGTGACCCGGCGCTATAGGGTTACGCAAGGCCGGCTTCTTCGCGGGCCGGGCATCCCCTTTTTTAAAATAGGCCCAATTCCGTGTGTGTGGGCTGAGTTTTTAAGAAAAAAAAAAATCTGAGTCGGGCCAACGCGGGCCCGTCCGCGTTTTGGGTCGTCGACCGGTCGGCCCCAACCCGCGGATCCAGGCCGGGTCGGTTTTATTTTGTTATTTTAATATAAAATAATATTCTAATAAATAAAAAATAAATATTTTATTTTCAAAAAAAAATCAAAAAATGTTTTATTTTCAAAAAAAAATATTAAAAAAATGTTTTAATTTCCAGAAAATCGAAAAATATTTAAAAAAATGTCGAAAAATATTTTATTTTCTAAAAAAATCGAAAAAAAATCAAAAATAATTTATTTTCCAAAAATATTTTGAAAAATATTAAAAAAAATATTTTATTTTCCAAAAAAATCAAAAAAATCAAAAAAAATGCCAAAAAAAAAAAAAATCCAAAAATTCATGAAAAAGCCAAAAAAATTCAGAAAAAGCCAAAAAGACTTGTATTTTTCCATAAATACCAAAAAATCCCAAAAAAATCCCTTTTGTGTCCAAAAAATTAGAAAAAGACTCAAAAAATGTTTTTCCTCCCAAAAATGCATGGAAAATCCCTCGAACATCCAAAAAAACCTCAGGGTTTAAACAAGATTAGGTACCGAAAGGGCATTAGTGATTAACTAGTGTAATCAAGTCCCCGATCCTAATTTCTGCAGTTGCGCAGAGCGAGTATTTCTCCCGATACTTCGCTTGGGTTTCTAATCGACCCACCCCAAACCGATTAGTGACGACTCCGTTTTAAAATTAATTTACAGGTTAAAAATTTAGATTATTAAAGTCGTGAATTGGTGGACTTGGGAGAGTCCGGGCATAATTAATTTTAGCCGAGCCATTAGCCTCCTTAGGCGCTCGTAACCAATTGCGGGCGCCGAAAAAAAGAGGTCGCAACAGTGGTGATGCTTAAGTAACTACATCAGTCCATCTCATAGGTTTTGTACCGGCATGAGTGGCATCTGCACATTCTAAAATCATGTCTGCATTGGGGAAGAGGAAGGAGTTTCGCAGCGTAATGTTGCTCTTATTCTAGTACAACCTTTAAAGGACTAGCCGCTTGGTGTTTGACTCGCTTATTTTCCTTGTGAACTGATCTTCTAGAGATGTAATTAGTAAATCATAATGAGTAATTTGAGCCATCATTGGCAGGGAAGGTGTATAGGGAATTTTTGGGAAGAAGTGCGTACTATGTTGCACCGGAGGTGTTGAATCGAAATTATGGGAAGGAAATCGATGTCTGGAGCGCAGGCGTCATCTTATACATCCTCCTTTCTGGTTCACCTCCCTTCTGGGCAGGTAAGCCTTTGCTTGTACGACAGTTGTTCACTATTAACTATCTTGTCAAGTGTTTTCCGGATTCAATTGCACTTTTCCACATCGTAGAACATTTTTGAGAAAACAGGCGTTGTTTGTTCCGTTGGACATCAATCCAAATTTCACGATGATCAGCTCTTGATGGACTAGTATATCTCCTGATTTTACTGTGAATCTGTAACATTTTTCTCCCTCTCAGAGAACGAGAATGACATATTTAGAGCAATATTGGAAGGCAACCTAGATCTACAAACCCATCCTTGGCCATACATTTCCCCTTCAGCAAAGGATCTCATCCAAAAAATGTTGACGAGGGATCCTAAGAAAAGGATCACCGCCACGGATGCCCTCGGTAAGTGCTCCCTTTTCTAGTGAAATTCTGTGGTTTCATATCAAAATCAAACAATTCCTAGGGAGTTCATGAAATGACATTCTTTGATTAAGTCAGTCCACAATTATGCATTAACAGGATAACGAACTAGATCATAATCTAATTGGCAAATCTGAACCAAACCTGAAAATCATTAAAAGAACACTGGCATATTGTTTGCATACAATGTATGGACAGAACATCCTTGGCTTCGGGAAAATGGAGTGGCATCTGATAAACCTATTGACAATGCTGTCTTGCGGAGGATGAACCAATTTAGAGCGTCGAACAAGCTGAAGAAACTTGCTCAGAAGGGACTGTTTTTCTACTAGTCTACGGATGCTTTCCTCGCATAAATGGACATCAGGTTCCAGAAATAGATTAGACAGTCTAGCTTTGAACACTTCTGGAACAATCATCATCTCGGTTTTACTTGATTTCATAGCTCTCATCAGTAGTCTCTATTTTATGCTTTGGTGACAAAGGATGATATTCTATGTTCTTGAGGTGCAGTGGAAGAGCTGCTTCAAAGTTTCACTTTCCTTACTGATATTGTTATTGAGTGAAGGTAATTGCGCAAAACCTCACGGAAGAAGAAATCAAGGGCTTGAGACATATGTTCAGCAACATGGACACCGACGAAAGTGGTACGATCACATTTGAAGAATTTAAATCAGGATTGTCTAGGTTGGGATCAATGCTCTCTGAACCAGAAGTAAGGCAGCTAATGGATGCTGTAAGCACAATCAATCATTTGAACTCTCTTTCACTTCTTCTCTGTGGAACAACCAGTTCCAGTTGAGGAGCTTTTCTCTTTGGGAAGTCACTCCGAAAATGCATTTCTTTTAACAGGCCGATGTCGATAAGAGTGGGGCCATCGATTACACCGAATTCATCACTGCCACAATTAACCGCCACAGGCTTGAGAAGGAAGAAGATCTGATCAAGGCTTTCCAATACTTCGATAAAGACAACAGCGGGTTAGTGCTGCTTTCACCTTGATTCTGCTAGGCTCCAATGTGTTATGCCTCAAGAATAATGCGAGTTACCTTATTCGGAGCACATTTCACGACTGCTGTTCAAAGAGAGATTAAGGTCTGCAAACACAATTGAGGGGCCGCTGTATCTCAGAACTCCAAAACCTGTGAAATCAAGAACATATCATGCTCAATGTTGTTAGGGTCCAAAGCTTTTGTATTTTGCTTGAATTTTTACTTGCATTTCGGCTTGCTTAACCTTCTGTAGGTTCATCACGAGAGACGAGCTGAGACAAGCTATGGCAGAATACGGAGTGGGGACGATGCCACCATAGACGAGATCTTCGAGGATGTCGACACAAACAAAGTATCAAATCTTTCCTTGATTTTTTACTTTGATTTCTTGATCCTTATATCCCCCAACTGACTCAAGTTCATTATGATCCCACCTGTGTGATGCAGGATGGGAATATCAACTACGAGGAGTTTGTGGTCATGATGAGAAGAGGAACTCAATATCATGATGGAAACGGGAGATAGGAGGAAAGGTTGATGAATGATTATTTCCTCTCCTTTTGTACATTCATCTCTATAATTAAGCCTATGTAGAGAATATGTAGTACTATTATATAGCGACATCTGAATACTACGACGTGACGCGCAATCCAATGCATTTCGGCACAACGAATTATTCCAAATTATTATGTTGTATGAAAGCGTCAATCATCTGAGAATTGGAATGCAAAATATATATTTTCCCTACATCTTTCTATTCAGTCCCGCACACATGCACATGCATGGAGAGACAACAGGTTTGTGAGCTGCAATATTCTTATTTTTTTCTTCTTTTTGACAAGTTAAAGGGATAACGACCACTCTAAACATTATCACGAGGGGCTGCACATCCACTAAAAAATATTTGAATTGAGTCATAATTACTCTGCCCCACCCATTCCTTGAAGCTCTAAAGTGTGTGAACCTATCATTGCGGTTCCATTAAAATACCTGCGGTCGAGAAATCTCTCCACACACGAGAGATGTCCCAGCTATGACAATTCTGAGAGTCACTTGCGTTGAACTTGTGATCTCGCTAAAGATCTCCTCGTGTATCCCAACATTTTCCAGGGGAATGGAGAAGATCTCCTCGTGCTCAAGGGGTCGAGCGCACGTGTGTCAAGAGGGAAAGAACCTCCTGCTAAACCCTAAGAAAATCATTTACCTAATTTAGACAAGCATCGGTACTTGCACGTGCAAAGACGGATAAAAGAAAGATCAGCGAGTGACCCGTGGGTCATTTCCTTGACCGGATCTTTCTCCGTGACATATGCATTTAACCTCTTGCGCACTCAACCTAATCTGCACACGCATAACATTCAAGATTTATACCTTCTCAAAGTCAAGAAACGGGAAAGCAAAATGAAACGGGGTAAGCGCGTCTTCACGTACTTCCAGAATATGTTCCAACTGGTTGATCAAATCATACATCGGATGCTGAAATTGCGTAAGCTTTGACTCGAAGTGCAGCGTGTATAAGTATGAAGACAAGAACATGCATCAGCCCAACTGTTTTTTATTTAATTCTGCTGGCGGTGGTAGGCCCTTTTGCCTCCTTCGCCTTTGACCATGACCCTTTTGACCATTTGATGCAGTCAATAAAGAGCTCCGGAGATTGCTTGTCTTCTATGTGTGTGTGTATACATATAGATGGCTCGGCAACAAAAGGCTGTACGTTCAAAGAAGAGCAGCTCCCCATTTGCGAAGATGGAGAAATCACAGGCCAAGCCAAATAGCAAGAAGGTGCTGAAGTTCTTGCCAAGAACAGTTTCATCCATCAGCTTCTTCCAAAACCCTCCTTTTAGCCCCGATCTAGACAAGAGACTGCTGTCGTCATCGTCCTCATATTCGTCGGAGCTCATTAACAGCACAAAGCGCAGGCTCAGATCCCATGTCGGCACAGGTTTTTCCGGTCCACTCATATCCCTAATTCCCGACGAAGCTCGAGCCAAGAACAGGAATAACCGAGACTTCGACGTGAACGAACCCACATCGCCGAAAGTCTCGTGCATGGGCCAGATCAAGCACAAGAACAAGAAATCGTGGCCGTCGTCAGCTGACAAACGTTCTTCCTTCTCTTCATCTGCTTCTTCTTCATTTTCCACGTTGAAACGGGATGTCGATAAGCCTCCGAGATCGAGTAATACTCACGAGAAGCAGAGCTCAACGTTAAAGAGAATATTCAACAGAGTTAGAGGAGGCAACAAGAAGAAACCGTCTGATACTTCGGGAAATAATTGCCGGAAGCCACCGTTGCTTCCCGACAGAGCCCCGTCCTTGAGTCAGATGAAACGGTTTGCGAGCGGGAGGGACATGCTGGCAAGCTTCGACTGGTCGGCAGAAGTCGGGCCGGTGTTGGACGCCGACCGCCAGGACTACTATCACTACTACTCGGACGAAGAGAGGAGAGAGAGTGATCAAGAAGAGGAGGATGATAAAGTGATCATTCCTTTCTCTGCACCAAATCCGGTTGGTGGCGGTGGCGTCAGGGTGAATCCACAATCGAGGAAAGAGATCAACCTGTGGAAGAGAAGGACCATGGATCCTCCTAGACCTCTCGAATTGCACCAACCCGCCACGGTTAGAGCAAATTAAAATTGGATTATCCACGTCTCATGAGTTCTTTCTCTTGGCTCTGTAATTTTCTGTTCCGGCAAATTATTTTCTTCTTTTCGAATTCTTTGTGTAATTCTCTTGTTGAATCGCTTTGCTGGCATGCAAAAAGAATCTGTATGTGGCGAAATAGCTAGTAGGAATGTGCACAGATGACCATTTGCAAACGATATCGATCTTCTTGTTAGAATTTAAATGTGCGCGGAAGCATGGTATAATTTATATTTGATAGAGAATGGATAAGGATAGGATATTTTGAGAAGGTTTATGGGACAAAGATAGTTTCACTAGTTTATGAAAATAATTTTACAATAGTTGAAGGAAGTGTTGGTGAGGGAGCTAGATGTGGTTTTTATGGTTAGCTCCCTCCAAAACATGGAGCACTTGCTCCTTTATATAAGCTACCAAAGTCGGTGGAGGAAGTCTCTAGACTTCTCTACAAATAGCCACTATTATTTTATAGTAACATAAGATGAGTGTTCTAGAACACACAAGAGATGGCAGCTTGTAGACTCTTCTAGAATTTTTCTTGAATTTTCTAGCTCAAATCTATCTTGAAGTTTCTAGAATTGGATCACAAATTCCAACACTCCCCCTTGATCCAATTTCGGGATACTCCGGACTTGTGTTATAAAGCCTCGAACGTACCTTAAAATTTCTCTTGTAATTTGTCCCATGTCTTTTATTTCGTCTTCATTCCATGATCCCTTGCATTCTCTTGTCAGAACACTTGCACCCGCCTTCGAATGCGCATGTGTTTTCTTCAACAATGACCCATATGTCTCGGGGCATCAAATTGTTCTTAGTTGTAGTTGTTAGCTCTGGCTCTGGCTCTGGCTCTCGTAGGCTCTGGCTCTGGCTCCGACTTTAGTTCTGGTTCTAGCTCCGGCTCTGGCTCTATTGGCTCTCGCTCGGGCTCTGGCCTTTGATTCTGGCTCTGGCTCCGGCTCCGGCTCTATTGACTCTCGCTCGGACTCTGGCCTTTTTAGTTGAGGATGGTGAGGACAAACGCCCATAACCATCCGATATGCCTAGCTCTGATACCATGTTAGAATTTAAATGTGTGCGGAAGCATGGTATAGTTTATATTTGATAGAGAATGGATAAGGATAGGATATTTTGAGAAAGTTTATGGGACAAAGATAGTTTCACTAATTTATGAAAATAATTTTACAATAGTTGAAGGAAGTGTTGGTGAGGGAGCTACATGATGTGGTTTTTATGGTTAGCTCCCTCCAAAACATGGAGCACTTGCTCCTTTATATAAGCTGCCAAAGTCGGTGGAGGAAGTCTCTAGACTTCTTTACAAATAGCTACTATTATTTTATAGTAACATAAGATGAGTGTTCTAGAAAACACAAGAGATGGCAGCTTGTAGACTCTTCTAGAATTTTTTTTGAATTTTCTAGCTCAAATCTATCTTGAAGTTTCTAGAATTGTATCACAAATTCCAACACTTCTGCTAATACATTTTGGAAATTTGCTTATCTGAAACGGTGAAAACTCGAAACAAGGTGGCAAAGTCATGTACCGAGAGGTGTTCCAGTGATCTGGGTATATCCATATTCGTGTTCTTGAATATTCAACTCCATCCTCGGATGCGTGTTGCAGCGTCATTCTTGAACATTCATTTTTTGTTCCTGTAAATTCTTTTCTTCTTTCCAAATTCTCTCTGTAATTCTAGTGTTAAATTGCTTCGCTGGTGTGGTGATATAGCCAGTAGGAACGTGCATAGATCACCATGTTACATATCTGCAAACGATATCGATCTTTTGCTATTAGATATTGGAAATTTACTCATCTGAAACGGCCAAAAACTTGAAACAAGGCAGCGAAGTCGTGTACCGAAGGGTGTTGCAATTTCTCTGCACGTTCCAGGGATGTGGGTATATCGATGTTCATATTCTGGAATATTCAACTCCGTCCTCGGAGTGCGTGTTGTACATTATCTCCTTCACATAGGTAGGTCGGCAAGAGCGATAAGATCTTGTGCAAGATTTTTTCCCCTGACAAGGAAGCCGCAGCCCTCCTGGAATTTTCTAACGAATGGTATAGTCCGTGGATGGGTGAAAAGTCCTTTTCAGTCCGCTATTCCTTGATTTAATAATCCTCCTCTGCCATTTATTAAAATCCAAAAATGTATCTAGGCGGAAGAAAATGGAAACCAGCAGTCGCTCTCTAGGCCAGCTTAGCTTAGCTTAGCCAACAATTTTTCGAAAGATCAAGGCAAGGAGGGAGTCGGTTCTGAGTCTTTTCCTGGGCACCAGCCCCTGGTAATGTTAGCTGCAGTAAAGGATCTCGGACAAAGGAAAATAACTCGGTCGCAAAATCCCTTTTCGATTTAACTCTCGATCTTCTTTTTAGTTACAGTATTTTTATTTCGACTGAACCCCCTGCACGAAAGAAAAAAACGAGTTGAACCTCCAGCCCATCGTAATAAAAGCAGCAGCAATGGATCTCAGACAAAAAAAAAAAATGACTTGTTTGAAAAATCCCTTTTCGATTTAACCCTCGATCTTCTTTTTAAAATATAGTAGTTTTCTTTTGATTTAACTCTCTACCTGAAAGAAAAAAAAAGTTGAACCTCATTATTTTGGATAGCGTGATAGATGGAATCAATTGCACTTTCATGCTCGGTGAAATCAAGAACATATCATGCTCGGTGTTGTTAGTGTTCAAAGCTTTTGTATTTACTTGTTTTCTTAACCTACATTTCTGCTTGCTTAATCTTCTGTAGGTTTATCACAAGAGACGAGCTGAGACACGCTATGGCACAATACGGAATGGGGGACGAAGCCACCATCGACGAGATCATCGAGGATGTCGACACAGACAAAGTATTGAATCTTTCCTCGAGCCTTAACTCTGATTTCTCGATCCCTATATGCTCAAACTGACTCATGTTCATTATGATCCCACCTATGGGATGCAGGATGGGAGAATCAATTACGAGGAGTTTATGGCCATGATGAGAAAAGGAACATAAGATCATAATGGAAACGAGAGATAGGACGAAAGGTAGATGAATGATTATTTGTTCTCCTTTTGTACATTCATCTCTAAAATGCATATCATGTTAGAATAGTTCACATTAACTTTACTTGTCATTAGAATGATGTTATATAGATTGCATGTTGCATGTCCTCTCAAATTAGGTCATAGTCATATTTAAAGATTAGAATCGCATCCCATGCACTACATATGGTTTAGTTTTCATAAACAAACAAATAAATAAATAAACCCAAAAAGATTATGTTAGAATTGTGTATTATTTAGAATTCATGATTAGGCCATGCATGCATTTTTTAATTAACACTTTGCATATATTTGGAAATTAATTAGTGAGGGTATGCTTTGCTTGATATTGAGGCTAGCCTTATTTCTAACAATTTATTTATTTATTATTTATTACCTTGATTATTGTTTGTCAAATTGTGGTTTGTGCATCCCCGTGATCATATATCACATGTTAGTGGATTAAATTAAAATTAACTAAGATTGCCTGCAAGATATTTTTCAAATAAAGGGAAATGGTGTCGAAAGGGCATTGAATTAATCAGACATAGTCTAGTCCCCATATCCATGAATCTCTTGCTCATAGAACTAAAGTGTTTTCACACATTGTACTTAGGTGTCTAATCGACCTACCAATAACTGATTAGTGGTGATTCCTAAATAAACTAATTTGCATGTAAAGCTATTAAATTAACAATCTCGAAGTTGCAATTAGTATAAGCTTGGGAGAGTCCACATAAGTTTTTGGACTTAGTAATCTATTAGCTTTCTCTTCGGCGATTCACCTCTGGGAAGGTTGTGACTCTTACGTGACGGTCCAGTTATCGCCAGCCGTCCTACATAGCATACCACCATATTAGCAATTTTCAGCAAAAATTGGCAAAAGGACTACATTGGTATTTTGCGCAAAGATTTAACATTAAATTGGTAAAATTGAAAAAGTATAGGATTAAATTCGTATCTATACAATAGGTTAATGATTGATCGAACAATTTCTCCGAAGAACATTCTTACAATCACAAGCCAAGGTAAGGGAAAAACAAAAAGCTTCGGGTGGGAGGGGTTTAGTCTAGTATGGTCCAAGCGCGTTCCAATAGAATTAAGATGTGATCCTGCCTTTCCAAAGAAGCCAACAATCCTGCCACCACCTAATGCCGATGGGATATGGAAATCACCTTCATCGTTTAACCATGATTTCCATGCAACGGCCCGTAAGTGGTCTTCGTCGTATGTATTTTCACGTCGCAGATGGTAGTATCAGGACTGTTTTCATTTCCTTCCGGTAACCCAATATCGAAACTAGGCGCTCCTTGGGATAATCAAGCATGACCTTCAAAAAAAAAAAGCTAAGCCAAACACGTATTACTTGTGAAAATGTATGAAGGTTTGAAGCTTGAACTCTAGATGTAGGATGCGAGAAGAAGAGCCTCAGTTTCGATGAAATGAATCCGTGCTACATGAAGCTGAGGACATTATGAGAAGCAACGTCTACATGAATAACTTACAGACAGAAAAAAAAGACCGAAAAGCTAAGAGAGAGGGATTGAGATATGGACTAGCCTGGTGCCTTGAAGACTGGTGTTCTTCTCTGCCACGATGACAGCATATGACGAAGGAACCATTGTCATCGTACAGAATTCGGATGGAGTGAATTACCAAGTCGGCATTGATCTCAAACCCCCTCACATCAGAATGTACTCCATCATCCCATGGAGTCCCACCGGTACCTCCAAAGGTTCCAATAGTTTTGAAAGGATACAAGTGCGGTAGGGGCTCCGCATACACTCCTATCGAATTGAGAGCCTCGCCGCATCTTCCATAGAAGCCGATAATTTTGCTTCCGGTCGATGGATACCAAAAGTGCTTCCCCATGTCCTTGCCAAATGGACCATGTCTTCCTCTATTACTGTGAAATGTAAGCGACTCGACAATAGCATTATTGACGTCGTTGCCATCCTCTCGCTTATAACCAGAGATCGATATCAAGTACTCCCGTGGATAATCCAATTTAACCTATATAATCTCAAAAGGAAATCCTAGTGGTGTCAACAAGACTTATTTGCCAAGTCTAATTTACTAAATCATGTGATCCGACAAATATCAATATCATATCAACCAATAAGAAATGAGTCAATAAATAGTTTCAAATCGGACAGGGAAAAACAAACGCTAACCTTGGACTTGAATTGTCCGGTGCGGCTACCGTGCATGACTCAGCAAACTTGTTCACCACTCCTGTCGTACACAAACATAATGCCACGGATAACAAAGTCATACATTACCTCAATCTCCCTCACACCATTGAATGTCCCATCATCCCAAACACATCCACCTGATTGGGTAAAGACATGAGATTGGTTCAAAATACGCTCCCACCGCTTCAAGTTGTTCTCCATTCATTTCATAAAATCCAACGATTTTGCCACCCGTTGCAGGAGATGAGAAGTGTTTGCCCCATTCTTTACCAATAGGTCCGATCATTCTTTTGTTAGTTTGAAACGTGAGGGATCTAATGCCACCCAACCTGACCCCAGATACAGAAGTCGGATACTCATCTAGATCATGTATTTCAATCTGCATTAATAGACACAACCATCAAACTCACGATTTAAGTCTCAAAAGAGTCTCCCGCCATCGTAGGCTATGAGGGTTCTGTAAGGATTTTACAGAATATTTGTATCTAAGGGAACATACCGTATGGATCTTGACGTTCCTTCCTATATTTAATGTGTTTCCATCAACTCCATCATATGCCTCTGATTGCCACAATTTTTTATTCTCCTCTTCGTACTAAAACCAAATTGATCGGATGTGTTGCAATAAAGCGAGCGATCGAACAATAATATAGACAAATGAAGAAAATAAATCGAACATCAGATTTATGTGGTTCAGTCGTAAAGACCTACGTCCGCGGGGAGAGCAGCAGCGAATTTCACTATAGATCAAGCGATACAAGGAGATTACACACTCGAGTCACTCAAACACTCTCTGAGTGTTTTCCAAGCCCCAATTACACCCAATAATGCACGCGATGTTTAGCCCCGAAATTCCTCTAAAATAATCTCTCGATCTCACGAAGGAATTACATGCAAATCTTACCTCAAGATTTAATCGGTTACAAATACTAATTCTTCTAAGATGTAATTGCACGAACGAAAAACAACAAGCCCACTTTCAAGCACTTGATATTTGGTGCTTCAAGTTTGTTTGCTTGCATCAACAACGGTGGAACATCAAGCACTCACGCTGTGCTTCAAGATGTGGCTTCGCTGAAGAGAGTCCCACGAGCATATATATATATATATAACCGCCAGAGAATTGCGTGCATGGAAGAAACCGAATAATCCAAGATTCGGTCAACATGAAAGAAAGATTGGACTTTCCCTTTTTCGTCCAACTCCATCAAGGAACAGACTGCATCGGTCAACTACTTCCAAAGTTTGTTGACCAGCTTTATCTCTAATAATATGACGTCAACCAGACTAATTCGTGTACTCATCTCCCTTTATTTTAATTTAATTTATTTTCAAAATTCATCTTTTTACTTCGGGCTTAAACTCAAGACATATTTTAATAGGATGAATGGCCATTTACTTGTTTCAAATTCAACAATGATTTTCCTTACATTGGTATGCTCATTGCCATCATCCCAACAAGACACACTTGAACTCCGAAATGACTCCAAACGCTCAAAGGGATAGAGCTCCCAAAATGACCCACTTGAACTCTGAAATAACCCCACAGACTTGAATGGGTAGAGCATGTTAGAGTATAGCTCGATTTGTGCTCCAATAGATACAAGAGAATCACCACTTCTCCCAAAGAAGCTGATAACTTTGCCAGCTTCCAATGGTAAGGAGAAGTACTGCCCGTCCTCTCTCCCAATCGGTTCCCATTTTCTTTTATTAGTTCGAAATGTGAGCGAATTCATAATGGCGGTGAAGAAACCCGCAACTGACGTTATAAACTCATCTGGGTAATCCAATATAACCTGCAAATCGGAAGTAAATTGAAAAAAATCATATAGTGGTCCAATGGATGTAAATCATTGTATTTCACATATAATCAGCAGAACCGCTAGCTAGTATTCTTGGGAAATAAGGCAAATCAATAATATCAATTGGAAAGGTGATGCAAATCATCATCGACTTTTCTTTTCCTCGCCGGGACTTTAAATCCGCTCCTTCAAAAAGAAACAAAAAAATCACAATCGAACTGATAAAAGTTTTTCTCAGGTGGCATTGCCTTTGAAAACCACAAGCAACCATCTTTTAATTGTTTTTATAAGGATCATTACAAATTCCGTGCCGGAAAAATCTGGCCAAGGAACGACTTAATTATACAAGTCCTAGGGACTGATTCAATCAATTACAAAATAGAATTATTCACTTACCGCAAATTTTATTTGATCCTTACATTGAGAAGCAATAAAGAAAATGAGTTTACCAACCTCATAAATACGTCCCTGCAGTTTAGAACCATGCCTAGTGGATCGAATAGAACCATCCACGTTGATATAATCAAAATCAATGGAATTAATGGAGGACTCGTAGCGGACAAGAATCCTCTTTATATAAGCATATTGTCCATCATCCCAGGAATCTCCACCTGCACCTCCAAAAGGCCCAAAAACCTTAACAGGATATGTATGAGGAATCGGCTCATAGAAAGCTCCAATGGACTCGAGACGAGGGCCGTCGCAACTCCCATGAAGCCCGACAATCTTGCCGCCGGTGTATGGAAATGAAAAGTACCTTCCTTCTGCTGTTCCAAATGGTCCATAATGATGGGAGAACGGTAATAATTCGAACAATATCGAATCAACGCAGCGGAATAAAATAATCTCCCCTCTTGTGTAAACCTAATAGGAATCGATATAGTAGAGTAAAATAAATACCAAGCACGCGAACACAAGACGATTTTTACGTGGAAAACCTCCTCGATGTGAGGAGATAAAAAACCACGGGACCGGAGTCCACCCGAAAATCTTCACTATCAATAAAATTGTTCTTCTCTAGCAAATACTAGAGGTACATAGTAGCAAACACCTCAAGAACATAATTCTTGGCAATACACATGAACTTCACAAGAGATCAAGGATAAATTTGATCAAAAACGCAGGTTTTGATCAATCCACGAAAAATCTGATGTAGGGAGCTTCAAACGAAAATCAAACCGTTCAGATTCGAGAAAATTGCCCCACGAACATGCTGACAAAATTTCAGCTCAATTGGACCACGAATCGACCTCCAACGCCAGCTTGATGTAAATCAGATATTGCCCCAAACCCCAGATTTTCTGCTTTCTCTTTTCTCTTATTCTTGTTTCCTTTTTTCGCTACCTCTTTATATAGATAGTGAGAAACCCTATTTCCTCATATAACTTATTATATGTGCTCAAGCCCTTTTTGGGCTTGCAACTCATTGGGCTTCCTCCACATAGGAGTGAACCCAACTAACAAATCTCCCCCTCACGACAATGTGGAGGGATTCACCATCCCTGCTATCAAATGGCAATGTTCAAGCTTCTCTCTTGGTAGAGTCTTCGTCATCATATCAGAGCCATTATGATCCGTATGAATTTTCTCAAGTTCCAACAACTTTTCATCTAGAACATCCCTTATCCAATGATATCTAACATCAATATGTTTCGATCTAGAATGAAAAGATGAATTCTTACCAAGATGAATTGCGCTTTGATTATCACAAAATAGCACATACCTCTTTTGCTTAAACCTAAGTTCTTCTAAGAACTTCTTCATCCATAGCATCTCTTTACTAGCTTCAGTCACTACAATAAATTCAGCTTCAGTTGTAGAAAGTGCAATACACTTCTGCAATCTTGACTTCCATGACACAACTCCACCCGCAAAATAAATCAAATAACCAGAAGTAGATTTACGAGTATCAATATCTCCTACCAAGTCAGAATCTGTGTATCCAATTAACTCAAGTTTCCCGGTCCCGGCGAGTTTCAAATTTGAAGTTCCCGAAGATATCTCATAATCCACTTTTTGCATTCCGGTGCTCTCTACTGGATTTGACAAATAGCGACTAATAACGCCAACTGCATGCCCCAAGTCTGGGCGTGTACATACCATCGCATACATTAAGCTTCCTACAGCTGAAGCATATGGAATACTTTCCATATCTTTCTTCTCTTTATCAGTCGTAGGACTTTGCATCATATTTAACTTAAAGTGGGCAGCAAGAGGAGTACTAACCACTTTAGCCTTGTCCATGTAAAATTTTTGAAGGATCTTCTCGATGTATTTCTCTTGCGACAAAAACAACTTCTTAGCATCTCTGTCTCGGGTAATTCTAATGCCAAGAATCTGCTTCGCCGAGCCCAAGTCTTTCATAGCAAAAGACTTGCTCAATTGTTTCTTTAATAACTCAATTCTTGAAGCATTCCTACCAACAATTAGCATATCATCAACATAAAGTAAAGAGAATAATAAAGTCATCATCAGAAAATTTTTGGACAAACACACGGTTATCCGAGGAAGTCTTCTTATAGCCCGTTCTTGTCATAAGCGCGCAAATTTCTTATACCACTGTCTTGGTGCTTGTTTTAGGCCATAGAGATTTTTCTTCAATTTGCACACATAATCCTCTTTCCCTTTCACTTTGAAACCCTTAGGTTGTTCCATGTATATCTCTTCCTCCAAGTCACCATGTAGGAATGCCGTTTTAACATCCATTTGCTCAATTTCCAAATCTAGGCTAGCTGCCAAGCCTAGTACCACACGGATAGAAGACATTTTCACTACCGGAGAAAATATATCATCAAAATCAATACCCTTTCTCTGACTGAATCCTTTAACAACCAATCTAGCTTTGTACCGTGGTTGTAAAGTATGTTCATCTTGCTTCAACCTATATACCCACTTGTTTTTCAAAGCTCTTTTACCTTTAGGTAACTTCACCAATTCAAAAGTATGATTATCATAAAGTGACTGCATCTCATCTCGCATAGCATCGAACCAATTGCTTTTGTACTCATTTTCTATTGCTTCTGCATAACACTCTGGTTCACCTGCATCAGTCAATAATACATACTCATCTTCAGAATACCTGGTGGAAGGTCGTCGGTCTCTAACGGATCTCATGAAACATCCAGTGGAACATCTAATTGAGCCTCTGGTTCAGGAATAGTATTATCTATTTCAACATGTTCAGGAACATGTGCGTTATTTGGAACATTGACTTCCTGCTGCTCTTCATCAACCTATGTAGGAATATTTGTAAGAGGAACTAGATCTAAATCAACCAGATTATCACTAACCTGTGGTGCTGAAATCATCTTTGATTTCTCAATATCCTCTATTGTTTGATCTTCCATAAATACAACGTCTCTGCTTCTTACAATTTTCTTTTCAAGCAGATCATAAAATTTGTAGCCAAGCATATCCTGTCCATAACCAATAAATATGCACTGCCGTGTTTTCACATCAAGTTTAGACCTCTCATCTTTGGGAACATGCACAAATGCTTTGCACCCAAATACACGCAAATAATCATAAGAAACTTCTTTGCCTGTCCAAACTCTATTAGGAACATCAAACTTTAAAGGAATGCATGGAGTAAGATTTAATATATGCACAACTGTACTTAAAGCCTCACCCCAGAAGGATCCAAGTAGCTTTGATTGTGAAAGTAAGCATCTTACCCTTTCAACCAATGTTCAGTTCATTCTCTCAGCTAAGCCATTTAACTGAGGCATCTTGGGAGGTGTCTTTTGAGTCGAATACCTTGTTGTCTGTAATATTCATCAAAATGTCCAATATACTCTCCCGCGTTATCAGTTCTGATGCATTTCAATTTCTTTCTAGTCTGTCTCTCGACTAAAGCCTGAAATTGCTTAAAAGCATCTAACACTTGATTTTTAGTTTTCAAGGTATAAATTCAAATTTTCCTTGAAAATTCATCTATGAAGGTAACAAAATAAAAAGAGCCACCAAGTGATTTTGTTTTCATAGGACCGCAAACATCAGAATGCACTAAATCCAATATACCTAACTTTCTTGAAGGAATTGAGCTTTTAAATGCAACTCTGTTTTGTTTTCCTGCTAAACAGTGAGCACACTTCTTTAGCGCTGAACTTTTCAATCCTGAAAGGAGCTTCTTCTTGGCCAATATTGACAAACCCTTCTCACTGATGTGACTGAGCCTCTTATGATATAACTCAGCTACATCTTCGCTATCTACTGCATTAATTTTGTCTGTGGACAACTTTGCCTACATAATGTATAACGAAGAATATTTTTCACCTCTAGCCACAACAAGAGAACCTTTGGTGAGCTTCCATTGACCATTGCGAAGGTGCTGCAATACCCCTCATCATCCAACTTGCACTGTAGAAATCAAATTCAAGCGGATATCGGGTATATGTTTAACATTATTCAATACTAACCTTGTGCCATTGCTGGTTTCTAGGCACACATCACCGATGCCTACGGCTTGAGCTAGTCCATTGTTTCCCATCTTCACGAGATCCGAAGTCACGACTGTATGATGTAAAGAAATCTATACGAGACGTAGCATGAACAGATGCACCACTATCAATTACCCAACTGGTCTCATGAGATACAAAATTCACCACATCACCATCAAAAATAGTGAGAAAGTCTTCTTTAAGTGCAGCGACATGATTGTCATCACTGTCATTATCACTTTTCTTCTCTTTACCTTTTTCCTTTTGTTTGTCCCTTTTAAACTGGCGACAAAACCTTCTGAATATGTCCCTTCTGATGACAATAATGGCACTCAACATTAGCAAAATTATTATACTTACCTTTGCTTTTGTCTCGACCTTTATCTCTATTTCTCGGACCTCGAGACTCACTTCTTCCCCTTTTCTCGACAACCAAGGCATCAGAATGTGAAGAGGACGATCCTTGTGTCTTCCTTCTCATCTCTTCATTCAAAATACTACTCTTGGCCAAATCATGGTAATCGTACCATTTGGGGCAGAGTTAGACAAAGATGTTTCGGAACGTCTCCCAGGAGTCCGGCAAAGTACCAAGCAACCATAGTGCTTGTATCTCATCATCAAACTTGATTCCCATCACAGCCAACTAATTTATAATTCCTTGAAAAGAATTTAAATGATCAGTCAAATGAGTACCATCATGATATCTCAGAGCCATCATCTATTTTATCAAAAATAACTTATTATTCCCAATCTTTCAAGCATATAATTGTTCAAGCTTATCCCATAAACTGCGTGCATGTGTTTCCTCAATAATATAGTTCAAAACATTATCATCTACCCACTGCCTGATATAACCACACACTTGACGATGAAATATAGACCATTCAACGTCAGTTTTATTCTCTGGTTTCTCCTCAGCAAATACAAGCAAATAAAAATCTTTCACATATAAAAGATCTTCTATCTTCCCTTTCCAGATATGATAATTTGAACCATTCAGTGTAACCATTCTACTCATATTCGTCTCCATTATTTAACACAAGGCAGAAAAATCAAGCAATAACCTGATGCTCTAATACCACTATGATGAGAGAACGGTAATAATTCGAACAATATCGAATCAACGCAGCGGAATAAAATAATCTCCCATCTTGTGTAAACCTAATAGGAATCGATATAATAGAGTAAAATAAATACCAAGCACGCGAACACAAGAAGATTTTTACGTGGAAAACCTCCTCGATGTGAGGAGATAAAAAACCACAGGACCGGAGTCCACCCGAAAATCTTCACTATCAATAAAATTGTTCTTCTCTAGCAAATACTAGAGGTACATAGCAGCAAACACCTCAAGAACATAATTCTTGGCAATACACATGAACTTCACAAGAGATCAAGAATAAATTTGATCAAAAACGCAGGTTTTGATCAATCCACGAAAAATCTGATGTATGGAGCTTCAAACGAAAATCAAACCGTTTAGATTCGAGAAAATTGCCCCACGAACATGCTGACAAAATTTCAGCTCAATCGGACCACGAATCGACCTCCAACGCCAGCTTGATGTAAATCAGATATTGCCATAAACCCCAGATTTTCTGCTTTCTCTTTTTCTCTTGTTACTGTTTCCTTTTTTGCGGCTACATTTTTATATAGATAGTGAGAAACCCTATTTCTTCATATAACTTATTATATGGGCTCAAGCCCTTTTTGGGCTTGCAACTCATTGGGCTTCCTCCACATAGGAGTGAACCCAGCTAACACATAACTCTTTACATTAGTATGGATTGTTAATGACTTAAGGATGACAACTCCAGAAGCTTTTTCTGTGTGGCCTGAGGCCGAAGTCAAATACTCATGTGGGTAGTCCAGTTTAATCTGGGAAAAAAAAAATCAAAATTCGAAGAGGCGAGGAAAGCAAGACAATAGTTCAGGAAATGAGATCGAATATATGAACATAACATGTATCTAAGGACGACTATTATGCTCGCTTTTCTTGGATTTGTAATGTTTCATTTCTTCTTATTTTAATATTAACTCCTTTTGGGCCCATCTATTTCCCGATAGCTTAATCAAGCGCAACTCGGTCATACAATCCAAAAAAGGAAACAAGAATACTAATGACTTACCTCATATGTTTTGCCTCCATTTGTGCCATGTGAGAGGGGACCAACCGGATGTCCATACTTGTCATATAAAGTAGAGATAGACTTGACTACTGAATCGAAGCCTACGACAATTTTCCTTACATCTGTGTATTTCCCATCATCCCAAATGTCCATACCATGACTACCCCCAAATGGTCCCACAACTTCAAAAGGATAAGCATGAGAAATTGGCCCAAAGTGTGCTCCAATTGAATCAAGATGCTTGCCACATTTTCCATGGAACCCAACAATTTTTGTCCCATCAACTTGTGGGATATGAAAAGATTCCCCTTGTTCACAACCAAATGGTCCATATGTCATTCTGTTGGTATGGAATTTGAGAGATTGAATGACAATAGGAGTTTGGTCGTCTCTTATATGGCCCTAGATTGAAGTTAGGTATTCATTTGGATAATCTAGCTTGACCTGCAACAAGTGCAAGAATTTTGGTAAGTGTCCCCTTCCTCTTTTTTTTTTTTTGGGGGGGATCAGAACAACAGATATTCATTTCTAAACCGAATTTGACAAATTACGAAAGGCTTTAAGGTCCAAACATAAGATCAACTAAAGGGATTGAGGGAGATTTATAATCTAGTTTGTCAAAGAGAGCCGGCACAATGAACCTTAGCAACCCAATCGGCCGCTTTATTGTATCGAAGCGAGTAGTAATAGTTAAATCCATATGTGAAACGTAAATTCCACTCTCTTTTTTTTTTTTCCGTACTTATCTATTTTCCATCTAGATGGACTTCTTTACAATAATAGTATGTAAGAGTTTAATATGATCGGTTATCACTCCTTGTCTCAAATGCTAATGAGTGATTTAAGCACATAATTACTTCTATTAATATCCTAATCATGATAATTAATAAAGGGAAAAACTTATAACCCGTGAAACTTTTAAAGAATAACCGGATACTGACCGTATAAGTTTTGCCATCAAGATGTCCACCATGCTCTAAAGAACGCATCAAACACCCATCTTGATCATAATCAATGGTGATGGATTCGATAACCGACTTAACAAGGACACTAATTTGCCTTACACCAGTGTATGTTCCATCATCATAAGAAACGCCACCTTGACCTCCGTATGGCCTAACTGATTGCACTGGAGGAGAAAATGAACTATTATCTCCATCAATGCAATCAAGATGAGGGCTCCTCACCAACTTATTCAATACTTCATGCCAATGATCTTTTGACTTATTACTAAGATAGAAACCTAATCTTTTAACAGCCAGTGGATGACCTCCTGCATAATGAGTTAGATTCTTACACAACTCCTCATATCCTTTAGGTTCTTCTCTCTTGAAGGCATGGCGACAAAAGAGTTGAAGTGCTTCGTCTAGACTCAATCCTTTAACAATGTACTCATCATCTACCTTGAGAACTTTCAGCAAAGTTCGATCTCTTGTTGTGACCATGATTATACTCCCGAGTGAAACGATTCTCTCTCTCCAGCTCCAAAATAGTCCATTTATTCTTTCTTAGTAACATCATCAAGAACAAGAAGTGTCTTTTTATAACACGTGAATCTCTTTATCTCTTTGATGTTGGTGTGAATGTCGTATTTTTCACTTTCATGAGATTTTGAAGTAACTTTTTCTGCAAGCCGAGAAGATCAATCCGATTTGCTTCCCCAATTTTATCGAGAAAGACAAAACACTCGAATTCGCCAAGAATGTTATTACAAGTAACTTCGGCCACTGTTGTCTTACCTATACCTTCCGTACCACATATGCCGATCATGCGCACTTCCTCCTTTCGGCCAACCAAAAAACCTTTTCTTGTCCTTCTACTTAAGGGGCAAATTCTTAGCAAGGAAATCACATCTTTTGCCAAATGATCTGCTCCAATTGTGTCTTTCACAAAGTAGAGAGATCGCAATGGTCGAATCTTTTCGATAAGGCACTTGATTACTATTTCGGTGAGCTTCGATTCATTTCTGATGTTAAACGTGAGGGAAAACATATATGAGCACTATGTATGAGAAAATAAACATAGGCATACATTGGGGTCAATTGCTCAAAAAATTATAAATATATTATAGGACTTTCAATTCAATTCTAAGCGCTTTCAATTATGCACATTTATTAATAAATCTTTTGATGATTTGCCAATTTATTCCTTATGGCAATTTTGATCGAAATTGCTAACGTAGATGACGGCCGTCTTACATGGCACTATTAAAAGACGGTCGACATTAACATGAACAATTTTTGTAATTTTTCTATTTTTTTGTTCTTTTATTTTTCTTTTCTTTTCTTTTCTTTTCTTTTCTTTTCTTTTCTTTCTTCTTTTTACAACTCTAGGTTAGCGAGGGCCATGGCACCCTCACCTATGGCCTGCGACCTCGCCAGCCTAGAGTTTGAAAAAATGATAAAGAAAAGAAAAGGAAAATAAAAGAAAAAATGAATAATTTAGAAAAAATTTAAAAAAATTAAAAATTTTGCAGAACTTATCTAGGTCAGCATTAGCCATGGCATATAAGATAATTGGCTTTGAGTAAATCGTTATTTTAGTAATTTTCAGTCAAAATTAGCCAGAATGATTAAATTAACAAATCGTCAAAATGTTTAAAAATAAATTAACTCATCGTCAAAAGTTTTAAAACTAAATTAACACAATTGAAAAGTTCAAAATAAATTGGTAAATTGTCAAAAAGGTTTAGGATAAATTTGGCATAACTAAAAATTTTATAATTTAATTGGTCATCCTACGGTAGATTTAAGAATATTTGGACAATTTAGAGACAACCATGACAAACATTCCCCATCCACCCACCACCGGCCACATCATTTTTTTTTTTATATATAATTTTTGGAAAAAGGGAATCCAAATATTCCGGAAAGTCGAAAGAGACTTCTAATTGTTCCATTCCCTAAAGAAATAACATTAAAAAAGAAAAAGAAAACTCACAGATCGAGATAATAAACTTCGACATGAAGTGAGAATCACAGGAACATACCCATTGACGTGGTGCTTCAAATCAAAACCCGAAAAATGCTTAGCCTCTGTTAGGGCATCCCTCCATATTCGTATCTGCGCATCGTCTCTCTTGTTCATACACAGCCTCTCGAAACCTCGTGCAAATTCGCTTCCGCTCGTCAAGTTCGAAACGTCAGCAGGTTTTACGCCGTGAAAGATGGGAACAACCATGTGGCCGTGGTTCTTGAGCTGCCTTCTGCACTCGAGGATCTCGACCAGCTCGTTCAGGCACCACTTGGAGTCGGCATAGTTTGGGGAGAACACGACAAGGGCGAACTGGAGCGGTGGATCGCTCGAAGATCTTGCCCTGGATCTCCTCCCCAGTGTCTTCTCTGTTTTCGTCGCTGAAGTAGTCGATCCCCGCCTGGTCCAGCCCATGGAAGAGGTGCGATATGAAGTTGTTCCGCAGGTCGATGCCTCTGAAACTCACGAACACATCGTGTTTCCACTGATGATGATGGTTTTATTAATGTGATGGGCTTAAGGCCCGTCCGCCCATGTTGGGCCTAAAAGCCCAGCCCACAAAATTAGGGCCCATGGATGAAGGGGTACGTTTCTATTTTTGGGGGAACGTATATAAGGGAGGAAAGAGAGGGAGAACGCACCTTTTGCCGCATAATGTACGTACGTCCCTCTCCCTCTCTCTCTCTCTCTCCCAAAAGAAAAACAGTAAGGCACAAGGCGACGTTTTTTCTTCCCTTCAAGGCGAATTGGCGTCATCGGATCGAACAGGGCCAAATTCTCTTCCTCTTATCGGCGTCAGTGTTTAATCTGTGGCTAACAAGATACGCTCGAATCCGTGGTGTGCTTTAGGATCGGTGATACGTGATTTTCCCGGGCATGTCTTCCGCATTCGTTTTAGGGGTTCGATTTAGTGTCGAATCAGGTTTTTGGGAACCCGTAAATCCCAACATTGGTATCAGAGCCCTAGTTCATGTTTTTCCCGATCCCTTAGATGTTTATGAATGATTTTTGATTGATTTTTCGTGAAATTAATCAGCCGACACCGATCGGGGCGAGAAATCCCGACACCCGAGCACTGTTCATCCGTTTTTTCGAGTTTCTGTAAGTCGAAATCAATTTTTGAAGGCATAGGGTGAAAGATCTCGTCGAGACGAGTCCGACGATATGTAGTGCGCCGCCAGGCGACGCCGGACGCGCCCACACGCGCGGCCAGAAGGCGCTGCGCGTGGGCGCCACGCGCCGGTGGTGAACCAGCACGTGCGCGCCGGCGACCGGCGAACCGGCGCGTGCTAATGTCACCGTGACGTCACGGTAACCGCCGGGATGACGTTATCGGTGGCGTCATCGCCGGCGACCGTTGGCGGCCGGCAACCCGACCCGGACGGCGACCCGACCCGGCTCGACCCGCAAGGAAGCCTGGCTCACGCGCGCGGCACGTGCGGCGCGTCGCGTGGCGTCGGCCAGCGCCGCGCGTGGCACGTGCCGGTCGGTTCGTCCGACCCGAGCCGACCGGTCCGACCACCGACGACCTGACCGTTGACCTGTTGACCGTTGACCGACGACCGTTGACCGTTGACCGACGACCGTTGACCGTTGACCGTTGACCAAAAAAAAGGAATTTGTTTCTTTTTCAATTATATTTAGTGTGGGTTATAGGTAATCCATTTTTTATTCTACATTTGTTGCATGAATCATGGAAAATTATGTATTTTCCCTTATGTTAATTATGGATTATAAGTGATCAATTTTAGTTTGCATTTGTTGCGGGAACTATGATGCGTTATGCACGGATACCGCAATCCCAACGGACGAGGGAAGTGCAAGACTTAAAAGGCTGATGACGAGTTAGCTAATTATCGGTGGCATAACGGTGATTTAGTATCACATGTGGTCGGGTCAATCGGATGATACGGGAAATCATCCGGAATTGTTATCTTATGCCGGATTTTGAGAAGGTGCCGGCTTTGATGAACACTCTTCCACCTGAATGGCAAGCGGTGTTAGATCGGCTATGGGAGGTCAACGTGGTCCGGGTTATAGGAGGCTAGTGGTAGCTTTTGTTAAAAGTACTATAGGATTGAGTTAACAAAAACTTCAACCCTTAGATTGAGCACCACATGGCGCAGAGTGAATGCACCTTCGAGGCGACATGAAAGCTCTCCAAAAGTTTTTCCATGGTTGGCAAATGTGCCTTCAAATTTCTCAGATATTTTGACTGATAGATTAGAAGGGACATTCCATACTTATTTCTTAGATTAGTTTGAGATGTTTTTGGGTGTGAATATCTCTTTTCATGTTGATATTTCTTCTTAATATATATTACTTAGTGTAATGGATAGTTGTATTATGTGAAAGCATTATTATTCTATTGGATGTGAACTATTATTTGCTTTCTGTTATTGTTGACTGCTGTGGGTAGTTCATAGAAGTTTTTGTAACTTCATAGAATTTATTTTGCATATGACAATTATATTAATAATAATTTTGAGTTAGGATTTTTGGAGATGATTGGAAACGAGTGACATTTTGATTCGAAACCTTACTTGAAATTGTTCATTGATATGATGGGTGTGCAAAGTGGATGCATAAATGATAGGCATTAATTATTCGTGCATGTATGTCGATGTGTTGGATCGATGGTTTCAGCAATTAAGAACGTAATTGCTGATATGAACGGCAACAATTGTGAAATATTGAATATGAAGATTCAATATGTGCTGGAAAAGCAAGAAGCACTAGAAGCTCTTGACCATATTATGGAAGATCTTGAGGATGCCATGCGCCACCTTGAGCTAGCTGAGGACTGCCTAATGGCATATGAGCCGAAAATAAATATTTGCAATGCTGGTTCTAGCTCAGAAAGGGCTTTGAGCTCTAAGCGCAATTCGTTCAATATGTGGGAATGCAAAGGATCAAGTCATTATTGCAAGAAATCAAGAGTTAACCAACACAAGAGAGGAAAACGTCCTCAAGTGAAGAAAATGTCAAGGGTGAGGTGTTACAATTGTGACAAGAAAAGTCACTATACTCGCAACTGTCGTGAGTCAAAGAAGGTATACACCTCTTGTACATTTAAGAATTTTGTTTATGTGTCAAGTTCTGCTTTATTGGCTGAATCCAATCCTTTGTGGACTGTAGATTCAGGAGCGACAGACCATGTAGCGAAAGATAGAGAATCCTTCGTGGAATTTTGACGAGTACCAACTGGAACTAAGTGCATCCATGTAAGAAACAACTCCAGAGCTGAAGTGAAAGGAATTGGCACCTGCCAACTGAACATGCGTGGTGGACGCAACTTATTCCTACACGATGTTCTATATGCTCCGGAGATTCATCGAAATTTAAGTGTCTGTTTTGGTGTTGGTTAAGCTTGGTTTTAGTGTGAACTTCCGTAATAGCGGTGTAGATTTGTATTTGGATACAAACTACTATGGTTATGGTCACTTTCTGGATGGTTTTATTGTAATGTTGAGTGTGGTGATGTCAATATTTGTTATTCCCTTATTTCATGTCTTCTACTTTATATGATAATGATGTGAATATGTGGCATGCTAGACTTGGTCATATTGGCCAACAACATATGAATAGACTAGCCAAAGAGGGCTTGTTGGGCAACATTGAAAAAGTCGATTTGCCCATATGTAAGCATTGCCTAGAAGGGAAAACGACAAGGAAACTATTTGGAAAAGGTAAAAGAGCTGAATTTCCTCTACATTTAATCCATTCTGACGTCTGTGGTTCAATGAATGTGAGAAGAAGGCAATGGGCTGTTTATTTTATCACTTTTATAGATGATTATACTCGATTCGGATATGTCTATTTGATTTCTCATAAATCTGAAGCATAAGTTGTTTCAAAAGGTTTATGAACCTGGCAGAAAATCAATTAGACAATAAAATAAAGGTATTTAGATCCGATCGAAGTTGAGAATATTTATCTGATAAGTTCAGAAAATTATGTGATGAAAAAGGAATAGAAAGACAGTTGTCTATTCCATATACTCCTCAACAAAATGGTGTTGCAGAGAGAATAAACAGAACCATACTGAAAATGGTTAGGTCAATGATGGCGCATGCTAACTTACCTATTACTTTTTGGAGTGATGCGTTGTTAACTGCTGCCTATATACTTAACCGGGTGCCTTCCAAATCAGTTACTTCCACTCTATATGAGTTATGGACAGGTAGAAAACTGGACTTAAGTTTCCTTAAGCCATGGGGTTGTGCTGCCTATACTCATGAGTCCTCTCAAATTGGGTCCCAGAGGAAATAAGAGTATTTTAATGAGATACTCTGAACACTCAAAAGGGTATGTGTTCATTGGTGAGCAGGAAAGAGGGAGTATAACTGAATTTGAATCACGGGATGTCACATTCTTAGTGGATGAATTTCTTAAAAATGGCGAAATAGGGGAAGATTACTCCCTATTTGAAACCTTGGATCAAGATAATGATATTAGTGGAGTTCGTCCAAGTGGGAGTAACATGAGAAGTGATGAATCTAATTCAACTCACTCGCAATTACAACCACATGATGAGACGACATCATCATTATCTAATCCAAGTGGGAGCATAATGGGAATGATGTGCAAAGTGCACAATCTCCCATACGGCGAACAAGTCGCCAAAGTATTCCCCGTCGACGTTTTGACATTGAAGGGGAAACTTTTATGATTGCTCCATAAGATGAGGATGAGCCAAGAAATATTAATGAGGCTCTGAATTGCCCTAGTAAGGAAAAATGGATTCATACAATGGAAGAGGAAATGGAGTCAATGAAATCAAACCAAGTCTGGGAACTGGTTGATCTTCCAAAAGGACGCAAAACTATTGGGAACAAGTGGGTTCTCAAAATAAAGCGAAAGGATGATGGCTCGATAGAAAGGCATAAGGCTCGCCTTGTGGCGAAGGAGTATAATCAATAGGAAGGAATTGATTATGAAGATACTTTTTCTCCTGTAGTGAGATTTACCTCGATTCGCATTATTCTGGAAATAGTGGCTAGTATGGATCTTAAGTTACATCAAATGGATGTAAAGACTGCTTTCCTCAATGGAGAATTAGAGGAAGAAATATATATGGAACAACCTGCTGGTTTCATAGTGAAAGGCCAAGAAGAAAAGGTATGTCGGTTTTTGAGATCGATATACGGCCTTAAGCAGTCATCGAGACAATGGTATATACGTTTTCATAATGCCATAATGGCATATGGTTTTACAATGATTGATGAGCATCATTGTGTATATATCAAAAGATCCAAAGATCAATTTGTGATCATATCATTATATGTTGATGATATACTAATTGCCGGAAGCAATATGGAGTTTGTTAATACTATCAAGAGTTGGTTGTCTTCCAACTTTGAGATGAAGGATATGGGTGAGGCTGCATACATTCTTGGAGTTAAGATTTCAAGAGATCGTTCGAAGAGATCGTTGTCTCTTTCGCAAGAAACATATATAAATAAGGTTCTTGAACGATTTCGTATGCAAGATTGTAAACCCATAGACACTCCTATTGCAAAAGGTGAAGGATTGAGCCATAGACTGTATCCAAGGACTCCACAAGAGAATGAACAAATGAAACATGTTCCTTATGCTAGTGCTGTTGGAAGCTTGATGTACGCTATGATGTGTACAAGACCTAGCATATGTTTTGCAGTTAGAATGGTGAGTAGATACCAATCCAATCCAGGTCCAGCACAATGGAAAGCCGTTAAGAGAATACTGAGGTATCTAAAGGGGACTGCTGATTATACGCTGAGTTATTAAGGAAAGGATCTGCGACTCTAAGTCTATTCTGATGCTGATTGGGGAGGAAATTTAGATGAAAGAAAATCTACCTCTTGGTTTGTTTTCTTACCGAATAATGGCACCATATGTTGGAGCAATAAGAAACAAAAGTGTATAGCCTTGTCCACGATGTAAGTTGTGTTCGTGGCATTATCAGCAGCTGTATAAGAAGGTGTTTGGCTTAAGAGAATTTTTGGATCATTTAGGTGTTATTGAAAGTGCTGCAGATTTGTTATTGGTTAACTATGATAGCCAAGCAGCGAAAGCGTACACCAAAGATCCAAAATATCATAGCAAGACCAAACATATAGATACCAAGTATAATTTTATCAAAGATATGGTTGCACGAAAATATGTGAACTTACAGTACATATTACGCATAGAATGGTAGCAGATCCTATGACAAAGCCAATACCTAGAGATGTGTTTTGTGGCCATATGAAATCTCTAGGATTGCGTGGAGGCTGATGTATTGAATATTGTAATTTTCCTAAGTGTTCACATTTGATAAATTTGTGTTTTCATGATTAATGCCTATGAATATTTGTTTGATCTTTATGCATCTTAATGCTTAGT